>CM077193.1:17005643-17605643 GCA_039654625.1 Rhinogobio ventralis
TTTCTGTTGCATTGTTTTCCTGTTTAACACTGTGAAGCTGCTTTGAAACAATCGGCATTGTAAAAAGCGCTACATAAATAAAGGTGACTTGACTTGACTTGACTTACTCACACTCACACTCACTCACTCGCACACACACACTCACTCACTCACACACACATGTTGGTGCACCTATCATTACGAGGACATTCCATAGACGTAATGGTTTTTATACTGTACAAACTATACATTCTATCCCCCTACACTACCCCTAAACCTACCCATCACAGAAAACATTCTGCATTTTTACATTTTTAATAAAACATTGTTTAGTATGTTTTTAGAGCTATTTGAAATATGAGGACATTTGAAATGAACACACACACACACACACACACACACACACACAGACAGACAGTTCAGTGGTTCTGGAGATTATCTGAATAACTCATAAGCAAAATGTTGGTAACATTGTTCATATTTTAAATATCTGAGATGTAGAAATGGACAATCAGTAAGAAAGTTATGAAGAAACACATATTTTCAAAAAAGATTAAACATAAAAGAGTGGAATGGAGGTTATATTTAGGCTATAGATGGAATCCATTTTACATGACATTGTTAAGTGAGACCATTTTTACACTAAAATAATTCCGTTGTCTATTGCAATGGACATTTTGTGAAAATAAAACATCTTACAATCTACATTGTAAGATGTTTTTTAAGTAGAAAAATCTATGTGCATACCTCTTCTCACTTGTACCTCAAGACCCAAAGTATAGAATAGCTCTAGGTGTTCTTATCAGATATTTACTGTCAGAAGTGTGTCTGCTATATGTGTTGACTGCATGTGTGCAACATAATTAGTTATTTGTATTAACATAAAATGTTGACACTCTGATTCAGCCATGGCAAACTAAGTATTGTGGTCACTACCAAAACTGTCACTACTGAAAATGTGCAGTCACGACCGAAACATGGGATGTTTTGTCAAAAATAAAGTATATTGAATTATCAACTAAGATGTTATGATAGTGTCAGGTTCAATGCATATTCAAATTAATGAATCCTTAACTTTGAAATCAGTATGATAAACTTTATGCCTTCTACAAAGAAAGATTGGATTCAAAATACTACAAATCTCATAAATTACACTTAAAATATTATTAAAATTGTAATTGTTATTGATTTAACCTGTAAAAACTGAAAAAATACATATTTACAAGGTAGATGTAAACAAAATCTTAATAGGTCATTATAAGCCTTCTTAATAAATTATTTATTATTGTGTTTCGGTAGTGACAAATTTGGGGAGAATGAAAATATTCCAGCATTTTCTGAAAATACAATATGAGAATTAACTGCACAATTACTAGAAATGTGTACCTTGGATATATACAATTTGCATACATGCTACATTTGTGAAAAAATGTTTCCAACTCTGACTTTGCACCAATTCTGTAGAATGGCCCATATAGTGACGTCATAACCAGGCCACTCTAAAACTTTTTTTCCGGCATCAGTGTCTACATCATATACAATACAATCATGTCTTATGAGCGGCTCACATCATCAGCATGTCGTGCTAGTGCTCTCCAGACCTTTCCGTGCATCTTAAACTTGCACATCTTAAATGTGACATACCCTCCCATGATCGCCCTGCTCCTTCTAGTAAGTGCTGAAGTGTCTCTGCTCTAGATGAGCCAGTTATTAGCACATTCAGCCGAACTAATGCATTTTAAATAATACATAAAACATGCTGATTAGTGTATGGAGGAGCTCCCTGAGGATTGCCGGGAAAGGGTTTAGAGGCTTTTCCCTTGGCGGAGGCATGAGACACAAAAGAGGGCTCACCAATTCTATTAGTCACAGCGGCTGCAGTTCAAAGATGCTCCATGCTTCATTCAGTCACTCTTCATTAATTTGACAGCTTTTGAGGCCATTTATAAACCAGGAATGTGTGTGTGTGTGTGTGTGGTTGGAAGGGTTTCTAAAGATAGAGTGGTTAATTGCCCTTAGGATTGAGACTGGAGAGATGTTTAATTGAAGTGTCTGCTAACGTCACTAAAACCGCATTTGTATAGGGAAAGAGTTTTTCTCCTCAAGCTGCTTCTTACTGACTAGACATAAATACACACTTTAAATATTTAGAAAGATATGATGGATGTTTATAGGGAAGCCTGTGTTGGTTTTCCATGTAAAACGATTGCAAAAGCACAGACTGCTCGACATGATGGCGCATGACATGTTTTGATCATATCATTAAGACTGTGGTTGTATTTCTTCCATCTCAACCTGTTTGTGTGTACGGCTGTGGGAGAAGATTGCTCACTCTTATCAGTGTTTGTCCAGTGGTGTGTAATGTACCTGAGTTTATCTGGGTGAGCTGATTGGCAGAGATAGAGCCACGGATGTGTGAGTCACCGCAGGCCATGCAGCACAAACCATTCCAACCAATTATGACGAATGTATCTCAAACACACCCACAGACACATATGTTGACCATTCCTGGGGCTGTGGTGGTGTATGTATACCCAGGTCAGAGGACATCAGAGGCCGTCTTAAAAATGCCTTATGGGTAACGCCCCAAGTTAGTGTTAGGAAGCTATTTGAGCCTTCTTGGTGACAGAACAACAATGGCACCCTAAGGATGTTTAGAGATGAAGCATTAATGCAGTATATAACTATATAACAGTGCTGTCTATTCTAATTAAGTAATAAACATGAGAAAGTGTCCTAACTATGTGCAATAGACCATAGTCAGGTTAGACGCTATATTGAATTTAATGAAGATGAACCCAAGGCTGTGAGTGTTACATGTATACCCTGTCTTATGTGTTTTGATTTAGTCTCTGTTACTTTGTTGTCCCCATCTTGATTAATCGGTTATGTCTTTCACCTGTGCCTCGTCCTTCACCTGCTCCTCGTTATCCTCATTTGCTCTGTGTATTTAAGCCCTCAGTTTGCCCTCAGTGTTTGTCGGTTCTCGTTCATGTTTTACGTGTTCCTGAGTTTTGTTATTAAAAGTTCCTGCTACCTGTTCTCCTTTGTCTCCATGCGCTTATCTCCCACACGTAAGTGTAACAGTAGAACCGACCAAAAAAGTTGTTTTTTGCGGCGTTTTTTTCCCTCTGTTTTGTTTGAGTTTTCCCCGTTTCCCCATGGCCCTTCCCGAAGTTCAGCTTCTCTGCCTGGAGCAGGGAGACCGTCCGCTGGAGGCACACACTCGGGACTTCCTACAGCTCGCGTGCCTTACCTGTTTCCCGGACCGCTCGCTCTGTGTTTTCTACTACACCGGCCTGAGCGAGCGGTCGAAGGCACGCGTTCCAGCGGGCGGTCCAAAGGAAGATTTCGCCGCATTCGTGGAGTGGGTACTGGTAAATAACCACTCGCCATGTACCATCGGCCCCGCTGAGGAGGACAGCGTTACCAGTCCCACTCCACCACTGCCAGAGACCAGCCAACCACCACCAGCGAGTGACGCAACGGAGGAGTTGCACGAGCCCACCGCAGACCGTGGGGACCGGCCACCCGCGAGAGACGAGCCCGTACCGAGGACAAGGACGGAGTGTGTCATCGCCTCGGAGCCCGAACCACCAACAAGGTCTGACCAGGTGCATGAGCCGTCAACGCCGTATATCGCAGAGGGAGTTATTGTGGAGTTCGAGGGCTGGGAGGAAAGCCCCGCCCACAACACCGCCGCTGTGGTTGAATTGCAGGAAGTCACTGGCAACTATATTGAAGAACTGGGCAGTGTTTTTGAGGTAGACCTGATAGACTTTTTTGGAGAGGTTTTTCCTGTGGCCCCTGTCTCTCCAGCGACCCCTGTTTCTCTAGTGTCTCCTGCCTCTGAATTCCCACCCAGCCTCCCTCTCCCACCTCCTCTGTCGGTCTATTCCTCAGTCCTCCCTTCGCTGCTGTCCTTCCGCCCCTCTGCTCCGCCCACACGCGGTGTGGACACGCCTAGTGTCTTCAGGCCGCCAGCTCTGTCCCGTACTGAGGTTACCCTGTCTTCGCCTCCAGCCTCTGTGCCCCCTGCTTCGCCTCAGCCCGTCGACACTTCGGTGCCCCCTTGGCTCCTCCCTCCCTCGGCTCCACCGGAAACCAGCGGTCATACGGCTTCTCCGGGCTCCCTCGTCTCTCCGGCTCTGCCTTGGTCAGTCGTCGACCTGCCTTCACCTGCGGCTTCGTCTGGCTCCGCCTTCCCTTCAGCTCCGCCTTTGTCCTCGGTCCCACCAGTTCAGCCGCTGCCCTCTGGTTCCCCGGATCCACCTCGGGTGCTCGTCGCTGCGGTGCCACCTCGGTCTTCAGGACCTTCTGCCTCGCGGGGGCTCATCGGCTCATCGGCTCTATCAATGGCCCTTTCTCCGTTGGTCGTCCCCAGGGTGTCATCTACCTCCCAGTCGACTCCTCCATGGCTCCTCCCACCATCGACTCCGCCCTGGGGCCTCGTCCTGGCTGGTTTCTGGCACACCATCTGGCTCCTGCTCCTGGCTTCCCTCTGGCTCCTCCCTTTCCACTTTTCCCCTTGGACTCTGTTTACTTCCCCAGACTGTCTGTTTCCTTTTGCTCCGCGCCCTCCTCCTAAGCCCCCACCCTCCCTCCTTAGTTGTTCTTGTTTACGGCGCGAGGACGCGCCTTTCCGGGAGGGGGCGATATGTTACATGTATACCCTGTCTTATGTGTTTTGATTTAGTCTCTGTTACTTTGTTGTCCCCATCTTGATTAATCGGTTATGTCTTTCACCTGTGCCTCGTCCTTCACCTGCTCCTCGTTATCCTCATTTGCTCTGTGTATTTAAGCCCTCAGTTTGCCCTCAGTGTTTGTCGGTTCTCGTTCATGTTTTACGTGTTCCTGAGTTTTGTTATTAAAAGTTCCTGCTACCTGTTCTCCTTTGTCTCCATGCGCTTATCTCCCACACGTAAGTGTAACAGTGAGGGATTAGGGGTTGCACCGACTAGTTGATTAGTGCTCTCGACTTTAATGCTCTGCCATGACGCTGTAAGCTTGACGTCGACTAGTCGCTGGCCTATAGAGGGCGCAACAGGATAAGCCATTTCCTGACACGCAAGCTCAGTTTCCAACAGTTAAAAATGACAAATAAATACATACTCAGAGAGCTCTCCACAAGACAATGTTTGATTATACCATCTGAGATCGCGTGCAACTCACACAAAACCATTCAGTAGTGCAGAAATGTATCGTCAACACTGTTCTGTGATTTATCAATAAAATAGCTTGAAAAGTTATAGCATATATTTCTTTTACGCACTGTATAAAGGTCCTAGATCTTGTAATTTTCAAAATTCTTAAAACTTTGTTTTACAAAGATTTTTTTTTTCTTTCGGAAAGAAGTTTGTTAGCTGAACAATCCATTGAATGCAATGCAATTCTATCCCTTACAGCCTCATTTTCATTCAGGTCAAAAATTATATACAGCATTAACCTGACTAAGGTCTATTGTCCATTGTCATGATATATGATCTAACAATTTGTTTCATATTTGGTGTTTGATATTTAACTGTACTGAGTGGCCCAATGAGATTTCAGTTTGGGCGGGTCTACCCAGCATGACAGCACAAAAATAAGAACCAACATGTCCTGACAAAATATCCTGTCAATCATCGATTGTCACTTTTTTATGTCATATCTACTTGGAATTCAGATGTTACGCCGGGACGGCACACACTAAACTGGAAACACTTTTGTAAAGTCAGAAAGTCTAAATCTGACTGGCTGATATCTACTGGATTTCCAGAAGCCTAGTGTGTAAAAGTCTTCAACAGTCTGCCAGGAAACAAAGCTGTGTTCACAAAGACTGTGACAATCTGTGAACACGGAAGGCAGTCTGCCGGAAGCTAGATATTTTACATTATAACATGTTAAATATGGATATTTTGCTTACAAAAACCCAACAATTTGCATCAGAAGGCCTTTATTAACCCCCAGAGTTGTGTGGATTACTTTTATAATGGATGGATGCACTTTTTTAGGGTTCAAATTTTGGGCTGCCATTCACTGCCATTATAATGCTTGGAAGAGCAAGGACATTTTTTAATACAACTCTGAAAGATGAATGTGATATACACCTAGGATGGCTTGAGGGTGAGTAAATCATGGGGTAATTTACATTTTGGGTGAACTATCCCTTTAAGGAAACATTTTGAAATTGTGATTACATACAATATAATTGTACAGTTATGTGCGATAAATATTTCACCGAACTCTCCCGCCGGTGGAAGTGACGAAAAGCTGAAAAGATGAAAGATTGTTCTTCTATGTAAACATGCGTAGACGGCCATCTTTGACCGTTGTGTCTCCTTATTTCCACTGGCCTGCATCAAAAGCATTGTCTAAACGAATTCATTAATCTTACTGCAGTTTTATCTCTAGATGGTTTGCTTTATTTTTTTGTATTGTGGATCACAGTACATTTGTAGACTTTCATTTGAATCATTCAGTTATTGAGTTAAAGGGACAGTTTACCCCAAAATTCTGTTATTTACTTACACAAATTACTTGTAAGTTACTTACTTGTTCCCAACATGTATGAAAATGAAATCATATATTTAAAGAAAAAAATGGATGGATTTTTTTCTGTCAATACAATGAAAGCCACTGGGGTTTTGGTTTGGACCCCTTTCAATTTCATTGTATGGAAAGAATTTTTTTCCCCCCAAAATACCTTATTCAGTGGTCTGCAGAAGAAGAAATTCATACAGCTTTGGAACAACATGAGGGTCAGTAAATGATAGAATAAAAAAAATATATATATTGATATATATATATTTCTAAAACAGAATCTCAGTTAGGTTGGCAATAATACCTGTGCCATTATTAATAAATTGTACCTGTACTTTACTACTTACGTACTTTTAATATCAATACTTAAGTATTTTTCTTATGAGCAACTTTACCTTGCACTCAAGTCTATTTCCATAATGGTATCTGTACATTTACTTGAGTATGACGATTGGATACTTTATACAACACTGCTTGCAACAAACTTTCTAGTTACTTAGTTACTTAGCAACTTGAGCAAGGCAGGAAGTACATGTGGTGGATTTGTTGTAATTACTGGAACATTTATGTCAATGATCACACTTTTAGACGCCAATATCAGAAATATCCTTGTTGCTTGGTGGACAAGTCATATTTTTGTCTCTACTCAAAAATATTAGTGAAAGTAAGTGACCCCATGGTTCTGTGTAAGAAAAGGTTAATTAAAGCAGTCTGCAAATGTCAGTCACACTTACACATTTAATTGACTTCATTCAGACTTTATTATATTTTTATCTGACCTACTAAGATACTGAGTCCTACTAAAGACAGAGACAGATTTTAACAGTTGTCTCTTTTTCTCTGTTACAGTGAGGCCACACACTGAGCTCTCTTACATAGACATACTGCCAGTGCTGATAAACAGCTTTTGATCTTTCATTTTTGGTGCTTCAAAAGGGTTTGTCTGTCTGTCTCTGTGTGTGCCTGAGAAATAGGAAATCAAAGTAAATTTGCCCTCCACTGCAAAAGCAGCATGTCTGTCCTCTGTAACCACTCCAAAAGTTTTTTCTGTGACCTTATGACTGTAGATATGTGTGTGTTTGTGCATTATAGTGGATAATTCTGACTTGTGCGTGGTTTCTTTTCTCAGCAAGTCTTTCAGAAACGCCACAGTCACTATAGTGAGCTTGCAAGTGACAAGCTTTACTCAGCCTTAAACCTTTAGTCTCAGCCTTAAACCCTGTCTTTCACACATATACACAAACAGTTTTTCTCTCAATCTCTTCTATAAAAAGTGCCTTTTTACATTATCGCATCCTCTTACCTTTTCAGTTTCTTCTCTCTCACACTCTTTCTCTCTATGTATGGCTAAAGATTATTCAAAAACAATGCCACTGTCACTCTCAACAGCACTCAAAAAAAAAAAAAAAAAAAACTGCTTATGTTTTCCCACATTTGTAGGTGCCTTGGATAAAAGTGTCTGCTAAATGCCTGAATATAATGAAGAAGAAAAAACTGAATTCTCCAAGGAACTTTTATATGAGAAATAAAGTGGCTCTTTTGCATTAGTTCTTAAACACAATTTTTGATGAAACAGGTCTAAGGTCTGTTGCATTATTTTCCTGTTACCACTGTGAAGCTGCTTTGAAACAAACTCCATTGTAAAAAGCGCTATATAAATAAAGGTGACAACAGTCTAATGTTTTGTTTGCCTATCTGAAATCCCACAAATTTATTCATGTGTCATATTAGACTCCATCTGTGGTAAATTCAGTTGATTGGACATGATTTGAAAAGGCACACACCTGTCTATATAAGGTCCCACATTTAACTGTGCATGTCAGAACACAAACCAAGCCATGAAGAAAAAGAGGAATTGTCTGTAGACTTTCGAGACAGGATTGTATCGAGGCACAGATCTGGGGAAGGGTACAGAAAAATGTCTGCAGCATTGAAGGTCCCAATGAGCACAGTGGCCTCCATCATCCATAAATGGAAGAAGTTTGGAACTACCAGGACTCTTCCTAGAGCTGGAACTGAGCGATAGGGGGAGAAGGTCCTTAGTCAGGGAGGTGACCAAGAACCCGATGGTCACTCTGACAGAGCTCCAGCGTTTCTCTGTGGAGAGAGGAGAACCTTCCAGAAGAACAACCATCTCTGCAGCACTCCACCAATCAGGCCTGTATGGTAGAGTGGCCAGACGGAAGCTACTCCTCAGTAAAAGGCACATGACAACCCGCCTGGAGTTTGCCAAAAGGCACTTGAAGGACTCTCAGACCATGAGAAACAAAATTATCTGGTCTGATGAAACAAAGATTGAACTCTTTGGCCTGAATGGTAAGCGTCATGTCTGGAGGAAACCAGGCACCGCTCATCACCTGGCCAATACCATCCTTACAGTGAAGCATGTTGGTGGCATCATGCTGTGGGGATGTTTTTCAGCGGCAGGAACTGGGAGACTAGTCAGGATTGAGGGAAAGATGAATGCAACAATGTACAGAGACATCCTTGATGAAAACCTGCTCTAGAGCGCTATGGACATCAGACTGGGGCGAGGGTTCATCTTCCAACAGGACAACGACCCTAAGCACACAGCCAAGATAACAAAGGAGGGGCTACAGGACAACTTTGTGAATGTCCTTGAGTGGCCCAGCCAGAGCACAGACTTGAACCCGATTGAACATTTGTGGAGAGATCTGAAAATGGCTGTATACCAACGCTCCCTGTCCAACCTGATGGAGCTTGAGAGGTCCTGCTAAGAAGAACGACAAAAACTGCCCAAAAATAGGTGTGCCAAGCGTGGAAGCAGAAACCGCTCTCATGTGCATGCCGCATGTTGTTTGTATTCTCCGCTGTAATGCAAACTCATGCATAATACAGCGCAGTAATTGGGTTAAAAGAGCTCATATTCATGAATAAATGCAGAGGGCCGGCTGACGTAGAATCGTGCCCACAGCCAGTCACACACTCCGAAGGCACACTTCTACCTCACATTCCTTGACGTTGCTTTGAAATTGCTCCAAAAAACGCAAAAAGAACCAATTTCCACTGATTGGTAAAGTGCGCAGCCTGTACATATCTGTGCACGTCTCAAAAAATGTGTTTCATGACGCTTTAAACTTACAATTTTAAAGGATGGAAATCATATACAGTATTTTTGTTTTGACAACTGTCTAAAGACAAACTTTTTATTTCAAATTGACAAATATTATTAAATTATTATATTTATTATTAAAACATTTTTTATTAGATTATTATCTATTTTAATAATTATTAGGAAATACTCCAGTTCTTAATTTTCTCATTTCTCAAATCAAAATTATTGAATATATTCAGACAGTGACAGAAACACATGAAATGTTTACATTAATGTTTTCATTAAACTGTGTGATCTCACCTTTGACCTGAAGGGCTCAGGGAATCCTCCGTGTGGTATTCCAATGTGTCCCTGCAGGAACTCCACAACAGAGAGAGGGAAGGAGAGCTCGTCTGCCCTCTCTTCCACCTCAGCCCGAGAGAGAGAGTTCTGCACCATAAACTGAGCCAGATCACCCACAATCTTAGAAGAGGGGGTCACCTGGAGAAACAAAGTGAGATAGAGACACAGGATTTATACAAAATAGAGCCATTCCTTTCTGGACACTTTTAAAACAAATTAACATTTCAATGTGTACTGCAAACTGAACATCCACATGCTGAAAATTCTCCCCTTCAGCTAGAAACGCTTATCCATGATTCTACTGACAAATCAAGCATAATAACCGATTCACATTACAATGCTACAAACACCATAAAGCAAACATAAACTTTAAGAAAATAACCAAAAAAAAGTCAGATCAAAACAAGGATTTTCTTTCTTCTTAAAGGGATAGTTCACCCAATAATGAAAGTTCTGCCATCGTTTACACATGTTGTTGTAAACCTGTATGACTTACATTTTTCCATAAAGAACACAAAAGAAGAGTTTGAAGAATATACTGATCAAAGGATTAAAAAAAAGATTAGTTTACAAATGACCAATTGTATGTATCACTATTCAGTTTCATAATACTGGTCATTCTTTTCAGGATATTCTAAAACTTCACCTATTGTTCCACGAAAGAAAGGAAGTCATACGAGTTTGAAACAAAATAAGGTTGAGTGATTTTCATTTTTTAGTACGGGATTCAGGAGAGAAACAGAAAATTACCAAAGAAACCAAAAGAACAAAACAAGAGGGTCAGAGAACTGCATAGAAATGAGAGATCCATGAGGATTTGAGAGGAGGAAAGACAGAGATTAAGGAGAAGAATAAGAAGTTAAATGTCACACCATGTTTCTTTCAAGTTGTCTACACTGTGTAATGAATCTCTTGTTTACATAATGCCTACACTTGGTTTATTATAATGAGAGTTATAACTCTGGCGTTTTGAGTGGTGAGTGGATTCTAATGTAATCACCTCTGGCCAATGTTTTCAAGAAATCAACACATTGTAAATAGAAACCTTTGACGCTCTCCATAGCACAAACACAGATACGCATAGGGTCAATATGCTATTATTACAGAGAAAACTGATCCTAGACCAACAGATATGGGCAGCTTTTCCCTCTAAAAGCAATCAGAAGCAGTAGCATGCAGTGTTTTTGAGAGAGAAAATTCCACGCTAGTCTCTAGTCCGTGGCCAGGGGAAGGCTAAGCCTTACCCAGCCTTACACACGCTCTGCCTATGATTATTTATCTTAATTCATTGTTATTATTTTCTTTCTGAATGGATTTTGTAGTTTTCATGAAACTGTTGGATGAAAATAAATCACATTTAAACATCTTATTTCTCAAATTATTTTTTATCCCATGTATTGTAAAATGTTGTAATTTGATAGTAGACATTTATCCACCCTATTTTGCCAAGGACCACTCACTTTAAAATGTCTGGCCTTGCCACTGTGGTACAGTGATGGTATCAAATATTTTGATATGTGCTATAGTAGTGGTTATAATTTAACATGGCGCTCCAAGTTATTTCAAAGGATATCATTGTATTAGCATGGTATAAAAAAACAACAACCTGTAAGCACTCTGGACTGGATGGTTGGGAGTAGGTCAAAAAAGAGACTAAATAAATGTGAGTGACATTTAGGATTAAGTTTATAATAGACTTCTAGAGAAAGGTTACGCAAGGTTAATATCCTTGTTTAAATACAAAGCCACAGACATGACATGTACAAAGACTTTTTGAGAGCAAAGGGTTTAGCAACAATCCTGAGTGACTCTAGCACCGCTGGGACTGTAGTGGATGACACAGTGGAGACCTCCAAACCCTAATGTGACCAATTATAAAACTTCTTATGCATATAAATGTCAACATTCAACTTCTTTGAAAAAATTTAAAATGCTGGCACTCAGAAATCTCAGCCAGGGAATACTGTTCATAGAGAAATTGGGTTAACTGGGGCTTAACTGTCTGGATAATCAAATGTGATTTCACTAAATTAAGCGTGAACGTTTCCTTCATCCTGCCACAGTCATTTGAAGTCAAGACGCTGGACCTCATGTTAAATCAAATCCTAAAGACTCATAGTAGCTGGAGTGCTCCTGCTTTATCTGAGACCTTTGTGTTCAGAATAGCATACTATTATACAGAATAGCAAATGTTATGACTATTCTCATAAAAGGCCTATTATGAGATTTTTCTCAAATAAATAAATTAACCTATCAGACTGCATTAATCACTCAGTAAAGAAAGTGCCATGTTTGATTGGATACAATGCAATTAAAACCCTTAGAAATGGAAATAATGACCTACTCAGTTTGCGAAATATACAATAATGTACAATACCATTCAGAAGTTTGGGCTTGGTAAGATTGGGGTCGGCAAGAAACATTTTTTTATTATTATCAATGTTGAAAACAGTTGTGCTGTTTTGAAACTTAGATACACATATTTTTCAGGAATTGTTCCAAAGCATTTATTTGTCATATAAATCTTTTAACATTATAAATGTCTTTATTTTGATCTATTTAATGCGTCCTTGCTCAATAAAAGTGTACATTTAAAAAATGTATAATAAAAATAAAATATAAAACAAAAAAGGCACTGTGAGCTACTCTGCTGCGAGATAAAGAGCCTCCTTCATCATTCTCATGACATAGCACACCTGTTATATTTCCCATCTTCATCTCTCCCTACAATCCCATCTGTGACATACAGCTATTTTCTCTGCATCATCAGAGTTTTGATTTAATTTCCGTTTGTTTCCATCTGATTGTTTATATGCATATTCATGCGTATTCATACATAAATGATAACAACTGATTTTGCAGCAAGGTCTCCTCTCTCAAAATTTTGTTTTATTTATCATTTATATTTTACAATGCATTCTGTCAACTTTAACATTATCCATTTTAATAAAACCATGATGATATGTACCCTTAACTTGCATCAAAACTGGCTGGGAAACAGGTGACTAAAAAATAAATAAATAACTTAATAAATTAATAAATGTTTATCACATACATATTAATTAAAATAGTAGGCAATAGACTATACTATCCAGTACAGAGCTGTCAATACCATATACACGATCTGAAAATCCAGAATAGTGGCTGATCAATTAAAAGAATTACAAAAAAAAAAAGAGAGAGAAATAATTACATTTGGTCCCCACTCCCCCCATCTTTACTATTTGGCTACATTGTTAGACCGATGCTCAGCAGGATTGTTTGAAGCCAAAAGAAAGCATGTTTCTGGTAAAAGATTCAAATTATGAGGAAGCCGCCCTCAGTTACTGAAAAATCCTTTAACTTCTGCCTTTAGTTTGAATAGAGAGAGAAATCAATGGGTTGTTAATTAAGTAGAGGATTTGTTAAGTACCCAGACACAATGCAAAACTCGGTCAGGCCAAGCCACTGTGATGGAGGCAGTCGGGGAAAGTGTTATAAAATGAGACTGAGACGGGATTAAGAGGGGATCACACACACACACACACACACACACACACACACACACACACACACACACACACACACAGTAATCCTCAAACCCGTCAGTGTCTCCTCTTACTGCTTTTCTGACATACAGTAATCCCTTCTGTGTACATCTCAGTCGCTCTCTGCTTCTGTCTCTCAGTCTTTGCTTCCTCACACACACACACACACACACACGTTTCACATTGTACAAACTGTATATTTATGTATATCCCCTAACATTAACCCTGCCCCTAAACATACCCATCACAGAAAACTCAAAAACTTTCAAAAAACATTATTCTGTATGATTTCTAAGCTGTTTTCTAAAAATGTCCCCACAAGGACAAGTATTTCAGATACTGGCATCTATTACTGCCATCATAACAACATAAGCAACATAATCCCACCAACCCCCCCACCCCCCCCAAAAGTGTTTACTCTCTCTGGTGTTATTGTGAAGGGTATCTCTGGCTAACTGACAGGATACTTCTGTTTGGCCATCGGCATGGACAGAGAGCACTTTGAACTCAAGAGAACGGTTTGTGTCTGTCAGTGCTTGCTGCTGCTTCAAAAGAAACAGAATTAGTGGAGTGTGTGTCTGTTGGTGTGTATCCCAGGCTAGCAAGAAAGTGCAAGACATGAAGGTTGTGTTCAGAATGGGAAACTAGCATATTGCTTACTGTGAACCATATACCCTATGCTGCCTACTATGTAAATGTTTTTAAATAGATTTTTTTAAAATATACGTATTTATTTGAGCAAACATACTGTAATGACTGCAATGTAAAATATTATGGATATTACAATTTAAAACAGTTTTCTATTTTAATGTTTTCAATTTATTCCTGTGATGGAAAAGCTGAATTATCAGCAGCAGAAATCATTCAAATTTGGTGCTCAAAAAACATTTCTTAATATCAATTTTGAAAACAATAGTGCTGCAAAATATCTTTGTGGAAACAATAATATATTTTTTTTTAATCAGGATTCTTTGATGAATAGAATGTTTAAAAGAACAGCTTTTATTTGAAAATTTAACAACAGATGCTTTTCCGCCGTTGGGCCGAATGGTTCTAAGAATGGAAAGGAATAGTTCAAGTTATATTTCCACTCGAGCTTGGTTTGGCACGTAACGATTACAAACTGTTCTCTGCCTGGAATTCTAGATAACAGTGCTGGTAAAATGTGTGTAGTGACGTCGCCACCCTGTTGCCTGGCTGTTTTTCTGTAGCTGGCCAAGCGCGCTATTTGAACGATGCATACACAAGTTAATAATAAAATTAAAAGAAACCTCTGGTTATCCTCCATAACAAGGTTGCTATTTACATCTCATACCGTCTGTAAATTCTTGCGTTACCAAGGCAATGACTGACGCATTTGTATTACAGAGCCCTGTTATCAGCCCCACAGTGGAAAACACAACCATGTCCATACGGGCTAGGCTGGATTGACACGGAATGGAACGGTTAAGCAGTGAGAATGGTTTGGCCTGATGGTGGAAAAGCGGCTAATGTAAAGTCGTCAGTGTCACTTTACTGTTGATCACTTTAGTGCATCCTTAAAATAAAATTGAAAAAATAATAACAAAATCTTTTGATCATTGATCTTAAACAGCACATTCTGGCAAATGTAGTAGGTAATGCAGATATTCCACACATAAAGACAATTCACATACTGTACAAAGTATAAATAATGCATAAGCCTACTACTTTCTTTTAAAAATAGGATGTGGCATGCTATTCTGAACATACCCTAGCAGAGAGAGAGAGAGAGAGAGAGAGAGAGAGAGAGAGAGAGAGAGAGAGAAAGAGAGAATGAGAGAGAGAAATGGCAATAGCAAAAGGAATATAAATGGAATATCACCACAAGATCCCAAAGTCCAGCCCATTTCCTCCAAACCCATGAACTAAATTGGAGAGAGATAGTGTTTAGAAAAACAATAAAAACGAGTGCAGGCAGGAATGCACTGACAGAAAAACAAGATAAAGTGTGTGAACTGAATAACAATCACATGCAGATATACTGTAGGTAAACAGAAACTTCTATTAGGAGAATCCCAGTAATTGTTTGCACTGAGTAAAAGACTGAAGCAAGTAATGTCAGACATGATCAGTTAATTCGGCCTTAGGAGACAGAATGTACATAACACAGCAGAAGCCAACATTGACAGCTGACACTGACTGCTGGTATCAGTTTATAAGGCAGATCAGCTAATATCCAGAACTCTCACTATCACACTTTTCCTCTGACAGAAAGCGGCAGAAGTTGTTCTTATGTTAGTCACAGAAATTCTGGATGCTCATCCTGTTGACTGAGAAATATCCATTCAAAGTCTCTAAAACAATTTTGTAATATGTAATTATTTTACAGAGGATAGAATGAAGTGCAGTGTTGGGCAGTAGCGAGCTACAAGTAGCGACGCTACTAGCTTAACTACATTAACTACAACTTTTCCAGTAGCTAACTACTTTATCCAGCAAGTAGTGGTGTAGCGTGACCAAAAGCTACATTACATTTTGGGTTCTGATGAAAACGAGCCTGTAATGAGCGAAGCGGAGCAGTGTGATGCTCAGCTCAATAATCCGCTATGCAGGCGCGCTTTATAAGCGAATGAAATTTATCTGTACTGTAGCCTACTATACTTCTTGTAGCCATTAAACAATGTATTTTGTTTCATATTTATGTTTAAATATTATAATGTTATTTTTACTTTAATCTAGGCTATACTGATTATGAAAAGTGCAAAGATGTAGCCTAGAAATCTAGACGCACCCAATTTGCAGCCAGGGTCGTCTAGCAACTCTCCGCTGGCTTGCGAGCTTGAAAAACCAAACTCTAGTCAGGCCAATCTCATCGTGTATAGAGTCGGTGGGCAGGCTTAACGTAATGACGGCAGAGTTGCAATGGATCCGAATGCTACTTGAAAACAAAGAAGCTGGCGAACAGCGGTCTTTCGAATCGGCTTTGGCCGCGACTCTGGAAGACTTGGAGCTTTTCTTTGAGAAAAGAACAAAGAACGGCACTGAAGTCATTCTTAAAAAAGGAAGATGTGTCCGGAGTTTGCCGACCAGATACGGCAAAAGTTTAATCTATCAACTAGCTCCGCTTCACCTTCTTTGTTACTCTGGTTGTTTGTAGCGCTATCCTATTGCGTGCAGAGGGAATTTGAAAGACAACCGTTTATCCTGCCCCTCAGATTGAGCCCTGCCAATGGTGTGTTCCCAGGCCCAACATCTTGATGTGGGTCTGTCTTGTCAGGCTAGCAAAGATGCGTAATATATGTCAAAGACATAGGGTCAGAAATGATTTTGACCACTTCATTAAGTTTTGTTTTGTAGAAAATTCATTTTATATAAATTGTATCTTAATTTTAATCAATGTTTCATTAGCTAATTGCCTGGATTTAATAAATAAGAAGCAAATAGACTATAGCAGACAATAATCGTGACATGGAGGCACTGGAGCGATCACTTGCATTGCACATGAACTGGAGCGTGTCTCATAAATAAACCGAAACTCAGCAGGCTACTTGCCTCACAGACATGAGAAATTGTATAAAAAGCTTGAAATGTCCACTTTTAAACGAAACAATTCTAAACAAAAAGAAATAGTCAAGCGATGCTGCACTGTTCACGTGAGCAGCTCATGACTAAGCGTTTGTGTTCAAAATGCTGCAAGCTCCAGTTTAACCTGCATTTTTAGACTAATCCTGACTCCTGAGTATATCATTTAAGTTGCATACATTTTGTTCTTGCATACATTTTGTTCTGATGTTAAATTAGTTTGAGATATAGGCTATATTTGTTTATTGTGTGTATCAGATAGTTTACAAAATCAAATGATTCTGACAGTTTTTCCCTGACTAGGAAAAAAGTGTCCCAATCAACCTGAATGAACCCTATACTCTTTGAAATCATAATTACATTGCATTATGTTGCTTGAAACCCCAAATATTATAACATTCTTCATTAACAATTATTCAGTGTAACAATGTCATTGTAAAAAAAGAAAGAAAAGTAGTTTCAGTGTAGCTAGCTACTTTTTGATAGTAACTTGTAGTGTAGCTAACTACTTTTTCAAAAGGGTAGCTTGAATGTAACTTAACTACTTTAACTTACAAGTAGCTTGTAAAGCTACAGTTTCAGAGTAGCTTGCCCAACACTGATGAAGTGTGACCATGATGAAATTGTAATTTAGTCTACACGCAAAATTTAGGATACACTGCAGATAATTTCAATGTTTTAAGTTAATTGTTAGGTTTAAACCAACAGGAACAAAAAATGACAGAGCTGTCACTATATACCTGTGGAATTTAAATGACAGCATTGTGGCAATTCCAATAGAAAAGAAAAAGTCACTTTTTCACACTGGCCTTCAAGGACACTCTTCAGTATGTGGAACAGGGCAGGAGGAGAGAGGGACAGAGAGAGAGAGAGAGAGAGAGATAGAGAGAGAGAGAGGGTGACGCGTTTGGAATCAAAATGAGATTTTTGGAGGTCTTACTTTGATAAGGTCTCCCAGCAGCTTGTTGGCTTCAGCGTAGGCTTTCTTCACCTCTTTGAACTTGTTACCGAGGCCCATGCTGTGGGCCTGGAAGTGAAGGTTGGTGTACTGGCCCCCTGGGATCTCATTTTCATAAACATCTGCATTACCAGACTTCATTGTGGCGGTGCAGTCGAAGGGAGCATACAGACCACGAGCCACTTCCCAGTACTCACTGTAGTCAAACACTCTGTCCAGAGAAACACCTGTGTGACAGAAGAAGTGTTACAAGTGCCGCAATGTCACTGTAGTATATAAGCCATATGGCTTCACATTGCTTACTGCTTTCATAAAACAACATGATATAGTGATGTAATACACAAATTTTCAATAAAAAAAAAAGACAAATGCCTTTATTTAATCTTTTTTTTTATTGTGTTTAACAGCATGATTGCTGGTGAAGAACTACACTACCCAAGATCCCGCAGAGAAATATCGACCAATCAGAAAACTGCAGTGAACAAAATGTGATAAAAGAGCTCTACAGTGAACGCCCATTACCATGAAGCACTGCGAATCTCACTATACTCTCAAACTACTTGCATATCTGTATATATCTCAATATATGATAATAAAATGATATTCTTTGTGTTGTCCTTTTGTCTGAATTTTTTTTTTTTTTTTAAACCCTATAGTGTCAAAATTTATGGAAAATTTTCTTGAAACCAACACAATTTAGAAAGTGGATGGGCACTGTTGAGCTCTATTATATGGTTCTCTGGAATGCTTGATTTTAAAAAATATTTTTTTTAAATGAAATATTATACATTATTAAATATATAAGTCATGTATAATATGATACAATTTTTGACAAAATTTTACCATAAAAGCTGTGGTAATGGTGCTGGTTCTTGTATCACATAGAAAAACAAAATAAATGTTTCATGTCTGTTTATTTATTTATTTATTTGGTATAAGTAGCCATATAATTAGCAGGAAAATGTACTGTACAGTCAGCCAAACAGGGTTATTATTGCCCCTACGCAGAGCAGGGGTCTGTATTGACTGTACATTATCCTTTATTTAGCCTAAGTGTAGAATGTCTACAAGCAATGTAATGATCGAAAATCATGCAAATTATGTACAGGTCACAGGTTTGGCTATATCAATTATTTAACCATAACTACTCCATGTTCATAATATGAATTTCATATTCACAGAAACTATGACATACGATTGCCTTTTCCAATCTGTTTAACAAGACAGTGACTGCTCAGAGTAATTAATGAATAGAGTCACTTAGTCATCTGTAAAGTTGTCTTTCAAACCTAGGAAATACAAAAATATATTAAAGATGGAAATGGCTAGGCTAAAAAGTATCAATTTAGTGAAATTATTCACCCTGTCCTTTCAGATACATTTAAGTGGTAGTGTTAGTAGCTCTGTCTCTCTTTTTACTAGAACATTTGACTGACAGATACTGCTGCCCTAATCTGACACATCTCAAAACATACCATCAATCCATCAATAAAGACCCTGCATAAAGTCAGACTGTAATAATCAATGTGGATTTAATTAAGCCTGATGCCACAAGAGTCATCTTTCCTGTCTTCAGGCCAAACACACACACACACACACACACACACACCATAAGTGAGAAGCTCTCTGTTATTATAATGTGCCTGCTGGGTTTGTATCAATCCAATAGTAACCAATAGTAACCAGTCCATTAAGTGATGTCAATGTACATCGTGTGCTGAACTCTATCATTCTCTAATGTGTCACTACAGTAGATTAATGCCCCTGAAATGACTGTATTTATGAACAAGTATGTATGCATGTGTGCTTGCATGTGCTATAAATGACAGTATAATATGGACCAGTTTTTTGAATGGTAGATTTTTTCTTTTTTTCTTTCTTTGGGCTGTCACAGAGACAAGTGTGATTTCCCAAGGCACCTATTTCAGTGATATCTGTCAGGTATTAGGAATATTTTATACATGATATTCTAAGAAAAATGCTTACAGCAGATTTAAGACAAGGCTCTAAAACAAATTGTGGCATTTACTTTCCCAACCCCATCAGCCTAAGGTGGTTGCCTAGCCAAGCATGGTTAATCTGGTCTGTTTTGATGGTTTTAGAGGGGTTTTGGGTACTTCTCAGCTGGGATACCATCTGGCCGACCAGCTAAAACCAACTTGAATAAGGCTGCGAGTATGGAAGCCTGTTTCCACATCAGAATAAATATAAGTTAATTGCGAGATAAAGCTCAAAATACAGAAATGTCCGAATGTGAAACATAAAGTTGCATTATAAATTAACTATAAACGTATAGTTTGTTAATGATTTATAAGTACTTTATTACTGTACACTTATTTAAGGGCTAAAACTAAAATGTTTTCAACCAAAAGCGTTTTCAATCAAAAGGGAATTTAGAGTAACATCAATGTAGACTGACACAACATTTTCAACAAGGCAGAAAAATGTGTGTGTGTGTGTAAGAGAGAGAGAGAGAGAGAGAGAGAGAGAAGACTGAAGACAAAGCAGAGAGCATTTTAAAAATGAACATAAAGGACTTGTACAGGGATAAAAGGTTTGATTGTGAAAGTGAGTCTAAAACTTGTCTCTTCACTTAATAGAGAGAGAAGTGTTAGTGGAAGCGGTGGGCTTGAAGACTGCATAGAAAAACATGGAAATGGAAGAAAAAGAACTTACAGATGCAGAAGGAAAACTAACATATAGGGACAAATGAGTGTAGGCAGAAGAGAATGGGTGAGAACAGGAAATAAAGGGAAAGATTAGAAGATGTGAATGAAAAAGCCTGAAGAGAGGGAAAAGTGGGAGAGAATATGTGAAAGTGGCAATGCATGCTAGAAAGGGAAAAGAGGGTGAAGAGAAGGGAGGGAGAAGCACCAAATATGGAGCTCAGCTAGAGAACACAAATCAATGGCAGGGCAGCTAGTCAGGGGGATACAGACAGAAATATACAATATATAAAAAGGCGGGGGTGGGGAAGAAAACAAAACAAAGAACATAGAGAATGAAAACAAGTGTGTAAGAGGCTCAGACAAGCGTGGTACAATAAATGTGTGTGTGGCATTAATAACAAATGGCTCTAACGGCTCACACAGAGACAGTGAGCTAAAGCTTTACCTGTGCTAGGCTGCTACACTGGCAACTAAATTAACCAGCGCAATACACTACAGAGAAAACGTCTCGGTTACGTATGGTAACCTTCGTTCCCTGAAGGAGGGAACGGAGACGTACGTCGGACGTCACCGACGAATTGGGATCACTTCAGGGAGCCCCTATCAGCTTCGAGATATAGAGAACCGGCCAATGACTATTGGCGTGCGAGATTTGCATCTCGCGCTCCGCCCCGCAGCGCGGGTATAAAGCGGAAGCGAATGCAGCGCACTGTTGTTTTTCACTGAGGAGCCGAACTAGTGACTCGGCCATGCAGTGATGGTACAGCAACTGTGGCGACGGGACGTACGTCTCCGTTCCCTCCTTCAGGGAACGAGGGTTACCATACGTAACCGAGACGTTCCCTTTCAGTCGGTCACGTTCGACGTACGTCGGACGTCACAGACGAATTGGGATCCCTTTGGAAAACGCCACAGTTACTACCACTTCCAGCGCCCAGCGAGAGCCCCTCAGACCCCGTCTGTTCCGGGCGGGGAATTCACGCAGGGAAGTCACACTGCTGTTCCGCAAGACCCACTTCAGTAGACTATTGGATAACGCTGGGAAACGTGCCCAGAGGGACGCTGCGGAAGCCACATCATTCCCGAAGGGAGTTACCATGTGGAAAATACATGTATGGACTGGCCGTGGGCAGTGCAACATACGGAAGTCCCAGGGGTGGCCCCGGCCAAACAGGTGGGGGAACAACACCTAACTGAGACGGCACAAAGCTCTGCCAAGGGAAAGACACGGGCTCGCCGTAGGGAGCCGTACCGTGGAAGAATACACATATGGGACCGCCGTGGGGGTCACAACATATGGAACCCAGCCTAACACAAGTTCCACCAATGCAAACGAGTGTTAGACCTGGCGTCGGACGCTCCGCCACATCCGACTGCCGCGGGTTGCGGAGGACTCAACAGGGTTCGCCGTTCTGGGGAACTCGACTGGAGTATATAAGCGCACGTATCCGTTCCACAGGGAAGGGAGTGGCGCAGCAAGCCGACACTTAGAACGGGCACTTCGGTGTTACTGACTATGGGAAGCGAGCACACAGGAAGATACCGGCTCTACACGGAGGCGATAAAATCTAGCGAACGTGTTAGGTGTCGCCCAGCCCGCAGCTCTACAAATATCTGTCAGCGAGGCGCCACGAGCCAACGCCCAGGAAGAAGCTACACCCCTAGTGGAGTGGGCTCTTAACCCGAGCGGGCAGGGCACGTCTTGGGTTAGATACGCCAAGACGATGGCATCCACTATCCAGTGGGCCATCCTCTGCTTGGAGACAGCCTTTCCCTTCTGCTGGCCTCCATAACAGACGAAGAGCTGCTCTGAGGTCCTGAAGCTTTGCGTTCTGTCCACGTAAGTCCGCAGAGCGCGGACTGGACAGAGAAAAGCTAGGGCTGGGTCTGCCTCCTCCGAAGGCAGCGCTTGCAGGCTCACCACCTGGTCCCGGAAGGGAGTGGTGGGAACCTTGGGCACATATCCGGGTCGGGGTCTCAGGATTACATGAGAGTTACCGGGCCCGAATTCCAGGCACGATTCGTCGACCGAAAATGCCTGCAGGTCCCCTACCCTCTTGATAGAGGCCAATGCAGTCAGGAGTACTGTCTTCAGAGACAGGATTTTTAACTCAACTGACTGCAAAGGCTCAAAGGGCGCCCTCTGCAGTGCGGTTAGCACCAGAGTTAAGTCCCAAGAGGGTATAGAGGGAGAGCGAGGCGGTTTTAGTCTCCTCGCCCCTCTCAGGAACCTGACGATCAGATCGTGCTTCCCTAGAGACTTACCACCTACCATGTCATGATTAGCGGCGATAGCGGCAACATAGACTTTAAGGGTGGAGGGAGACAGCCTTCGCTCCAACCCATCCTGTAGGAAGGAAAGCACGGAACCGATTGAACATCTCCGGGGGTCTTCTCGGCGAGAAGAACACCAGCCGACGAACAGGTTCCACTTCAACGCATAGAGGCGCCTCGTAGAGGGAGCTCTAGCGGAAGTGATGGTGTCTACCACAGCCTGTGGTAGGCCACCTAGAACCTCCGCGTCCCGTCCAGGGACCAGACATGGAGTTTCCAGAGGTCCGGACGCGGGTGCCATAGGGTGCCCCGTCTCTGAGTCAGGAGGTCCTTCCTCAGAGGAATGGGCCAGGGAGGTGCTGTCGCGAGAAGCACTAGTTCCGGGAACCAAGTCCGGTTGGGCCAATACGGAGCGACCAACAGGACTTGCTCCTCATCCTCCCTGACCTTGCACAGAGTCTGTGCAAGAAGGCTCACTGGGGGAAACGCATACTTGCGTAGGCCCCGGGGCCAGCTGTGTGCCAGCGCATCCGAGCCGAGGGTCCCCTCGGTCAGGGAATAAAACAACTGGCAGTGGGTCGTGTCCGGGGCGGCAAACAGGTCTACCTGTGCGGTCCCGAAGCGACTTCAGATCAGCTGGACCACCTGGGGATGGAGTCTCCACTCTCCGGGGAGCACTGGCTGTCGTGAGAGCTCGTCGGCCGCACGATTGAGCAGGCCCGGAATGTGAATGGCACGAAGCGACCTCAGATGCTTCTGACTCCATAGGAGGAGATGGCGGGCGAGTTGTGACATGCGACGGGAGCGTAGACCACCCTGTTTGTTGATGTACGCAACGGCCGCAGTGTTGTCCATACGGACCAGAACGTGCTTGCCTAGTAGCGGCGTTTTGAAGCGGCCCAGCGCAAGACGAACTGCTAACAACTCGAGGCAATTGATATGCCATTGCAGTTGAGGCCCTGTCCACAGACCCGAAACTGCAAGCCCGTTGTACGTGGCACCCCAGCCGGTGGATGAGGCATCCGTGGAGACAACAGCATGCCTGGACACTTGTTCTAGGGGAACTCCTGCCCGTAGTAGTGAGCGTCCGACCACGGGCTGAAGGTTTGGCGGCACCTCGGAGTCACAGGGACACGGAGGGATCCGCTGTGCCACGCCCATCTCGGGACTCGGTCGTGTAGCCAGCGTTGAAGCGGTCTCATATGAAGTAACCCGAGCGGCGTTACTGCGGCTGCGGATGCCATATGCCCCAGGAGCCTCTGAAAATGTTTCAGTGGTACCGCTGTCCTGCATTTGAACGAATTCAAGCAGTTCAACACCGACTGGACGCGCTCCTCGGTGAGGCGCGCTGTCAGGCCGACCGAATCCAGCTCCATACCGAGAAAAGAGATCCTCTGCGTGGGGCAGAGTTTGCTCTTTTCCCAGTTGACCCGAAGACCCAACCGGCTGAGGTGACTGAGCACCATGTCCCTGTGTTCGCACAACTGTTCTCGCGACTGGGCAAGGATCAGCCAGTCGTCGAGATAGTTGAGGATGCGAACTCCACGCTCTCTCATGGGAGCAATGGCCGCCTCCGCGACTTTCGTGAAGACACGGGGCGACAGGGCTAGCCCGAAGGGTATGACTTTGTACTGATATGCTCGTCCGTCGAACGCAAAGCGTAGAAACGGTCTGTGTCGAGGGAGAATCGAGACATGAAAGTACGTGTCCTTCAGGTCGATCGCTGCAAACCAATCTTGGGGACGGATGCACCTGAAGATGCGTTAGCATTCTGAACGGTAGCCTGTGAAGGGACCGGTTCAGGAATCGCAGATCCAAGATCGGCCGTAACCCGCCGCCTTTCTTGGGTACAATGAAGTACGGGCTGTAGAAGCCGGTCTTCATATCGGCTGGAGGGACCGGCTCTATCGCGTCCTTCGCCAGTAGGACTGCGATCTCCGCCTGAAGCACAGGGGCATTCTCGTTCGACACAGAGGTGAAGTGAACGCCCCTGAACTTGGGGGGACGCGGGGTGAACTGAATCACATAGCCGAGTCTGATGGTACGGATGAGCCAGCGAGACGGGCTGGGGAGCGCTAGCCAGGCTCCCAGCGACCGTACAAGCGGGACCATCGGCACCACAGACGTACCCGCAGCGGGGCAGCGAGGCGGCATGCAGGGACCCGACTCGGACGGCATGAGAGCGGCCCGAAGTGGGGTTTGAGTGAACTGCGTAACACTTACCTGCTTCCGCTGAGGGGGTGTGCGAGTGTGAGAAGGCCGCTTGTGTGCGTCCCCACAGCCGGCACCCCCTGCTGGCGATTGGAGAGGCGCCTGAGGGTGACAAGGCATGGGAGCGTCGAACACCGCCAAGCGCGCTCTCTTGGCACCCAGAGATTTTGGAAACTGCTCTTTCTTTGAAAATTTGGGTACCGCTGGCGCTGGGGCCAGCGGCGGAACAGAAGTCAAACAAAAGATTCTCCCCCGGCCCTCCTCCGGGGGAAGGAGTGGTGCTGCAACCATCTCCTGAAGAGCAGTCTCCTCCATCTCTGGGTGGCCCGTCTCAGGGTCTCTTACGACGGCGCTTGCCACCTGGCTTGGCAGCGGCCTGAGCGGGCTGGACGTCCTTTCCACGGCCGGCTCCACGCCTACGCCCGGGTGGAGGCTGCTGCTGGGCTGGAGCGGGAGCGGGGGTGGCGGCGGGTGGACGTCCTCGGCGACGGGCAGGCGGAGGCGCTGCGACCGGCGGCAGGGTGGAGGCAGCAGCTGGCCGCCGGGGCAGGATGTGTTTGATCGCCTCCGTCTGCTTTTGGGCGGCCGAGAACTGCTGGGCAAAGCTCTCGACCGCGTCGCCGAACATCCCGGCCGAAGAAACGGGGGAGTCCAGGAACTGATACTTGTCGGTCTCCCTCATGTCGGCCAGGTTGAGCCAGAGATGCCGTTCCTGGACCACTAAGGTGGACATCGCCTGACCGATAGAACGGGCGGTGACTTTTGTCCGTCGCCGTCCGGAGCTCCCGGAGGAGCTCTGGGTCAGGCCTACCCTCGTGCATGTCCATGAGTGCCTGGGCCTGATGCACCTGGAGCAACGCCATGGCATGCAAGGCGGACGCAGCCTGGCCACAAGACCTGTAAGCCTTCGCAGTCAGACTGGAAGAGAACTTACAGGCCTTGGACGGGAGCCGCGGGTCACCGCGCCAGTTGGAGGCGGTAGCCGGACACAGTTGCATCGCGACGGCCCGCTCCACTGGCGGGATTCCCACGTACCCCCTGGCTTGCCCGCCATCAAGGGTAGTGAGGAGGGAGGAGCCACCAGGTCTGTTTCTGGCACTAAATGGTGTCGTCCACGACCTGGTGAGCTCCTCATGCACCTCCGGGAAGAAAGGCACCGGGGCGGGACGCTGAGAACCAGCGCGACCCGCCCCGAGAAACCAATCATCCAACCTAGAAGGTTCGGGACGTGGTGGAGGGTTCCACTCAAGCCCGACCTTTTCGGCGGCCCGGGAAAGCATAGCCGTCAACTCGGGGTCCGACTCGCCCGTTGCCACTCTCCCAGAGGGAGGCAGTACAGCCGAATCTTCATCCTCCGAGGACCAGAACTCCCCCTCCGATGCAGCGATCGACATCTGTTCGTCTACTGGAGCCCCGAAGGTCACCACTGGACGCCCATGGGAGGGGCCAGCGATTTCCTCCGGAAGCCCTACCGGCTGCGGCGCTTGTGAGGGATCAGGGGCCTGCGGAGGCTGGCTCGGCGGGTTTGCCCTGAACGTAATCCTCAGGTCACCCCGGCCATCCGTCGAAGTAGGTCTATTCTGCTGGGCAGGAATAGCACTAGATCGAGGTATGGGTAGGGGGACTCCACCTTCCCGAAGGTAGGCGAGTCTCGACCTAAGCGCCGCGATAGTCATGTTCCCGCAGTGGGAACATGAACTATCCACAAAAGCTGCCTCAGCGTGCTGAATGCCCAGGCACGTGATACAGCAATTGTGACCGTCAGCGGGCGACAGGGAACGACCGCATCCAGAAACGCACGGGTGGAATGACATCTTGAAAAAGACGCAGTGTCACACCCGTGTTGCTCTTTTTGTGAGGAAACGCTCTTTTAGTGCTGAAGCACCCAGGGAAGACCGCGGCAGAATACAGGAGATAGTGCAGCCTGTATCTGCTCTCAAGTGAAACGCTTCACGAACCAGCAGTTTTAAACTGTTGCTGTGAAAACAGCAGTTGGTTTCTACTTCCAGCAGCGGTGAGCCCGCGGTCGCGCTGTTTTGTGCCGTCTGACCAGCACAAGAACGATCCTCAGCCGATTCTCTCTCTCTTTCTCTCTCTCTCTCTCGCTGAATACAGGCAGTCTGTGCTTCATCAACGCCGTTCGGCTCTGAAGTGAATGACAACAGTGCGCTGCATTCGCTTCTGCTTTATACCCGCGCTGCGGGGCGGAGCGCGAGATGCAAATCTCGCACGCCAATAGTCATTGGCCGGTTCTCTATATCTCGAAGCTGATAGGGGCTCCCTGAAGTGATCCCAATTCGTCGGTGACGTCCGACGTACGTCGAACGTGACCGACTGAAAGGGAACCAATGACAGTAAGAGAGAGTGATGAGACGGAAAAAGGGATCTTCATGAAACTAGAGGTTTACCGTGACCAATTACCTCAACAGATGCGCTCATGAATAAAAAACTGTGTATTTAACCCACAAACACATATGCTCATGTGCTAGAAAATAACAAAAGATATGTGTGTGTATATGCGTGTATATCTCCATATACGCAATAGTAATCTCACACAATTCCTAGCATTTTTTCCCCATCTAATTTTTTGGATGGGTCATAACAACTGACTAGTCTACTAGTTTATATATTTTTGTATTTGTATTTTCAAAAAAGCTTGGTTTCTCAAGAAAAACAATTGTTTCTTAAGAAAAAATTATTGTTATTATAAAGGTTGAAAACAATTGTGCTGCTTCATATTTTTGTGGAAACTATGATACACTACCAAAAAGTTTGGGGTAAATAAGATTAAAAAAGAAAATTAATTAATTAATGCTTTTATTTAGCAAGGATGCATTACATTGATCAAAAGTGACAGTAAAGACATTTGGGTTACACTTTATTTTAAGGTATCATTGTTACAGTGTAATGTATATTTAAGTACTGAGTAATGTTAATTAACTACATGCACTATATGGTTAGCGTAGGATTAGGGTTTGTTTGAGGGTTAGATGCATGTAATTATGCATAATTTACTGTTATTACCATGGTAAGTACATGTAACATATGTAACAATGACACAGTAAAATAAAGTGTTACTGACATTTCTAATGTTACAACAATACTTCTATTTCTTCTATAACTTTCTAGTCAGCAAATAATCTGGAAAAAATTTATCACAAAAACATTAAGTAAAAATAAGAAATTTTGCTTGAGCACCAAAACAAATATATTAGAATGATTTCTAAAGGATCATGTGACACTGAAGTAAGTATTAGCTGCTGAAAATTCAGCTTTGCCATCATAGGAAAAAATTGTTTTTTAAAATAGAAACAATAATACTGTTCTTGTGGCGCTCATGAACATACTATTTTGCTTAGCAACAGTGCATAGCAGAGAACGAAACTGGAATTAGCAGAGGAAGAAGAGGAAAAATCTTTTGTCTCTGTATTTGGTGTTGTTTGATAAACACTATTCCAAATACAAAAAGAGAGAGAGAGAGACATCAAATATGGAGCTCAGCTATAAAACACAAATCAATGGCAGGGCAGCCAGTCAGGGAGATACAGACAGAAATATACAATATACAAAAAAAAAAAGAAAGAAAAAGAAAACAAGGAACACAGAGAATGAAAACAAGATGCATGTACAGTAAGAGGCTCAGACAAGCGTGGTACAATAAATGTGTGTGTGGCATTAATAACAAATTACTCTAACGGCTCATGCAGAGACAGTGAGCTAAAGCTTTACCTGTGCTAGGCTGCTACACTTGCAACTAAATTAACCAGCGCAATACACTAGAGAGAAAACCAAAGGCAGTAAGAGAGAGTGATGAGACGGAAAAAGGGATTTTCATGAAACTAGAATTTGAATGGTAAAATTTGAACGGTTGTTTAGAAACATAAATACTGTTTTGATTTTCTTTCACCTTTTACTGTGATAAGTGGGTGTCAGAAATAGACATTTGCACAGCACTTTATGTCACAGAGTAAAGGGGCGGTCACACTAGCCTGCAAAATTTCTTCTGAAAATTTCGTCGTGATATGACATCACACTCAATGACATAAAAAAAAAAATATGAATCCTACATATAACAAATAATAATGAATTTTTTTTTTTTAAATATACCGTCAACTTTCCTGCAACACTGCAAACCTGCAGCTTTACAGTTCGTTATTTTAGTTCAGCTAAGAGGTTATGACATGACGTATCGTTTGTCGTATCTACTGGTCACGCGTCTTCATGTGATACGAATTCACAGGTCAGAGTTTACCAAACTTGAATTCTGGAATGCAATGAAATGCAAAGCTTTCTTTGCATGAGCTTAAGTTTTCAGTCTCCAGCATTCGCATGCATATGAATGGAAGTCAATGGAACAAAAAGTGTAGTTTGACAGTCCTTTAACCTGGGTATTCTGCTTTTCTATAAGTGCCACCTACTGTCAGAGAGTGTAACTACATTTCTGTTTAGTCTTCTGTTTTTTATGCATCGTTCTAAACAGAAAAATCACAGGAAATTGGACCCAATATTTGTGCAGAACAGATTTTGGTAGCACTTTCTTTTACAGTCCTGTTCACCATACATACTATGTACTTATTATATCAATTACAATAAATGGGTAATAACTAGGTACTAACCCTGAACCTACCCCTAAACCTAACCTTAATCCATGCAGTTACCTTATATTAACCAGTACTTTCTTAGGTAAGTAGCCCAAAAAGTGCAACCCAATTTTTTGTTTGAACAGAAATCCGCCCATAACACTTTAGTAACCACATAGCAACACTCTGGCAACCACCCAGAACACTTTAGCAACTGCATAGCAATGATCTGGCAACCTCCCAGAACATACTAGCATTGTGTTGGTGGGAACTTCAGTATAAGCAAGGACCATTCATATTATCCACATATAATATAAAAATCAGATTTTCTGATTCTCTGTTTCCATCTTTCACCCATCAGGTTAAAATTGGTATCTCCGTGTTTACAAAGCGACATTGACAGATTGTTGTGTATGATGTGGGCACATGAGAGATCGTCCAAGACCATAACATTAGACTCTGGAGAATTTGAAACCGAAGCGCATCGGCCATTATCTAACCACTCTGCCTCAAAGGAACCGTATTGGGGGGATAGAGAAGGGAGAGAAAGGCTGGGCAGAGAAGGTATGATTTAACTTTGACAGTAATGAAGTGGAGGAAGGTGAAATAAATGTGTAAATGCAGTTTAAAACAAAATGGGGGAAAGGGAAGGTAAGATTCTCTACCTCTCTTTTTTTTGCCGTCATTAGTCTTTGTCCAGTGTGTGTCAACACATTCCCTATTCTGCTTCTGCAGGTCTTTTTTTTAACACACCTCTCAGAACACGGCAATTATCACAGTCACACGCACAATACAGCGCACATACACTACAGCGCACAAACTATTTAAAAGTACCAAATGTAATGATATATGACGACAGTCCCTGTTGAGTCCCTTGATTAATGATCTCAGCGACTTGACTAATTAGAAATCATTAATCAATTGAGCCTGTCTGTAATTTAGGCAGCATTAACTGATCATGGGCAGCCTGTTGAATGAAAACTGCATACGTACTGACCGAAGCCAAAAACACAATATATGAAAACGTAAATGTTTTACTTAATGTTGAGGTAGTGGAATTAACCAACAAAAATACAAAGCTGACAATTTGTGTGTATATACAGTATATATGACTACTGTGGTTCTAGGGCTGTCACGATATTATATTTTTTACACCACGGTTACTGTGGCTAAAAAAATTCACGATATCGATATATCGCGATATCTATATCAAATAAATTTTTACTTTGTTTATTAGTTTTTCTTTTTTACCCAACGAACATAATTGGATACTGATAAACACAGGGCACATGCATCTTCTTTGAAGCTCCCTATGAAATAGCAAGAGAGAAAATACTGTCAAGTTCAACAGTATGATTAATAAATATTAATATCAAAACTGAAAAAAGCTCTTTTACCTATTAAAACTGAAGCTCTTTAACCTATCATTGCGCCGGTGCAATGAAGTCATACAGTAAGCGTGCTGCTAATTCAGTTTTAATGTGCACCTAGAATGGCCGCAGATGACATTAAGTGCATGGCACTGCGACCAACATAACATTTTACAGAGTTTAATGTAGCAGGCCGCACGGTTTTTCTAGATCTGTTTTAATCGTGTAATAGATTTGAACAAAAAAAAAATCAAGTGCTATGAATATTGGCCATGACTAGATTGCAAATACAAATACAAAAATATACATTATGTAAATAGACATTAATTAATTAAAAGAAACTATGAGATATGCTGCACTGGTGGAAACAACACGAGACCATGCTACCGTGACCGTCAAGACTGGCTCTGACTGGTGTTCAGAGTCCGTGCCAGCAGCAGCAGCAGTGAGCGTTCCTTCAGCGCAGCTGCAAGAGATATGGCCTTTTTACACCTGTTCACTTCATCTCTGATCAGATATCTATCATATTGTGAAAAGATCAGGAGTATATGTCTTCCAAAATTCTTTTGAGGCGGATTTAAATCAATTCAGAAGATGGTCTGGGACGCATTTCAGACGAAAGTGTGAATGCATTTGGTTGTTTAAACCACATACAGGTGCTGGTCATATAATTAGAATATCATCAAAAAGTTGATTTATTTCACTAATTCCATTAAAAAAGGGAAACTTGTATATTATATTCATTCATTACACACAGACTGATATATTTCAAATGTTTATTTCATTTAATTTTGATGATTATAACTGACAACTAAGGAAAATCCCAAATTCAGTATCTCAGAAAATTAGAATATTACTTAAGACCAATACAAAGAAAGGATTTTTAGAAATCTTGGCCAACTGAAAAGTATGAACATGAAAAGTATGAGCATGTACAGCACTTAATACTTAGTTGGGGCTCCTTTTGCCTGAATTACTGCAGCAATGCGGCGTGGCATGGAGTCGATCAGTCTGTGGCACTGCTCAGGTGTTATGAGAGCCCAGGTTGCTCTGATAGTGGCCTTCAGCTCTTCTGCATTGTTGGGTCTGGCATATCGCATCTTCCTCTTCACAATACCCCATAGATTTTCTATGGGGTTAAGGTCAGGCGAGTTTGCTGGCCAATTAAGAACAGGGATACCATGGTCCTTAAACCAGGTACTGGTTGCTTTGGCACTGTGTGCAGGTGCCAAGTCCTGTTGGAAAATGAAATCTGCATCTCCATAAAGTTGGTCAGCAGTAGGAAGCATGAGGTGCTCTAAAACTTCCTGGTATACGGCTGCGTTGACCTTGGACCTCAGAAAACACAGTGGACCAACACCAGCAGATGACATGGCACCCCAAACCATCACTGACTGTGGAAACTTTACACTGGACCTCAAGCAACGTGGATTGTGTGCCTCTCCTCTCTTCCTCCAGACTCTGGGACCTTGATTTCCAAAGGAAATTCAAAATTTACTTTCATCAGAGAACATAACTTTGGACCACTCAGCAGCAGTCCAGTCCTTTTTGTCTTTAGCCCAGGCGAGACGCTTCTGATGCTGTCTGTTGTTCAAGAGTAGCTTGACACAAGGAATGCGACAGCTGAAACCCATGTCTTGCATACGTCTGTGCGTAGTGGTTCTTGAAGCACTGACTCCAGCTGCAGTCCACTCTTTGTGAATCTCCCCCACATTTTTGAATGGGTTTTGTTTCACAATCCTCTCCAGGGTGCGGTTATCCCTATTGCTTGTACACTTTTTTCTACCACATCTTTTCCTTCCCTTCACCTCTCTATTAATGTGCTTGGACACTCCTTGTCCAAGGTGTTAATGGTCGTCTTTTGGACAACTGTCAAGTCAGCAGTCTTCCCCATGATTGTGTAGCCTACAGAACTAGACTGAGAGACCATTTAAAGGCCTTTGCAGGTGTTTTGAGTTAATTAGCTGATTAGAGTGTGGCACCAAGTGTCTTCAATATTGAACCTTTTCACAATATTCTAATTTTCTAAGATACTGAATTTGGGATTTTCCTTAGTTGTCGGTTATAATCATCAAAATTAAAAGAAATAAACATTTGAAATATATCAGTCTGTGTGTAATGAATGAATATAATATACAAGTTTCACTTTTTGAATGGAATTAGTGAAATAAATCAACTTTTTGATGATATTCTAATTATATGACCAGCACCTGTATATGCATTTTACTCCTGGCAAATTGTTAAAAAATAAACATGTGAGAGCGTGTTATAGGCTATATATGACAGTTAGATGTGACGGCGGTACTGCAACACGCATCGCCGCAAATGAGTAGCCTATCACTAAAGCATTAAGCCAACACGCAAACGGCCGCCAGTGAAACTGAAAGTAGACTAAGTCTCAGATGCTCAAAAACACAAAATGCTTACTCATTAAACTCTTACCAGTGCTTAGGTCGCTCTTTCTCCTATTGCGGCCTTTGAAATTAGCTGATGATAAATCAAATACTTGTTGATGTGAACGTTAAATTTGCATATCCTATAGCGCGGGAATTGAAGATCGGATTTATATTCATTTTGCAGAGAGGTGTAAGGTAAGACAACCTGCATGTTTTTTATTTTTATTTAGTTTATAAGTTTAGATTGTATAGCCCGTTTCATTTGCGAGCTGCGAGCAGCAGCAGGCCTGCCTCAGCTTGTCAAAAATGCCTTTTTACTGTGGTGGTGATAGTAAACATTTAAACTAACATTGTGATATGCTTGAAGTGTTTTATATCTATGGATTATCTATGGAACACAAGTCAAGTGTTAATTTCAGAGGCTAAATTGATCAAATATGTGGTTTACTCACTGTCGGCCAACGGCCACTTGGTCATTACTTTAAAAAACAAAAACTTTAATTTAACAAACAAAAATTGCTCCACACATTTTTCTAAATTAACTTAATAAAGAAACAAAACGAAATATAACTGCTTTGACATTAAAAACAAAGCTGAACTATTTTTATGGCTGCAACAGTGTGTAATAGGGAGGGAGAAAAAAAACACGGGCTCCAGTCGGACTCGGGACACTGGAGTATTTACGTGTCATGTTATCATAAGAGTCCTATTCATTTTAAATATTGTGGTTATCGCCAATACCGGTATAATGCCACACCCTAAATTAACATGATGTCGATATTTTGTGCTTTGAATATCACGGTTATCGCCAATACCGGTATATTGCACACCCCTAAGTGGTTCAACCTTAATGTTATGAAGTGACGAGAATACTCAACAATTTCTTCTCTTCCATGTGAGTCTCTGATGCTGTACACGTGAGCATTACATGCATGCGTGTGCTGCTAACGCAGGAGTCGGCCAATAATGAGCCAGCATTATGCCGTAGAACCTAGAATCGCTGCATTGTGTTTACAACGTGAACAGTAGGAGACTGACATGGAAGCAGTGTTAATTTTGACAGCAAATTTTTATTTAGTTTAGTCTTTTGACTAAAATGCCATTTAGTTTTAGTTATATTTTAGTCACTTGAATTGTTTTAGTTTTAGTCTAGTTTTAGTCGACTAAATCTACAGTAGATTTAGTCGACTAAAATCTAATTAGTTTAGTTCAATTGTAATGCATTAATTAAGCATTTAAGCATTACATAACCGACTGTTACTTAAATACATGTCAAAACTGACACTTTGACATAATTGTGACATAACTGACATTTTGACATAATTGTGTGTGATTTTGACAGTTCAAGTGCAAAAATACACAAAAAAGCTCAATTCATTACTTGTCAGGGCTTGATGCATACTTTTTTCCCAAGGAGTTTTAATTTTTTTTTTTTTTTAAACATCTTTATAGTTATATACATATTTCTGTTTTAGTTAGTAAATCAGGTTAAGCTAAAGCTTTAATATACATTAAGGTTGAACCACTGTAGTCACATTGGCTATTTTGACGATGTCTTTATTTCCTTTCTGGGCCTTGAAAGTGGTAATAACGTTGCAGTCTATAGGGGGTCAGAAAGCTCTCGGATTTCATCAAAAATAATTTGTGTTCCGAAGATGAACTAAGGTCTTACGGGTTTGGAACGACATGAGGGTGAATAATTAATCACAGAATTTTCATTTTTGGGTGAACTAACCCTTTTTTCTGAAGAGCGCGAGCCCTGCACTGTATGTGCGATATGTCAAGAGTGCTGCCTACTAGCCTAAGGCTCTGACACGTTCTTTAAATTTGACCTGCAATTAAAGTTCTCCACACAGATTTTGCCCGAGTTCAAGGTGGTAAAGTGAATTTGCTGCACTAATCAACAGAAAAGTGCATGGTGAGCTGTGCATTGTTACATTACTGACAATGGACAAAGGAGCTTTTTTCTGCTTGTGAAATTTAGTCGACTGCACCTTTATACGATTCGTGTCTACTCACCAGTATCAAGTTTGGTTCCTCTGGTGCAGGCTACGATGGCACCCATGCTTGGTTGAGAGGTCATGCCTGCCATTGAGTCAACTGCTACGTCTACTATATCTGCACCTGCTTGTGCACAGGCTAACATTGCCGCGACTCCTGCACCTGCCGTATCGTGAGTGTGCACGTGGATGGGGATGTCTGGGAAACGGTCCCGCAGTGCTCCAATTAGTAAACGGCTGGCTTCAGGCTTTAGCAGGCCAGCCATGTCCTGAGAAGATAAAAGAGAAGAGCAGTTTTTAGCCACTCAAGCTAACCACACAGAAAAGAAAATAAGATTATGATGATCCCTGTATCATTACAGATCAACAAAGAAAAATGAAAGAAGAACGAGTATTACTGTCATTGTCTTCAGTCATTACACCCTTGAGTAACTGCCAAAAAATACCCTGCTATTTCCTAAGTCCTGACACAAAAAACAATGGTTATATCGGCAAATCCTTCACCTATGCTTTTGTGAGTGTTGAACATATGATTGTCAGGACAATGCTGTGAGTGTGTGTTTCCATGTACACGTGATATACCTTAATAGCCAGTATGTGTGTTCCAGCTTTCACTAGCTCATTGGCCAGCTTCAGATAGTACTCCAATGAGTATTTTTGTCTCATGGGGTCAGACACATCTCCCGTGTAAGAAATAGCCGCCTCCACCACACCTCCCGCTGCCCCTGCTGCTTCCATCCCCAAAAGCATGTTCGGAATATAATTCAAGGAGTCAAAAACACGGAAGATATCCATTCCGTTCTCTTTGGCTACCTCACAGAATCTAGAGAAAGAGAGAGTGGAAATCAATGGAAATAAGGTTTTCAGCCAACTCCCTTAAAACCGACATTTATCGTATATAAGAGTAAAGAGAGACATTTGTGTGACTGCACATCCAAGTCAAGCCACTGACATCAGACATTGTGTTGCCTGCCAGAGTACTTTCCAACAGGTACAATCAGTAGGCTATGTTGTTTTTACTATGGAAAGTGGAAATTTTAAGATGAAAGTCACTGCCATGATACTAGGGGGGTTGTGGGTTGTCGCAAGAGCATTGCCACGTGGTTGCTAAGGTGTTCTGAGTGGATTTAGCATATTGCTATGCAGTTATCAAGGTCATCTGAGTGGTTTTATGGTGTTGCTTTGCACTTGCAGTTCTGCATGTTTTTTGTGTGTTGCAATGAGGTTAAAGTGGTTTTAGAGTGTTGCTATGGGGTTGCTAAAGAGTTCTGAGTAAAGCTTAGGGTGTTGCTATGTGGTGGTAAAAATGTGAGTTGTATGGTGTTATGCAGTTATTAAGGTGATCAGTGTAGTTTTATGGTGTTGCTGTGCAGTTGCTAAAATTGTCTGACTTTTTTAGCTTGCTGCTATAAGGTTGCTAAAGAGTTGAGAGTGAATTTTTGCATGTTGCTATGTACTTCTGTATAAACTGTATATACTATATATATATATATATATATATATATATATATATATATATATATATAGTATACTTTAGCAATATATATATATATATATATATATATATATATATATATATATATATATATATATATATATATATATATATTGCTAAATAAATTATTGAAAATTTTAGATTATTGGTGTATTTTTTACATTTGTGAGCAAACTTTGACTATAATGAAAGTACAAAAAAATCCTAACTACTGTGTCTACATGCAGATTACTGCAAAAATAGCATTAAGTATTAGCTTAATACTCAAGCTAATACAAAAAAGAAAATGAATGTTAAGAACACTGGGTTTACTGCTGCAACAGTATCAGCTCTAACTCTCAATACAGGCACTGCCTTCTATTGTGTGTGTACGTGCGTGTTCATGTTGTTGTGTCTACAAATGTAATCAACTAAATTGTGTGGACAAGCCAACAGCCCTTACAAGCTTAATAGACATACCAAATAATATCTTAATAAACACTTAAATATGCAGAAAGGTTTCTGTGAGGGAAGGATTATGAGTAGGGGATAAATAACATTAGCCAAAAAAAATGTGTGTGTGTGATCTCACTTGAACACAGCATTATCAGGGTAGTTTGTGTATCCCACAGCATTGGCTCCACGTAGTAGCATCTGAAATGGGACGTTGGGAATCAGAGCTCTGAGCTCCTGGAGTCTCTTCCATGGACACTCCGACAGAAAACGCATTGCTACATCAAAAGTTGCTCCTAGAGACAGAAAGAGAGATTTTAAGGTCATGCCAAAGACTGAAGTGATATCAAAGGCTGAATTGATCCTCAGAAAGTGCTGAGGAACATCTAAAAATCATTGAAATACACAGACAATAAGCTTAGTGACCCAGAACATGAACATTCACTTACTGCTGACTTGAAATAGAGTAATTATTTAATTAATTCGCCACTTCTGTGCGAATGTATGTGTATTAAGAAATGAGATTTTGTGAATGTGTCACATGCCTCCCCAGTTCTCCAGGCTGAAGAGATTATTGAAGTTGTGGCTCACAAAGGGAGCAATCTTCTTAAGGTCATGTGTCCTAACACGAGTTGCCAGCAGGGACTGGTGGGCGTCTCTGAATGTGGTGTCCATCAGTAGAAGGCCCTGGTGCTGTCGAATTGCCCGTGCAAAACCCTCAGGACCCTCTTTCAACAGGACTTCACGGAAGCCCATGGGTGGCTCACCTAGACAGAAAAAAAAGTGATTTGTGTACACAGCACACATATAAAGACAACTGATCAAACTCAAACAAAACACCTTGGGGACTATAAGGGGTGTACATTATTTATCTTAATATTTTCTGGGATTTTGTTGATAAAGATAATGAGATGAAATAGAGTTTTTTTATTTAAAAAAAATGAAATTATACTTTAAATCTGAAACTAAACCTGCCAGTAAGTGAAGGTAATTCACTTAATTAGTGAGTCATTGAGCCATTCACTAAACTGATTCATTCAGGAAAGAAGCAAGTGATTGTCTTCATGCATGGGTCATAATTCCTGACTCAATGAATCTTTGACCTGATTATTTCATAAAGATGCGTAACTGTTTTGCTCCAGCTTTGTTTAGAACTATTTTAGTAGGGGAAATAACTGACAATATTGACAAGATTGTGTCTAAAATGTAACTCACAGTATTAACTTCTTGCTTATTGAACTGTTGAATAAAATCAATTTTACATTTACAATTGTGCTGATATTCTGGAAAATGAATCCATGAATGTGCAAATTAGTTACTGTAAGTTACTGTAGTAACGCTGCACAAAGGTATCGCTCTTTACAATGTTGGACACATAATGGTAATTAATATAATTAGCCTTTTGCTTGACTACATTATCAAACCTAATAACCAAATCTAATAATGTGTTGCTACCCTGCTAAAAAAAACAAACAGCTAAGACCTAGGCTATTGCTTCTAGCTTTCTAGCTTGCTTTCTAGCCTGGTCTCCCAGGCTGGCCTAAGACCAGCCTCATCAGCTAAAAAAAAGTGTCCAAAACCAGCATGGGAGACCAGCTTAAACCAGTTTTAAGTGTTTTCAGCAACAAACCATGTTCCTGTTCACCAACTCAGTCAGCCGTCTAAAAAGTATCCTTAAAATGCTTTGAACATCACAGAACGTCAGTTGAGAAAGGCATATAGTTCATCTTAACATCATAATATACATCATATATATATAATTCAACCGCTATATTGCTAAAAGTACTCGATTTTTCATATCAGCAGAAAAATATACCGGGATAACCTGCCTTCTCTTTATGCTTCTCAGCACAGTTATGATGATATGCTAAAGCTTGCCCGCACATTGACGTGATTAGATACAAGATACTTTGTGACGTAAGAAACACTGTCGATTTCAAACCGCGTTTTTGAGACTGTCTTTGGTTCACTGCAGTTTTAAGGAGAAAATACTCAGTAATGGTGTTGACTTATGAATTTGCACATGGTTTGTCTGAATGCATATTAAAAACACCACATAGACATATAAACAACATTTTAAAACGTCTCGGTTACGTATGTAACCCTCGTTCCCTGAAGGAGAGAATGGAGACGTATGTCGGACGTCACTGACGAATTGGGATCACTTCTGGGAGCCCTATCAGCTTTGAGTGTCTACAGAATGAGCCAATGCATATTGATGTGCAAGATTTGCATCTCACGCTCCGCCCCGCAGTGCAGGTATAAATAAGGAAGCAGATGCAGTGCACATTGTTTTACACTGAGGAGCTGAGCTAGTGACTCGGCCGTACAGCGATGGCACAGCAACTGTGGCGACGGGACCGAGGCGTAACCAAGACGTTCCCTTTCAGTAGGTGACGTCCGACATACATTGAACGTGACCGACTTCTTTTTGTTTGTTTTTTGCAAAGTGAGTGACATGATACTTAATGTCAGCTCGCACATCAATAAAATGAATTATAATCAAGATATTCTCATATCACACAGCCCTTGGGACTGTTTCTACTATTTATCTACTATTAACAATTGACTGTCTTTGCTAAACAGCTATGGACTGATGTTGCAGTAGTCTGACTGCTTCTCATTGAGGGCCTGTCACATGTACAGCTTTGAAACAGGTGATCAATTGAATGAGTGCTACTGACACTTTTCACTGATTCCCTGTCATGCAGCGTCTCATTTTGGCATCCAAACAAAGTAAATTCAAAACAAGAACAGGAACGCCACATGAATGTTTGCTGAGGAGAACAGGAAGAAAGTGATGTGCTGAGCAGCTAACACCAGACCATGGTTCTCTGCTAAACCTTTTATACCTGTGCATTGTTTTTTTTTTGCCTGGAGCTCACAGGTTAGTGGCAAAGCTATGAGAACCCACCAACCTCAGTCAAGGAAAATTCCTACTATTCATAGGTCTCAGATGTGGCCGTTTGAGGGGGCATTACAAATAAAGTCAGACATACCGATTCTCTCTATAAATGCAAATGAGGCAAACACCTAAAACTATATAAAAAACAGGTGGGCCGCTAGCTTATTCAAGTGTAAATAAAAGTAAAGCATGCTGTCCAATGACAGAAGGAGTGTGAGATGAAAAAAGGACGGGGGAGACCGATGATAGAAATGCAGTAAGAAAGACATTGATGCATAGATTTGCATATTTCAAGGCATAAATACACCCACATGTGAGTTTAAATGTATGTGCCTCTGTGGGAATTTCTCTGTATGGAATGCTGGCGACCATATGAAAGGAAAGATGAAGGCCAAAGCCTATTTATCGCTCATTGTGTATCTGAAATGCACACGCAAACACACAATGCTGAGGAGCATCTCATGAGGCTTGGGATACACCTACCACAGATATGACCTACTTACACAGACACATGCATTTTTTATCCCATGAAAGACCTTTTCCATACACACACCTACATACATGGCACATATTTGGTCCAATTGTGTGGGGGGATTATTTTGTTTATGCTCTACAAACTACAACCAGTTCCACTCAGAACTATCAGCTAAAGCACTGAGAGCAGGAAGAAAGTGGGAAAACTTTTTTTGGGATGCGCATACATATAGGCACACAATCTATCAGGGGTCCTTTGGGAATCACACACATTTTTTTTCAACACATCATGGTCAACAAACAAGAAAAAAGGTATGCCAATGAGAACAGGAGAAAATTGGCTAAATTAATTGTACACACATATGCATACACATACCTATCCCTGAGGAATCTCTCTCTCTCTCTCTCTCTCTCTCTCTCTCTCACACACACACGCAGAGGGAGCATGGTGTGCGGCTCACACACACCTAAACCCCTGTAATGAGATTTCTAATGTGACCAGATCCCTTTTTCATTTGGCAGAGGGAAGGAGAGAAGGGAAGGATTAAAGCTGCATTATCACATTCTAGTCCATCCACAGAGAGCGAAAGAGAGAGAGAAGAATCTTGGGGGAGTGTTGCCAATGTATAGGGCAGCTATAAAGAAGAGTATGTATCCTACAAACATCTGTTGTGGTACTTTTGATATGGCAAGTGTGTTACGTGTGTACAGATTTTGGGGAGTAACCAAACTATCTTATAAGAATGATGCTACTAAATTAAAATTCTTATTGGTTACACTTTATTATGATGGTCCCCTTTAGACATTATGTTACGTATAGGTAATGTTGCACATAAATGTCAACTAACTCTCATTAGAGTATTAGTTGAGTATTAGCTCTTTCCCCGCCAGCGTTTTTTTTTTTTTTTTTTTTTTTAGTTGCCAGTCACCACCAGTGTTTTTGATCATTTTTACAAATATGTCATGGCCCCCAGAATATTGTGTCGTATGATTATCTGAACATACAATATATCTAAAGAAAGAACGCAGAGCCTCTGCTTTTAAATAATAATAATAATTTAAAAAACATTCTATTCTAGCTTCATGCATTTTTTTTTAACACTTGAATGTGGGTAAGTTTCATAAAAAAGCAACATTTTAAGCAAAAAGCTGAGAAAAGCTGAGAATTTTTTTTTTTAAAGACTACATCCAGATCGGATGGCGGGGAAGCATTTTCTCACAAATTATGGACATTTTCGTCAGTGGCGGGGAAAGAGTTAGTAGACTGTTAGGGGTAGGGTTAGGGTTTGTAGAATAAGGAGTGTGGGTTAGTAGAATAAGTTGACATGAACTTGCAAAGTAACTTATAGTCAGTAGGATGTCTTTTGAGGGAACATAAAAATAAAGTGTTTGTCAGGGTTATGTCTCATTTTTGTGTTTGTGGTTGCTGGAGTTTGACTTTGGTTTTCACTGTTTCTAGATCAGTTTCCTTTGTGTTCATTTGTTTCTATGGTTACTAATTGGCTTTGCACCTGATGTTTGTTTCAGTGTTTAAAACTGCTGCATTTAGATCATTTTCGTCCTTCTTACTTTCAACAAGCTGTTATTATTATAGCAAATATTAAGAAGTCTACTAATACTTATACTAATACTCTAATGAGAGTTAGTGGACACGTATGTGAAATGTTACTTATAGTCAAAATGTCTAAGGGGGACCATCAAAATAAAGTGTTACATTGATTTATTTATATTTCATTTAGGCTTTTATTTGTGTACAAACATTGATTAATGCACAGACAAAGTGTGCATTAAATATGGTAAATGAAAGCTCAAACATGCTTGACGTACAAGAACAAACCTCATTTATGAACTTTTTGAAACTTGAAAGTTTTGGTGGAATGAGAAAAAAATCTCTCAGGTTTCATTAAAGGGTACATGACATGAGAAATCAAATCTTTGGTAACACTTTGTAATAATATTCAGATATAAGTCATTTATAAGTTATTAGTTAATGAGGAACGAATCCTTTACAAAACATGACAATACATTCATAAATGATTAATAAGTGATATGCTAATATTTTATGAATATTTTGTTAATTCAGTTATAAATCATTTATTTATATCATTATTAATTAATCATGAACTAATCATTTACAAAATATGTGTTCATAAATTATTAATAAGTGGTATTATAATTATTATTATTTTATGTGATGGCTTGGATTAGGGGTATAGGGTTAGTGTAGGGGGACAGAATATACAGTTTGTACAGTATAAAAACCATTACGCCTATGGAGAGTGTCCTTACACCACATACAAGTGTGTGTGTGTGTGTGTGTGTCATACCCAGAGAAACAGGAATGACTGGATCAACAGATGAGCATTTGGCTTTAACTGGAATAGGAGTCATGGGTCCATTTACCATGATGTGACCTGTGGAGAAATACAGCAGATGTTCAAGCACAAATGCACTCTCACACATTTAGGCCATCACAGGTGCAATACAATGATAAATGCACACACACACTGACCCAGATAATGTAGGAGCTTCTGGGCTCTGTTCTGTGTAGGTTTGAGGTTGAAAAGTTTCTGGTTCTCATCAATAAACTGGGTGTCAACTGTGGCATACAGGAACTGGCTATTGCTCAATACATTCTGCAGGAAGGGGATATTAGTCTGAAAGAGAGAAAGGAGAGATTTAGATAATGAGCTGACAGTCACAACACATGCATTTATTCAATATGTGTGGCAGCTAAACACATTAACTAGTGCAAGATGTCAGATGATGAGTCAGTTTGGGATGCCCAAACTAAGAGCAACCAACAACCACTCATTTTATTCATTTTATTTTTAATTAATTTGCTTAATTAATATACCTTTGTTCCTGAAATTACACTTTATCCATTTGCAAAACAAGACCTGATGAAACTGAATTGAATGTGTCCACCATCACATTATATGTAAATACAAATAAAAAATACAAGAGCAAGTTCCTGTAAATTCCAACAAATTCGGGGAAAATATGTAAATAGTGCTTGCATGTGCAAAACTGGCCATTGTTATGCAATTACTAAGTTGTTCTGAATGGTTTTAGAGTGCAATTATGTGGTTGCAATGGTGTTTCTATACAGTTGTTAAGGTGTTCCGAGTTGTTTCAGAACATGGTTATGTGGTTGCTAGAGTGTTGTTGTATAGTCGCTAAGATGTGCTGAGTGGTTTAAGAGCAGGGATGGATAATTCCGGTCCTGGAGAGTTTAGCGCCATCCCTAATCAATCATTACCTGCCTGTAATTTTTAAGTAATCTTGAAGACCTTTAGTTAGATTTTGTGTTGTGTGTTGGACATGTCTGTTTTAGGGATGGAGCTAAAATCTGCAGAACAGTGGACCTTTAGGATGGTATTATCCATCCCTGTTATAGATGGTGTTATGCAGTTCCTAAGGTGTTCTGAATGGGTTTAGAATGTGGTTGTGCAGTTACTAAGGAGTTGCAATACAATTTATGAAGTGTTAGTGGTTTCAGATTGTGGTTGCGTGGCTTCTAGGGGGTTGCTATGCAGTTGCAAAGGTGTTCTGAGTAATTTAAGAATGTGGTTAGGGTGTTGTTTGCTATGGAGTTGCTAAGGTTTTAGTGGTTTCTGAGTGTGGTTATGTCAGTGTGTGTGCTTGCTAGGTGGTTGCATACTGGCCCAAATCAAAAGATCCTACACTGGTCTATATGATATTTTAGTATGGCTCGGGTCATATGCCAAAATGTAAATCTATGAGTTTTTTTTCCCACCCTGTTTTATCATCCATCTAATACTAAGTATGCTAAAGTAGTTATAATTTCCTTAGCAAGCACCACTTATGACAAGAAAAAAAAAAAAAAAAGAAATACAATGCAGAACATTATGCTAACAAAGAACAAAGCATCAAGTTGGCCCATAATTGTCCACTTCAGTGACTGTGCTTTTTAGTACTCTCACAGGGCGTGGGAAGTTTGCATTGTAATCTGTATTGTCTGAAAGCACTTGGTTCTTTCCTGATGGCTGCTATAAATGCATTAGCATTTTGAGACATCTGCAGTTCAGGCCATAACAGAGCTCCTGCACTTGAATGGGCCCCTAGACTGCAGCTATCAAAACAGCAGTGCACACCGCTCACTGCACCAATAAACACTGTTTTAGTGTATGCAATGGGGCATGAGACAGGAATGTGTGCGTCATATGACAGAGAAACAAGTACAAAAAAGAGAAATGGGGTTTTGTGAGTGTTTTATGTGACACACAGAAAGAGATCTAGAAAGTGTTGAGGGACTACAGGTGAGACAGAAGATGATGTGTCAAAGTAAGAATATAAAAAGGATCTTGCAGAAAAAGCAATGATGTTAGATCTGAATTCAATCCCTTTCAGAGTTGACTACGCTGACTGACACTTTGTCTCTATGTTGACAATATCCCTACATGTACACACACTCTGTTTTTCCATGTTCCAACAAACAAAGCAAAAACATTCACTTAGCATAATTTATAAGCTGTTTTCCCCATGGGGACCAACAATTTTGCCCCATAACATACCGTTTACAGGACCACACACACACACACAGGGATCCCCTCAACTCACATATACGTCACACATTGTGTTCAACAAAGAGATCAAAACCCAATTACCCAGCAAAACTTGAGAGAAAATAGGGGATTTCTCACGAGGATTCCAGTGAAAGCTGAAGAGTTAATGCAGGATTTAATGTAGTTCAAATTTTTCCACTACGTGGCCTGCCTGAACTGATGCAGAATGCTTGATTTTTCCATCCTATTCTTCTCCTGCTTGGATCTAATGTGATGAGTGATGAACAGTTATGAAAAGAACAGTGCGAGAGAAAACAGATTAAGAGCTGAGGAAAGATCTGAAAAGTCCTGAATAAGAGAAGGACTGGAAAAATGAAGGTTGCTGGTCTTTGTACATGTATGTTGGAGACAAGAAGAGTTTGGCTGAGATAAAGACATTTCTTGCTTTCTTTGACTTTTTTTGCCATGTCATTGTTGCTCTAATTTGGCTGTAGTTCACTCGTGTGAAGCCCTGCAGGCTCTAATTCAGTCTCTGTTTTTGGCCTCATTTAACAGACCGGCCTTCACAGCGGTCTTATCTCTCTATTTCTCTCAAATTGTTTTCTGTTTAATCATGTCAGTCTTTTGATAGAGAAGTCTCTCATTTATCTATGCTTCTTGGTCTTCATTATTTCTACTCCTTGATTCCATTTCAATTGATTCAATTAAAATTCAGTTTGATTCAACTCATTTTTCCTGCCCATTGATTCAATTCAGTTTGATTCGACTTGATTTTATTTGACTCATTATTCCAGCTCCTCGATTCAATGTGTTCAGTTCGGTTTGACTCGACTCAACTCACTTATTGACTTATTATTCCTGATCAATGATTGATTGCAATTCAGTTCTGTTTGGTTTGACTCAGTTTGACTTCATCACTGTTTAAATTCAGTTTGGTTCGACTTGACTTATTACTCCAAAACTGTTGACCATTTATTTAATCTAAAGGGATAGTTCTTCCAAATATTCTGCCATAATTTACTCATCCTCATGTCATTCGAAACTTCTGTTCATCTTCAGAACATATTTTTTATCATCATTATTGTCCATCCATTAAAGTCTACACAACAAATAACTGCTTTCTCTCTCTATTTCTAGATCATGGTCACTCAATCTGTATTTGTAGAGGATTTGTCTTTCTTTAAATTGTTTAATTACTAGATAATTGGCCAATTTAGTGGTTCTATTTAGGGTCGAATAGCATTGGAGTTTATTTTTGAGGTCAAAATGTGTATTTAGTGATTCATCATGAGTGTCTTTTAGATTTTTGTCAATTTCTTTAATAATAGTTTTGGGGTTGTAGCTATGGTCAATCGGGAGTTGAGTTTGATGGGTTAGTTGAAGAGCGAGTGTGTTTAGAGGATGAGACTCTACTGAGGTTTCACTGGCGAGGAGGGCTTTATATTGCAGGTGGCATTGGACGTGCTTCTGTGGACCCCTAAAATGTTTTTCTACTGAAGTTTTATCCTAATTTTTAAAATTCAATACTGATCCCCAAATTTCACATCCATATAAAAGAATTGGTTTTATTACTGAATTATATAATTTTATCCAAGTTTTAATGTGTAGTTTTAAGTTTTATAGCATAAAAAGCCCTCCAAGCCTTTTCGTTCAGTGTTTTGACAGCCAGACCGAAGCCTCCCGAAGCGCTTTTGTCGATGCCCAGATAACTGTAGCTTGTGCTGTGCTGTAGGACCTGGCCTTTATAAGTGAACGGGTGTTTGTGTCCCTGAGATCTGGCCTTCTGGAACATCATGACTCTGGTTGTGTCCAGATTGACTGTCAGGGCCCACTCGTGACAGTACTGTTCCAGCAGGGACAGGCTCTGCTGAAGGCCCTCAGGTGTGCGGGACAGCAGGACCAGGTCATCCGCGTACAGCAGACATCTGACCTCTGTGTGGTGTAGAGTGAGGCCGGGGACAGTAGAGCGCTCCAGCACTGATGCCAGATCATTAATGTAGATGTTGAATAGAGTCGGACTCAGACTGCAGCCCTGCCTCACTCCACGTCCTTGCCGGAAAAACGTGGTTCTGTGGTGATTGATTTTCACCGCACTTTTACTGTTGGTGTACAGGGATTGTACAATATCAAACGTTTTCCCACCGATGCCAATTTGTAGGAGTTTGTACAGTAAACCATCATGCCAATTGAGTTGAATGCTTTTTTTAAGTCTATAAAACATGAAAATATTTTCCTTTGTTTGTCCTTGATGTTTTTGTTAGTTAGAGTGTGAAGAGAAGAGATGTGGTCAGATGTGCTGTGTTTTGGTAAAAAGCCAATGTTGTGTGTTGTGCGGCTGTTTATGGAACAGTTTTCCTAAAGCACTGCCCACACAGATGCCATTAAAATGATTGGAGTCGAATCAATCACCTTTTTTAAATATGGGGGTGATCAGTCCTTCAAAATAGATCTCAGGGAAGTTACCGGACCATAAAACCAGATTGAATAATTTGGCTGGAGCTTTAATCATGTTGGGACTGCTGAGTTTAAGCATTTCATTACTAATGTTGTCTTGTCCACATGCTTTCTTTAATTTGAGATTTTTAATGTGTTCTAATATTTCAGACATTGTTATAAATTTATCTAATGGATTTTGATAATTTTTAATTGTTTTCCCCAAGTCTTTTAGTTTTTTCTTGATTTTAATCTGACGCTGGTTAAGGTCAGCCGGTTCAAGTTTTTGATAAAGGTTTTCAAAGTAACTGAATAAGAAGTCTTATTTGACAGTCTGAATAAGAAACTTGTAATGTCTGGCTGGATGGATCGTTGTGCTTTTTGTTAGAAAGTCTCCTTAGTTCTTTTTTGAGACCTGCATTTTCATCATCAAACCAAACATCCTTTCTTATTTTCTGCTGATTTGTTTTATGTTTGCTTTGCTGTTTAATATTAGATAGAGTCGCCAATGTTTTGAATATATAATTTAAGTTTTTTGTTGCAAAATTTATCCCATTACCATCTAAAGTGAACTCAGTGGACATAAAGTCATCCAGCATTTGTAATATAGTAGGACTGTTCATGTTTTCTTTTAATTGTTCACAGCTGGATTGATTCCACTTGAGTTTAGGTTTCAAAGGGAACAGTTTTTCAGACTGGAGGGGAGACGTTTTGGTCCTTTCACGTGGTGGTTTCAGATAAAGCACAGTTTGGCAGTGATTGGAAATCGGGAGCTGAGGTCTGACTGTGAATGCATTAATAAAAGTTTGGATCAAAAACTGTTATTGAATAATCCACCACACTGGTTCCTAATCTGGAGCAGTAAGTGAATCTGCCTAATGTATCTCCTCTAGTTCTGCCATTAATGATGTACAGCCCTAAACCGTTACAGAGCTTTAACATTTGTTTTCCATTCATGTTGACCGAACTATCATAGCTGTTTCTTGGTGTGATATTTGATGAGGAATGAAATGTGGTGTCATTGAGGATGTGGTCATTATCTACAATATTTATATAATCAATTTCTCTCCCTGTTCTGGAATTTAAATCTCCGCATATGAGGATATTTCCTCTGGACTGAAAGTGTAAGATGTCAGTCTGTAGCTTTGGAAAGCTTTGCTTTTCGTAATAGGGAGAGTCATGAGGTGGAATATAGACCACACAGAGGTAAAGGTTACACTGTGATATGACTGATTTCACTTCAAGCCAAAACAGAAGATTTTTCAATTTTAACTATCTCAATCGAATGTTTCAAATTGTCTTTGTGCCATATAAATATTCCACCTGAGACACGGCCACATTTCATTTTAGAGTTTTTTAACGAAGGAACAACAATTTCCTTGTATCCCATTGGACAATGTAAAGTCTCATTATTATGACATCATGTCTCATGTAAGATACAGATGTCCATATCTGTTACACTGCTGAGCAAGTCTTGGTCTGCCGTCTTGTTACCAAAATTAGAGTGCAGACCCTGTATATTCCAACAACTCATTTTAAAAGATTTCATGGATAGGTTTTTCTGTAATGTGTGTGTGTGCATGTGAGTGTGTTTGTGTCCTCAGTCTGGAGCAGATGTTGTTCAGCAGATGTTTTATCTGGTTGAGTTCAGCTGCTGCAGGGTTTTGTGGTTGTTGAACTGCCGCTGCGTAGCTCTGATGTTGTGATTAAGGTCCTGTGGCCGGTCTGGGCTCTGCTGGAGGACTGAGGGATCTTGCAGTTGTGTAGTTCTGGTGTTGTGATGGAGGTCCTGTGGCCGGTCTGGGCTCTGCTGGAGGACGGAGGGTTCTTGGTGGCTGAGAGCTTCTCTTGTCATTGGTGTTTCTGCTGTTTCTTGGTGTGCTTCCAAGGGCTGTGCTTTTCAGAACTCTGGCGAAGACTTTCACTCCTTGCTTGTTAAGATGTACATGGTCATACATATGATGAGGCTGTATGTCTTTGTAATGGACAAGACGAACATTAGGAATAAGTGCGCACTTTCTGGAGAGCTCCACATTATTTCCATGGGTCAAGTGGAATGGCACATCAGTGCGTGGCAGTAATGTAGACAGGGTTATTTTAGCCTCTGGGAAGCGTGTGTGGCTCTGATTGCCACCTCTCTGTTTGTCCCTGTGTGGATAATGATGTGCTTATAATTTTCATATGGGTTTCTCTCAGACAGGATCTGAAAAGTGCTTCTTGTGTTTGGGCACCAGATTTTCTTGACTTTTATACACTCACCTAAAGGATTATTAGGAACACCATACTAATACTGTGTTTGACCCCCTTTCGCCTTCAGAACTGCCTTAATTCTACGTGGCATTGATTCAACAAGGTGCTGAAAGCATTCTTTAGAAATGTTGGCCCATATTGATAGGATAGCATCTTGCAGTTGATGGAGATTTGTGGGATGCACATCCAGGGCACGAAGCTCCCGTTCCACCACATCCCAAAGATGCTCTATTGGGTTGAGATCTGGTGACTTTGGGGGCCATTTTAGTACAGTGAACTTATTGTCATGTTCAAGAAACCAATTTGAAATGATTCGAGCTTTGTGACATGGTGCATTATCCTGCTGGAAGTAGCCATCAGAGGATGGGTACATGGTGGTCATAAAGGGATGGACATGGTCAGAAACAATGCTCAGGTAGGCCGTGGCATTTAAACGATGCCTAATTGGCACTAAGGGGCCTAAAGTGTGCCAAGAAAACATCCCCCACACCATTACACCACCACCACCAGCCTGCACAGTGGTAACAAGGCATAATGGATCCATGTTCTCATTCTGTTTACGCCAAATTCTGACTCTACCATCTGAATGTCTCAACAGAAATCGAGACTCATCAGACCAGGCAACATTTTTCCAGTCTTCAACTGTCCAATTTTGGTGAGCTCGTGCAAATTGTAGCCTCTTTTTCCTATTTGTAGTGGAGATGAGTGGTACCTGGTGGGGTCTTCTGCTGTTGTAGCCCATCCGCCTCAAGGTTGTGCGTGTTGTGGCTTCACAAATGCTTTGCTGCATACCTCGGTTGTAACGAGTGGTTATTTCAGTCAAAGTTGCTCTTCTATCAGCTTGAATCAGTCGGCCCATTCTCCTCTGACCTCTAGCATCAACAAGGCATTTTCGCCCACAGGACTGCCGCATACTGGATGTTTTTCCCTTTTCACACCAATGAGTCAGTCAGGATCAGAGTCAGCGTGTGTTTCTCTCAGGTCCTCTGCTGCGGAGCTGTGGATCTGGGCTGCTGGATCAGCCGAGGAGTGACACTCTTCTTCCTCTGGTAGCTGTTCAGGTTGAGGATTTTCCATAAGCATCTCTGGATGCATCAAGGGTTTAGCAGAAGACTCTTTGGGTGCTGACGCAGAACTGAGTTTTTCTTTTAGATTGTTGATCAGTTCATCTTGGGTGCAGAGTACTGACTTCAAGGCAGAGAGCTCCTCCTGCATTTCTATTTTAACTTCTGTTAGCTGTCTTCCTAGAGTTTAATTAACTTTGCTCAATTCATCTTTAGTTTGCTGAAGTTCCTTTGACATCCCTTCTCTGTGTCTCTACAGATATTCAACCTCGTCTTAAATTCTTTTTGTCACTTGTCAGCTGTTCCATGTTGTTGTTTTTCAGGTGGGACAGTATCAGTTCTTTTAGCTCCATGACTTCTACCTCCAGGAGTGAAAAATTATCTTTCATTCTTGATATTGGAGATGGAATTACAGTTGCTGAAGTCATTGTCATCTTTTGGAGTGATCTTCCAGGAGAGGCATTGGTGTTCATATCCTTGTTGTCATCTTCATCAGACAGTGCCAGCATTCTTATTTGATAAAAATCCTCAATGAAGACTTTGAGAGCAGACTCTTATCCCTGGACCAAGTTCAGGGTTAAAAATCTTGTTTCATAATTTTTTTCAGCATCTTCAAATGCTAAGATCTGTCTGCCTTTACATGTGCCTCTTTTCTTGGTAAAGGTAAAATGTTGACAGAAGGCAGTGTGCCATAAAGGGCTGTGTTCAGTGTAGAAGAGCAGGTTGGTCTCTCTCTCTCTCTCTCTCTCTTTCTCTCTCAATGTTAGATAAACTGACTATTTGTTAAGCAATTCAAACTTCCAAACAGTGGCAAATTTTACCCTGTGGCAAAGTGTGCCTATTTTAAACAGGTCTGTGACTGTTCACAATCTCTTTATTTGCACAAAGAGCAACACACACAAACAAACAAATAAACAAATTACAACAAATGCACACAATTCTATGCAAAACAGGTCTGAAACAGTTTAATGAAAGGCCTTTATTTGTCTGTCTAGTGGGGCGTGACAAAGTAAAGTATAGTCCTGTCAGCGTAACTGACATCTGTTCAAGAAAAAACACAGTTCTTGGAAAAAAAAGTGCACAAACAAAACACACATACACATTCTTCCTAAATGTGTGAAGCCATTAGTGCATGAATAGAGGCCTGTCAAGTAATCCATCGTTCCATCTATCCATCTGTCTCTTTCTCTTTTTCTACTAAACTGCAAAAAGTGTAATAGCAGAGATGGTAAACAGACAACAACATTCCTTTCAAGATGCACGACAGAAACTTTTAGTGCAAAGTGCTGTCCGTGGTGCTAAAACGAGTTTGTGAGCACAAGACAAAACAAAGAAGGGTTTAATTGTGAGTGTGACACTGCCTCTGAGATTAATTGTCTTCGTTTTTGATTCGTATGTGTTATGGAAATGGTGTGAATGTGCTATGATTAAACGTGAGTGAGGATGGGGGAGGAACTAAATATAGAGGAACACAAAACACACACATTGCTCTCTCACACAGACAGGGTGGGGGTGGAGGCCCTTCTGCACAGTGTGAAAATAAATAGTGGTTGACTAATATGGGTTTTTCAATGGCTTAATGCAAAACCGATAGAGCGGCTCCAACAGCATTAGGACACTTAAGCCACTTTTATAAATGTATAAATGTCTTTGCAGCAGATAACAAAGAAATAATTAGGGATGCACAATATATGAATACCATATCAGCCATTCACATTAGGTTTTCTATTATTATCATTTCATAAATGTTGGCCAATACTGGATATGTGTACACATTTCCGACTATCTTTACATTTAAAGTCATCCAATGCTCACTGAAAGTTCATTTTTCAAACACTTATAGTTTAAGAGCACTGTTAAATGTAATCTTTAACATATTTCGAATGAACTTGCATTTTCGTCCTGTACCTTTTAAAAAGTTAGTATGCCTAAATTCATGAGTAACATTTAAAACTACTGATTTAGTTGTATTCTAGTGTATAATTTAGTGTATAACTTTTTATATACACACACAAAATAAAGTTTCAATATTGATGCATAAGTGCATGCCTAAACATATTTATATTTTCCAATATCAGTTTCCGAATATCCATGAATAATGTGTGTAACTTTCTTCCACTCTTTAGTTATGCTACAAACAGAACACACTTCGCACCTCACACACACTGTAATTCTCTTTATTTATGATTGCGATGTAACCAAGATGAATGACATAAAAGTGACATTTCTCCCAAAATTCAACCCAAGAGCTCAAATTATAAATCATTATTATAAGATTACCGTTGTGAATCAGGGTAAAGCAAGTAGACAGGCAAGTTTTGAACACTGTTTTTATGTACTTCCTCAGTAATTGATTTTTGTTCATTTTTAACCCCCCAAAAATCTGTACTGCAGCTTTAACTTCAGAACTACACAAATATGTCGAAAAATAATGCTGAACATTTATAACAATTCACTCACAAATACTAAAAAACAGACTGTAACGCAAGGGAGAGTGACTCTTCTGTTCATTAGACAGTTTGTTGACTAATGCAGATAATCTCATGTCATTTAAATATTGTCAGATTATTTGTCAGATTAATCCACCTGCCCGCTATAAATCAAGAATAACAATGAGGAAAGAGATGAGGAAGGAGTGCTGGTTTTTCAGTAGAGTTACACACCACTGCAATCTCTAATCAACTGAACAAATGAGGTATATCACATCTGAATAGTCTTCATTTCTAATAAACCTCATACACAATAAACACACATGTGCATGTCTAAACAAACTGCTTTTCTATGGATGCATGGTTGCTGTATATTTATTATTAGTATGGAGTGTTGATGTGTTGTTGACGTGTGAGTTTGTTTTTAGTGCGGCGTCTTTGTGTAAATGTGTTTGAGTGTGGAGTGGTATTGGTTTGTGTTTGCTAGAACGTGACCACTGTTCTCAATATCATTATGGAAATAAACCAGCCAAAAGATATTGTGAAATGCATTTTAAAATGAAAAATGACACCAATGAAAATCTAAAACTCTCTCTTAAGATAACACCATTCCATATTCTCTCTATCTTCCTCATTACTCTATGTGTTTGCCTTTAACTAGGTAAATTTGAAGGCTGTTCACAACTCATCTATTCCTATAATAACTAATAAGACAAGACAAATACAGCAGGCAGGGATAAAAGGTGCACAATGATGGTACAGCTGGATATCACACACACACACACACACACACACACACTAGAGGATGGATACCTGACCCGAGCCCGATGGGACCCGACAGTACCCGACGGGCCGGGTTCGGACAGATATTTAGAGATAATGTTCGGGTTCGGGTTCGGGTCGGGCTCGGTCATGTCAGCGCGATAAGGCATTGGACATTTGAAATTTAAAACAGCTTATTATGTAGGTTGCCAATGGGCCTGTTTAACTTGATGCAAAGGTTTGTTTTTGTGATTAAAATTAATTTAAAATATTACCCTAACATCCGTCTTCCTGTGTGCGGAAATTTGTTTATGTAGCTGTGACAATGCGCAACAGGTGCGTGCATATTTCATATTAGGCTACATGTGGCTGTAGAAAAAAATTTATTTTAACTGTGTCGGTCTCGGTTACTGCTCTATCGGACGCGGACAGAAAAATGCGGCCCGATCCGCACTGTAACACACACACACACACACGCTTGTCACACTCTGAATCTGTGTGAAAGCCCCCGTTAACACCATCCTTATATTTCACAGACATATACAAATATCACACGTTTGTTTTTCATGGAGACACTGACATCTAATGTTTTTAAACTGAGCTAACGATATTTTTAAACCTCCAAATCGAACCCTCACAAAAACAGAAATGACCTAATTTAGTATATGTATTAAGATGATTTCCTCATGGAAACTATTTTATACAGGTGATTTCATGTTTTACCATCTTTGCAGGGACATTTGGAACTTATCAATGAAGGCAAAACAAACACATAAATAATAGACACATTCATTCAAACAGAAAATAAGCTGCAATATTAATAGGAAAACATCATTATCTCTTGTATATGTCATGTATGAACAGTGTTAAACACTGTAAGAGTGTTTAGGACTGAAAATTCCAATCTTATTAACAGCAGGCAGTTGTAAATTTGATATCAATCCTCTCTGCGTTTGGTACATCTTTATCACCTCCCTCGCCGTATCACTCTCTTCCATCCATTTCTCCATACTTAGCTCTTCCTTCTGCTTCTCTATCATGTCTTCCTCTATCACTCCCTCGCTACACCGACCATCACACTCAGCCAATACTGCTGGAGGCTGTCCATCTCTCTCTCTCTCTCTCTCTCTCTCTCTCTCTCTCTCTCGCTCTCTCTTAGCCCCCTCCCTCATTCTCTCTCCCTGTATCAGTGCATGTAGTCGACACTCACTCCTTATTCGCTCGTTGGCTCGCGCAAACATCTCAACTGCTTGAAAAAGAGAAGAAAAATAACAAACAAAAAAATGAGTAGAAACCAGAGAAAAACTGCACTAGAAACAAATGACAGAGGTATGGAGGGGAACTGCTAAAAATATCCAGCACTACAAAAGATCTGTCATTTTTCCTTTTTTTGCTCTCATTTTTCTTTTTCTGTTGTCTTTCCCTGGATACCTGACCGGCAGGATTAAAATGACTTAAATTTCAATCAGCTGTGGCAGGAGAGAAGGAAAGAGGGATGAAAAAAGAGGAGTTTGTCCTCTGAAGAGATTCAGCGACACACAGCTGGTGAGAACGAGGGAGTGTTAGACGGAGAGAGAGAGAGAGAGAGAGAGAGAGAGAGAGAAATCAAGAGAGGGAGGGAAGAGGACCTGAGTCCGAAAGAGAGAGAAAGAGAGTCTTGTTTCGCTTTTGAGGAAGCCAGGAGTCGGATTGCCTTTTCCTGCAGGACTACTCGACTGGAAATGCTCGAAAAGCAGGTTTGTGTGGATGCGTTTGTATGTGTGTCATTTAAATGATGGATGTAAAATGGATATTAAGATATAAATGGATATAAAAAATAAATTTCTGATAATGAATATAAAAACAAGAGAAACAGATGATGAGACAGAGAGATGATGAAGATGAAAGCTTGTCCATCTGCATGGTGACATGCCTGACACCATAAGACAGCTGCTTAACTCCTCTCTCTCTCTCTCTCTCTCTCTCTCTCTCTCTCTCTCTCTCTCTCTCTCACTCACACACACACACACACACACACACATTAACTAGTAGTCATACAAAGCAGCACTGTCACTCTCACACACAACACACTCTCACCGCACCCACAGATTAAAAAACACTCTGTCTGCATCTGTGATTCTCATGACGCGCACACGCACACGTACACACATGCATGCACACACACGCACGCACACACACAGGAGGTGTTTAATTTGAATGCTGTCTCTGTGCTGTCTGAGACACGCTCAAGATGAATGACAAGCTGAAGAGGACACAAAAATAACTAGAGATGTGTGTGTGATAGAGATGGGGCAGAGAGAGAAGGTGAGAGACAAAAGGACAGGAAACCACTTTGGTGACATTTCCAAGAGGAATCAATGTTTTTTTTTCAATCGGACGAGGTGAGAAAACATGGAAAAAGTGAGAGACAGAGATGACTAAACAAGAGGAGATATGCAGTCTAGAGGAATTTTTTTTTGAAGTGCAAAATGGAGAGTTGACATCAGGGCTGGTGTCCTGGGCTGGGAGGGGGGTGTTCTGGCCCCTGTTATATGGGGGATATGGTGGTGGTGCTGGTGGGGGGGAGGAGCATTGAGGTATTGGACCCTGTGCTTTTGAGTGGCAGCGTTCAATGACATCGGAAGACGCATGTAATTAATTATTATCTCTCTTCACTGAAGAAAAATTTCAAATGAGATATTGTTTACATTTCAGTTGTTTCTCTTAGAATGCAGTAAATCAGAGAAAAAGCTGAGGTCTCCTGATTCTCCCCAATAACATATCAGAAGAGATCTCAATAATGTCTCATTGAAACTGTGCTACATTTCTCAAGAGACTTTGGAATCATATTTCAATATGATTTCAAACATTTCTCAGCAAAATTATTTATTTATGTAATTTAAATATTATTTTATTTATTAATTTCACTATTTCCACATTAATTTGAATGTTCTATGCTCTTATTGTATGCCAACAATTGTCTTATTTGTATTTATTCCAAGGAATTCTAACCTAACCCTAACATCTAAGACAAAAATAATTTGATAAAGTCAGTTCAGTCTTTATCATATTTATTTTCAATCAAAGTATCACTGTGTATGTGTGTATTCATAATGCACTAACTTAAATTAATTGAAATGAATATTTTCTTCTCTCTTTCTCCCTCTCATTCCTTACTCATCCTCCCTATCCCATTCAGTCATTCCTCTCTCCCACCATCCCATTTTTCTCTGTGCTTGGGACGTTGTTTTGCCGTGAGATATAAAGGCCTCAGAACTGGCAGCTCACTGGAATCTGACACTGAAAGACGAATGGAACAAACAACTGAAGAGGCGAATACATGAAAACAACAATCAGAGCAATTTGGAGGAGAACACAAACAAGGTGCACATCTGGAATTAAGCATAAACAGACTGACAGAATGAGAGAGCAAGATGAGGAGGTGTTGAATGGGAAAATGAGCACATGAACATGGCAGGTGTATGAAAAGGAGCAGGAAAATAAGATGAGAGGAAGATAAAAACACCAGGATCCTGGAAAATAGAGGGAAGAACAACTGGACAAATTCAAAAGTGGAAGATTATGGTGAGAATCTTAAAACGCATTCAGTGGAAATGTGAAACTGCTGGAAGGCCCCAAGGCCAAAATGTTTCACAGCAGGAACATTTTAACAAGGAAAGAGCATATCCTGGTGTTTTCCACAAACCAAACTGGAGGAGATACGAGAGGAATTGATATTCTGACTCAAGTTGAATCCTCATGTTTGAATTGTGCACGTGGACACGGGATAGATACACAAAAACTTGAGGACACTTTTCTACCTTAATAAGGGATAAACACCTCAGTCTGGATTAGCAAACACCTTTGAAACTTAAACAGATGCAGATAAACACCTGGAAATGAGCAGCTAATTGACCTGGGATCAACACAGACAAAAGGTAACTACTCTCAATCACACACAAACAGACACACACACACACACACACACACACACACACATACATACACGCACACGCACACATACACACACACTGGAATGGTTAAAGACTAATGTACAAGGTAATTGACTGACCTGACATGAAAGATGCAGAGCAGAAAATCTTTATCAAGCTTTTGTATGCACAGTCCTATTCCACATCCTTCAGCACACAAAGTGGAATATTTTATCTCTAGAGGTTGCTCTTACAGAACCCAGGAGACTTAATGGCATTCCGAGTTATGTTTCATTTAAGCATTGACTTTGTCTCCGATGTTTGCTCTAAAATTCTTTACAAATAGAAATAAATTAGACAAATGGCTGCCGTATAGGGTCTGTTTGCAGTGATCCCTGTTGAAAAAAACAGCATATGCTGGTTAGGTATATTTTGAAGCATGGCAGCTGGTTTGAGCTGGAGCTAGTTTCTTAGGACCAGCACTTGACCAGTTTAAACCAGCTCATGACCAGCTAAGGACCAGCTTAAACCAGCTCAAACCAGCTGGCATGCTTCAAAACATACCTAATCAGCATATGCTGTATTTCAATAGGGATTGCAGTGCTTTCTAAAGGTGCAGTCACATTTACCGTTATTAGGCTATTTTTCTTTAATCCAGTCATTTCAATAGGAATCCACATAATCGGGGTTCAACGGGTTCAAGCTACTCACATGGATTTGCCGCACTGACCAACAGAAAACTGCTTAGTATAAAAGTGACTTCTGTGTGAGCTGTGCTTCATACATCGCAACACTGTTGACAATAGACAATGGACCTGTTTTGCCCGCAAAATTTGGGCAAAATTTTGCTATTGATTCTGAACACTCCACATCGGCAGAAACTTTGTGGTAATAGTGCTCAACTCACAATTGATTCCAAATGAGTTTGGTGTCTGCATGTTGTTTTTGTTATTAAATACATTATAATCAAATTCTTGCTTTGTCTGCCATGTAGGATTTACTGAGGTGACTGCAATGGATTCTGGGATTTGAGCAAAATGAGTAATCTTAATTGAGTTGCCTCCCTTTTGAAACATCTTTTGCATAGCCATAGCAACACTGGCTCAACCAATGGTATGAGTTCGAGGCGGGGCTATTTGTTTGCCAGACTAATGACAGTCAACGGAGTTCTGAAAACATTATTTTTGTATTCCTGTTTGCTGATGCATCAGTTCTGCACTTCACTTTTAAAGAAATCTAATTTGTTATTTTTCTTTCCTATGCTTCTCTTAGTATCTGACAATTTGTGTGGTGGTCGTGGGGTGTTTTGAAGACAGGACTAGATGTTGACATTTGTAGTCAATTAAACAGCTGTAAATTGGCAGTGGCTGACTGGATACACATGAATGGGTCAGAGAACAGCATTCCGCTCTATAAACGGTTATGATTGCACACAAACACACAGACACAAACACCTCTCTCTCCTTCCAATGAAAGTCAGATGTGTATATCCAGTTATTTATGGAGCTTAAGGTACTTTGTGGGCCATTTATTTTTCCACCTCTTTTGCCTCTTTCTCCCCTCGCATAAACACAAGCACGCATTCGACAGCGGCTAAGGCAGCGACACAAGAGAGATTGATTTTACAGTGCAATAATGACAACACATGCATACACACTCACACAAAAACAGCTGAAGAGCTCTAGTGCTCTCCACCCAGAGCGCACGCTTCTCTATGCATATTCATGCGCACACATGAAGGACACTTTACACTGCGCTACAGCCTTTATCTATCTGCCTCTCTCAAGCTGGTGTATTCTCTCCCCCCGCCCTCTTTCTCTCTCTCTATCTCTCTTTGTGTTTGTCATTAAGTGAGAGGTTGCTTCAAAAGTTCCATGCATTTTCTCTGTCACCAAAGCATTCTCTTTGTCATCAATGCCAGCACCCAATACATCAAGGACTGCCTCTTCAATACTTTCGTCTCTTTATTCATATTTAGTCTCTTCCTCTGAGTTATCTGTTCCTCAACTCAATTCAAAGAAAGGCCTGGGTGTTTACAGACATCTAGATTTTATATTTTCCCTCTACTTATTTTATTGTTTGTAACCTGCCTTAAGAGAACAGTTTACAATGGCTTCACTTCCTACCTTGACCCTTTTATCCAAAAGCTTGTTTCATTTCATTTCATTTCCTGTCCTGTCCTGTCCTGTCCTGTCCTGTCCTTTCCTTTCCTTTCCTTTCCTTTCTTCTAATATTTCCTTTCCTTTCCTTTCTTCTTATATTTCATTTCCTATCTTCTCATATTTCCTTTCCTTTCCTTTCCTTTCCTTTCCTTTCCTTTCCTTTCCTTTCCTTTCCTTTCCTTTGCTTTCTTCTAATATTTCCTTTCCTATCTTCTCATATTTCCTTTCCTTTCCTTTCTTCTAATATTTCCTTTCCTTTCTTCTCATATTTCCTTTCCTTTCCTTTCCTTTCCTTTCCTAATCTATCTTATCATATTTCCTTTCCTTTCCTATCTTCTCATAGTTCATTCCTTTCTTCTAATATTTCCCTTCATTCCCTTCCTTCTCATATTTCATTTCCTTCCCTTCCTTCTCATATTTCCTTTCCTTTCCTTTCCTTTCCTTTCCTTTCCTTTCCTTTCCTTTCCTTTCCTTTCCTTTCCTTTCCTATTTTCTCATATTTTCTCATATTTCCTTTCCTTTCCTTTCCTTTCCTACCCAAACACAGTTGTGTTCTACCTTCATGCCTATCAACACACTTTCTCCCTGCCTCTCTTTCTGTGTATACCCCTGCAGCAGCATTATATAAACAAAAATGAGTTCATTAGCAGTTAGCTTGTAGCTGTGCAGGAACAGCAGGTTCTGATGAAGGAGGACAGATCATGTAGAAGAGAGATGTGCACAGAGCACAGATCATTGTGCTAAAATCTTCACTGTGATACCTATCCTGGTATTTCACCAGCCCTGCTGAAAAATAGCTTGGACCAAAATAAATTCAGTGCTGGTGTATGTTGGTGTAGGGCTGGTCCAGATGGTGTACCAGCATATACATGCTGTTCACCAAGATTATGAAGGTGGTCAATTGGTCAACAATGGTTTATTTAGGCAAAAAAAGACTTCAGTTAATTGATAGCTAATATTGATCATTTTGCATATTGGTATTTATTAATGTAGAATACATTTTTATTTATTAAAGTTTATTTTGTTAAATTCAATGACTCACAGACCTCATAAATTAAGTTTATGAAGCAAGACCGTTTGAAGATTAAATTCTAAATAGGCAACACTGTAAAAAACAACAACTATTGTGTAACAGTAAAAGCCTGTAAAAATGTGACTTATTAATTGGTTTGCAAACGTTAAGGATGATTCATGAAATGTACCATAGCGGTTGAGATTTTTTGGTACATTTCTTGAATCATCCTTAACATTTGCAAACCAGTAAGTTCATTAATGTTACTGCTTTCTCGTGTCTTTATGGCATTATACAAATCCAGAAAGATTTCTATTGAAGGTTTAGGGGGTTAGAAAATATCATTAATCAGTAAAAATCTATGCAAAGTCCTCACTATGGCAGATAAACAAACCTGCAGGTAATACATAAAATGCAAGATGTGGACTGACATATATAAGGATCATATTATACAGGATATCGAGCGCATTCCAGTGCTTAAGGATCAGAGTTTATATTCTGCTGATTCACTGCTCTGAGACAGTGAACTCAGACACAGAAGAACAGGAAATGAGGAGAATTATGAGAATGACCTGCTCAAAAAGATTCATAGAGAAAGGCAGACAGACAGACAGATTCTAGAGGCAGACAAATTGGATGGTGGATGGAAAGATGATGGGTGACTAAATAAATAGAGAAATGGACAGGCATATGAAGGCATGGTTGGATGAATAATCAGATGCCTAGATGGATCGATGCAGGGAGTCTGAGTGTGCAGTGCTGAGAGGGTCACTGCTGGGTCAGATAAATAAGACTTGAAATACGAATTCATCCTGCGGAGTCAAAAAGTCTCAAACCTGACTGATTAACTACAACAAACAAAAATGTTTAAACTTATTTGCTTGTTTAGATAGATGATAGATCTATCACCCTAGCAATGCCCTGGCAACCACCCAAAACATTCTAGCAACCACAGAATAACCTAGCAATGCCCTAGCAACCACCCAGAACATCATAGCAACTGCATAACAATGCACAATGCCATAATTTTCTCTGCCGTTCCACCAGCTTTTCTCTCTCTCTGTTTCTCTTCTGAGAGTTCCCTTTCGGATGCTTGATGGATCACTGCTGTCAGATCGTCATCCGCCTCCATATTAGTGCATGTGAGTGTGTATGCGTGTTTGGGTATAAGAAAGATACTGTGAACACCTTCCACATCTCTGCCTTTTCTCTTTACATCCTAATGACTTCATGACATTAAGTCACTTTGTCTAGTGCGCGCATATAGTTGGAAAGAGAGAGAGAAAACCATGGAAAATGGCGAAGAAATGAGAGAGTTGATATACAACTGTGAGATGAGAACCAGGAAGATGAAAGCCATTTGTCAAAGAGTATGTGTGTGTATGCGCGTTTGATCATGTGTGTGTGTGTTGGAGATCATTTCCTATAAAAGCAGGAGACTTCTGAGGATCATTGATTCTCTTTGTTGCACAGATAATAAATCCCCCAGTTCAATTCACAGTAAGATTTCATTAGAGGATAGAAGTCTTTAATGCCACAGATCATATGATATGAATGATATATATAGGGCTACACCTATCTACAGCTCATCTTTTATATCCATACAATAGCATAATACAGACTTAAACTCATTGTGACCTATGCCACCTGTCTCAACCTTCTATCTGGCTCTCTCAGTCTTCTCTCGCCTGTGCAAACATACACTCACACAATACAGCCAGCGCACAAAGATATTACAAACTTTGCCTCAACAGACAGAACATCACACCTGACAACTACAAAATTCTGTTAGCAAAATGCAGAATGCTTTATTCCTCTTAGGCCAGTGTCTACTGTGTTATTGAAAAATACAAGCTGAATTCTGTTTTTGCATCTGAATTGAATTTGATGAGATAAAACGACTGGGTAATGTGAAATTATAGAGCTGCTGTAGATTGGCATAGAGGTTTTGCTAGTTAGCGTGTTTAAATAACCATGTGGATGCCGTGATTATATCATCTTTCTCCACTGACAGCCATTCAATTAAAAAAATATCTGTTTTCTGATGGAATATTTTTGCAAGCAATTGCTAATACTTCATTACATCACAGTAGATGTTTATCTAGTGACTGTTTTTTTAAGGGCTCGTATAAACAGAAAATGGACTCATGACTGCCAAGTTAAATGACTGTTATTAAGGGCTTGGGACTGTTTATGTTCTTGTTACCATCAGCCAATTGGTCATGATGTCTTTTCCTGCAGCTCCAGAGAGATTTGTCACTTTCCGGGTCAGATAACTGGCTCAAAAGGCACAAAAATGTGGCGCTGATTTCAAATTGCGTGAAAGCGGCTCTCCTTGAACGCTAATGGTTAGCTCTCTCCAGGTATTATAGACTTCCTTGTCTGAGAAATGCACTTCACTTCTCTATCGCTCATTGCTTTTATGAGATTGCGCCTGCACTAAATTCTGACCGCTCTCATTGACAATAAATTGTGTCCTAGTGGGAAACATTTCTATGGGCATCACCCTGCACTATATTCCTCTTCCCATCACCACAATCCACTGCTTATAAATGTGCTGCTTATATCTATCTGGCTATGAGAAAAACCTTCTCAGCTGCTAGAAGCCACGATAATAAAGTCACAGTGAAATCACAAAATAAAATGCAACAAAATGCTACTAGATTTTCAAACAAATCTATTCCCAAATAATTAAATATTGAATCAAATCAGAATTCCATTTAAATTAAAATGCGGTTGCCATTGTCATTTATTACTGAAATGTATGGGGATAACCAACGCTATCTCCAGACAAATTTGTACGTATTTTACGAGGTGGCTAATTCATATGAATTTGTACGACCTCACTCGTACGAATTTGTACGATTTGTCTAAACCCAAGTGACAGGTAGGTTTAGGGATGGGTTTAGGGCAGGGATGGGCACTTCCAGTCCTGGAGGGCCACTGTCCTGCAGAGTTTAGCTCCAACCCTAATCAAACACACCTGAACCAGCTAATCAGTGTTTTCAGGAATACTAGAAGGCTACAGGCAGGAGAATTTTATCAGGGTTGGAGCTAAACTCTGCAGGACAGTGGCCCTCCAGGACTGGAAGTGCCCACCCCTGGGTTAGGGGGAGGTCATTTTGCACAAATTCATACGAACTCGGAAAATATGTACGATTTAGCAAAAATCGTATGAATGAAACAAAACAAAACAAATAATAAAACAAAATGAATCTAAAATAAAATAAAACATATTGTAAGATGTTTATACCAGTGACTGCAATAATAATAAAAAGTCAAATAAAGCTCCAAAAATATAAGAATGAGTTGGTTTGTTGACAGCTCTCTGTGCAGTGTTTACACAATGTAATCCTGCCCCGGAAAAAAAGCCTTCCTGGAAAAGAAAAAAAAATCTCGCTCTGCAACTTGAGTACAGAGAAAAGAGTAAAACTAAGCCAGGATGTTAATGATTCTTATTCAGTCAATGCTGCTTCAATTAGTCTTTCAGCCACTGTGTGTTTGTGTGTGTGTGTGTGACGGCTCTCTTCAGAGTGTTGTGCAGTACAGAATGTAATTGATGTGATAATCGTTAGTAAATGGTCATCAGCTTTGTGGCCGCTGAAGATGTGGAGACACTGATAACAGCAGCAAAGCTCTGCGTGTGATTTAATATGAGGCAGCGAGGGATACGTGAAGGAAATAGTGGTGCGTTGAGGACAGAAAGTGTTGGCGAAAGAGGGCTGAGGGAGTTGCTAAGTGCAGAGAGATGTTCGGAGTGAGAAAACACACACACACACACACACACACACACACACACATACACACACACAATGGACAGGGTTATTATGTGCTAAAGCCAGGCACTCGCAGTAGTTTTTCATTCAGTCTGAATCATGAATAACATTACGGATTACAAAAGGATTACCAGAATTTCTATTCTATTTTAATCTAATCTAATCTACACCCTGCCAACACACACATGCACACATGCTTATTCTCTCTATAAGATAAAATTAGACCAAGACAAGCACAGGCATGTCCTGAACCTAGGAACGAATATGAGTAGAGGACAAGGAGGGTGGAGGAAGGAGGAAGATGCCTGATAATATTGAGGAAGGACTGCTATCTATCCCAGGCGGGCGGATCGATGGAGGAGAGAGACAAGATCTATTTCGGCTGGTCTGTTCTCAGGTGGCTAAAGATGGTGAGAGTGGGAGAAGGAGAGAGAGGCGGGATATTTTAACTAATGTTGCATCGCTTCTCAAGTTACCTCAAGGGCAGATGGGAAGAGTGGACATAGGTGATAAGCAGAACCGTGGGTAATAGACAGAAACTGAAAAGTGGGGTGTGGAGAAGAAACAGGGAGGGAGGAAGAGAAGAATAAAGGTCATAGGAGGGCGGAGGAAGACCACACACAGGAAAAGTCAAAAGGAAGAGAAAGAGACAGATGAAGCGGATACTTTTGCATAGCACTATTGAGTTTTTCCGCTCGATCTCCCACAGACTTCTGGGAATGCAAAGTTACAAGACAATAAAAGTCACGTAGGAAATTGCACTCAGTTGCACTTTTCTCTTCCTCCACCAACATGTAGCAAATGCATTTTTATGGTGCATTCTTATGCTAAACATTCTCCATATGCCCTCACTGAATTCCATCACTTAAAGGAATAGTTCACCCAAAATAAAAATTCTGACATAATTTAAAAAACATTACTTTATAAAAGGCATTATTTTCTTCGTAGAACACAAATGAAGAGATTTTAAAGAACGTTGGGGTCCAAAAAACATTGGCATATGTACAATGGCAAAAAAAAAGAAAAAAGAAAGAAAGAAAAAATTCTATCTTTTATGTTTAGCAAAAGAAAGAAAATCATACAGGTCTAGAAAAAAATGAGGGTGAGAATGATGACAATAAAAAATATTAATTTCTGTCAAAACTATAGCATGTTATTGTTACTATCACAAAACCATAATGCTAAGAAGAATCTTAATGCTCTCTGTAAGAATCTTTCAGAGTAGGTTGCCAAATCAATACAGTAATCAATTTAATCCTGAGGTTTAATCAGGCACTTCTATGTCAACATTATAAATGTTTAAGATTCCTCCCATTTCTGGACTTGCAAGTGCAAAGTCACAGAGGACACATCTAATTGACCATCCATATTGTTATATAATCACAAAATTAGAATCTGGCACTATTTAATAAGTAATGTGAGAAAAACAAGCTTAATTGAGTAAAGTCTGATTGTTCCCTGGTTATATTTATCTGCATTTTACTGTGTAATGACTTTGCAAAAATTATTATCTTGTCATTTTGAAATTTGCATAATTACTGCACTGTACTGTTAATAATACCGAAGAGGGGTGAAGCACAAACTCTGCTAATGATGTGCATTTACAGGAAATACTGCATGGACACAATCGGTTGGGAATGGTTATTTAAAGATTACTGTTGCAGATGTGAGTCTGCCATGAGCAGTGCTGGGGATGTAACTTTGAAGCTGCAGCTTGCCAAGATAATTAAACTACAGCCAAGCTACTTTTCTTAGAAACAAAGCTACTAAAATCTAATAACAACAAGTAGTTACATTGAAGCTATACATGGGTAATATCTATAAATATGAGTGCTGTTAAATCGATTAATCGCGATTAAATTGCATCCAAAATTAAAGTTTATTTACATAATAAGTGTGTGTACTGTGTATAATTATTATGTATATATAAATACACAAACATGCATGTATATATTTCAGAAAAATGTGTTATATTTATATATAATAAAAATCGTATAAATATATAAACAGTACATATGCAAATATTTCTTAAATATATACAAGAATGAGTGTTATGATATATTATGTAGACACAAAGTTTTATTTTGGATGCGATTAATCGATTTTGACTTCGATACTAAGTATATACTAAGTATACGAACTAATATAGCTAAAAAAATCAAGAGTATATCCCAATTTTTATAACATAAATAATGAACAAAATATAACCCTCTGATGCATTTACAGTTAATATAGATTTTTAAAAAACATTAAGAGTACATTATATTCAAAAAACAAAAAATCCTTTATACAAAAAAATCCTATATAAAATGCAGCACTGGGGCCCAAATCAGTAAACCTTTATTTTCTGCTTATTCTCATTCATTACATGAATGAATTTTACTTTCCAGTGCTACATAAGAGAGGAGAAGACCATGAAGGACAAACCTAAAAACTGTCGCATGGCATGTGTGAAGTGTGCAACCGCACAGGGCCACGTGCTTTAGAGGGCCAAATGAATTAGATTTTTCAATGATAGATGAGAAACAGGCCTGTTTCAGACAAAACAATCTCATTACAATAAATCAGCGTTTCAAACAACACGGATAGAGAGAGAAGGGACAGTTTAGGAAAGGATGCTAGATTATTCCCTCAGCTTGCTTGGCAGTAAAGTTGCTTGTAAAATACAATGGGACATTAAAACCAGCTACTGTATTTATTATTTGGTTGCGCTACAGTGCAAAAGTAACTTGTTGGAAAAGCTATACATTATTTTAACTGTCACACAAATGATACATGTATTTAAGTTAGTATTGTCACTATTTTCAGTAGGTTACTTCTCAACACTGAAAATGAGGAAGACTGAAGTCCACATTCTCACTCTACAGAGATGGAGCATTTCATGCTGATTCTGATAGCTGTTTTTCTTGGCTTGTACCTGTATGATTACATGCACTTAGTGTTAAGCGACACTGTTAAAGAGCATTTGCTGAATGCGGTAATGCAGGACAGAAGTGTGATGTACACTCTGATAGAACTTAATACCTCTTCGGATTCATCTTTGGGTTGAAACCCATATTTTACGATGACAACCAATGCAAGGGACAAATTGGTGCAAGAGATCAAATTACAGATATTATGGATTTTTCAGTCTCAAACCTGTAATTACCATTTTTTATGTAATGTGATGATTATTTCGTTCTTTTATCTCTCTCTCCCTGTTTCCTCATTTTTCCTCCTGTCCAAGTGCTGCACAAAGTAACAATGTCTGCATTCTGACTTTATTTGTATTGATTGTTATACTATAGTTGACCTCATAATTTGATTTGTAGCTTCCATGTCATTATGATTGAAACAATTCCTATTTAATAATTGTTTAATTGACACGCCATCCTCAATAAACCCGTCTCCGGCGTGATGCCTCGAATCTTTCGTATATTCCAATCTAATATGACTTCTGACCTGTAAGGTTGCCAAAATAATAGTCATACACTGTTTGTTAATTGGCCAGAGGAGAACTGGCACCCCGACTGAGCCTGGTTTCTCCCAAGGTTTATTTTTCTCCATTAGGCCACCTGATGGAGTTTTGGTTCCTTGCCACTGTCGCCTTTGGCTTGGCTTGCTCAGTTGGGGACACAACATTTTTAACTAAATATCCAAATAAATGTAATTACTAAACTAAATTAACTATATCAACTAAATTACTGATACTGTCAATATGACAATTGAAATGAGCTGGATGACTGACCAGTTTTCTCCAGAGCGGCTGTACAGCCGAATCAAATTCTGTTGCATTATTTTCCTGTTTAACACTGTGAAGCTGCTTTGAAACAATCTGCATTGTAAACAGCGCTATATAAATAAAGTTGACTTGACTTGACAATCTTAAGCAGAATTTTTCCATCAGTGCTGATTAATTCGGTTTTCATGTCTATTATGAGTCAAGCTCTAATTTTCAGGGAAATGACTAGTGTATTTGGGGCTCTCATTTCTCTTGAAGTGAAGCAAATAGCTCTTCTGCCAAAGAAAAATGCCAAACGCTAAGGTGGGAGTGTGAAGTTACAGGCTTCTGCTTTCAAAAAAGCACTACAATTATTGTTATATGGCCTTTCCGAGCTTTTTAGAAGTGGATAGTAGAGTTTCCACGAATAGTGTTTGTCTGAGAGTGTGTTTATGGCATTGGTTTATGCTGTAATTTTATATGCAGTTATGCACGGGGTGCCCAAGCGTAGAAATTCCTGTGAAGAGCAACTGCATGAGTTCATTCAGAGCTAAAGAAACCACACACATCAGCACTACAAAGTTGACACTTAAAACACAATGACTGATGCCTTTCTCTTTCTGCTTTTTCTAGGTCTGTGGATCACCCCCCTATCTACCATGCAAGACTCCCCACCCCTTCAGCCATTCAGAAAAGCACATCCGTCCCACATTTTATGCCATCCTCACAAGAACACGCACTCCCCCTCATTCCCCTCTCACCCGTCCATCCATCTGAGACGAAATATCCTCAAGCCCTCTGAAGCATTTCGTCAACCCTCTCCTCCGCTGTGGCCAAAGTTAACCAGCAGATACTCACCCCCAGACACATCCTCACTGACACTGCCATTACTGCACTGGCTGGCACTGTTCACTTGTGCCTGTTTGCTGCCTGCTCTTTTCGGTCAGATTCCAGGAGCCGTAGCCGGTGAGACGTGGGGCGTAGTCTCTGCGTGTCCCTTCCACTGCGTCTGCAGGAATCTCTCGGAATCTCTAAGCACACTTTGTGCTGACAAAGGCCTTCTTTTCGTCCCACCAAACATTGACCGGAGAACCGTAGAGCTTCGTCTTGCTGACAACTTCATTCGAGAAGTGGGAGGAGCTGACTTTGCCAACATGACAGGACTGGTGGATTTGACACTATCCCGAAATACCATCAGTCATATCCGGCCACTTGCATTTGCAGATCTGGAAAGTCTTCGATCATTGCACTTAGATGGCAATCGACTGACAGAGCTGGGGCCACGAGACTTAGTAGGCATGCTAAACCTGCAGCATCTCATTCTCAACAACAACCAACTCATCAATATCTCCTCCGAGGCCTTTGATGACTTTTTACTCACTCTAGAGGACTTGGACTTATCCTATAACAATCTGCGCAAGGCTCCCTGGGATGCCATTCAGAGCATGGCCAGTCTGCACACATTAAACCTAGATCACAATCTTATTGACCAGATTGCTGAGGGGTCTTTTAGTGAGCTCTACAAACTAGCCCGATTGGACATGACCTCCAATCGCCTACAGACTTTACCACCTGATCAGTTGTTCGCTCGCTCCCAGACAGGGGTAATCAGTCCTACACCCTACAATGCTGTGATCAACTTGAATTTCGGGGGTAACCCATTACACTGCAACTGTGAATTGCTTTGGTTGAGGAGGCTAATTCGCAGTGATGATATGGAGACGTGTGCTACACCCCTTCATTTAGCGGGACGTTACTTTTGGTCTATTCCTGAGGAGGAATTTGCCTGTGAGCCTCCGCTTATTACCCGACATACACACAAACTCTGGGTTTTAGAGGGTCAAAGGGCAACACTCAAATGTCGTGCTATTGGTGATCCAGAGCCAGTGGTGCACTGGGTCTCACCAGATGACCGCATCATCGGCAATTCCAGTCGCACCACATCTTTCCGAAATGGCACGCTTGAGCTACTTGTGACTGTTGCTCGTGATGATGGTACGTACACTTGCATTGCTATCAATGCTGCAGGTGAGGCCACCTCGCTAGTTGACCTGAAGGTTATCCCTCTCCCTCATCGTGGAAATGGAACGGTATTGTTAGCTCATGACCCAGGATCATCGGACATCACCAGAGGGAAGACCTCTAGTGGGCAAAGCCCTGGCCTGGACACTAGCAGTGACCCCCAGGAGGGACTGGAAGAGGGTCAGGCAGAGGGTGAAGATGTGGTCAACGAAGGGGCTGAGGAGCAGTTGGTGAGAGTACAAGGAGTGACGTCCACCTCAGCACAAGTGAGATGGGATAAAGGTCGCCTAATGGGAGCCAACCTAGTGTGGATGTATCAAATACAGTATAACTGCACTGCCGATGAGACACTAATTTACAGGTGAGTAAGACCACAACCATGGCAACCATAACACGATCAGGATTAGGGTCAATTTCAGACTATTTACAAGATGATTTCAGTTGAGGAAGTGAAATATATGAAAAATAGATTCTGTAGAAGTCAGTTTTAGTATAACTCAGAACTAAATAAAGCCTTTTAAACTATAAAACAACTTTAAATTTGTGAATTTGAAGTGTAGGTGTATTTGAGGTGTAGAGTTTCACATTTCACTGATTACAATTTAAATAAATCATAACTCTATACAAATAAATCTAAAACTATTTTTATTTTTTACTAGAAAATCTAAGTTAATCAAAAGAATGTTGGCCTGACAAAGCTTTGTTTGCAGGTTTAAAAAAAAAAAAAAAAACTAGGTTCATGAGCCTTATGTACAGGCAATCAAATAAACAAAATAGGTAGACAGATATATAGATATTTTTTTCATAATATAAGTTTTCACAGTACAAATTATTCCTAATAAAGCAAATTGTATCCATAAATAAATGTACATGTCTTAGCCAACAATTCATTACGTAACTTGCAAGAAGTTCTAGTGAAAATTGGCAGAAAATTTGACTGTCAAGTGTAAGATTTCAAGATCAAGAACTCCAAGACTTCAACAACATCTGCAAAAACTGTGTTCTCTAGTGATGTATCTGGTCATGGAGAATGTCACCACAAATGATTTGTGTCACTGAGCTTATTAAGCCATTTTTTTTTATATTAACCAGAGTAGCATATGTTGACTAAATCTGGGACTTAAAGAGAACTCTTCTCTGAAATTCAAGTGATGGATTGAAATTTCAGTAGGGCTTAAACAACAGGCTTTTAAATATGATCTACTGTCACATTACAGGCTAATTGTTCAGAAATCCACTTATGTGCATTCAGAGCCAGCTTATATAACCCATTTAATATGACATTTAACAGCATTGCAATAATGAATATGCAATTCTCTGATTCTTGTCAGCTTGAATCGTGATAATAATGAGCTCCATGTTTAACCTGAGGCAAAGGCAGTCCTAATGCTTTCTCATGTTATCAGTGTCTGCGGCTCTAGTAGCAGCTTCAGCCTAGTTGCTGTCAGACATTTTCGGAGCATGTTCAATACATCTTGCACCTCTCGAAGACGTTATCTATGGCAAGTGACATACGCCCTCTTGCCGTCTGTCCTTCATTAAGGGGCCAAGAGGGAGTGAATATGTGTATGTGGTGTGGGAGAATTACAAGCTACTGACACCACAAACATTGAAACTGACAGGGGGGTTGGTTGGGAGAGAGAGACAGAGAGAGGGAATGGGAAATAAAGAAGAGGGGTGGGACAGAGATAGAGAGTTTGACAGAGGGCTCAAGGGATAGAATAATGAAGTCTTTAAATGAGCTTAAACTGCAGTGCCAATAAGTATGTCACAACCTATCTTGTTGACGGCCACCACAACAACAGGAAGAGGAGCAGAGAGTGAAACATTGAGAATGAGAGAGATTACTGGTAAGAGGAAAGCTTTTATCTTGGCTTTGGTTTGGTGTCTGGATGTGTAGCTTAGTCAGGAACAAGAAACAGCAGAAGATGTGCCTTAGTGGATACGCAGAGAATATATGCAAGAAAGAGGTAGATACTGTAGAGGAAAACAAGATAGACAAGAGAAAGACTGACATTAACTGGGTGAGAATGGGAGGAATGCGTGTGACAGGAAAAAGGCTGGGTTGAGTTTAGAGAATAAAAGCAGTCTGTTTATGACCATTAAGTTAGTGGAGACAAAAGATGAAAGTCTTTTCTGTCTCCTTCTCTTTCGTTCAGGCTCCATCCCTCCCCTCTCTCCCTCATTCTTTTTCTCTCTATTATTAGAGTGTTCTAATAATTGCCTGTTTCTGTGTCACCAGTTTCACAAAACATTTCCCTGTCAGTTTTTATTGCGGAATGGATGTGTACGTGTGTGTGTGTTGATGAATGACAAGACAAAATCTGAATTTGTGCCGTTCCATCTCGCAAATTCAGACACACAAATTAAAGGCACTAGAAGGAAAGGTCAAACTCACTCTTCTGAAACATTACAAGTGCTGACAATCCAAAAGAAAATGTTATTGCTCAGTGGTTGCTTTATTATAGCTCAGGAGACCTAATGGAGTCCTCAAACTTGTTTCATTTCATATCAACTGAGGAGAAATAAATAGTTGACATGCGGTACAGTAAGATTATAGTGCTATAAAATTAAAGGGAAAGTTCACCACAAAAATGGTCACCCTCATGTTGTTTCAAACCCCTAAGACTTTCCTTTTTCCATGGTAAACAAAGGTTAAGCTTTGAAAATATCCTGGCCAATCTAAAACAGTTAATCAATTTCACTAATTCAGTCTGACTGAGTTATTCATAAGTTCTCACTAAGTCAAATATTTGGTCACAACAGGTACCAGAGTATAAGTGAATAACATGAATGTTTTAATAATTACATACACAACTATTCAAAAGTTTGGGGTCAGTAATATTTTTTTGTGTTTTTGAAAAAAAAAAAAAAAAATCATCAAGGCTGCTTTTAATGTGATTTTTTTTAGGATTCTTTGATGAAAAAGAACAGAATTTATTTGAAATTTAAATCTTTTGTAACAATTTAAATGTCTTTACCTTTACCTTTTGATCAATTTAATGTGTCCTTGCTGAATAAAAGTATTGATGTCTATTCCTCACACAAAGCTAGACTTCAAAAGACATCATATGGACCTATTTTATGACAGTTTTACATTTTGTTCGTCATTTTGGACCTTGACAGCCCCGGTCCCCATTCACTTTCATAAAATGGCCAAGTTGTAATGCAAAAAATTCTGTGTTCTAAAAAGGAAATGTGAAACAGGTTTGGAACAACATGAAGGAATTCAGAATTTTTTCAGGGTTTCTGCAGGTTTCACCAAGTCAAATGTAAGACTTTTTAAGACCTTTTTAAGACCATTATGAATACAATTCAGGACCTAGCCTACATCACGCAATAAAAAAGCGTACAAAGGAAATGCAGAATTGACTTTGTCAAAATGATTTTATGATGGTAATTTCCAGAAATTTGCCGGGTTTTTTTTCATAATTAGGATGCCACATTTTCCATATTAGTGTGTTAGATGGACAATAGTCACACACGACAATAAAACAAACAAAATACATAAATCTTGTTTGTTATCTTTCAAACAAAGGCTAGTCCTGTGCTATCTAGCTTTAATAACATGATCGCTTAGAGTGGGAAATACGACCAAAACCTTACAAGTAAACCACAGCAATAAGCAATTGCTTAATATAAGAAAACGTTCTTAAGTAATTAAGTAATCAAGTAAACGGTCAGTAATAAAATAAGAACTTGTACATAAATGACAATAGGACAAATAATACAACATAAAGATACAGATACAAACACTGCTTTAAGTTGAAATACTTTTCCCATTATTGTTGTTGTTTGATTAATATTAATAACACAGACAGGAGCGGATATAGGCTATATTAGGTTGTTTTCACTTTAAGACCTACAATAAAAATGAGATACTGACACACGTCTCAAACTTGTTTGCTCAAGACATAACCGTCAATATGGACATAGGCATAATTGTCTTTGATCGTTCAAGGGCAATAAGCCTAGAAATAGAACACATTTGTATATTCGCGCGAGCGTGTCAGTACTGAACTGAGTTTGTAGTTTACATCACTTTTATTAACTATTTTTGTGCTATCAGGCATATAATACTTTTTATTTCGTCATCCATCCAGTCCTTAGCGATTATGCAAGCTATAACTGTTAGCTGAAGAATAAAATCTGTCTGTGGTACACTCCGAAAGAGACTCGTGGCAATAACAGGAAAGCTGATTGGCTACAATATAAATTGCATGTTGGTTAGGGCTGGACGATTAATCGAAATGTAATCGAAACCAAAAATCAGAACCTCTACCCGACGTAATTTTCCCATGATGGTTATTTCAGTTTTAGTCACGTGACGCCGCCCCATCAGACACATCAAGTGCAGTCTGCAGGCACACAGAAAGATTCAGGAGCAGTTATCTTTGTTTATACAATTTGGATGCTCAGAATTACTATGGTAATTGCATGTTTTACACAGTTTATACAGGTAAGTTAATCGCCGTTCTTATATGCGCTGCTACACACACACACAGATGGCGCGTGCAAGCCCCGAAGCCAGATCACTTTCACTTGCGTCCTCATGAAGTTTGTCAATTAAATGCGTTTATAGGCTTGCCAGTTTGAACATTCAAGCGATTTTAGACCATCGGATGTGTATTATGTTGAACTAATGCCTGATATATTGTGACACGAACACTCATACAGAAAATAGCTCGCACATCACGTAAAGATCACATGCAGAGAGGAGTGCAGAAACTCATTGTCAATGCTTTCCTGTGATTTATCACTAAATTAGCTTAGAAACTCAACCGTTATAGCATCAATTTGTCTACCTTTGAAGTAACTACAAACCACAGCTTTATAATTAATAGAGACAGTATGACTAATTCACACACACACAATCACTCGCTCATTCATGCATTCAAATAAATGTAATGTAGGCCTACTGTGCTAATTTATCTGTATCTGATGTACAACAAACAGAGATATGTAAGAAATGTTACGACCCATAGACAATAACTGCTGAAAGTGAGCCGTTTCCTTCAAGTATTTTAAAATGCACTTTTTCATTAGAAATCTAAAACATCCCACCTTTAATAGTTGAACATATTTACAGTACAAACCTTATCAGTGAACTATGAGGGCGAGAAAAAAAAAGAGCAAAATAGTCGTTCATTAATCGTAATCGAGGGAACATGTTCAATTAATCGAGATTTTGATTTTAGGTCAAATCGTTTCAGCCCTAATGTTGGTCTCATTTGTAGTCGTAATACAGCAAATTATATTTGGACTAACGAAAGAAAGAACTACAACACCCCGGATAAAAAAAAAAGCGCTTCGGGAGCATTTCAATGAGCATTAGAAGTAGCGTTACATGGAGGTAGGAAAATTAAGACCTAGAACGCAATACTTGGTGAATGTGAATAGCATAGCTCAAGATAATTTGGTCTTGGGGGAATTCAATGAGAAATGTTCATACTGAAGCCTTTTGATGGCTTAGCAAATTCAGTGTTCAGTATTAGGCTTTACAACATTTATGTTAAAAAAAAAAAAAGAAAAAGAAAGAAAAGAAAATAGACATTCATGAACACATTGAATAAGACTGCTGAAGGTCACATCCACTTTGTACAGGACACAAGCCAATACTGACCTGCCTTGTCAATATGTGGATCTGGGATTCAATGCAGTTAGCACTGATTTATCACCCAGACAGACACCTGTCATTTTCCTGCCAGGTATACTTACCTTTCTATATCCTTTTTCCATTGGACACCAAATTAGTCATTATTGCACTTTTTTGTGTTGCTTTTGCATTTGTTGATCCGGTTTCACAAACAGTACAAATTCAAATGACATGCATGTCAAATTAATGCAACAAATGCTATCATTATCGCTTTGTCATTCACACTTAGTGCACCTACTCATGTGGATAAAAAAAGGAATCCACCTACAGACATACTATATCTAGTTCACCTATACGTGTTTTCTGTGTTAATGCCTGTTTTAGCTTTATGTCCCAGTCATAAAGCTAAAACAGATGTTTACCTACTAGCGCATGGTCAGTAACTTCTAAAATATGTCAGCTCCAGTGTACTGCCTTGGATACAGCAACTGAGACATTGTTTCATGTTTATTTTAATAGTATATCGCTTCATGTGCTCGGAAACAACACAACAAGGGCGCACAGAGCTACACAGAGTCTGGAAATACAAAGCTATAAGAGGGCAGACAAAATGACCTTGAGCTGTAACTCATAATTTACAGCACAGCCGGGCTTAATAGATTCTGACCCCAATGACAGAGCAGTTCATGCAGACAGTGTGCATGTGTGTGTGTGTGTGTGCTCAATAGAGAGAGAAAGAGTGGGAGAGAGTTTGTTTTAACCTTATTGATTAAATAAACAAATTGTGCCTGCACATTTATATAGGAAAACAAATGTTAGATTCCTCAGTCTTAATATATGAACAAACCTGAAGCTATAGTGAGTATTTTTTCAACATTAAATACTTCTATCATATATCCCAGCTTAATGTGCAGAGAGAAAGACTACTATAAATTAGCCAGCTAATGGTTAAAAAATTAAAGCTGTGTTGTTCTCCAAAGATTGAAGCAGGACTACTTGCTTTACCAAACAACAAAAGGGGGTATTTTTTGGGAAACCTGTTTGTAAAGTTATTTTATAATTCAGCTGCCAGTGTAAGCAGCCAAAACACACACACACACACACACACACACACACACACACACACACACACACACACACACACACACACACACACACATTATTTTTAAATAATAAATTATATAAATATAAAAATATAATAAAAATCAAATCAAAGCTCATTTTAACTCTGAAATTAAAAACATGCGTATCATGCATTTGTCTGCATCTAATATTCCATGTACATCATTTAAGGTGTCTTTTCATGTTTAGCTGAGATTTAAATTAAACCCATCAGAACCAGTGGACGACAGGCATTAGCTGATGCATTTCTTCCATGAGAGAAAGATAAAGCAAAAACGTCTGTGTGTGGGAGGATAAGGAGGTTTTAATAGTGTGATTGAAGTAGTATTGTAATGTGTCAAGGTCTTGACCAGAGCCTGTAATTATATGTCAATATTAAAGGTATTGTTTGGGTAGGCCTTAATTTGGCTAGTGGTTTGCAAGAACAGCCCAGTACATTTCCATTACATTAGCTAGTGTATGCTGTTGTGCTACAAGCAAGGAATAAAGGAATAAGTGTCTAAGTAAAATACTGTTTCATTGTGATGGAATGGGGAGAAGGTAATTGCTTCAGGTTACTAACCACCCGCTCTCTCTTTCTCTCCCTCCATCCTCTTTCAGGATTCTTCCCCCCACGAGTGACAGCTTCCTACTGAAAAACTTGGTCTCTGGCTCAGACTACAATTTGTGCGTTCTAGCCATTTTTGATGACACAGTCACTTCCATGGCCGCCACAAAGGTCCTTGGTTGCACCCAGTTTAGCACCAAGGACAATTACCAAGACTGTCGTTCGCTTCAAGCCCACTTCCTTGGCGGGACTCTTACCATTCTGGTTGGTGGAGTTGTTGTGGTAACGCTGTTGGTGTTTACCGTGGCACTGATGGTACGTCACCGTGTGTGCAGTAACCATGACAATCATCATGAAATAGGCGGAGAGGTGGGATGCTCAGGAACAGACTCCCCATCACTTCCTGCTAAGGGAGCTGATGTCTTTTCTCAGAGTAATGGAAATGGGAATGTGATGATGGTGGTGCTGCCCAATGGGCTTGTTCAAAAACGAAAAGTGGCAGAGGGGGGGTTGGGGTCACCACCCAAACCAACTTCCAAAGTAAAACCCAAAACCCTCCCGAAGCCCAAAGTTAATCTGGAGCAGTTTAGGGCAGGATTAGAAGTCGAGATGGGGTCCATCAGGCCTCTTCCACCGTACACACGGGAGAAAGAGCAAATGTCTTTGTATTATACCCCCAGTAATCATTCCCCCTCCACACTGCCACGCCCGTCACGGCAATTAGGAGCGAAACCACTCAAACTCCGACCTACCAACACAAACACAAGTAAACGGGCTAGTTTAAGCTTGGCTCCGCCCCCTAATTACAGTTGTGACAGGCGGTTTAGCACGGGAGGGGGCATTGTAGTCCGTCGGGGAGGACCAGAGAGCCAATGGAATTCCTCACTGGCCTATCAGAGCCCTGCATTGTCCCATGAGAGTCCTACTCATGGCGCCCTACGCTACAAGAGAAGCTCTTCGTTCGACATGGGCGAAATCGCCACGTCAGCCTGCTATAGTTATGCCAAGAGATTTAGTGTAATCTGGACCAAACGGAGCCAGTCGTTACATGGCATGCTTGTCCAGTGCACCTCAGCAACAAGCACCTCAACAACCAGCAGTGGCAGTGAAGATTTTCATGCGCAGCATACACGCGGATACATCCGTGCCTACAACACCACCAACTCCAATTCCAACCCTTCGAAGGCAGAGGTTACAACAAATTCAAAGAACCAATGGCTAAAGGATAAAGAAAAGGACAAAGAAAAGGGAGAAGAACTTGAGGAGAGTGTGGTGTAGGGAAAGAGAAGACAGATGAGACACACAAATAGATAAATGAAGAGACAGGCTGTTAGGACCTCGAGATGGATGTGAAATGATTCAAAGAGCAAACCAATTTGAAGGAGAGCTGAAAATGTGGTAAAGTTATTGTATGAGAGGGGCTGAACCCTAGGTGAAAAAACAGCCTAAGCTGGTTTGGTGGTCTGAGCTGCTATTCCAGGTTGCTGATGGTGGTCTAATTTGCTTGTTTTAAAAGGGGTTTTGGCTACTTGACAGCTGGTCGCTGGGAGACCAGCCAGCTAAACCAGCTGAAGACTAGCTTGGCCATGTTGAGAGACCAGTTAAACCAGCTTACACATAAGTCATAAGATGGTTTTAGACTTTTTTTTCAAGAGTTAAAGATCTCATATAATATTGATGGATCATTTAGGAAGAAAAAAAAAAAGACAAGGCAGAAAGAGTTTAGACAGCAGATATTAAAGTCAAGACTCCTAAAAGAAGACTACTTTGTCAGTGAATCTTGGAGAACCACAAACGTCTCGGTTACGTATGTAACCTTAGATCCCTGAAGAAGGAACAAGACGCTGCGTCACCGCTGTGGGAATGCCTCTGCGTGATTGCGTCGTGAAGCATGTATATAATCAGTCCAATGAAGTGACGGAACGTCATAGGCAGGTGACGTCATCCACCAGGAAATTATAAAGCACACCTGCACCAAACACAGTCAGCTTCTGATAGGCCTAAGCAAGACGATCGCGGGCATGCAGGGATTATGGCCAGGTGACGCAGCGTCTCGTTCCCTCTTCAGGGAACTAAGGTTACATACGTAACCGAGACGTTCCCTTCACTGTGGGAGCAACAATACCCACGTCCCCATAGGAGCCAGATGACCACCCGTGTCATTGTCTACGGAACGAGCACCCGTGCCCCCGGAGTAGAGTTGAGGTCAAGTTCATAGAACCTCACGAAAGTAAGTGAGATGGCCTCGACAACCCACTTGCTCATTGAACACATGAACAACTGTTCAGACTTCCGCCACAGGGTGGCTCTGTGGACATAAGCATCTAGAGCCCAAACTGGGCAAAGCAGATTGAATCTTTCCTGGTCTGACGTCTGAAAGGGAGGAGGACAGAAGGCCTGCAGTATGGTCTTACAGTATTAGTAGGAACCTTAATAACATAGCCCGGCCTAGGGTGAAGGAAGGCCTTAACCATACCAGGCGCAAATTCCAAGAATGAGGGTGCCACGGACAATGCTTGAATGTCTCCTATTCTCTTAAGAGACAAAATAGCAAGCAAAAAGATAGCTTTAAGCGTGAGAATTTTCTCAGGAACTTCTTCAATCGGTTTGAAAGAAGCCATAGAAAGGCCCTGAAATACATTGGCCAAGTCCCATGCTGGCACCCTGGTGCAAACTGCAGGTCTAAGTCTCAAAGTGCCACAAGTAAACAAGTAATCAGAGGGTGTCACCCCAAAGATACACCACACAAAGGACTGTGGTAAGCAGCTAAGGCCGCCACATACACCTTTATTGTGGAGGGGGCTAACCCTGCGGAGAATCTCTCTCCTGTAATAAATCCAGCACTGCACCCACTGGGCAGTTAACTGGATCCCACAGTCGATCTCCGCACCATGTAATGAAAAGTTTCCACTTCAAGGCATAAAGTTTCCACGTGGAGGGAGCTCTAGAGTGTAGAATGGTCTCCACAACCTCAGTTGAGAGACCTGAACTTATGAGCTGGGCCCCCTCAGAGGCCAAGCCCACAGTTTCCACAGCTCTGGGTGAGGGTGCAGGATTGCCCTTCTCGCCTGAAAGAGTAGGTCCCTCCTGATCAGAATATCCATCGGAGAGCCGTCGAGGAGAGACACTATGTCCGAGAACCATACTTGGGCCGGCCAGAACGGGGCTACTAGCAACAGACAGGCCCTGTCCCGATGCACTCTCTCTAGAACTCCCGGAAGCATAGCAATCGGGGGAAATGCGTAGAGGGGCAGCCTCGGCCACTCCTGTACCATGCCGTCTAGTCCCAAGGGAGCTGGAGGCGTTAGGGAGAACCACAGATGACAGTGAGAAGTCTCTGATGATGCGAACAGGTCTATTTCCGCTTTGCCGAAGTTCTCCCTAAAGAGCTCCACCACCTCGGTGTGGAGTCTCCATTCCCCAGTTTGACGTACGTCGGACGTCACCGACAAATTGGGATCACTTCTGGGAGCCCCTATCAGCTTCGAGATATAGAGAACGGGCCAATGGCCATTGGCGTGCGAGATTTGCATCTCGTGCTCCGCCCCGCGCTGCGGGTATAAACAGGAGGCGAATGCAGCGCACTATTGTCATTCACTTCGGAGCCGAACACAGTGTTGACAAAAGAGACTGTTCCTGCTTCAGCAGAGAGAGAACGAGAGAAGACGCTTCTTTGAGTGCTGGGAGAGAATGCACGATCAGCGGAGGCCGCGAACTCACTGATACAGTGATAAACTGCTGTTTTTACAGCACTGTTGGTTTGGTGAGGGCGTTCCCAATGGTGAGTGCATACACAGGCTGCACTACTCTCCTGTGTTTCACCGCGGTCGTTCCTGGGTGCTTCAGCACATTTAAAAGAGCTTTCTTCCAAAAGAGCAGCGCGGGTGTGACGTTATTCCACCCGTGCGTTTCTGGATGCGGTTGTTTCCTGTCCTTTGACGACCACGATCCCTCTCGCATAAGCATGTTGAGATTGCGTTTGTGGGTGATCCATGTTCTCTCAGGAGAACGGGATCACGTCGGTGCGTTCTTCGTCTCGCCTTCCTCGTGAGGGTTTGAGTGTTCAGCGCGCCGTCTAGCTGCCGGCTGACAGCGCGGGTTGTCACGGCAACCCAGCGCGTCACTCGGTGCTTTAGATGCGCGGTCGAGACTTAATCTCAAACGGGATTGAGTCCCTTCACCTATTCCCCGATCTAGTTTATTTTCTGGTGCACCAGAAAGGGGCTACTTCGGCTAATAAGCCTGAGGATTACAGTGGGGCTTCCCTGCCGAGTACATCTCCGTGGGCCCTCACTCCTCTATCGCATCGCAAGCATGCTGAGACTGTGTTCGTGGGTGGATCATGTTCTCTCATGAGAGCATGACCACGTCGGCGCGTTGTTCGTCTTGCCTTCTTTATAGGGGCTTGAGTGTTCAGCGCGCCGTGTGCTGTCTTGACGGCCATGCTCACGGTCTTACATGCCTGCTGGTAGCTTACAGGTGGGATCGCTGGTTCCAAAAAAAAAAAAAAAAAATGGGGACCTAGCGTTTCATCTGGGGCTCTAGCAGAGGACAGATGTCAATCGCTGCATCGGAGAGAGGGCTGTTATAAGCTGGAAATAAAGATGATGCTGAGTTTCCCACTATAATGATGTGTGCTCATGCTGAATCAGATTCAGACTTGACAGCCATGCTTTCCCGGGTGGCTGAGGCGTAGTGCAACGCGTAAATCGCCTTGCCCGCCCCCTTGCCTTTTTCCCGGATGTGCATTGGAAAGCTTTGGCAGTGTGGAACTATTTGGTGCCAAAATATGGGGTGCCAATAAGGCCATAATCTGGATAAAGTTTTCCTCTCTCTCACTACCCTCATCGGTGAGGTGGCAGTGCCAATGGGTAGTTCTGAGCCGAGGTTGAGCTGCGCACAGTGACTGATTTACATTTAAAGTCACAGCGCTGGCCCTTGGCCAGACGATGTCCACCCTGGTCCAGAAACACCCTTGGGCTACCTTGCAGGGGTGTGAGACGTCGCCAAAGTACGCTTTCTCGATGCTCACATCTCACAAGGTGACCCTTTTCGGCGACACTGTCGGTGACTGTGCAGCAGTCCTCCACAGTGCAAAGCAGATGGAACCCCTCAGTCTGCTCGCCATGGGCATCCCACGATGCCACCCGTCTCGGCTGCCAGTCAGCTGAGATGGGTGACCCGGACTTAGTTGAAGCTGCTCTTCACCGGAGGAGGGCCGGGTGGAGAATCATTGCTAAATTCTGTTCCGCCACTGGTGTTACAGCCAGTGGTACCCAAATTCTTAAGAGCAGTTCCAATACCTCTGGGTCTCGGGAGTTCAGGAATGGCAGCGTGTGACGCTATGAAGCCTCGCCGCTCTCATTCCCCTCCCCACAAGAGGGCGAGAATGGCAGTGTGCGACGCCGGGAAGCCTCGCCACTATCATTCCCCTCTTCTCAGCAGTGTGAGGACGGCAGTGCACAACAGTATGCCTCGCCACTCTTGTTCCCCGCTGAGGAAGGAGGTGAGGTAGGCAGTGTGTGACGCCACAAAGCCTTGCCACTCTTTGCCCCTCCTTCAGTCGCCAGCGCCAACATTTTCAGAGGCTCCTAGGGCATATGGCATTCGCAGCCGCTGTAACGCCGCGCAGACTGTGTCCCTGTGACTCCAAGGTGCCGCCAAACCTTCAGCCTGTGGTCGGACCCTTCGTTTCTATGGGCAGGAGTTCCCCTAGAACAAGTGTTCAGGCATGCTGTTGTCTCCACGGATGCCTCATCCACCGGCTGGGGTGCCACGTACAACGGGCTTGCAGTTTCAGGTCTGTGGATGGGGCCTCAACTGCAATCGCATATCAATTGCCTCAAGTTGTCAGCAGTTCGCCTTGCGCTGGGCCGCTTCAAAACGCCGCTACTAGGCAAGCACGTTCTGGCCCGTACGGACAACACTGTGACCGTTGCGTACATCAACAAACAGGGTGGTCTATGCTCCCGTCGCATGTCTCAACTCGCCCGCCATCTCCTCCTATGGAGTCAGAAGCATCTGAGGTCGCTTCGTGCCATTCACATTCTGGGCCTGCTCAATCGTGCGGCCGACGAGCTCTCACGACAGCCAGTGCTCCCCGGAGAGTGGAGACTCCATCCCCAGGTGGTCCAGCTGATCTGGAGTCTCTTCGGGACCGCACAGGTAGACCTGTTTGCCGCCCCGGACACGACCCACTGCCAGTTGTTTTATTCCCTGGGGATCCTCGGCTCGGATGCGCTGGCACACAGCTGGCCCCGGGGCCTACGCAAGTATACGTTTCCCCCAGTGAGCCTTCTTGCACAGACTCTGTGCAAGGTCAGGGAGGACGAGGAGCAAGTCCTGTTGGTTGCTCTGTATTGGCCCAATTGGACTTGGTTCCCGGAACTAGTGCTTCTTGCGACAGCACCTCCCTGGCCCATTCCTCTGAGGAAGGACCTCCTGACTCAGAGACGGGGCACCCTATGGCACCCGCGTCCGGACCTCTGGAAACTCCATGTCTGGTCCCTGGACGGGACGCGGAGGTTCTAGGTGGCATACCACAGGCTGTAGTAGACACCATCACTTCCGCTAGAGCTCCCTCTACGAGGCGCCTCTATGCGTTGAAGCGGAAACTGTTTGTCGGCTGGTGTTCTTCTCGCCGAGAAGACCCCCGGAGATGTTCGGTTGGTTCTGTGCTTTCCTTCATACAGGATGGGTTGGAGCGAAGGCTGTCTGCCTCCACCCTGAAAGTCTATGTTGCCACTATCGCCGCTAATCATGACATGGTAAGTGGTAAGTCTCTAGGGAAGCACGATCTGATTGTCAGGTTCCTGAGGGGGGCGAGGAGACTAAATCCGCCTCGCCCTCCCTCTATACCCTCTTGGGACTTAACTCTGGTGCTAACCACACTGCAGAGGGCGCCCTTTGAGCCTTTGCAGTCAGCTGAGTTAAAAATCCTGTCTCTGAAGACAGTACTCCTGACTGCATTGGCCTCTATCAAGAGGGTAGGGGACCTGCAGGTATTTTCGGTCGACGAATCGTGCCTGGAATTCGGGCCCGGTAACTGTCATGTAATCCTGAGACCCCGACCCGATTATGTGCCCAAGGTTCCCACCACTCCCTTCCGGGACCAGGTGGTGAGCCTGCAAGCGCTGCCTTCGGAGGAGGCAGACCCAGCCCTAGCTTTTCTCTGTCTAGTCCGCGCTCTGCGGACTTACGTGGACAGAACGCAAAGCTTCAGGACCTCAGAACAGCTCTTCGTCTGTTATGGAGGCCAGCAGAAGGGAAAGGCTGTCTCCAAGCAGAGGATGGCCCACTCGATAGTGGATGCCATCGTCTTGGCGTATCAAACCCAAGACGTGCCCTGCCCACTCGGCTTAAGAGCCTACTCCACTAGGGGTGTAGCTTCTTCCTGGGCGTTGGCTCGTGGCGCCTCGCTGACAGATATTTGTAGAGCTGCGGGCTGGGCGACACCTAACACGTTCGCTAGATTTTATAGCCTCCGTGTAGAGCCGGTATCTTCCTGTATGCTCGCTTCCCATAGTCAGTAACACCGAAGTGGCCAATCTAAGTGTCGGCTTGCTGCGCCACTCCCTTCCCTATGGAACGGATACGTGCGCTTATATGCTCCAGTCGAGTTCCCCAGAACGGCAAACCCTGTTGAGTCCTCTGCAACCTGCGGCAGTCGGATGTGGCGGAGCGTCCGACGCCAGGTCTAACACTCGTATACATTGGTGGAACTTGTGTTAGGCTGGGTTCCATATGTTGTGACCCCCACGGCGGTCCCATATGTGTATTCTTCCACGGTACGGCTCCCTACGGCGAGCCCGTGTCTTTCCCTCAGCAGAGCGCTCTGCCATCTCAGTTATGTGTTTCTCCCCCGCCTGTTTGGCCGGGGCCACCCCTGGGACTTCCGTATGTTGCACTGCCCACGGCCAGTCCATACGTGTATTTTCCGTAGGGACCGACTGACTGACTGAAAGGGAACGTCTCGGTTACGTATGGTAACCTTCGTTCCCTGAAGGAGGGATGACGTACATCCCGTTGCCACAGTTGCTGTATCATCACTGCATGGCTGAGTCACTAGTTCGACTCCTCAGTGAAAAACAATAGTGCGCTGCATTCGCCTCCTGTTTATACCCGCAGCGCGAGATGCAAATCTCGCACGCCAATGGCCATTGGCCCGTTCTCTATATCTCGAAGCTGATAGGGGCTCCCAGAAGTGATCCCAATTCGTCGGTGACGTCCGATGTACGTCTCCGTTCCCTCCTTCAGGGAACGAGGGTTACCATACGTTACCGAGACGTTTCCCTTGGGCCCACAGGAGGACCTGGCGAGCCAGCTTTTATAACGAGCGCAATCTCAACCCCCCCTGATGGTTTATGTAGGAGACCACCAATGTGTTGTCTGACCGAACTAGCTCATGGTGGCCCCTGAGGTCTGGCAGGAAGTGCCTGAAACACCAACATCATCTCCAAGCAATTTAGGTGCCAGGAACGATGATGGTCTTTCTGAAATGCTGTTCGCTCGTCATTTTTAACTTAAATGTGTCACTCGTGTCAAATATATATTTTTTTCTTTGTGTGGTGAAAAACTCCTGCCTAGTCTCAACTAAGACAAAAACACCAATATTGACAGACAATGAAAACACAGAGCGCTTGCTGAAGGCACAGAAGCTGACTGTGTTTGGTGCAGGTGTGCTTTATAATTTCCTGGTGGATGACATCACCCGCCTATGACGTTCCGTCACTCCATTGGACTGATTACATACGTGCTTCACGCCGCAATCACGCAGAGGCGTTCCCACAGCGGTGATGCAGCGTGAGTTCCCTTGAAAGGGAAATATATTTCTTTTTGTAATGCAAAGTCAATATGAACAAAACATACATGACTAAAGACAAGCAGGCCCAAAGAAGCAGTAATTACTAACTCACATGGACCTGGGGGAAATATGATGGTTTCTTTTCCTGCAGCCACGTGCATACAGGGAGAAGGCCAACAAGTAGACATGACGACTCGTGCCGGAAGAGATCAATGAATAATGGCAAATGTGGAATGTAGAGGATGCAAACTGCAAGGAAAGTGAACGTGTACAAATCAAACAATTGTGGCATGATTTGGAACATTTTTAGAAAATAAATGGGCATTGACTGATAATTGAATTTTTTTTGTGTGAGGCTGTATGTGTGTGTAAGTGTGAATGGATTAATGCACAAAAAAGTGATCAAAAGTAATTTTATGACACCACTGGATCTACTGTACCATGTGACCACCATCATCCAGTACAAAAATGTGTTCTGTGAAGCCAAGTGACTATTATGTTGTAAGTATGCTGGACTATTATAAAAGGAAATATGAAAAAAATGCCATTCCAAGACCACAGGTTAAACTGAATAAATTCAGTTTTAAAATACATTTTTGTTGGAGAAATGGATAAAAGGACAATAATGAAAAATGTTTATTTTTGTCTTTTATGAATGATACTAGCAGTGGAAAAAAAGTTCAGTTTTTGTTGGAGTAAATTTAATGTCAATCTCATCAAGTGTTAAAATTATTTTTTTACTGAGTACAGAAATTAAAATAAGGGAACCAGTGATATTAGTAATCATTTTAATATCTGTTTGATCTCATTTTGCCAAAAACGTTATATTCTGGGTGCAGTACAAGTTAAGCTCAATCGACAGCATGCATGATATACAGTATGTTTATTATCATAAAAATGTATTTTGACTCATTTTCTAATTTAAAAAAGCAAAAATCTGAGGTACTTATAATGGAAGTGAATGGTGCCAATCCGTAAATATAACAATAATTATTTTTATCAATAGTATAGCTACAGAATGTAAACAATATGTGTGTAACATTATCTCAGAGTGTAAAAAAAATGCTTATACTAACCTTTTCTGTGTAAAGTTATACTACTATTCAAAAGCTTGGCGTCATTAAGATGTTTTAAATTAATACTTTTATTCAGCAAGGATGCATTAAACTGATCAAAAATGGCAGTAAAGATATTTATAATGTTAGAAATTGTATAATTATAAATTCTAATGTTACACATTGTTATAATAGTTTTAAATAATATTACTTCTATTTTTTTTAAAAATGCTGTTCTTTTGAACTTTCTATTCTTCAAAGAATCCTGAAAAAATTTAAATTCAAAGTTTCAACATTTGATAATCATAGGAAATCTTTCTTCAGCACCTAATCAGCATATTAGAATGATTTCTGAAGGATCATGTGACAATGAAGACTGGAGTAATGATGCTGAAAATTCAGCTTCGTCATCAAGAGGACAGGAGACTTTATTGCTAAATTACTCTCCCTCATTCCCATTGTCATGTCCTGTCTATCTGCAGTTTGAGATAGTTGCTGAGGAAGGGGCAGCGTGTGAGGCTGAGATAAAGACAGGGAAAGAGACGGATTGAGGGAAAGAGATAGGACAGACAGCGCTGTCTGCAAGAGTGCTGATGTGGGACACAGAGAGAGGGAGCGCTAAAGAGAGCGAGCACAATGGATAGAGCTGGAGAAAAAGAGAGAGGACATTGTGTCTGTAATGTGCGCGTTAGCGGTATTTTTGTCATGTAAGTACTTTGCCAGAATTTATCTCATTGCCAATAAAGCCCATTTAAGAATAGCTTAGGTGAAATGAGGGGGAGCAGATGAGTTGTCCTGTGTGTGTGTGTGTGTGTGTGTGTGTGTGTGCATGGATGGATCTATGATTGCACAGACACTGTGTACATATCTGCCTTCTGTATTTACCCAGGCAAGCTTACAGGGAACACACACACAATAGGCAGTTATATTTGGCCAAACCAATCCAGGACCTGTGAATAATGGGGAGAATTCATTATTCTAATTCTCTTTTTAGAAAATGCTTAAACATGCAGACATTCAGTTGTGCATGTAGTTTTAAAGGTATAGTTCACCCAAAAAAAAAAAAAAAAAGTAAAAAAATGGGGGGAAAAGTGTTGTTTTGGATCCCACTGGCTTTCAATGTATAGACAAAGACAGTTGATGTAGGTTTCAAAATATTGAAATAAACAGGTTTAGAGTAACATAAGGGTGAGTAAATGACAGAATTTTTATTTTTTTGCTATCCCTTTAAATGCCTTTTCTTTCTAACAAAATTTACAAAAACAGTTTTAAAGACTGAATGGCCGTACCCTTAGTAATCAGTGTTACATAATCAGATCCTTGTGGTCTGTATCATTTCAGAAGATTAAAGTTGGCTCAGTGCTTATTATGACCATGACCGTGTGTTTGAAAGAGATGGGTCGAGAAAAGATGAGAACATTTCTCACCCAGTGTGTGCGTGTGTAAGAGATGTAGCCTAAAATAAAGGACATCCAGCTCTACTTTACATGCCTGCAGCAAATTATGGCCCAATTTGACTAATTAAAACCAGTTTGATTGATGTATACACACATATACAGTTTATTCTTACAATGTTCCTGCTCTCAGCCAAATCAAACACATAAACTGGTTCATCTCTAATAGGCTGGCTACAGGATGTCCAAAAATGAAACTTGAAAAATGTCATCCAGGGTAGTCTCATAGGGGAAATGTCGCTGCTGCTGAATATCCTTGACATTCTCACCTCATTTCAGATGATTCCTTCAGGCCTCTGCAAACTTATCAGGATATTATCAGGTGTATGAACAACGCAAGTAATAATATTACATGCTTGAGTGATGCAAAACACGGAAACCAAACCCCAACATTATTCCTAAACCTTTTTCCTAACCCTAACCTTACCAACTAGGGTAGTCAGCCTGTCAAGTACTTAGTAGGACACCTTTCTCCAATATTTTTAGTTACATTACTGTCTGTCTGAATTACATACCCAGGACAAAATAGGCAGATATAATTTAGAACAAAAATTTGCATAAAGTGCTATTAAAGCAGTCTATGTGACTTGTGCGCTTTATTCCAAGTCATCTAAAGCTAAATTAATGCCATGTTTGGGAATAGAACAAAACATTTTATTCAGCTTTTGTGTTTCACAGATTTTTTGAAACATCATAAGGGTAAAAGATTTAAAAATCGTAATTGGTTAAGCAAATCAGCAGGAATTATACACCATCAATGACAATACAACTGATAATGGATAATAGAAAGAGTAACGTACTGATTTATGTTGGTAGAAATACACTATATTGCCAAAAATATTGGGACACCCCTCAAAATCATTGAATTCAGGTGTTCCAATCACTTCCATGGCCACAGGTGTATAAAATCAAGCACCTAGGCATGCAGTCTGCTTCTACAAACATTTGTGAAAGAATGGGTCGCTCTCAGGAGCTCAGTGAATTCAAGCGTGGTACCGTGATAGTTTGCCACCTGGTGCAATATCCATTCGTGAAATTTCCTCACTACTAAATATTCCACAGTCAACTGTTAGTGGTATTATAACAAAGAGCAATTGGGAACAACAGCAACTCAGCCACGAAGTGGTAGGCCACGTAAAACCAAAGAGTGGGGTCAGAGCGCAGAAGTCACCAACTTTTTTCAAAGCTAAAGACCTCCAAACTTTGTGTGGCCTTCAGATTAGCTCAAGAACAGTGCATAGAGAGCTTCATGGAATGGGTTTCCATGGCCGAGCAGCTGCATCCAAGCATTACATCACCAAGTGCATGGCAAAGTGTCGGATGCAGTGGTGTAAAGCACGCCACCTCTGGACTCTAGAGTGTTCTCTGGAGTGATGAATCCCGCTTTGGTGGAGGGGGGATTATGGTGTGGGGTTGTTTTTCAGGCATTGGGCTTGGCCCCTTAGTTCCAATGAAAGGTCCATAAAGACATGAAAGAGTCCTAACCTCAACCTGATAGAACACCTTTGGGATGAATTAGAGTGGAGACTGTGAGCCAGGCTTTCTCATCAAACATCAGTGCCTGACCCAAATGCATTTCTAGAAGAATGGTCAAAAATTCCCATAAACACATTCCTAAACCTTGTGGAAAGCCTTTTCACAGAAGAGTTGAAGCTGTTATAGCTGCAAAGGGTGGGCCAACTCCATATTAAACCCTACGGATTAAGAATGGGATGTCATTAAAGTTCATGTGCATGTAAAGGCAGGCGTCCCAAAACTTTTGGCAATATAGTGTATGTGGCAGAGATCTTCTTTTTCTTCTGTCCAAAGGGTTTCAAAGATTTTGCCAACCCACCATTTTCTTAGTCTAGTATGATCCACAATTATCAAATGACATGCTGTATTAAACTTGCAAGAAAGTGGATGACCCCTCATTCAAATAGTACTTAGAAATTCATCTCATTATGTGAAAGTCTCTTGTCGTCAACAAAACCCTGGGTTTGCTAGAACCATAATTAAATTTGGTCATTCATGATATTGCTAAATGGATTTCAAGACAAATGAAAGCCTCTCAGTTGACTGGCCTTCAAGGCTGAATGCAGTTAACTTTGATAACCTAATTGGTACACAATGTTCTGCGATACTAGCTAATATCAGTTGTATGTCAAGTCAAGTCAACTTTATTTATATAGCGCTTTTTACAATGCAGATTGTTTCAAAGCAGCTTCACAGTGTTGAACAGGAAAATAATGAACAGAATTTGATTCAGCTGTACAGCCGCTCTGGAGAAAACGGTGATGTCATCAGCTCATTTCAATTATCATATATATTCAAGTAATGTAGTTGATATAGTTAATTTAGTTTAGTAATTAAATTTATTTGGATATTTATTTGAAAGTTTAGTGTCCCCAACTGAGCAAGCCAGAGGCGACATGTATGTGTTCTTGTTAACTTCAAATATACTAGCAGACTTATTCTGTCAGTCTGCCAGCCACACCAGCCAATAAATTAGTCCGCAACAACTTGTTGGCATGGTAACAAGTAATGCCACCTGGCTTTGGCAGCCAATAAGAGGCGTTCACAGCCAAAATGACAAAGAGATTTGTTTGCAGTGATTTATAAGGACATGCCACCACTTGAAATGAAAACAAATCTGTAGATCATTCGGATGGCAACATTAAAAGGTAGAACATGAATTTGTACACAGAGAAGGTTCGCCCTATCAAAAGGCCTAGATAACCTCAGAAGAGTGAGTGAGTGAGTGAAGGGATTGGTTTCTATTCCTCTGGAACATTTTCTTTACTGTGCTCAAGAAAAAGAATTCTGTTTTTGATGGCCCATTAAAAGGGATAGTTCACTACCAAAATGAAAATTCTGTGATCTATTTAGTCACCCTAATGTCGTAACATAAAAAAGATGTTTTGAAGAAGGCTTCAACTGCATTAGACTTCATTTCATTGTATAAACACATTTTTGAGTTCCACAGAAGAAAGAAAGTCCAATATGGACAGTTGAAATATTCTTCAAAATTCTTCAAAATATATTTATATACAGTTTTTTTTTATTTTATTTATAAAAATAAATAGTGCTGTCAAATCGATTTATTGTTTTCTTCTCTCTAGAAAGAACATGGCAGGATAGCTTCGGTTTGCAAAGTTGCATCTGAACAAACCTCAAGACTTTTGTAACAAAGTCTTTTGGACAGACGAGACTAAAGTGAAGATGTTTGGCCATAATGCACAGCACTAAGTTAGGCGAAATCTAAACACAGCATATCAGCACAAACAACTCATACCAACTGTCCATCACGCTGATGGAGGGTTGATGATTTTTGGCTTGTTTTGTAGCCACAGGACCTGGGCACCTTGCAATCATTGAGTCGACCATGAACTCCTCTGTATACCAAAGTATTCTAGAGTCAAATGCGAAGCCATCTGTCCAATAGCTAAAGCCTGGCCGATATTGGGTCATGCAATAGGACAATGATCCCAAGCACACCAGAAAATCTACAACAGAATGGCTGAAAAAGAAAAGAATCAAAGTGTTGCACTGGCCCAGTCAAAGTCCAGACCTCATCCTGACTGAAATGCTGTGGCAAGAGCTGTGCATAAATAAATACCATGCTGTAAAGAAGAGTGGGCCAAAATCCTCCAGAACAATGTGAGAGACTGATAAGTCATACAGAAAAGTATTACTTCAAGCTATTGCTGCTAAAAGTGGATCTACAGGCAAATGAATCATAGGGTGTCCTTAGTTTGTCACCCATGGCTTTTCCATTTTGGCATGTAGTATATGTATAAAAGAGGGTTTGACTGCCCACCTTCTGGACATGGAACTGTCTGAGATGACAAAAATAATATGGTCCAAATTGCAGTTGCACTATGGTGCAATGGTGGTGTTTATTTACAGTGAAGTAGTGTGAAACTACTGCAGTACATAAAAAAAATAAAGTAACAAAAAACAAATAGGTAACGCTTTAGATTACAGCCCGGAAAGTACTGTGTAAGTAAAACAAATTTACAGTGTAACTTTCGGTAAAATAGATAATTACCCCTTAATTAAAAAATACTTACAGTATAAATATTTTGTTAATTTTCCTGGTAGTTCCCCCTTTATTCCCCAAATAGTACATATTGTTCCCTTATACCTACACGTATGTACTTTATAGTTTAACCGAAAGTTACGCTGTAAATTCATTTTACTTACGCAGTACTTTCTGGGCTGTAATCTAAAGCGTTACCAACAAATACTACCAACACAAAAGAAAATAAACTAAAATATACAAGTATACACAATATATTTCACAGCAAATACCAATAGAACGCAAACAAAATGGCGCCACCCATTGTCCAAATATATAATGGATTTTTCAAATAACGTAGATCTTTCATAGGTTTTCTACTACATATTTCAGTAAGAGACATAATTTATGTTATATTAAGCCATACAAGTCTTAACACCAGGGGGTCCCTTTAAACCTTTGACAAAATCATATCGCAACATTCAAATCTGTGTTGCCGCTGCCGTTGATCCAGAGAGTTATGTAGCCTATGAAACAGCTTCACAAACTTTTCAACCTAATAGTATCATTATTTCTGTGATACAATAGTTCAAATTATCATAGAAGTACTGGGATAATAAAAGTCTATAGTTCAAATATAAACACTGATGTCTACAGTAGAGATCATATAGTTATTGAAAACGGCACTTCAAATAACGACTTTAAAAAAACGATTACATCGTTTCGCCACTTAGTGGCGACAAATGACTGTTAAAAAATGTATTGTAAAAATTTTTTTTAAAAACATGAGAAAAAAAAACGCAATACATTGCAATATCGAACCGCAATACTTGTAGAATTCTTAAAAAAAAACAAAAAACTATTTTTTTTCGCAATATCGGCACCCAAGTATCGTGATAGTATTGAATCAGGAGATAGGTGTATCGTCCCAGCCCTAGTAGACAGTACATTAATTTCAAACACAATGGGTTGAGCCCAGGTTATTTTGACCCCACTTGGCATATGCACAGAAATGAATTATGTTCTTTCAGTTCCTGCGTTTGTTTCCCTCCACATTTCATCAGCAAAAGAAGAGATAACGTTCACTTTTGTACCACTTTATCATTCTAGTTTCTTGAACCACTGACCACCCCCTGTTGAGAGCTTCTGCTACCTACTTTCTATTCTCTACGTTCACACCCAGCTTCTCTCTTTGTCTTGATCTCTTTCAGCGGTGCATGGCCTGCACTTGTCATCTCCCCTGCAGTGCAAAGCCCACACTGGAGATAACAGCCAGTGCTAACACAAGAAGCTTTACACTGCGAATGCCAAGTGCTAACTGGAGGCAAAGATCTTAGCGTTTTCTTTAAGTTCTCTTGAGCTTTGCTTGATGTCTTACAGCTGTATGATAAAATAATATAAAAGGCTCAGAGGTGTAGTTCTCAAACTCCCTCTCAAGCATCTCTGAAAGTTTGACAGCAGTGCGCTAAATCTTAACATCAGCTAATTTTATTTATTTATGCCCAGATTAAGAGCTTTTTATGCACCTTGGAAAAAAAATATCCTTCCTCGTTCATATCGATTATTCTCTTCGTTACAAGCTCCAATGCCAGCAGCCCTTATGCCTTAAGCTTTGACCATAATAGCGGGAGAAAAAAAACACTAGACAGGGTGCTTTAATCAAAACCCTCTGCTTAACTACAAGTCCACACATTGTGCATATTGTCAGCTAATGGTTTGTTTTTGCTGGCTTTCAGCATTCTGGGAGGCCTAGCGTAATTTGTTAACAGCAAATAACATAGGGTTTGACAGAGAGGCACTTAGCAGCCACATCAAACAAAATAAATAAATAAATGAAAATGAATAAAACAAGGACATGCGTCCAGCGAAAATACATCATTTAGAGACGACAGCTCTGACTGGATACAAATAAGACTAATCACAAAAACAGGGAAAAGAAGAGAAAGCAGTTAGAGAATGAGTAGAAGGACATAATTCTGATGTAAATTGTAAAAAAAAAAAAATAGTAAAAGTAGAAATTCTTGGATAAACATGCTATAGAAGAATGTTAATGAAAACCAAAATAAAAAAATCGGGGAAAGAGATTCCCATTTCCATTTCAATCAAGAACTGTTGCCTTGACAATTAACAAGTGTGAGATCAAATGCAATCAATTTAATTAGCCATAGCAAAACAGAAGCACAAACAAGTGTGACAAATTTATCGTCTCAAGGTTTTTCTTTCATTTAACATTTTCAGTTTTCTGTGGCCCCATAACCTCTCCTACATGTTCATGCCCACCAAACAGTACAGCACATGATTGATGTGTGGGTTGTGTGTGAATCTGCAGTCATGTACAAACCTAAGTGTGCATGCAAAACAGCATTACTCAAAGCATTACCAAATGAATTAGTTACAAACTTACATTACAGATGTTGTGCGCTAGAACGACGTTCATCTTGTATTTGCTATTTTCTATCATCTGTCACTGGCTAGAATATACACTGAAAATAAAGAAAGCAACGGCCGCTATTTATTTTGAGTTGAGTCATTTTGCAATACAATCTGAACAAGAATATTAAAATCACATGATTATTGCATGAATCAAAAATGCAGAGGTTATGGTTTGCAGGAATGACCTTTCTGTCTTCCTGACATGTTGAAAAAATTTAAGCAGCTTATTTTACAATGTGCATGCTCATAATCCATTATACACTGATTTATAAGTATTAATTAGTCAGTTGTATGGTTCCATGAATGTATTTATAAAGATGCAACCAGTATTGCTATAATGTTATTATATTATAGTTACAATGACTTTTTAGCAATTAAGAATTATTTCTGTCAAATAAGTGAATATATTGTTATTTTGTGTTCTTATAAATACTTATTGTATTATATTGAGAAATGATACAGTTACTAACCTCTATAAATGCATAATTGATGGCTTTAAGTAAAGTAAAAACATACAGCAGGATGCAATTTTCCTATAAAGCAAATGTTAAGAAATCTAGAAATGTTAAGAAATCAAAAGTTGTTAAAAAAAATACAGAAATCATTAATACAAACAGTTTTTTTACTAGCAAAACACTGCAACAATATTTCTTAAAGTACAATTTAAACAAATGGCTATAAGCAATACCATGCATATGGCTAAGGAGATATAGATTTTAACAAATCAAAATTACCATTCATGACCTCGCAAACATTAGCTAGTATATAAGTATATAATACGAGTATATAATAATTGGTACAGCAAACAAGTGTCTCTGGAGCTATTTTATATTTGATCATTTAAAAATCAGTGTATAATGGATTATGAGCATGCGCAATTAAAAAGCAAATGCATGACTTATATATAAAAATAAAATAAATGTAGCTATAACTGTTCTTATAATGCAGTATAGGTCTTAATGAGTCTTTATAAATATATTTACAGAATAGTAGTACTTACCTATAAATAAATATAAATGGGGCAATAATTCATTATCAGCATGGACTTTATAAAAAAGTGTTACAGAGACGTTTTACAAAATCTTAACGGCCACAATTTTTTTTTTTTTTTTTATGCTAGTGAACTAAATGATGGAATGTGACATCGCTGTGTGGAAGTAACACCAGCATTTCCTTAAATATATATAATTAAAAATATAAGCACATAATAAATCATATCTATAAATAGTTCTGTACAAACAGAAAACTGAACTTGCAAAATCTACTTGAGAGCAATTTCAGTGTACTCAGATGATTTTCCTGAAGGACAAAAAATGCACTACATACTGATGATGAATATTCACTCTAAATCTCATCTGTGTCTGCAGTGGCAGTAGGAACATGCTTGGTTCATTCTTCACATCTTGTGTGGCTAACTTCACCATATCTCTCTTTTATGAGGTGATGCTTGGGGTGCTGAATATGAAATGACCAATTATGCTCCATTTCTGCAAAAGAGTGTTGCTACGCCTGTGCACACAGTCCAGGGAGTTCTGCTACTCTCAGATGTGAGTTTCACAGGAAGTCTTGTTCTGGGGTATAGATGGTTTATACTGAAGTGCCTCTCCATCCTGGTTGTAATGCAGCTGATGATTTTCTGTCCATTCTAGCATTTAGTCTTTATTTTTCTGTAATTACTTGGGGTAATGTGTGTGTCCACAGTTGATCTGGCCTTGTTATCACCTTTCTGTTGCCTTGTATGTTTTTTATTAGAATATTTTCTCATATCTAAGGATTTGTTTTCATTTTTGTGCAAGGGCATGCTTTTTTATTTTTAATTATATCACTAATGTATTCATTATTAATTCTATGTTGGCTCCCTCTTCTTCTTTCTAAGCCACAGGAAGCAGAAGCTTTGGAGGATGAGAGGAGATTACAAGGGGTTTTGTGTGTTTTTTTGTTTTTTTTTGTGGGAGGTCGACCTTTAAGGCCGAGCGATGTAATGATCTCCTACACCTTGTCTGTGTCTGTAGTTGCAGTAGAGAGTATAATTGAGCTGTAGATATAAAAGGAATATCATTAAAACTGCTATCTCTCTTTCTTAACCTCACCTTTGTTTCCATCTCCATTGTTTTTCTTTCTGCCTACCACTACCTTATACTGTCCTGAGACCTTTGGCTGAAATAAGCTCTTTCTTTTGGCTGTGGAACACTACTAAAATTATTTATATTTTCAGTCTAGGCCTTCCCCTTGACAACACAGACATAAAATCTCAAGTTTCATTAAAAATTAAAACACTACAATCAATACTGAAAAGTTAGCACTTCATTAATGTCCTTCTGGATATCTCCTCACGTGTGATAAAAGGTGATGAAAAAACAAACAAACCTGCTTTTGGATCAGGTTATGGACCAGATGTAAAAAAAGAGACTCTGGCACCTGCATGTGGGTTAAGCACATTTTGGCATCTAGATTAAACATTTTGCAAGCTAAAGATCAAATAAGCCATTAAACTGAATCTAAACTTGCGAGCCTTTGAGTTTGACACCGGGACTTATGATGAATAAAGCAGGGAACACATTAAACTCCCAGCATGGACAAGACACACTAAGGATTTAGTGCAAAATTAACTTCTAACCCAATTCATTTTATGTTTGGCAAATACATTTAGTGTATAGACTAGGAAATCAGGACTGTATGTATAGAATCAGAATGTGACGTCAGCAATACGTTGTAAGATTTTAGAGCACAAAAGCTAAGGTAGATTTGAGTGAATGTAAACAATGTTGTTTATTATCCAACATAAGAAGACATTGTAATGATGAATACTTGCTGCATTATCAATTGCCATAGTTCACAATGTGCAAATTTCTTAGCTATCCAGCTTGAAAGCAACGTGAAAAGTGGAAGTAAACAACTTAACCAAAATGTGGCTTTATAGTTATATTTATAGGTGTATTATATATAGATGTATCATTTCTGAACAGCTTGGATGTGTAAGCGCTCATGCACACCACAAATAATGTAGGAAATGTTACCTGCAGTAGCTTGTTGAGACCACCTGACCACCCTTTGTGTTTGAACGGATCAAGCCTATTCATTTCCTTCATTTTATCAAAGTAGCATTCTTCTGTTTCCTTGGTCAGCATCTTTTGATAAGGAATCTTGCACTTGGTCCATTCAAGTTAAGTCAAATGAAATGTATAGCGCATTTCACAATACACAAAGCAGCTTTACACAAAGTCATACTGTTTATGATAATGGGGTTCTCAAAAAAGTATTAATGTAAAAACAGTTTTTTTTTCCTCTGGTGATTTGTATTTGTTGTTACAACTGTGTCCTAAAATATGGCGACTTCTACCCAGAATGCAATGAGCGACATAGTTTCCCATTCTCTATATGGCAAATTTGTAATTTGGCCACTTATTACTGAAAAAACGTGGAGCCCACATAGAATTCATAATGAAAATATTAGTAAAAAATAAATAAATAAAAATGGATACAAATCATCAATAAGATATGAAAAAATATTCTATAAAAAAAGTAAACTTTCTTAGTAAAATGGTTGTAGAGAAAATTCAGAACTGAAGTACTGTCTCCCTTTCAACTGAGTGTGTGACTTTGTATTGGATTGGGAATGACAGGAAGAGGAATTACTGAACTGCAATTCAAAGAAATTCAGCATAGGTAATGCATTGTAAAAATTGTGTTCTTCAATCCTGCTTCTACAAAAGTTAATTTTGAAAATATTATGAAATATGGAAACTAAATTTCCACAAGTGAATCTTGTCACAACACAGGCTCATTTTAAAAAACATGCCACTACCTACCTTTTTTTGCCAAACGCAAAACATGTACTACTACATGCAACAGTTTCCAGCTGAAATGAACACTAGAAACAGTAAAACAGCAACAACTTTTATTCCAACTTTTTATTTTTTTTTACAAGGCTCTTCGCACAATACTACGTTATGTCCTAAAAACACTTTTACCATAAAGTGCATCATTTAATACAGTTTGATGTTTGCATCACATAACTAGCTCCAAATGTGTGGCTTTTCTGACACAGCAAACTTGCTCAGTAGCTCCCCTGGTACAGAACCGCACTTACGATGTGAAGCACTAGGGTACGAATCCGTGAACCATGAGTCATGACAAAAGAGCTAAAAGACTTGTAGAAGCAAAAAAAAACGGCATGGTTGCTTCAGCAAATGTTTTTCTCACATTTGCATTTGTTAACACTATTGGGTATGTTTAGGGTTTAGTGTAGGTGGATAATTATTAACATGATCATTAACCTTTTAGCGCCACTCAATGGACATTTAATTTCTGAACTGCCACGATATGTACAACAACCAACGTAATAAAACATTGTTTCAGATACATCTATTTCATCACTTTCAAAATATTTGTCTTGTTAAACTTTGTTTTTTTCTACAATAAAATAACAGTTATCTATATGAATTTATTTATATTGAATTAGCTTTAATTGAAAAGGTATTCTCAATTCACTTCTGAATTTCAAATATCCAAAAAAGCCAAAAACTGAGTTCTGAAATCTGTGAAACGATTCGATGAATCAAAAATGTTTTAATATCTTTTTTTCCATGAGATAATGTTTGCATGAATTGGACAAAATGACTAGCAAGAGTTTGACAAATTAGGCTTTGAAGACAATTCAAATTGCAGATATAGAATACTACATGGCCAATAGATTCACGAGAACTCAAGGATTCAGAGGGGGGGAAACAAATATAATTTTGATTACCCATGAGAACATCTACGCAAGTCTGGTGTATCTGAAATACTTTAAGAGAGGAAATGTTTTTAATATTGATACAAAATAATATAAAAAAAATATAACATTTCCCATCACCACCAGTGCTTCAGTGGACTCCTTAAATACCAATAGTTCCTTTGATAGGTAACCGTGTAATAAACGTGATAACGCGCATTGGGTCGATGATTCAAGGCCCTATCCATAAACTTAGCGCTTTGGCTTTAGTATGAGTTTGTGTCAAGTATCACAGGAATAGATGCCAACACTCTTTGATGTTGAATGCTTGAAACGCTGTCCAGATTCCCCCTGATACACTCATCCAGCCCAGTACAGCGAAAACCCTCAGATAACAGCATAAAAGCTCAAACGTACCAAAAAAAAAATTTTTTATCCCTCTTTTTGGATTTCCAGTCATCCTTATCCATCTAACCACTCAGTCCTCTCTCTCTCAATCTTGACTTTTTGTTACTGCTTTTCAAAGGTGGTCACAGCAATTCTCAAGCGCAAAATCCCCATTAAGCTTCAAAGCTCTGTTTACTCCTCCCTCTTCAACATGTGCATATGTGTGCATGTGTGATAGAGCGCTTTACTGGAAGATGTTCAGCTCATAAGCATGAAACTAGGTAAACACACTCTCACTTAAGAAGCGAATGTTATCTTTAGTTATCTTTAGCTGAATGTTATAATTACTGATTAATTGGTCAATTTAAGATTTAATTTTAATCAGGAATGAATTTTCTTAACCCTTAAATGCATGAATGTTCCCAATCATTATTACATATTCAGGTCTTTAGTGACCCATTTTATATCTAACATGTATAGATCTCTACATGTCTACCTCTACCTCTACCTAAAGCATATTTTATTACCTTTTGGGGCTTGGAAGGGTTCAGTTTGAGCAGATGTTTTATACCATAAACACTGTCCTCATCAGAGCTCATTTCCCAGTACATTAAGCATCTGGCTCATATTCGCAATCTCAAACATATTCTCAAAACTATCATTTTCAACATCTTCTAAATCAATATTTTGATTGCTGACAGCTTCTTCACCAGATCCACCATCAAGTGACAGTGACACTAATATTTGATTGCGTTCAGTACTTGCTCTGCAGTTTTGCTGATGATACTTCCTATTCTTTTTCTGTCTGTGGTAACTATGAGTGAAACGTCACTTCATCGTTGTGTATCAGAAATAGCCACCTTGTGGAATAAATGCGAATTGCCCTTATTCAGTCATCAGATTCAATTATTTAAGATTCAATTATTGTTGTGCAGAAAAAATATACTCACACTGTTACACACTTTGGGTTGTTATAGCGACCCTATACCATTTTTACAAAAAATTAATGTAATTTTCTTCTTTTTTTCTTCTTATATTGTACACTCACCTAAAGGATTATTAGGAACACCTGTTCAATTTCTCATTAATGCAATTATCTAATCAACCAATCACATGGCAGTTGCTTCAATGCATTTAGGGGTGTGGTCCTGGTCAAGACAATCTCCTGAACTCCAAACTGAATGTCAGAATGGGAAAGAAAGGTGATTTAAGCAATTTTGAGCGTGGCATGGTTGTTGGTGCCAGACGGGCCGGTCTGAGTATTTCACAATCTGCTGAGTTACTGGGATTTTCACGCACAACCATTTCTAGAGTTTACAAAGAATGGTGTGAAAAGGGAAAAACATCCAGTATGCGGCAGTCCTGTGGGCGAAAATGCCTTGTTGATGCTAGAGATCAGAGGAGAATGTGCCGACTGATTCAAGCTGATAGAAGAGCAACTTTGACTGAAATAACCACTCGTTACAACCGAGGTATGCAGCAAAGCATTTGTGAAGCCACAACACGCACAACCTTGAGGCGGATGGGCTACAACAGCAGAAGACCCCAGCGGGTACCACTCATCTCCACTACAAATAGGAAAAAGAGGCTACAATTTGCACGAGCTCACCAAAATTGGACAGTTGAAGACTGGAAAAATGTTGCCTGGTCTGAGGAGTCTCGATTTCTGTTGAGACATTCAGATGGTAGAGTCAGAATTTGGCGTAAAAAGAATGAGAACATGGATCCATCATGCCTTGTTACCACTGTGCAGGCTGGTGGTGGTGGTGTAATGGTGTGGGGGATGTTTTCTTGGCACACTTTAGGCCCCTTAGTGCCAATTGGGCATCGTTTAAATGCCACGGCCTACCTGAGCATTGTTTCTGACCATGTCCATCCCTTTATGACCACCATGTACCCATCCTCTGATGGCTACTTCCAGCAGGATAATGTACCATGTCACAAAGCTCGAATCATTTCAAATTGGTTTCTTGAACTGCAAGATGCTATCCTATCAATATGGGCCAACATTTCTAAAGAATGCTTTCAGCACCTTGTTGAATCAATGCCACGTAGAATTAAGGCAGTTCTGAAGGCGAAAGGGGGTCAAACACAGTATTAGTATGGTGTTCCTAATAATCCTTTAGGTGAGTGTATATAATGAATTGATTGAGGAATACTAAGAAGTTTGATGTCTAACTTTAAAAAATGAATGAGGAGGAGGGTAGTGAATGATGTACCGGGTCACTAAGGACCCGAGGTATGCGTTTAAGGGTTAAATGGCTAGTTCACACAAAAATAAAACAATTTGTCATCATTTACTGATAATTTACATTAACTACCACCACCAAACAAGCAACAATAGCGACAGATTTACCCAATACCCAGTTGGTTGAGCAAAAGTTTGATTGAGTCGCAGAGCCACAGTGTTTACACTTTTTTCAGCAGAATCAGCCTATAAATGGCTTACTTACACTTGTCTCTGCACATTAAGCTAGGATAGAAGAAAATGACACACTTCAGCTCTAACTCTAATCCATGTGAGCGTGAAGTATGTGTGAGATCCAGATCCTGTATACTTCTTTCTAATGTGATTCTTTAGGAAACAGCTGTTCAGAGTGTAAGACCATTACTCATACTCTCAATGTTACTATATCCACCCAAAAACAAATTTCTCTTTCCTCTCCAAAGGTTTTTTTTTTATATTACTGTGCCTGTTTCCTCTACTCTCATCTCTCAATTTCTCTCTTCCTCCCACTTTTCACCCTGCTCTCATTGATATGAATGACACATATATTCCTTAACAATTTTTCTGTCTGTTCTTTCTGCAAGTGCAACAATTCTCATTAATGATTAATCTCAAAGTCTTCAACACACAACACACACATAAATAGTAGTACCCAAACCACCACACACAAACAATTGTACATGCAGAAACTTTACCTAAGAGCCAATTAAATGAATTCAGCACATTAGCCAAGTAAGTGCATAAAGCATCACCTGAAGATCAAGTTAAATCCTACAAAGACAGATGGAAATGATGTTGAGAGGCAGAGAGATATTTCCAAATAATGATTGTTTCATTAAAGACTAACTCTATGTTTCCATGACAGAATATGTTTTTCACCAGTGAATGAATGAAAGAGATAAATAGTGTCAGTGAATCTGTGAATGACTGGAGACACTTATTTAATGAACCAATCAATTACCAAGCCAGCTTAATTCATCATTAAAGGTGATTCATTCCATTTTCCAAAACATTAAAGGGATAATGTCACTCAAAACTGAAAATTCAATCATTTGAATTTCTTGCTTTCATGGATCACAACATTTCTGTAGAATTTCCATTCAATTAAAACATCCAAGCAATATTCCACACAGCATATTTGAATGTAAGTAAACACAAGATTTAAAAGCGACAGTATAATTGTATGGCGTCAGAATACTTGGAATACAAGAAAAAGACTACTATTATCGTACTTTTAGACATTTTTATATAGAATAAACTTATTTATCAATAAAGTAGCTTCGCTACTAAAAAGCTACATCATATTTCTCACTGAGATGGTAACAGTGCCATTTTCAAAGTAAATAAACTCACAGTCAAGAGCACAAACAAATTTCTCCTTTTGGGTTCCATAGAACGTCTCGGTTACGTATGTAACCCTCGTTCCCTGAAGGAGGGAACGGAGACGCACGTCGGAACTGACCGACGAATTGGGATCTATTTTCAGAGACCAATCTACTTTGAGTGTTTAAAAACGAGCCAATGAAGATTGGCATGCGGTTGACGCATTCCACTGTCCGCCCCGCATCGCGGGTATAAATATGGAAGTGGAAGTACCGCATATCGCTTTACAACTGAGGAGCCGAGATAGGTGGCTCGGCCTTCAGCTGAAGCACAGCACCTGGCGACAGGACGTACATCTCCGTTCCCTCCTTCAGGGAACGAGGGTTACATACGTAACCGAGACATTCCCTTTCAGTCGGTCACGTTCGACGTACGTCGGAACTGACCGACAAATTGGGATCCCTACTAACACGCCAGAGATGCTGGCCCTTCCAGCGCCCTGCCCGAGCTCGCTGGACCACACCTACGTTGGTGTGTTCACAGCTGTTCCTGCAAGACCCACTCAGCGTGACTATTGGATAACGCTGGGAAAGCGTGCCCGTCTCGTGGAGATGGTACGCTGCGGAGCCACGTCCTTCAGTGGAAGGAGAGGTGGGAATACTCATAAGGACTAACCTAGCAGGGTAGTGCTACCTATGGCAGTCCAACCTGGTCCCAGGGGGGAAAGAACACCACCAGAGATGACAGAGCGGGCTCTGTCAAGGGAAAGACACGGGGCTAGCCGAGTAGGGTATCTGGTACCGTGAAGAATACACATATGGGGTTGCCGTTAGGGAACCGCTACATATGGAACCCAGCCTACATAAACGTTCCACAAGCATACGGGTGCAGGCCTGGTGTCAAACGGCCGCAACGTCTGACACCGAAGGGGTGACGGAGGAGCTCGACAGGGTTAGCCGTTTCCGGGGAACACAACTGGAGACAATAGACGCACGTATCCGGCCCGGAGGCGGGAGTGGCGTATGCAAGCCGACACTAGGGTACTTAGCGCTACTGGCCACTGGGGGCGAGGATGCGGGAAGATACCGGCTCTACACGGAGGCTATAAAATCTAGCGAACGTGTTAGGTGTCGCCCAGCCCGCAGCTCTACATATATCTGTCAGCGAGGTGCCTTGAGCCAGCACCCAGGAGGAGGCTACACTCCTAGTGGAGTGAGCTCGCACCCCGAACGGGCAAGGCACGTCTTGGGACTGGTAAGCCAAGACGATAGCATCCACTATCCAGTGGGTTAACCTCTGCTTGGAGACAGCCTTTCCCTTCTGCTGGCCTTCGTAACAGATGAAGAGCTGCTCTGAGGTTCTAAAGCTTTGAGTTCGGTCCACGTAGGCGCGGAGAGCACGGACGGGACAGAGCAAAGCTAGGGCTGGGTCTGCCTCTTCCGAAGGCAGCGCTTGCAGGTTCACCACCTTGTCCCGGAAGGGAGTGGTGGGAACCTTGGGCACATATCCAGGCCGGGGTCTTAGGACAACGTAAGAGTTGGCCGGCCTGAATTCTAGGCACGATTCATTGACCGAAAATGCATGCAGGTCCCCTACCCTCCTGATTGAAGCCAATGCAGTCAGGAGCACTGTCTTCATGGACAGGATGTTTAACTCTACAGACTGCAGAGGCTCAAAGGGAGGACCCTGGAGTGCTCTAAGCACCAGGGCTAAGTCCCAAGAGGGTACAGAGGTTGGGCGAGGAGGATTCAGTCTCCTCGCACCTCTGAGGAACCTGACGATTAAGTCGTGCTTACCTAAGGACTTACCTTCTACTGAATCATGATACGTACACTTTGAGGGTGGAGGGAGACCCCCGAAGCCATCTTGCAGAAAAGAAAGCACGATATTAATCGAACACCTTCGGGGGTCTTCCCGGCGGTAAGAACACCACTCAACGAACAGGTTCCACTTCAGAGCATAGAGGCGCCTCGTAGAGGGGGTGTCTACCACTGATGGCGATGGTGTCTACCACTGCCTGCGGCTTTTTGAAGCAGCCCAGGGCGAGACGTACCACCAGAAGCACAACTGTGTGCCCGTTGTACGTGGCCCCCCAGCCCGTGGAAGAGGCATCCGTGAAGACCACAGCATGCCTGGACACCTGCTCTAGGGACACTCCGGCCCGTAGAAAGGCAGGGTCCGCCCACGGGTTGAATATTTTGGCGACAGTAAGGAGTAACTGAGACCCGGCATGGCTGCCTCTGTGACTTTCGTGAAGACGCGAGGCGACAGGGACAGCCCGAAGGGCCGAAGGGTACTGAAATGCCTTCCCCTCGAACGCAAAGTGTAGGAACGGTCTGTGTCGAGGGAAAATGGAGACATGAAAGTACGCGTCCTTCAGGTCGATCACTGCGAAGCAATCTTGGGGACGGATGCACTCGAAAATGTGTTTCTGCGTCAGCATTCTGAACGGGAGCTTGTGCAGAACCCGATTCAGGACACGCAGGTCCAAGATTGGTCTTAACCCACCCCCTTTCTTGGGCACAATGAAGTAGGGGCTGTAGAACCCCGACCTCATATCGGCTGGAGGAACCGGCTCGATTGCGTCCTTCGCCAGCAGGACATCGATCTCGGACCGCAAGACATGGGCATCGCTGCTCCGCACGGAGGTGAAGAGGATGCCCGTGAACTTGGGAGGCCGGCGGGCGAACTGAATCGCATAGCCGAGTCTGATGGTACGGATGAGCCAGCGAGTAGGCCTGGGAAGACCTAGCCAGGCCCCCAGAGACCGAGCAAGCGGGACCAACGGCACCACAGACGTGCCCGGGGTGAGGCAGCGAGGTGGAATATGCAGACCCGACTCGGGAGGCCCGGAGGCGGCCCGGAGTGTTGCCTGAGTACTCCAAGGTGGGGCAGAGTGTGGGTGAGACACTGCTGCCCCTGGCGAAGGGGAGAGGGGAGGAAAGGAGTGGCAAGGCCCGGGGGCGTCGCACACTGCCAACCTGACCCTCTTGGGGCCCGGGGAGGGAGGAAACTGCTCTTTTATTGAGAATGTGGGATGTTGAGGTCAGTGTTGAAGACATTCTCCCCCCGGTCCTCCTCCGGGGGGAGGAGGGGTGCAGACACCACCTCCCCTGGAGCAGCTCCTCTTCTCCCTGGGCTGCCCGTCTCAGGGCCGCTTTCTTGCCGGTTAGCCCGGACAAGAACTTACACGCCCAGGAGGGGAGGCGCGGATTTCCCCGCCAGTCAGTAGCGGTCTTAAGGGGGATCTCCACGTAACCCTTCGCCGCGCCACCGTCGAGGGTAGTGAGGACGGAGGAGTCAGTCAATCGGTTTCTAGCGCTGTAGGGTGCTTTCCACAACTTCGTGAGCTCCTGATGCACTTCCGGAAAGAAAGGCACTGGGGCGGGGCGCTGAGAACCAGCACGAGCCGTCCCGAGATACCAATCGTCCAGCCGCGAGGGTTCGGGACGCGGTGGATGGTTCCACTCGAGCCCGACACTCGCGGCGGCCCGGGAGAGCATAGCCGTGAGCTCTGGATCGGACTCGGGCAACGTTACCACACAAGGGGGTAGCGCAGCCAGAGTCCATTAGCTCGTCCCCCGATGCAGGAATCGAGACCATATCCTCAACCGGAGCCCCAAAAGTAACAGCTGGTCCCCCGCGGGAAGAACCAGCGTGCTCTTCTGGAAGCTCAACCGGCGCAGTGGAGGGGGGAGGGGCCCGAGGAGCCTGTTGGCCCGACAGGAGTGTCCTCACAGTTACCCTCAGGTCCCCACCAAAGGCATCAGCCAAAGTAGCAGCCCTCTGCTTCGGAGCAGGAGGACCGCTAGATCGGGGGATGCGCAATGGGACTCCACCTTTTTTAAGGTAGTTAAGCCTGGACCTTAAGACTGCGATGGTCATTTTCCCGCAGTGGGAACATGAGTCATCCACGAAAGCCCAAACACGTGAGACAGCGATCATGTCCGTCAGCTGGGGACAGGTAACGATGGCATCCAGAAACACACGGTTTGAATGACATCTTGAAAAAGACGCAGGGTCAAACCGTGTAGCTCTTTTAGAAAAGGAAAAAACCGCTCCAACCAGTGCCGAGGAACACAGGGGGAAATGGCCGCGGCTCGCAGCGGTTCAGGGGTGCAAGCCCGCTGAGAGCACTCAAAGGGAACGCCCAGCGAGCTGTGAAAACAGCTGTTGTTCTTTGATGACGTCCTCGCGACCACCACTGCAGGGCACCGTCACACCAACACTGGAAGCAGCGATCCTCTTCACGAGACTCGTAGCGAAACACTCTTTGTAGGAACACACTCAAACGGTAATGTTCGGCTCCGAAGTTGAAAGCGATATGCGATACTTCCACTTCCGCGATGCGGGGTGGACCGAGGAATGCGTCAACCGCATACCGATCTTCATTGGCTCGTTTTTAAACACTCGAAGTAGATTGGTCTCTGAAAATAGATCCCAATTCGTCGGTCAGTTCCGACGTACGTCGAACGTGACCGACTGAAAGGGAACAAAGTAATTAACATGGGTTAGGAACAAGTGAGCGCTCCAGACTGGGCTGGATTTGGGTTCCATAGAAGAAAGTAATTCACACGGGTTAGGAACAAGTGAGCGCTCCAGAGTGGGTTGGATTCAGCACCGAAGCAGAGTTGGAACGTTGGTGTTCTCATTCGCTCCAAGATCGCTCCGATACTGCACGGAGTGATTAGAAAGCACTTTGAGTGAGAGGGAGAGAATTGCTGTTGCTCAGCTTGGCTCACATACTCTGGAAAATTATGACAGAATTTTCATTTCTGGGAAAACTAGCCCTTTAAGCTCAAGTGATCCTACTGATCTATTTCATGTGAATGTTATTCTACAGTTCATTTTCTCAGCACAGATAAGCACTTCAAGCACAGATAAGGCTGCCTAACTTTCCACGAGTCTGTATTATTGTTATACACTGCAGTCTGATCTTATTCTATCTCCAAACCCTTATGAAAAAGAAGTTTATTCAAGTGTTCTATTAGTATACTTCTTTTAAACTACAAATAAGAAAGTATACTCTCAGTCTACTTTTTATATACTTCTCAGAAATATACTTAAAATTGCATTGTATTGTATACTTGACTTATACTGACAGAAAAGTCTAAGTATATTTGGCCTATACTTAAAATATACTTTACTTTTTCCCCACCATTTACTGAATTTTCCAGCTATCCATGTTTTCACTGTTATATAGTAAGGGACGCTATGACACATCTTCTAGTAAAGAATCTCCGGATCAAAATACAGGAGAAGAAGCTGAAACAAGTGATAAAAGATTGCTCACACAAATGTAAAATAACGCCATCATCAAACATTGCATGCCAATCAAAACTGCTTAATGTTAAATGAAATGTCAAACCCATGAAGAGGAAACGACTGTGAAGCTTTGGAGGTGTTGATAGACTCAATCTACTCCATCTGTGTTTTGATCATCATTCTGAATCTGATCAAGGTGTAGTCTTTGACAAAAATGTAAATTTCTCAACTTTTTGAAATGTTGCCTTTCTTAACTTACCCATATTCAGGTGTTGATAAAAAAGGATACATGAAGCTATAATAAAATGTTTTTAAAATTAGTTATGGTACAGTTAAAGGTATAGTTCAAGTATAAAGAAATAATATCTACATTTCAACATACACTCACCTAAAGGATTATTGGGTTACCTGTTCAATTTCTCATTAATGCAATTATCTAATCAACCAATCACATGGCAGTTGCTTCAATGCATTTAGGGGTGTGGTCCTGGTCAAGACAATCTCCTGAACTCCAAACTGAATGTCAGAATGGGAAAGAAAGGGGATTTAAGCAATTTTGAGCGTGGCATGGTTGTTAGTGCCAGATGGGCCGGTCTGAGTATTTCACAATCTGCTCAGTTACTGGGATTTTCACACACAACCATTTCTAGAGTTTACAAAGAATGGTGTGAAAAGGGAAAAACATCCAGTATGCGGCAGTCCTGTGGGCGAAAATGCCTTGTTGATGCTAGAGGTCAGAGGAGAATGGGCCGACTGATTCAAGCTGATAGAAGAGCAACTTTGACTGAAATAACCACTCGTTACAACCGAGGTATGCAGCAAAGCATTTGTGAAGCCACAACACGCACAACCTTGAGGCGGATGGGCTACAACAGCAGAAGACCCCACCGGGTACCACTCATCTCCACTACAAATAGGAAAAAGAGGCTACAATTTGTACAAGCTCACCAAAATTGGACAGTTGAAGACTGGAAAAATGTTGCCTGGTCTGATGAGTCTCGATTTCTGTTGAGACATTCAGATGGTAGAGTCAGAATTTGGCGTAAACAGAATGAGAACATGGATCCATCATACCTTGTTACCACTGTGCAGGCTGGTGGTGGTGGTGTAATGGTGTGGGGGATGTTTTCTTGGCACACTTTAGGCCCCTTAGTGCCAATTGGGCATCGTTTAAATGCCACGGCCTACCTGAGCATTGTTTCTGACCATGTCCATCCCTTTATGACCACCATGTACCCATCCTCTGATGGCTACTTCCAGCAGGATAATGCACCATGTCACAAAGCTCGAATCATTTCAAATTGGTTTCTTGAACATGACAATGAGTTCACTGTACTAAAATGGCCCCCACAGTCACCAGATCTCAACCCAATAGAGCATCTTTGGGATGTGGTGGAACGGGAGCTTCGTGCCCTGGATGTGCATCCCACAAATCTCCATCAACTGCAAGATGCTATCCTATCAATATGGGCCAACATTTCTAAAGAATGCTTTCAGCACCTTGTTGAATCAATGCCACGTAGAATTAAGGCAGTTCTGAAGGCGAAAGGGGGTCAAACACAGTATTAGTATGGTGTTCCTAATAATCCTTTAGGTGAGTGTAGTAGTATATTGAAAGTGCAAAAAATATATATAAATAGTAAACTAAGTATAATGTTATGTTCACTTAAAGAAAACGTACAAGTATACTTGCAGTATAAAACTACTAAACTAGTAGTTTACTGAGAGTACACTTCAAAGTGTACTTTCATAAACTAAAAAGGTTCTACTTCTATTAAAATAGTAAACTACTAGTATACTTATAAGTTCACTTGTAGTACAGATGCAAATGAGAAACCTAGTTGTGCACTTAAAGTTTACTACTGTTACACTTATAGTACACCTAAATGTATACTTTTATATACTAAAAGTTGGCCAATTTAGTCCCAAGCGGTATTGAAAGTACACTTACAAGTTTACTACTAGTACACATTGATATTAGTATACATAAAGTATACTTAAAAATATGCTTGAACATTACTTAAAATGAACTTTAAGTATACTTCTTTTTCGTAAGGGAAGTTCACTCGTGTGTTCATAAAGTGTCTCCAGATAGCAGTGAAAGGCAGATAATGGACAAAAGAGATTATTAGATGCAAAGATGGAAAACAAGTCAGGATGAATAGAATGAGAATGAAAAAGTAAAGACACTGAGAAGGTGTGAGGCACATCAGAAGACCATTTGGCTTTGATTTAATGCTTCCTTAATGACCTCCCTTCAAAGACCCACTTTACCAAACACTTCCCCTCTATTTCCTTTGTCTTGCTATTCCTCTTTCTCTCCTGCACTCATTTTCTTGTCCTTGCAATCATGTTTCGATCATCTCTGAAAAAAAAAAAAAAACTCCTGCAAAACAAACAAGTCACATCAAAACCAAGTAAGAAATGGCTCAAAACGAGAGACGATACAGACAGACAAGCTTTCAGCAAGGAAACCGTTTCAAGTATATTAGACTGCTACTTCAGCATATCCCTCTCTTTCACATGCTGCCATCTTCACTCTCTCCATATCTCCTCTCCCAAAGAAAAGAATCATTTTTTTTTTAAATTTGCACTTTTGTGGGTACATCTAAAGAAGACTTCAGCAACTTTCATTTGTACAGAAAACCCTAAAGGCACAGTTGATCAGATCACATCAGATGTGGCACATACACAAAGTGAATTTCTGCTCAAGATGTGATGATTTATTGTGTAATATTTTCATGCTTTCGAGGTGAAGTGCATATTTTTTTAGTTAAAACACTTTCTCCTATCCCAGTGTAATGTGCAGAGACAACTAAAAAAGAAGCCATTTGTAGGTTAACTTCCTAGAGAGTGTGAACCATGTGAATGTTAGGTTAAATATCTGTGTGCCATTTTTAATGCATTTCCAGTGAGCGCTACCAATTATGGAAGCCAACTTCCAGAAAGAGAAAAAAGGCAACTGTTACTTAATTTCTTGTAATTCACCCCAATTTATTTTTTTTAATTTTTTTTTTTTATTGTTTGGGTGGAAACAAGACTTCCACATTTAGTGGCACAGAAATCCATTACAATACTGAAACATTTTTTGGCAACACTGTATAAGTATACGATAACAATCCTTTGCAAATGAGTTAATTCATAGTTTATACATTTTAGTCCCATACATTAATAGGCTATAAACTAATAGTGAGTTCCAAACTCATTGTCACTGTAATTAACAAGTGATTATTTGTATTAGCTATTAGCTAATATGTAAAGAGTTAGATATTTTCTTTTATTTATTTATTTATTTTTAATCATTTGTTAACTGATGTACAGCAATTTAAACCAGTAGTAAATGTAATTGTTAATAGTTATTTAGACTTAATAGTTGTAACTTTAGATTACGGTACAGAAAATACAAAATTGACAGTAATTAGGTGCTTTAAACCTATATTAGAAATTAAAAGGTCAATATCATAATGGTTCTTTACTATTAATACATGTTTAATGTTTTCATGAACCATTAACAACTCCTTCACTACTAGTTTAAAATCAAACTGGTCTCACTATTTATACCTAACACAAATAAATATATATATTTCAGTCCTGAATATCTAGAGGGCACAGGTTGATAGGTCCTTTCAAAATCTGCAGCAATCACATCATTACCGCATGGCATCAGCTGATTGGCCTCTGCTGATCCTGTAGCCAATGCCATTGCTTGCTCAACATTCATATAGTCTGGTTCATATACAACATAATGTATTATGTGATGTGTGTTTATATGTAATGTACACTATTATGTGGAGACTACACTTTATAAATTATGTTTTAATTAAAAAGTAAAAGTTTGCAGATGATTTGTAAGTATTTTATTACCGTATACTTGTTATATAGTTTTACCTTTTTGTATCAAGGCATGGCTTTGTCACATTTCTATTTGGAATACAAAAGTGTATCTATAAATAGGATTCATTCTCTTCCAAAAGTATTATTCTAAAGGTTCTATAAATATTCAATAGAGTACTCTGTTCCTTAGATATCACACACTAGCATCAAATAAATTTGAATACATTTGCATACTATTGTCATTCATTCAACTTACTTAACGCTGATGACATAACCTACAGTATATTCATTTCATTTTTGTTTTTTTGTTTTGAGCAGTGTGCAGTAAGCGTTAAAGCTCTGGGCTTGCTGCATTGTGTGGAGGTGGTTTTCAGCTTTGGCATCGACAGGTCTTTCTCTTTCTCTCCCAATTGCGAAAAAAAAAAACACTGCAACCAGTGGATCTTCTTAAAGAGACATGCTTGTTGGTGACAGTTGCTATGGGCACTACCAACTCACATGTCATTTACTGTTACTATCGCTCCCACTGCATTGCTCTTTTGCCTGTTCTGCCACCTTGTACACTCCCCACCCCTTCCTCTTCTCCACCTTATGTCCATTCACTCCCCTCTTCATGCACACACACACTACATTTGTTCCAACACTTTTCAGGTCAGTATGATCTGGTGTTCAGACATCTCGTCCACGAAGCTAACAAGTGTTAGAAGAGATTCCACTGGTGAAATACTGCAGGTAGAATAATTCATTCTGGCTAATTGGATGGTGTCTGATCGTCTGGTGAAACTAGCTCTGCTCTGCTATTATGGTATGACTACTGTAAAAATTTTATGATGACAAAAGAGACTTATGGGGATCTGAAATATTGCCATTTTGGGCACTGAAAGTTACTGAGTCAGCCATATAAAAATAATAAAAAATAAAAAGTGCTTCAGTAATTGCTTGAATGTTACATGTCAGCAAAGGGCTAAAAATATGCAAAAAAAACAAAACAACAACAATACATTCAAATTGTAAAAATGATGTCCCAAGAGGCCTGATTGGAATGATTATGTGCACGTAATAGTGCGCTAATCTTGGTCATTTCAAGAGATTCATGACACTGAAATATGACAGCTGACTGAGAGTTTAGGCTATTATGCAAAATGCTGTGGGGCATTTGATAAACAGGCATGACTGCAATAACAACAACAACAGTGACTAATATATTATCTGAGTCACCAAGCCCTTGTTTTAAATAATATCAGCATACTGAAGGCAACTTAACAACGCTTAAATCCTGTTCCACATATTAGAATTTAAATATGTTCTGATTGGCTTTGATTGTGTGACCTTACACAGTATTTTTAAATTTTGGCCACTTGTAATGTACCTTATTTTCTGTCCTCCAGGCCTGATTATTAGTCAACAGTCTTTTTAAAAAAATTCCTCTGCAATATCTGTATGCGCTTGACTACTGTTGGTTGAGACTGTGTCAGATCTCTATAAAAAGGTGCCTTTATGTCTTAGGAGCCTCTGATCCCTTGAGCTTCTGTGGACTTTTGAAACAGCGACACTGTCAAAGGCCTCGTCTGATACAAAAGAAGTAGAAATTTTTAGAAGTCAGGGAGCCTCAAAGCCTAAATGTGTTCTCAGTTGACACAGGTAAACATAAAACCATTGCATCCAACACAAAATACATGAGATAAAACAAAACATTTGTGAAAGGGTGAAATCTCTTTTCCAATATTTCAACGTATAGCAACGATACCTTAACGTTTGATCAAGGAGGTCTTGCAATTCCTGGAGAAAGCTATTCGGTAGCATTCCCATTCAGACATGACTACTTTTGAATAGTCGTCAATAAAAAAAAATTGTTTGTGTATTTACAGCATGAAAAGAGGTGATAACAAACCAACCTTGCATGTGACTCTCAGGGTGCTATTAAAACACTCAACACTTAAAGGATCTGTATTGCACCTACCCTAACACCACGAACTCTGAACTCGGTTAGCGCTCTGTGCAGTTTGGTTGCGGCAGTGGGGAGGTCTTTGCCACTGGCGATGACTTTAACCAGCAGTGAGTCATAGTGAGGGGAGATGATGGCCCCCTGGAACGCAGACGCACTGTCCAGACGAATACCCATACCTTCTCCACTGCGAAACACCTGAGAGAAAGAGAAATGAAGAAATAAATCATGAGAAATATTGCTAGAATGAGGATATAAAAACTATAACAATACAGTTATAGAACCCAGTGTTGACACATGGACTGCGGAAAGCATTTTGAATAGGTCAGGCCGAAAATGACGATGAGAAATAATAACACCATCCAATGTCTAGTGGGCAAAAAAAAAGAAAACAAAAAACAACTTTTTGCAATACACTAATAACCAAGTACATCTTGCCTTTATTTCACTGCAGCCGAACACAGCAAAGTAGACACAGCAGAGCTTAGCACTACAAGACTTTTTGCCTGCTGGTGTTATATTATCAATACGATACGTAATTTTAGCAGATAAAATCTAATAGTTTTATTATATAATAGATAATATAATCCGCAATGCATCATACACTAACATTCAAAAGTTTGATGTCTGTAACAATTAAAGATTCAGGGAAGAAGGGGGCGGGAACCGGCGAACGATCATACATACTTTAATTTATAAATAAACAAACAACAAAATGAAAGGAAAGTGGCAGCCGTTCATGGACGAATGATTTATAGTCAGGTTTGATCAATGACTGAATAAATAATTTATTAAAAAAAAAAAAATCGTACTGACCCGAAACTTTGAACGGTAGTGTATATTTTACAGTCTGGTTTACTGTGGGGGAATACAATCCTATCAGATGGAAAAAAAACTTATTTTGTCTTTAATTAAATCAGAAAAATGAGTGCTACATTACTTATAATTTATACACAATAGTCATCTTTCTTTTCTTTTTTAAAATTGGTTGGTGGAAAATGCTTTAAGCAAAGCAACAAGACACAGTTTTTTAATTTTTTTTTATTATATCTGTAAATTAGTTAAAAATATTCTATGCTTCAAATAAAGCAAACAAAAAGCCCAATATATATTTTTTTATTGTTTATAATAAATGCAGTCTATAATATTTAGGTATGTTTTATTTAAAAAAAAAAAAAAACACAAAACAATTTTAATTTACCTCACTTTCGTAATCAAGCTGGTCTGATGGTAAGCAGGATTTATTTTCCCTCACGTTAAACCACACCCTCAGTATATGACACATAGCGGCTATATCTATTAGGTGTGTTTGACTTTGACTATACCTGGGGTCTAACTGATCGTCGAGATTTGCCACTGCCAGACGTGAGAGGAGTTGATAACGGAGCCATCAAGTCGGACACTTACTGCTTCCTAGAGTGATGCTCACGTAGTGTTTACTTTATTGAAGACTAAGAGGATTAGATATAATATTTGTCAAATAAACAGATGTTTGAATTTTACATGTAGCAACTAGAAAGAGTGTTCAGTGAAAAGATTACGTGCTGCTTAACAGTGCTCGTATGTATAAAAAAAAAAAAAAAAGAGCTTGAAATAAGCTTATTTTATTAACCCCTTGGGGTCGGCGGTCGCGATTATGAAGATTATGAAGTGTTTACTGTAAAATAGCCAAGTGTCACATCAATAAAGCTTTTGCTATAAATACAGTACCAGTCAAAATTATGGACGCATTACTATTTGAATTAATTAATTTAATTAATTTTGAAAGATTTATTTCCCTTTCAAGGGAATTTGCGCTGCATCAAGCGGGAAACGGGAACGCCTCTGCATTCATGTAGCACTTGTGAAATCAGTCCAATGGTGACGTCATTGACCAGGAAACTATAAAGCACCCCTGAACCAAACAGTGTCAGCTTCTGTGTCTTCACAAGCGCTCTGTGTCAAAACACAAAAGTGTGTGGATGCAGCTCTGGCTCCTCTGAGACTCCAGGGCATCCGCAGGGCATTCTGAACTATATAGACAATTGGCTCATTTTGGCACAGTCAGAACAACTGGCGGTTTAGTATCGAGATGCTGTCCTCGCTCATATGAAAGTGTTGGGGCTAAGGCTAAATGCAAAGAAAAGTGTGTTATCTCTACTTCAGAGTACCACCTTTCTAGGCGTAGTATGGGATTCAAAGACCATGAGGGCTCATCTAGCGCCCGCTCGGGTAAAATCGTTCCTCGAAGCAGTAAGCAAGGTGAAGCTAGGCCAGTCCCTCACTGTAAAACAGTTTCAGAGACTACTGGGTTTGATGGCATCAGCGTCCAACATGATACCTTTTGGCCTGCTGTACATGAGACCCCTGCAGTGGTGGCTCAAAACCAAGGGATTCTCCCCGAGGGGAAATCCGTTTCACATGATCAAGGTCACGCGGCGATGCCTTCATGCTTTGGTTATGTGGAAGGATCCTTGGTTCCTGTCCCAGGGACCGGTGTTGGGAGCTCCTTGTCATCGCTTAATGCTAACGACGGATGCATCCCTCACCGGCTGGGTGGCGATCATAAGTGGTCGCTCGGTCCGGGATCTGGGAAGCGGCCATCAGCTTTCCTGGCACATAAACCAGCTGGAGCTGAAGGCCGTGTTCCTTGCACTCAGGCACTTTCTCCCAGACCTCAGGGGCCATCATATGTTGATCCGTATGGACAACACGACGGTGGTCTCCTACATAAAGCGCTCATGCCGATTATGGAAACTAGTACATTGAATCCTGATATAGGCTCAAGAGAAGTTATTTTCAGTTCGAGCAATATATATTCCAGGGCTTCTGAACAAGAGGGCAGACTTCCTGTCAAGGCAGGGAGTGGTGCCCGGGGAATGGAAACTCCACCCCGAGGTGATGGAGCTCCTCTAGAATCACTTTGGGCGAGCTCAGGTAGATCTGTTCGCGTCTCGAGAGACTACGCACTGTCCACTATATTGTTCCCTCACACGTCCAGCCCCTCTGGGGTTGGATGCCATGGTGCAGACGTGGCCGAGGCTGAATCTGTACGCCTTTCCCCCTGTGGCATTGCTACCAGGAGTTCTGGAGAGAGTACGCCGGGACGGGTCCGTCTGTTGTTAGTAGCCCCATTCTGGCCGTGTCGAGTATGGCTCTCGGATATTGTGCCTCTCCTCAAAGGCCCTCCATGGGAAATTCCAGTCAGGAGGGACCTTCTCTCCCAGGCGAGGGGGTCAATTTTGCACCCGCGCCCGGAGCTGTGGAAGCTGTGGGCTTGGCCTCTGAGGGGGCCCAGCTCATAGGTTCCGGTCTCTCTACTGAGGTAGTAGAAACCATACTACACTCCAGAGCTCCTTCCACGAGGAGGCTTTATGCCCTTAAATGGAGAATCTTCACTTCATGGTGTACAAGCCATTCATTGAATCCAGTTGACTGCCCGGTTGGTCCAGTACTAGAGTTTCTTCAGGAAAAATTCTCTTCAGGGTTATCCCCTTCTACCTTGAAGGTATATGTGGTGGCTATCTCTGCTTACCACATTCCCTTAGAGGGCACACCTGTGGGGAGACATCCGTGGGTAACTCGCTTCCTCCGTGGTACTCTGAGGTTAAGGCCTGCGGCACGCTCGAGGGTGCCGACCTGGGATCTGGCCGTAGTTCTAGAAGGCCTAGCTCTGGTTCCCTTTGAGCCTATCGAAGAGGTGCCAGAGAAATTTCTCACTCTGAAAACTCTGTTTCTTCTGGCTATCTCGTCTCTCAAGAGAGTCAGTGATTTGCAAGCACTATCGGTTTCACCCTCCTGTCTTGAGGTTGCACCTGGTATGGTGAAAGCATTTCTATTTCCTAAGGAAGGATATGTACCTAAAGTCCCCACTAATGTGGCGGGTCCTATAATGTTGCAGGCCATTTCTCCACCCCAGTGAGGGCACTAGATGCTTACGTCCACAGAGCTGCCCTGTGGCGTAAGACTGATCAATTGTTTGTTTGTTTTGGGTCCCCGAGTAAGGGAAAGCCCGCATCTAAGCCGACGCTAAGCAAATGGATAGTTGAGGCTATTTCAATCGCTTATGAGTCAGCCGGTCAGCTCTCACCGTTAAGGGTCTGAGCCCATTCAACTCGGAGTATGGCTGCCTCTAAAGCTTTATTATTGGGAGTTTCTCTCAAGGAAGTATTTGATGTAGAGGGTTGTCCTCTCTGCATACTTTTGTCAGACTTTATAACCTGGACGTGGCTTCAACTCCAGGGTCCCGAGTGCTGGTAATATAGTGTGCGCTACGATTTCACACATACATGCACTTGGTATTATGGCGGCGTGGGTATTGGGTTCCCGCTTGAAAGGGAACATCTCAGGTTACGTATGTAACCATGGTTCTCTGAGAGGGAACGAGATGCTGCGTCTCTTTGCCATACTCCCAGCATGCCTGTGACCGACTTGCTTCGACCTATCAGAAGCTGACACTGTTTGGTTCAGGGGTGCTTTATAGTTTCCTGGTCAATGGCGTCACCCGCCTATGACATCCCGGCACGCCATTGGACTGATTTCACAAGTGCTTCATGACGCAATCACACAGAGGCGTTCCCGCAGTGCTTGATGCAGCATCTCGTTCCCTCTCAGGGAACCATGGTTACATACGTAACCTAAGACGTTTACCAAAAATACAGAAAAGTTCCATTTAAAATAATGTTTTTCTATTTTAATATACTGTAAAATATAATTTATTTCTGTGATGCAATGTTGAATTTGCATCAGCCATTACTTGATCTATTCATCCAAGAATCCTGAAAAAAGTATCACAGGTTATAAAAAATATTAAGCAGGAGGTTGTTCCAACATTGATAATAAATCAGCATATTAGAATAATTTCTGAAGGATCATGTGACACTGAAGACTGGAGTAATGATGCTGATTTTACATCACCAAAATAAATTATATTTTAAAGTATATTAAAATAGAAAACCATTATTTTAAATTTTAATAATATTTCACAATATTATTGTTTTTTTCTGTATTTTTGATCAAATAAATGCAGGCTTTTTGAGCATGAGACATCTTTCAAAAACATAAAAAATAGTACTGTATATAATTTAAGATATAATAGGCCTATACAAAATTTTGTTCACAAAAATCATGTTTTCTGTTAAGGTTAATACAATAGTTGATCTCACAGATTTTATAACCAGTGACCTGATATTGGCCCACATAGGACATTCTGCCTTTGGCTCTCACTTTATATTGTTAACTATATTCTAAATAAAATACAAAAAAGTATATTTCTTTTGTCCTTTTTTGTCCTCATATTCTTATAGTTCCCTCTCACATACCTGACTCAAAGGCTCATTCATTATTAGGTTCTTTGTCTTAAGTTGCGAATCACAGCACTATTCATGATCGCATAAAGTGTCTTACAAAATTTAAATCAATATATTGTTTTATGCAAATGAGTAGGCACAATGATTTGTAAATCATTTTGAAGCAAAAACTCTAGGCAACAACACCCATTAGTCAAAAGTCTTGTGGACACATTTACTGTGTGTTTTGAGGCCTTATTTCTGTGACTAATTTTTTTTTTTTTTTTCAATAACCACGTATAAATATTATTCTCTCAAAAATACAAATATGTACATACATGTTGCTCACATATTATGGTAGGCCAGTTTGTGATGAATAGAGTATAATGACACTTTTGCCATTAATATGTTTATAAGCAACTGAAAAAAGCACAAATGTCAGAGCATGTCAAAACTTCTAAAGGGCCCCAAAACTGGCTCAGAGGTGTAGGGGTTAATAAAATGTGGTCTACAATTTTGTCAGTTTTCATAAACATGGTACAATATAGCATTAATATTACATGAGCAATATTATTTTTTATCATGTTTCAGTCTGTATCATGTTGTCGTCATTGAGTCTGGCCAATCGACAAATAGGCTATACGGCCTTACCACATACCAGGACATAAACCGCCTCAGCTTCAATTAAAGAAACACTTTAATAAAGCTTTAATGTTTTCATTCTTAATTTCATGGCCGTGCGCTGTGCTTTGTAGAGTGTTGTGAGTCTCGGTGTGCCTGCATTATTTATGCCGCAATCAGCCTGCTGTGGCACATATTAGTACAAAACAATCGCATTACATAACCAACTAGGCCAGTTCTTGCTGAGGTCATTTTCTCTTCATATAAAGTGCTCTTATCAAACAAACATTTGTGGAAAAAAAATTAAATAAAAAAAAACTGTCACAAAAAATGAAATGTCACGGAATCCAGGAATGGTTATTAAAACACTGCATTTACTTTAATGTCATGCTGAACTGGTCCTGAACAGACATGTCTGAATTGTATTTTTTGTTAGATATTTGTATCAGTTTTGACACTAGAATCTAAGTGAAAAATAAGATGTTATTATGTTGGTTTTAGTTCACTTTTCAAATAAGAACAAGCTCTAATGTATGGAAGTATTAAATTATGTCTAAGCCTATCAAAATTAACACAATATATTAACACAAGCGATTAGGAAACTCTGTTTAACAGTGTTTATTTCTTTTAACAGTTAGGACATTAGACTATTTTAATCAGTTCTGTGTAATTATTCAACACTGGTGAGAACCTCTGGAAGAGCACCAGCGCAGGTGTCTTGGTTGAAACACACGTTTACTTATCTAAATGGGGACATAGACTTCTATTTATATTTGTTTTTATATGCAGCTAGTTATAAATACCTACCCCTAACATGAAGCGTTCTGCATTTTTACAATAAAAAAACAACAAACAATACTTAACAAATACACTCACCTAAAGGATTATTAGGAACACCTGTTAAATTTCTCATTAATGCAATTATCTAATCAACCAATCACATGGCAGTTGCTTCAATGCATTTAGGGGTGTGGTCCTGGTCAAGACAATCTCCTGAACTCCAAACTGAATGTCAGAATGGGAAAGAAAGGTGATTTAAGCAATTTTGAGCGTGGCATGGTTGTTGGTGCCAGACGGGCCGGTCTGAGTATTTCACAATCTGCTCAGTTACTGGGATTTTCACGCACAACCATTTCTAGAGTTTACAAAGAATGGTGTGAAAAGGGAAAAACATCCAGTATGCGGCAGTCCTGTGGGCGAAAATGCCTTGTTGATGCTAGAGGTCAGAGGAGAATGGGCCGACTGATTCAAGCTGATAGAAGAGCAACTTTGACTGAAATAACCACTCGTTACAACCGAGGTATGCAGCAAAGCATTTGTGAAGCCACAACACGCACAACCTTGAGGCGGATGGGCTACAACAGCAGAAGACCCCACTGGGTACCACTCATCTCCACTACAAATTGGAAAAAGAGGCTACAATTTGCACGAGCTCACCAAAATTGGACAGTTGAAGACTGGAAAAATGTTGCCTGGTCTGATGAGTCTCGATTTCTGTTGAGACATTCAGATGGTAGAGTCAGAATTTGGCGTAAACAGAATGAGAACATGGATCCATCATGCCTTGTTACCACTGTGCAGGCTGGTGGTGGTGGTGTAATGGTGTGGGGGATGTTTTCTTGGCACACTTTAGGCCCCTTAGTGCCAATTGGGCATCGTTTAAATGCCACGGCCTACCTGAGCATTGTTTCTGACCATGTCCATCCCTTTATGACCACCATGTACCCATCCTCTGATGGCTACTTCCAGCAGGATAATGCACCATGTCACAAAGCTCGAATCATTTCAAATTGGTTTCTTGAACATGACAATGAGTTCACTGTACTAAAATGGCCCCCACAGTCACCAGATCTCAACCCAATAGGGTTGGGATGTGGTGGAACGGGAGCTTCGTGCCCTGGATGTGCATCCCACAAATCTCCATCAACTGCAAGATGCTATCCTATCAATATGGGCCAACATTTCTAAAGAATGCTTTCAGCACCTTGTTGAATCAATGCCACGTAGAATTAAGGCAGTTCTGAAGGCGAAAGGGGGTCAAACACAGTATTAGTATGGTGTTCCTAATAATCCTTTAGGTGAGTGTATTTTAGGTTACAAATTTGTTCCCAAAATATGTTTAAATAGGCAAACACACACACACACACACACACACAAAGAGTTATTGTTTATCATTGATGGACAAAAGATGGGACGGTTCATAAAAATAAAGTAAGAGGAGTTAAAAACGTTTTCCGGAAAAAATATATGTAAAAAAAGGACAGGGAAAATGAAAACCTGTAAAACGTTGTTGCCTCTAGATTCAGTTCAGAGAATTCATGGTACAATAAATTGTAGTCCATATGTTTACTGAGATATGAACAAATATTGCAGTAGTTCATTCAATTCACACTAAATATGGTTTTATGTTGTCTATGTCTTCTTGTTTCTCATGCACCAAATTTGAAGATTTAAAGGAACACACCGACTTTTTGGGACTTTAGCTTATCTAACTCTGGGGGATACAGTGAATAAGTCCATACATACCATTTTTATCTCTGTGCGTGCCATAACTCTGTCTGACCCACCCACCGCTAGCCTAGCTTAGCACAAAGACTGGAGGTAGACGGCTCCAGCTAGCCTACTGCTCCATAAATGACTAAATAACGCCAACATTTTCCTATTTACATGTTGTGATGTGTATAGTTACACTGTGTACTAAGACCGACGGAAAATGAAAAGTTGCAATTTTCTAGACCGATATGGCTAGGGACTGTACTCTCATTCCTGCGTAATAATCCAGGAACGTTGCTGCCGTACCTGAAAATAGTCCCCAGCATGCTCTCTGTGCAAGCAGGTTATCACGTTGGTTATGTTGACGGAAGTTAGCCTATTTTCATCACAACATATATATAGGAAAATGTTACCGTTATTTTGTCACTTATTGAGCAGTAGGCTAGCTGGAGCCGTTTACCTCCAGTTTTTTGTGCTAAGCTAGGCTAGCGGTGGGTGCGTCAGACAGAGTTATGGCACGCACGGAGATGAGAATGGTATGTATGGACTTATCTAACTCTGGGGGATACGGGGAATAAGCTAAAGTCCCAAAAAGTTGGCGTGTTCCTTTAACTACATTTGTTGTTTATTTAAAAAGGTTATCTCTCTCTCTTTATCTATATTTCACTTCTGCTCTAGCTTTGTTTACCAATATAGTTTTATATTTTTACCTTGGCGCTGTGTACTATTGCTGACACTTAGGATAAATTTCTTATGATGTTCCTCATTTGTAAGTCACTTTTCATAAAGCGTCTACTAAATGTAAATTATGATGATCCATTGATTGGTTGCATCATTTTAATTTGATTTGCTATTGTCAGCCATTTTAGCTGATTAGTGATTTATCTGATTCAATATGGACATCAAACAAAAAGCTTGCCAAATTTCAACTTCCTTGATCAAACAGTTACCAAGTTATTTGTACTTGTAAGTTAGGGTTTTCACAAATGAGGACATGCCCCAAAGCGCCGAAAAATAAACAGCAGCTGCCTTTTACAGTTCCTCCTGAACCAAAACATCAAGCTTATACTGCGTTCACGCCACGCCATATCCGTGATTGGGATGGCAACCTGTAACGTTCTACCCGGAGCCATTCACGTCCTCTGACTCGGATTTATGCATTTTTATGTCAACACTATCAGCGCCAAAATGAATCTGCATTTATTGTAATGTTATGTGCTTTGAGATATGAGGTCATTTAAAGGCAGGGTAGGCAATTTCGGAGAAGCTAGCAATAGCAAGCTATTCTCCTCCCTTCCACCTTTTTCCTATGCCCCATGACGCTTTTCTTGATTTATGGGAGTAACTTCCAGTAATCAGCTTAATATTCATTCTATGTTCATTAACAAATTACTACAACAGGCATGACCAAACAAACCAAAGCTTTATTATTCCATAGCCATATTACAAACGTTTTAAATGTCACTATATGTGTCTGTATTTTGTAACATACGTTGCCTTAATCAAAAAGGTTCATTAACTCAAACATAGTGATAATATTTGATTTCCGTCATTTTCACAGACAAATTTTTTTGTAGTTACCTGTTTTAGAAACATTCCAGTAAATGCTGCTAATAGGGATTAGAAGTGATAAGGGGAGACAATTACATTTTAAAGCATCCGTGTGAAAACAAACCTGAAAAGAGACATGAGGATGTTGAATTTGCAAGCATTTTCTTTGACATACCCATATATTATTATTCAGCTAAATCATAAATCAGCTAAAATGGCTGACAGTAGTAAATACAATTAAAATTATGCAACCAACCAACCAATCTATCTATCTATCTATCTATCTATCTATCTATCTATTTATCTATCTATCTATCTATCTATCTATATATATATATATATATATATATATATTTCTCTTTTATATAAATTTCTATAATTTAAGAAAATCCACAAAAATATGCAACTGTGATGAAGGAAATTGCCATTTAGCACCACAGAACCTGTATTCACAACATCCACAGTATCTATTCTTTAAAATTCACAATGACTATTGTGGTAATATTGTTAATTTTTCCATTCAGCATGGGTCCTGATGATTGATGCTTACGGATATATATTTTTTTTAATTGGAATTGCTTGAACAAGCTTTTTAATTAGTGAGCATGAGTATAGGCACAAATGTGTCAGTATCGTACTTTGGCTAACTTGCAGGTAGTGCAAAGGTAGAGTTTTTTGCCAACACATTAAAAGAGAAATAACTGCTAATTAGGTGTTTAACATTTCATCAAATTGTATGTACTGGGGTTAGAAAGAAGATCAAGGCTGACATTCAGAAACTAGATTTTTATATTTGAGTGGTGCGTGTCCATGCAAAACATTCTCTGGTGTTCCATCTATGGTTTTCAAGCATGGTACTATGCGGTTGCTAGGTGGATACTTACTAGCCCAAGTAATGAAAGAGCCCCTAACCCCAAATATGAATATAGTAAGTACAAAATATACACTTTTTGAGGGAGCGTGCAATTGGCATGCTGACTGCAGGAATGTCCACCAGAGCTGTTGCCCGTGAATTGAATGTTCATTTCTCTACCATAAGCCATCTCCACAGGCGTTTCAGAGAATTTGGCAGTACATCCAACCGGCCTCACAACCGCAGACCACATGTAACCACACCAGCCAAGGACCTCAACCTCCAGCATCTTCACCTCCAAGATCGTCTAAGACCAGTCACTCAGACAGCTGCTGTAACAATCGGTTTGCATAACCAAATAATTACTGCACAAACTGTCAGAAACCGTCTCAGGGTAGCTCATCTGCATGCTTGTTGTCCTCATGACTGCAGTTTGTCGTCGTAATCGACTTGAGTGGGCAAATGCTCACATTCGATGGCGTCTGGCACTTTGGAGAGGTGTTCTCTTCATGGATGAATCCCGGTTTTCACTGTACAGGGCAGATGGCAGACAGCGTGTATGGCGTTGTGTGGGTGAGCGGTTTGCTGATGTCAACATTGTGGATCGAGTGACCCATGGTGGCGGTGGGGTTATGGTATGGGCAGGTGTATGTTATGGACAATGGACACAGGTGCATTTTATTGATGGCATTTTGTTTGTTGATTAGATTTGGCATCCTCTGAGGACAAAGACAGGAAAATAGTTTCAACAGAGAAGGAATGACATAACATTTTAATGATGTGGAGGATTGAGAGAGGGGAGTAAAATGAAAGAGGGGTAAAAACTACTGGGTTGCTGTAATGTAATAATGAATGTAACTGGCTCCATGCGACTCATATGAAAGGTATGGTTCTCTGTGATGGTCAGTTTCCCTGCTCTCACTGAGCTGCTTTTGATTATAAATGAAGTGACTCTTGAAAAGCGGCTCCTTTAGACATCGCTAATTGGCTTAAGGGTGTCTGTGTGCCTGGATCTTGTGTGATCAATACAGTCTAATCATTGAGCCTTTATAAAATCCTGATTAATGTGTAATTGGAGATAGACCCCCTGCTTGTCTGCTCTCCTTCATTGATTTTATTTTTCTACACATAGGGGGGAAAAAGAGGTTTCTAGTGTTTTGCAATTTGTGTGAGAAACTATTATAGGAGAATATTTGTGCATAACATATAAAGGTAAGACAGGTATTGAAAGGTATACTTTTTCTTGTTTGGCTGTTGTGATCCAAATTACATTTTTTTTCAGAATATGAATGCTGGTTTCTCGAAACACCAGCATTTAGCTCCATTCTGTGGCGTCTAGCTGTTTTAGCTGTCCAAACTATTTTAAAGCAGAAAAATAATAAAGACGAACATCGGAAAAAAAACACACATCAGGGGTCCAGCAGTAACACTGCATGAACCAAAAGAAAGGGTGAAACTTCCAGAAGATCGAAACAAAACGAACAAAAAAAAAAAAGAAAGAGAAAAGAAAATAGATCACAATTACAACTGACATTTAACTAAAACCATATAAAGTGTGTGTGTGTGTCTTGACGAGCTAATAGGAGAAAACAGTACTAATGGAGGGAGGAAGGATCTTTGAAAAAATATTACATATACTCCCATCCGCTCCTTTAATTAGGGTCACATGCATAAAAAAGAGGCTCTCAGCTCACTCTAATGGTGCTGGCTAATGATTCACTTAAGCACTCCTGCTCTCTTCCTTTCCTTCAGAATATACTGTAATCGTGCACCACAGGGGACTGTGAAAGACCGCCATCATGGATTTTTCCAATATAACAATAAGAAAATAAGAAAGAAAGAAAAAGAGAGAGAATAATTAGAGAGGCATTACTGCTCTATTTGTTGTCTGGGTTCAAATACCATGTAATGCATGCTGTGTTTGCCAGAAAATGCTACTTGTAAGTGGCTCTTGAACAGAGGGGAAAATTGACTTGATCTGCAATTGCATCATCAATACGGTAATCTCTCTCAGGCCTTCAACTGCATTCAAGATGGAAACAAGTACTGTTAAATAGATACATTACATCAAAGTTGCTCTCAAGCTTGCACAAACAGGTGAAAAAAGTAGAATATTGTAGAGAGACATATCACAAAATTATGATGCAAACCTGTACATGCACACTTTGGAAGCAATTGGAAAATAGGCGGTGTAATTGACACGGTCATGCAGATGGGCACCTCAGGGATCTAATCATGCATGTCTGTAACCTCTTAGCCTCCAGGAAGTAATTCTGCAATCATATGTGTGATTGTCTGCGAGCATGGGCATGAGGCGTTATGTGTGCGTGTGAATCGTTCAAGCTTCAGTGGAACCAAACGGAATAACAACGCTGCACTAAATAAAACTGTAGAATTAGCTGTTTTGGTAATGAAGGCACCAATATGAAATAACAGTTAAATGGAGCTGAATAAATGTGTTTAGAAATGAATAACATGAAAAGTAATCTAAATGAAATGGAAATTCACCATCTATACGTGTTTTTGATCTAAATGTGAAAGATTTATCCATGCAGATTTCTTTTTTCTTTTTTTAATTCGAGCTTGTGCTTTTTAATCAAAATGTAATAAATCGACCTTCTGGTGAAAATGATAGACTTCTCTCTAGTGATGTATGCTGGATGTCTCCAATCATTTAGTCTGCTTTAAACCCTGCCCCTGTTTTACAAATTACTGCAAGCTCTCATTCAGATCTGCTAACTGATGGATAGGACCAAGTTCACGCCCCACATTTAAAATGTTTTATTTTTCATTAAAAATGTTCACTCAAATGTATTTCACATATGGAGAAAAAAGATCTGCCCTTACTTCCGCTATACTGTGACTTTAAGTTTCCAAAAAAAAAAAAAAAGGAAATAAAATGGTCCTCAGAGACTGACTGGCCATTGGGAGATATAGAGTACCTTGACCCATTTGAATTGAACAAACTCTCTGCAGTATGCTCCTATGAGAAGTTATAAGGCTCCTTCCAGTAGTGTGGCCACAAAAATAAAGTCTGCCACCCTAGTTGCCACTCCAAAATTGACCATAAAGTCACAGTTTAGTGGTGGATTTAGGCATGGGTGACATTGGCATCTTGCTATGGGGCTCAAAAAAGTGAAATGGTTATTTGTGGGCTTTTGTTTTCTTTTAATTTTCTATTGCTCATTTGCATGTCACGTCAATTATACCATGTCACAGTGTGGGTCAATTAACCTTGTTGGAGTGGGCGCCCTATTTCTAGTATGAGATGGGGAGTGGGGGTGACTTCCACAAGACTGGAAAAACAAGGTATGGGTAGTTGGGTAATCTATCTAACACAGGGATTAAAAACTATTTAGAGCAAAAACCCAGACAGATGCAGTTGTAACCTAAAAAATGTCAATGCTTATTTATTTATTTTTAAATCTGTGTCTTCTACGGCATATTAAAAAACTGTCTATAGAAAAATATTTTAAATTAGGCTACACATTATTACTAAATGTAGTTGTTTTTTTCATCATTTTACTTATTTAGTGTTTTTCTTCCACTTTAAAGGCCCTAATCAGACCCTCCAACCATTCAGGGAGGAACATGTAGGTCAGATGGACTGGATTTTTCCATGGCCGATTATGGTTAAACTCTATGTTAAAAATATACAGTAATACATTACATTGCATTGCAAGTTGCGTCTCGACGATCATAAATGAAATATTTAAAGTGCACATATTTGGAATTGGTGAAAAAAAAAAGAACACTGAACACTAAAGTACTATGCAAAAGTCTTAGGCACATTAGTATTTTCACAAAAAAAAAGGTTTTATACCATTTATTTATATCTTTTGCTGTAGTGCATCAGCAGGAAATACCAGTTTACATTTCCAATCATTCCTTTTACCATTAATTGTATTACTGTAATCCTGACTTTTTTGTATTTTCAATGATGTCAGTGAGATCAGATCTCTGTGTGGATCATACCGGCTGTTGTCAGACTCCTTGTGCATACAAATATCTCACTGGATTATTACAATTATTACATTTTATTATATTATTACAATTAATGGCAAAAGGAATGTTTAGAAATGTAAACTGATATTTCCTACTGACACACTACAGCAAAAGATATACTTAACTGGCTTAAAAACTTTTTTTTTGTGTGTGTGAAAATACTAACGTGCCTAAGACTTTTGCACAGTACTGTATGTGTGAGGTCTCAGGAAGGGAGGTAGGTGGAAGGTGCAGAACAATGGGCATTTTATTTAAATTTGAAATGAAACAAAAACAAACAAAAACTTCCCCATAGGGGAAAGCTCTGGATCCAAAACACACTGGCTGAGCAGAGCAGAACAAGGCTTGAAAAGGCAGGGAGCAGGACACGACAGCAACGCCGGTTTCACACAGCATGCGCAAGCAGTGCGGAGGCAGCGCAGAAGCTGTGCATATGCAGAGCGAGAGCAGCACGTTCCCATTGTGCTTTCACACTGGAAGCTGAACCACCGCAGCTTGGGTACTGCAAATACAGACGAGTATCGTCCATTCCTGTCACCTTTTCTGGTGTTTCGTGCTTTGATCAGGTTATTTCGACAGTAACATTTAAAGCAATAAAAGAAAGACAGTGATGCCGGTTTCACACCGCACGCTTGTCCGGGACAAGTGGATTTTTTGAAGGGGCAAGTAAAAGAGAATTTTACTTGCCCGATCGGACAAGTAGCCTGATTAAAATGTCAATAACAAAAAATAACTAGGGAATCACCAAAATGCAAGAATGATTCAGCATTCATTTAGTGTAAGTGGCGATCAATAGTGGATAATAATATATAATGTATAATGAACTAACGGTAACAAGGTTGACGCTCGCACAGCCTCTCGAGGAGAAATCTAAACAATTGAGCGCAACTCACACCGAGAGTGCTGTTTTCCTGAATACCATCACGATTGAAAATGTGACACTGATTTCATATGACTGTTTCATAAACAATTAATTAACATTAAGTCACTTACATTTTAGATGCAATATTGACTGTTTTTGTTCAGCAGCAAAAATAGCTGAACCATAACGTATCTCCCAGCAATAGTGTGTTACTGAATGATTCAGTGTTTTGAATGAATCGGTTGAATCAAAGATTCAATGACCTATTCATAAACGACTGCTTCATTCTTAAATGAATCGGCCATTTCACTGAATCGACTGAATGCTTCAATCATTAAGACGGTCACCTGCGCCACCTACTGGCAGTTTAGTTTCATGTTTAAACATTCTTTCCATCATTTCTTATTTGTATATTCAAAAAATATTTAAAACAATCTCATAACATTATTTAGTGCAGTTGTAATTTTTCAGTGTAAATTATTTTATTTAATTGGTAACAGCCCTATTGTCACATGCTTGTCTGTTTGTGTTGTCATCCTGTTTCCGTGTCACATGTTTCTTTGTTCAGTTTCCCACCACTCATCTGTCCCCATGGTAACCTTCATTAATTAAGTTCCTTCCAGCTGTGTCCTGTTTATTACCTCGTTTCTGTTTGCTATTTAGTTCTCCTGTTTTCTTCAGTCTTGGTCCGGTCTCGTTGATGTATAGAGTGTGTTGCTATCCTGCCTGTATTATTCACCTAAGATTCCTTGATCATTAAACTTCGTTTGAGAATTGTATCATCTTGTCTTCCTGCCTGCACACAATTGTGACACCTATAGTGTCTTATTCAATTTTAATTTATTGATCAAATTTAAGAATATAAAATGAAAGCTGAAGCATAGCCTATATTTAATAAGATTAGGGGAAAAATGACCTTTATAAAAGGTAAAAATATCACAAATATGCAGATTTAAATCTGATAGATTACTAATGAGAATATTGCTTCAGAATAAATTATATTATATACTCAAAAAAATATTAAAACTTTTCCGGACAAGCACATTTTTTACTCGGACAAGTGAATGACAGATTTACTTGTCCAAAGGACAAGCCCATAAACAGGCTTAATGTCGAGCCCTGTAATCTGTTAACATGAGTGCCGAAAAAAATTCACGCTGCCTACGCTCTGCTAACGCGTGCAGTGTGAAACCAACCTTATACTGTGAAGGTTGACAACAAACTGGCACAGGACATAGCACACAGGGAGAATGAATAGGGGAGCAAGCAATGAGGGTAAGGAGGGATTGCAGGTGGGGCAACTGAACCAATAATCAGGTAACAAGGGGACAGGGTTAAGACAATAGAGAGGAGAGCACAAAGCATATAGAAACAAACATGACAAGCCATGTGCTCACACCAAACATGACAAAAACATGAGCACATGGCCAGTGTACACAATCACAAGCCATGTGCTCAAACAAAACCTGACTCGAATATGCCACCAATGAGAGCGCTCACCGCCAAACATGATAACATGGAAGCATGCAGCCGATGAAAAACACAAGCCATGTGTAGCACAACACAAGACAACAAGAAAGCATGCGGCTGATTTAAACACAAACCGTGTGCTATACAGAACACAACACACACAGACAGAAAAGTTTACGGCCTGAGCGAACTCGAAACGAGAAATGAGACGAGACCAGAAAACAACAGAAGACAAACACATGAGGCATGAATGTCCGAACCCTGAAACAGAACAGAAACCAAACTAGACCGAAGTACCAGGATTTGAACACCACACTCTGCACACATAACTCAAGAGTGTTTGGCCTGAGCAAACTTGGATCCGCACACAACAAGACAGAAGGAGTATCAGAGCTCTGTCACTAAACCAAGCATTAACAGACAAAAATAACAGAACCCTGAAAATATGTGCATTTCTTCAAGTACCAACCAAGATCCACAGTAGAAGATTCACAGACGTGACATTTAGAAAAAGGAAATGTTTAATACCAGTTCTGAATGGGCCCTGAACATGTGGTTACTTTTTAAATATAGACGTTCACACTGCTGTTTGAAGGCTACACGTCCCTTCGGAGCCGCAACTTTCGAACATTCACATTCAGAACTTTTGCAGTTGTTAAAAATGCAAAAGCGAAAGAATCAGGTTATTTCGACAGAAACATTCATTTTTGCCGGCAGCAACAAAAGAACACAAAAAAGCACTGTTTACTGTTTTATCTAGTTTATCTCCCTAGATTATTATTATGTAAATGAGACACAACCAAAGCCTACTTTACTTCATTAAATATGACTGTTAAGCACTAAACGGCTGTGGTATTTGAATTCATGTGATTTTAAGGTTCATGCTGATATGGCGTTCTTGAATAAATTGGATTGAGAGAGAGCAAGAGAAAGTCGAGGTGTGAGCACATGAGTAAGCCTGAGGACGAGCGTGCGCGCATCTCTTTGGACGTGTGTGCTCTTCTCATGCTCTGTCTCCACGGAAACCAGACAATCCAACATGGCAGCCTGCCAAAGCACGCCTTCCTGCGTCTCTCCGTCTTTTTCCCATTAAACACACCATCCCTCTGTTTCTAAACTAGGTCACTACACCTCCGCTACTCCCTCCATCCCTCCTCTCCCACCCTAGCCTTCCTTTATCTCTCACTCCATGCGAGCATCTCTATTACCATAACCTCCTCTTCTCTCCATCTCTTTGCCTCTTTTTTTTTCCCTTGTTCTTCCTCTGTCTCTTCCATTCTATGCAGTCAAAGTTTAAGTACTTTACAGGCTTGACAACTTGAACCACTGCTACAAATGCCCCCAAGCAGTTAAAAATACATGACAGAGTGAGAGAGGAGGAGAGGGATGAAGTCAAGGGTCTCTCTCTTCTTTTTAGACATTCATTACATCTCTCTACTACTGATAGCTCGCTCTTGCCCTTCTGCTCCATTTTCAACTTTCAACCTTTTCTCCCCCGCCTCTTCAGGTACATTTTTTATCCTCCTAAATCCTTCATATTATCCTTTTCACCTCATCTTTGGCATCCTTTTACTTTCCCTTCTCCCTCTCTTTCTCTTCTTCCACCTTCCTACCTACTTTTTAAAAGACTCTATTAACGGACATCCACACAAGCAGGGATCTGAAGCGACAAAGTGACCGGAAGTCTTTTATTTTCCATGAGAGAGCAATTTCCAGCAACATGAGTGACATCCACTGTGATGTGGGCGTGTCCAATGATGACATGGTTGAGAAATAGTCACTTTATGCAAAAAAAAAAAAAAAAATGACACAAAGTCGCCACTACCACTAACAGACAATGGAGCTCTTGTGAGTCAAATGTAGGGAAAAGTGATCGATTTTTTACTATATGATTTATCTAAGCTTACATAGGCTCTCTTTACACTGTCAATGTTTGGGTTTGAAATCCACATTTACTTACAGGTGTGAGTCTCAAAACGTCCAGTTTACAGCTTACAATAGCTGCTCAAGTACTGTCTATATGAAGGAGTAATGGGTTTCAAGCCCACATTTTATTTGTGACTCTATCACCATAGTGACAGTGACTACAGTAATATCAACGATGTCATTGTAATAAAACACTGTCAAGTCTTATCCCATTTAAAACGACAGTTCAGTCGATGTGTGTGTACATCGGTCAGATCTTTATTAACATACAGCAGCTTTTATATCTGACTGAGAGCTAAGCAATTGAGTTATGTGCAGACCACAAAACCGAAGCAGCTCTGGTGGAAGACTGTGATCTAAAAAATAATAAATCCAATAACTCCAATAAATCACAGAACTGCGTGTAACCATATATTAAGAACTCAAATACAGGACCGACAATAGCATTCTGCTGCTGTATGAACGTGGCCATACAGGGATAGGACAGGCGAGGAATGGTAAAAGAAAAGCGTACAGGCCGAGCAAACTCAAAACCGCACACTCATACTTTTTTTTTTATTTGTCTACCTTTGAATTACAGTTTATGGATGAGTTGTAGATTTCAAAACAGTGTTCATTTGCAGCAACTGTGAGAAAATTGCATCAAAGTTTGAGATAAATACTATAAAATACTTACAAACGGTAAAGCAAATTGTGTTCTGCTGAGTGTTTTGCATCTGCACTGCAGTTCCGTACAGCTTTGCTTTAGAATCTCTATTTGATATAATTCCTTGTTGTTTATACTGCTTAATATAACTTACTCATCACCATATATTGTCTAATATTGCCTATCACATTAAAATCTGACATCGCTAGCTTTTAATCTAAATCACTATAACAACGCGTTTTTGGGGCAGACCTGACCTGTTTAAAAGAGATGGTATTCATCCCTCCTGGGGTGGTGCCGCTCTTCTCTCTAGTAATTTGGCACATAGTCTTAGAGCTAAACCTTGACTAACTGGGGCCCAGGTCAGGAAGGAGACAGACTGGCTTAACCGATCGTCTGCTAGCTGTCTCGTCACAGAAGTCAGATAAATCCCAACACATGAAGACTCTCTCACCTAGATATTATCAAATAGAGACTGTCTGTTCCCCAAATTAGTAAATACAAAAAAGCTCTAGAACCCATTTAAGGGTAAAAATTTTATTTATGTTCAATAACAGATATAAAACAGATGAACAAATGATAAAGCTCGGGCTGCTGAATATTCAATCCCTTTCCTCAAAATCGCTTATTGTTAATGATATGATTACAGACCATAACCTAGATGTGCTGTGTTTGACCGAAACCTGGCTAAAACCTGATGATTATATTACTTTAAATAAGGAGTCCATCCCTCAAGATTATTGTTATAAACACAAGCCGTGTCTGAATGCAAAGGGGGAGGTGTTGCTGTAATTTATAATAATATCTTGAGTATTATTCAGAAGTCTAGTTTCAAATATAATTATTTTGAAGTTTTGGTGCTTTGCGTAACGTTATGTAGTGTAAATGATAAATCCTGTTTGACATTTGTGCTGGCTACTGTATACAGGCCACCAGGGCACCATACAGACTACAGAGTTCAGAGTTAGTACTGGCTGCAGATAAAGTCCTAATTGTTGGTGATTTTAATATCCATGTAGAAAATGAAAAAGATGCATTGAGATTGGCATTTAGAGACATTCTAAACTCTATTGGAGTTAGGCAACATGTGTCAGGACCAACTCATCGTCGTAATCATACTTTAGACTTAAAATTGTCACATGGAATAAATGTTGATACCGTTGAAATTCTACAGCAGAGCGATGACATCTCAGATCATTACCTAGTATCACGTATACTTAATTTAGCAAAGGCTGCAAAGCTGTTCCCTCATTTCAAATATGGCAGGACTATCACCACTGCCACTAAAGACTGCTTTGTAAATAATCTTCCTCATCAGTTTCATCTCCTCAGCAGCCTAGAGGAACTCGATGTTGCAACAGAAACTATTGACTCTCTTTTCCAGCACTTTAGACACAGTTGCTCCTCTGCGCTTAAAGAAGGTTAAAGAAAATAGTCCAACGCCGTGGTACAATGAGCACACTCTAGCCCTTAAAACAGCAGCCAGAAAAATGGAGCGAAGCTGGATTTTGTGGAAAGAGAGCATGATTGCATACAGAAAGGCCGTAAAAATTGCTAGATCTGCTTATTTTTCGACTCTCTTAGAAGAAAACAAACACAACCCTAGGTATTTATTCGATACAGTGGCTAAATGAACAAGAAATAAAGCTTCAACTTCTGATGTCTGCCAACAGCACAGCAGTAATGACTTTATGAACTTCTTTACGTGTAAAATTGATAATATTAGGAAGAAAATTATAACTATACAACCATCTATTACAGTACCGTATCAGACAGAGCATTGTAGTGTCACTGAGGAACAATTCTTCTCATTCACTGCTATAGGAGAAGAAGAATTGGCTAAACTCTTTAAATCATCTAATTCAACAACAAGTATGCTTGACCCTATACCGACTAAGCTACAAAAAGAGATGCTTTAGTGGAATTGCATTGGCATGGTTTAAATCATACTTATCTGACCGTTATCAGTTTGTTGCAGTTAATGAAGAGATTTCATACTGATCACAAGTTCAGTATGGAGTACCGCAAGGCTCAGTGCTAGGACCGTTGCTTTTCACCCTGTACATGCTACCCTTGGGAGATATCATTAGGAAGCATGGCATTAGTTTTCATTGTTATCCTGACGATACTTGGCTTTTCGCGCCCTGATGAAACTTACCAATTCACAAGATTGACGGAATGCTTAGCTGATATAAAATTTGGATGACTCATTTCCTACAACTTAATTCTGAAAAAACTGAATTTCTAATTATTGGACAAAAAAACTCTGCACGTAGTAACCTAGAATACTGTCTAACACTTGATGGCTGCTCTGTCAAATCCTCGTCGTCAGTTAGGAACCTGGGTGTGCTCTTTGATACCAGTCTTTCATTTGAAAGCCATGTTTCTAGCATCTGTAAAACTGCATTCTTCCATCTTAAAAATATATATAAATTACGGCACATGCTCTCAATGCAAAATGCTGAACAGTTAGTTCATGCGTTCATGACCTCAAGGCTAGATTATTGTAATGCTCTACTGGGTGGTTGCCCTGCTCGCTTAATAAATAAACTGCAGCTGGTCCAAAATGCAGCAGCTCGAGTTCTTACTAGAATCAGGAAGTATGACTATATTAGCCCGGTTCTGTTAACACTGCACTGGCTCCCTATTAAACATTGTATACATTTTTAAATCTTGCTTATAACTTACAAAGCTCTCCAGATCAGATGGTGGACCTGCGCCTAGACACGTCCAACACATCCCTGAAGTGTCAGCAGAGACCATGTCAACTAGACTCTCCCCTGTGAAGGCCTCCTTCCCTTCCATTCCCTTCCTTTCCCTTCTTTACAGATAAAAACACATATGCACACATATTCAAACACGCTTGCCTATAGGCTGAACACGTAATGCTTGCGTACATGCCGTCGCCGTTTTCATGGATTAAACTTTTTGCGCGGGGATGATCAAAACTATTTTAAACCTATTTCATGGTTTGCATTCTCGGGCCACCAGAAGCTGTTGCCGTGCGGATGGGGTCCGGAACGCATTAGGGGGTTTCCTGTTTTTAATGAAGATGGTGTTGTTTAAATGGCACCAAATTAACTAATTTTTACAACAGAAATTAATCAAAAAATTTTCTTCAAAGACAAAATGAATTTCCTATTATCACTATTGAAGCTGCTTTGAAGCAATCTGTGTTGCAAAAAGCGCTATATAAATGAAGGTGACTTGACTTGACTTACAACCATCCTCTCTTTCTCTCCCTATTATAAACAATGATGAGTGAAAAGCTTTAATGTTTGGCAATCTGCTCAATTTCTATACACTTTCCCCAGAATGTTAATTTTATTTGCGATCAGGTTTTCAAAAACTATGGTTAGCCACCAATAGTCAGCCAATTTCAATTTTCAATTCCAATTTCCATCTTTATATTTTCCGTTTTTATTTTAAATCACAGTGATTAAAAAACACTGTATGTAGTTACACAAGCTTCTTTTTTTCTCGCTTGTCCTCCCTTATCCCCTACATTTCCCAAGCCACCAAACACAGTTAATCACCCCATGTATAGAAGATTAAGCTGTAACTCATACTAGGCCCTTTGGCCTATAACTACACTCAAGTGCTCTACTGTGTACAGTGTAAAGGCATACTTAATTGCACAAGTCTGTGTTGGTGTTTTTCTAATACGTGCGTCATGACTATAATAAATTGGACTCTGCATTTTAACACAGCAGGCAAATCAGTGGCATTCATGGCCGCCGCTTTTGATTCCATTGAATAATTAACGTGCCTTTGTCAGCCGGGGCTTTTTTAACGAGGAGAGAAACCTTTGATCCAACCTCGTGGACTGATCACTCGTTGTGCGAGACGCGCCGCATACCCTGCGTGACCTCATCATTGCTTCTGATCATTGCATCCTTTCTGTCTTTTCTGTCCTCCTCATTCACTTCCTTCATCACTCATTCTTGTCCTGCTCCTTTTGCTCTAATTATGTTCAACACCACGACTCAGCAATTTCTTACATAAGGCCTTTTTATAATGACTCGTGGCAGGGCTTCAACATACTGCTCAATGTGAACGCAGATTGGACCTACACATGAAAAACATCACAGACAGTGTCATCAAAGAGCCATTACAAATTAGGATTTGCATATAGCACACAGTAAAAACATACAAACATCATGAGTACATCATGGGGCAAGCAACATCAAGATCATGGGCTTGTTTCCCCAACTTATAAACTGTATACCTCAAATGCAATGTAATGTAATTCACTTTGGATAAAAGTGTCAGCCATTTTATTTGCGATCAGGTTTTCAAAAACTATGGTTAGCCACCAATATTACAGCCAATGTAAATGAGATACTATATTTATTAATATTCTGTGTTCATTTTCATCTTTTTTTTTTCCGTTTTAGTAACTGTATTGTCATTTTTTTTTTTTTTTTTTTATATGTAAACATTTTTGTTTTGTTTTCATTTTTCATTTTAATTATTTTAGTTAAACTAGATGAAAATGAAAAATGTTTCCTTGATATCCAGCTGAATTAAAATAAAATAAGTTTAATGTTTTATTTTAATTTATTTTATTTTATTTTGGTTAATGTTTATTTATTTATTTATCTTTTTTTTCTCGAGTGATTTATTTATTTTAATCTTTAGTTTTAGTTAAAGGAACACGCCGACTTTTTGGGACTTTAGCTTATTCACTGTATCCCCCAGAGTTAGATAAGTCCATACATACCATTTTTATCTCTGTGCGTGCCATAAATCTGTCTGACCCACCCACCGCTAGCCTAGCTTAGCACAAAGACTGGAGGTAAACGGCTCCAGCTAGCCTACTGCTCAATAAGTGACAAAATAACACCAACATTTTCCTATTTACATGTTGTAATGTGTATAGTTACATCGAGTACTAAGACCGACGGATAATGAAAAGTTGCAATTTTCTAGACCGATATGGCTAGGGACTATACTCTCATTCCTGCATAATAATCCAGGAACTATGCTGCCGTACCATGGATGCAGCGGCGCAATGACATTACGCAGTGCCTGAAAATAGGCTAACTTCCGTCAACATAACCAACGTGACAACCTGCTTGCACAGAGAGCGTGCTAGGGACTTTTTTCAGGCGCTGCGTAATACCCATGGTACGGCAGCAAAGTTCCTGGAAAAAAGATAAAACGATTTTATTTATATTTAAATTGAAAAACAGTTATTTTCATTTGTAATCATTATTTAAAAATTATTTAGAAATTAAAAATAGATAATTTAAGGCGAATCGATGCATTCAGTATTTCCTCCTAGTTTGAGAGTTTAAACATTTCTTGCTGCTTTGAACTCTAAATAACATTGTTAGTGAGACAAAATTGTGAGAAAAAAAAATCACAAACTTGTAAAAAATGCATAAAGTTGAACCTGTCATTGCAAAGACAGCAACCATGATGTGAAAGGTTTGGAAAATCACTGGTCACTGCTGTATTGCTGTCTCACTCTAAGCCTTTAACCTTTAAATGCATATCCCCATTCATTATGATTATTATTTTTTAAATTAGACCTCCACCTTCTTTGTATTCCTAAGAATACAACAATTCAGCAATTTAAAAAGATCAGAGTTGCTTATCGGAGCCATAAAACTAAAGAATACAAAGGCATCATCAGGAAATCTTGACAGCGATCATTTTACTGCAGAGCAGGTACATAATCAAATATTAGTGCCGCTTGATAGTGGGTCTGATGACAAAGCTGTCAGCAAACAAAATATTGATTTTGAAGATGATGAAAACAATAGTTTTGAGAGTAATGTATCGAATGGGCAGATGCTGAATGTATCGGGGAAATGATCTCTGCGTTCCAAGTTCCAAGAGAATATGAAACATGCTTCCTTATTTTGTAATTGTTATTAAAATATCAGGACAGTTTTCACCAGTTTAGAGAGCCATCCATGCTATATATACATTCAGAATAAGTAATAATCTGGCGAAACATTCATGAATTTAAGGGTTATGCTTGCACAGGTTTTGATACTGCTCTGTCGCATACCGTATATGCTTCATTCATTTAGGATTTTGATGCCTGGTCTAAAGGGAAAAAGTTACTGTGTATGTTTTTATAAAAAGTTGCAGGTACAAATCGCTGTACTTTCCAGGTGAAATGATCACTAGTTGTGAAATAGTCTGTTTCTTACACAAAACTATTATAAGACTTCAAAAGACATGCAATGTTACCCAGAAAGGAGCAGCCTGAGGGTAAGTAGAAAATGAAATATTCTTAATATTCTTAAATATTCTTAAAATTAATATTTTTAATATTGTGTAACTATTACAATAAAAGTATTTTGTTGTATACCTACTGCGGTTTGCCTGTAGCTCTACTGGAGTCCCACAAAAACGCACAAACTGTCAGTATGAATGGACAGTAATTGACTTAAATATGTCTAAACATGCTGAGGTAAAATTTTATACTGTGTCTAAATGTGGTTGTGGTTAAATTAAAAAATGCATTCCCGCTGTTTGTGTTGGCTGATTTAAAAATAGATAGAACATTATTCACTGATATGTTCTGCTTTTTAACCTTACTAAAGCCTTATATAACTGAAAATAACATTCCCCCCCCCCCCCCTCTCTCTCTCCCTCTCCTTCTCCCTCTCCTTTCTTCACTGTCAATTTTCTTTCTCCCCTCAAAGTATGACGAAACTTTAAAGCTGACTGAATGACTTTACCGTTCTATGTTGTTGTTCCAAGATTTCTCTCTTTCATTTCAGAAGGTTTTACTCTGGGTATTTGGCTTGTCTCTTCTCCTCACCTGCTGTCTGTTCTTGTCTTTGCAACCACTTGTACAATGAGTGACAATTCTTTCACTGAGATTTACAATTCTCTTTTTCATAATCCTTTACCTTCACACTCTCATAGTTCATCCCTTATAATCTCTGATCATTCTCACTTCACTTACTTCCTAACTTTTTTTTTAAAGGGGTGATGAATTGAGAAATTCCCTTGAGCCTTTGATATATAAAAGTTCATCGTGATATAATAATATCCTGTAAGTTTCAGAGCTGAAAACTTCCTTGTTAGTCAAAGAAAAGCTTTTATTGGCACCAGGCCCAGAAAATGCTCAATCTCAGAATATGTTGACCCTTGACGTCATCACATGCTGAAACGCCGCCTCAACAGATAAATATGTACGCCTGCTTCTGTAGCCCCGCCCACTGACTCGTGGAGCTAAACCAATCGCGCTACCGAGCAATAAACATGCCGAAGATAGATATTGCGTTGTGCCTGGTTGTGGAAGAACACAGACCCTGCATAAGCTTCCTTCGGATTCTAATATTAGGAATGAGTGGTTGAACTTTATTTTTAATGAAGTTCCAGCTCATGTGCGTAAGACATTGCACGTTTGTTCTCTTCATTTCACCGTGGAATCATTTGTAAACAAGACACAGGTCGAGACTGGATTTACATATTGAGATTAAAACACAATGCTGTGCCTTCTATATTGGATCCGACAGGAATGGTGCAACACACTTATGTGAGTAAAACATGTTTTTTATATGTGATAGTATTGCATTGTTACAGATCGTTTGATATCTACTGATTATGTTGTGGAAGTTTTGAACATGCTGATTTGTCTGCAGTGAAGTTTTGCTGATGCACGTGCTTGGCTTGTGTGTGTGTGTATATGAGTGATGCGTGGTTCGTGGATATATCCACCGATCGGGCAGGCCAAGTAATAAAAAATAACATTCATATTAATCTTTGGTGGATGAGACATAAATAATTGTGTTTGTTTGATAAAGACATTTTGCGAGCCCTGTGGGCGGATTCCGGTTGCCGTTTCTCCACATTGGAAGTTTTCAAAACAATTCCCCACATGTACTGACAGGGGAGCCAAAACTCATTATTATGCAAAACTGTTATCCAATCATAGCAGTGGGCACGCCCATAAAAACTGAGCGTTCCAGGAGAGAGGCTCAAAACCAGTGTAAAAATAGCCTATTACTTATTCATTATGATGTTTTTGAATGTAAAAACCACGCAAACGTAATAAGTTGACCTCAGACAACAGTATAAAAAAATGTAAAAAGCCAGTTCATGACACCTTTAAGCTTTTGTCTTGGTAAAAAAAGACATTAACATGAAAAATGTAGTGACATCAGAGACATGATGCACTACAACTTGTCTCTATGACCTCTCTTTTGTCTACTCTCACTCAAGACTCCAATGAGAAGTAAAAAAGGTTTTGCAGCCTGATGCCATTAGTGCACTGGAGCTGTAGAGGAATGTTCCATATAAGTTGAGCACAATTGACAAAATCTGAAAAAAATAAATAAAAAGAGCACTTCAAATGTTATGTGAGAATAAAGACAGCAGCAGTTAAGTTAACTTAAAACAAACCAATGTTAAACACTGTACACAAATAAACTGTTTATGTTACAGCTGCATCTGTCTCTGTAAAAAACAAAATCAGCAGTGATTTTTTGATGGTTTTTGATTGATTTTGATGTTACTGAACTTTGAAACCAGGCCGTTTTTGCGGAATGTTCTGAATAAATAAATCCCTGCATTCTCGACCACATCAAACCGCAACTGGATTGACTGCATGTTAATAGATAGCCTATATGTTAAAGATTGTTGCTATTTTCATAGACTGGACATTTCACTGTGAAAACAGTAAGCAGTAACATGGCAAATTTCAATTGTCTTATGACTCTCTCCATTTTACAAAGACAATATAATAAAAAAAATGGGGGAATATTTGGCCTATTGTGACTGCAGCCCTTAAAGGGTTAGTTCACCCAAAAATGCATTTTTGAACTGCGAGAGGCGCGGGCACTACACTTTTCCGTAAATTGAACACGGAAAGTGATTCGCCAGAAGCTAGATCATTTACTTTATAAAGTTTTAAAAATTGATATTTTTCTTACACAAATGCATCGCTTTGCTTCAGAAGGCCTTTATTAAACCCCCAGAGCCGCGTGGAGCAGTTTTATGACGGACAGATGCACTTTTATGGACTTCAAAAATGACCCAACAGTCACTGCCATTATAAAGCTTGGAAGAGCCAGGACATTTTTAATATAACTCCAATTTTATTCGTCTGAAAGAAGAATGTCATATACACCTAGGATGACTTTAGGGTGAGTAAATCATGGGATCATTTTCATTTTTGGGTGAAGTAACCCTTTAAGTCATTGTGTACATTTGCATTTTAAATGTATTTTGCAAGTTTACATTAAACATGACACATACATTTAAGGGTGTTAAAAAAAAGTTGCCTTTATAAAGAGTTTGGGAACCACTGCAAAAGAGCATTAACATTTAAGCACCACTCAATGGACATTTCATTTCAGTAGTGCCACGATATGTACAACCAACGTAATAAAACATTGCCAGTTTCACATTCAGATAACTTCAGAAACTGAACATGCTTTTAGTGCCACTCACTGGACATTTCACTTTAAAAGTGTTGCAAAATGTGCAAGAAGCAACGTAATATCATTCTGAAGAAATGTCGTCACAAGTACATATTTCCAATGAGCCTGGGTTGAAACAGGACATTAGAAAGAGTCGAGAGTGGCCTGAGCAGTGACCCGCACACACACATGCCTATTCAGTGGTGATTAACAATATTGTGCTGTGCTGCTAAGTGTGATTAACCAGGCGCTATGGCAACACGCAATAAACAAACAGCAAGTGGTGTATCAAGACTGGCATGTCATTTCTGAGCAAAGTCGATGATTAATAACAGAGAGCAGGATGATGGAGAGCCGTTTTTCATCTGTCAGCCTCTTGCTCCCTCTCTCTATGCATTCACAAAATGTCCTTTGAGCCACCTCTCCTGTCTGTCGCTCTGTCTCATCTTTCAGTGGCTGTTATTCTCATTCTCTGCCTTCTCTACCTGCATTGTCCATTTGTTGTCTTCATTCATACAGAATCCAGAAGGACACAGTAAATCCGGTCCATGATGCTATCATTCTCTGCATTCTCACCGTGCGCTCCATTCACTGTGATGAGATAAGAGAGAAGCAGATGTCCCCAGCTGTCCGCAGTGTACTCCGCAGAGGCAGCTGTGCAGAGAAGGCTCTGCATGGAGACGTTCATACCAGTCACAGGCAGGGTTTTTTTGGACCGCCACTTGTTTTTGCTCAGAGACAAGTGTCAAGTTGTTGCTAGGTTACTAGACATGGGTGACTTGATGTGCACATGAAAGACATACATATGGGAAGCACCTTGTCCTTGTCGAGAAAAAGTCTATTGAGCAGCTTCTCAAATGCATTATAAATTAGCTTTAATATCACATTTGACCTTGAACCTATGCAGAGTTTAGTCTGCCTGCAGGACCCACAGTCCGTTCACTGACCATCGGATGAAACTGGAATGCACATTCTCAATCTGGCAAGCTCTGCTCTGATTAGCTGGGTCTGCGCAACTTCAACAGGTTGTTCTATCAGTCCACCAGGACATGAAATTTTGTAAGATGCTAGATAACACTTTACATTAAGTTTAATTTGTTAACATTAGTTAATGCATTAGTATCATAAACCTTTACACTACAACACCCAAATCCGAACACTAATGGAGACTGACCCACAGAGATGTACAGTTACTAAAGATACTTAAAGAATTATGTGATGATGAAATAGAACATTATGACAGGACTGGAGCATGACCCGGAGTCAGAGCCAGGATATTTGCTTTTGTAAACAGTAATATTCGCTGGCTATTTTTCAGTGTATTTAGAGTCATTTTAACAATGCATGTCAATGTTTTGTTTCTGTCATTCATGTATAGTCATTTAAACATTTGATGCCACTAACCTGATATTCTTGTCATTCAAAAAAGAGTTGATGCCAATAACCTGCCAAACGTAATTAGGTTAACTTAGTTAGTACATTAGCTATCGTGACAATGAACAATTAACTTTTTAACTTTTATTTTTAGTACATGATTGTTCATAAATGTTAATTTACACAACTTGAAATATTACAAATGTTTTAGTGTATGTAGAAATAAACAGTAACCTAGATTAATAAGTGCTGTATTTTTTTTAGCATTTAAAAATTGTTGTTTATTGTTAATTCATGATAGATAGAGCATTAACTGATTTAAGCATCAGAAAACCGCAGGAAGCCCTAAAAAGTTTTTGTTGATTTAAAAACAATTCCATTACAAATTTGGGAAGATGAACATGCCGGATGATGAAGCTCCTCATGTGTAAAATAATACAGTGTTGTGCTTCCCTCTGAAACATGCAGCGCATCAGACTATATATTTATCTAATAAAATTGCAGCCTTTGTAAATTGCACAAACTGGCGAATAACACAGTTTCATATGCTTGCCAACACCGGTTTTAAAAGAAATCCATGCATGAAGTAAATGTACTTTTTTCAGTTTCTTTAGTAAATAAGCATGTTTGTCATACTTCTAAGGTCGGAAAATACAAAAACAGTTATTGCATTTTTCTATGTTGATCTGTCTTGGTACACTATAATCTCTTTCAGATAAACTCTACATAAACTCTATATGGCCTGTTAAAAAAATAAATGAATAATGGGGCTGGTTTCCTTTAGTCTGAGTGGGCAGTTCTTGGCCAGAATAAGATGCAATGTGTACCTGACTTAATGCCTACTGTCAGCAGTCTGGCTAAATGGGACTTTGTAGGGGCCAACACACACATGCACACACACACACAAAATTAAACTCACACACAAGTCCATGAATGTGGAATGGCAATGAAGAAGGCCACATACCTAAATAGACATACTGCACACACACTAAAAAAAAGGATTACGCTTTCTCCCTTTCACAGTGCATCACACAAGCACCAGCATAATGATATGCGATAGCAAGTACTCATAACTCTCTTTTTTTTCCTTTTCTTGCCCCCCATCACCTCCCAAGTGACTGCCGCAGTCTGCTTTTCCTGAAAGGGGTCTCCATCTCCTAACAATGAATGCAGGGACTACCCATCTGTTGGTGCTGATAACCATGGTCTCCCCTTCCTCTCTCCCTCTCGCTCTCTGTGTCCTGTTTAGGATGCTGCCACTTCAGCTGTACTCTGTCACTAAAAGGGCAAGAGCCTGGTGCCAAGCTTCTTGAAAAACAGCAATTAAGTGAGCCAAGAGAAGAAAAACAAAGAACAAATGATTTTAAAGGGTAACAATTACAAAAAATGTAGAATTTAGCATAATTATACACATACTACAATACATGAAAATTAATGGAGGTAAAGAAGGAATGAGTGTCTTAGAGTTTATCTTTGTTTGTGAGTTTTAATTGGATAGTATCTTGAGGTTTCCTGTTGTCAGTGTGATTTTTGTTGACCTGATTGTCCTGACCTGTGCCTTATTTTCCAATTAGACCACGTATGTATGCAAGTATGTGTGAGTGTTAGAGGTGTGATCTCGTGCCACGAGATCTCGCGATATTAAGTGACGAGATTTCTCGTCAAGGTGAAAAGCTGTCTCGCATGGTATTGCCATGATGGAGTGTGAGGGTGAAGTTAGGATAGAATATGCCACCGCTACGTTTACATTGCGCCTCCATTGTTGTTTTGCTTTTAATAGAAATAAAAACAATTTAATTCAGGTGGATAACAGTCACTTCAATTCCATCCAGCTCATCCAACACGAGCTGTTCGAGTCGTACGTAGTGCGCAGGACTGATCACGTGATGAGATGACTGACAGGACCGTGGCAGAGGATTCATTGCGCAACAGAAGCGTTCACGATCGTGAAATTGAAAGCGAAAGTAAATGCGAGAGCGCATTCAAATGCGATTTCAACACCCCGCTTTTTGAAAGCGGCTCCCTGATCATGCATGCGAATATCTTCCAAAATGAAAGCTATCTTAGGCTGGGCTGTGTAGTTGTAGCCATCTCTTAGCTCTGTATCATGCTTGAAGAAAAATTTGGTCTCTATTTGCACTTTGAATATTGAGATATTGCTTTGATTATGGTTGCACGTATTGTTTGCACTTAATATCTATGATCAATTTGTGGAAATGAGTTCAGTTAGGAGGTCAAAAATTGTAGAAGCTCATAAATCATGTGCAGTTCTAAGGTCTGAAGAGACAATCATAGCCTACAGGAGAGAAGCCAGTCAGTTGAGTTTGTGCAAAACCTTTTACAGTGCTTGAGTATTGTTGTCTTTTACCGCATATGATAATTCATACTCAGAAAGTAAAACTGAAATGACATTCATTACAAGATGATGAGTTAAAACATTTAAAATGCACCTGCAGACTATTTTTCTAGTCATGTATTTCGTCATTGAGGATTTCTTAAAAATACACAGGTTGTACAGTCCCCACAAAGATAGCGATCCAGACATGTTTGTGTGTGTGTCATATATTATATATTTAATTAATAAGGGGTTTTCTCATCTTGAATGTCATTAATTTGTCTGAAAGCTCTCATTTGTCTGAAAGCTGAAAATGCCCTTCACAGGCAGTGAACAGTGGTGAGCAATCTGAAAACATATGTATCTTTCACTGCCTATGATATGTCACAATCCTGTGCATATGGTTTGGCAGTCAGTGTCGGTGCCCGAAGAACTAGTTTAAAGAAATAAATTCATAAATTAATTAAATTAAATTAAAAAAAAAAAAATTTCCATTTAGAACTGCATTCATACTGAGTAATAAGCATTGCACTCACTAAACATTTGGATCATCATCAATAAAGCTCAGTTGAAATTGTTCTAGATCATTAGAAACTATACTATGGTACCTTGGAAGCCATGTCTGAAAACTTTTCGGATATCATTGACTGTTCAGAAAGGAATACAGTAGACACTGTATACTGTATACTAGAATACATACTATATTATGCAATTACAAGTGTGCCACACAAGTCCTGATAAATTAAGCCAAAGTGTATCGATCACCCCCAGGTGTCTGGATGCAGTATAGGTAATAAACCCCACCCTACCCATGAAATGTAATGGGACATACACAAACTAAACAATCAAATTACACTTCAAATACATTTTTTCCAAAGATGGTTTCTGTCATTGTAGGCAGGTTTTATCACGCTGATGTTAGTTCAAGTGTTTTTTCTTTAAATAAGTTAGGTTTTAGTTTGTTATTTGATGCTATAAAAACGGAGGTGTGACGTTATGATTGACAGCTGAGATTGACCGCTTCTCTGTGCCAACCACTGAGGCACCAACAGATATTTTTCGGGAACTTCGGAAAAAGATAGGATCTTTAACTTTAATCTCTACATTTCCATAACTGTTTATGTCACAAAAAGTTCTTTATTAGGTGGGAGTGTGGGCAGGACCTGAATATCGCGTCTCCACTTCGCACTCACTTGCGCAGACTCGAGACCCAAGATGTCAGCGCCATATTTGAACATTGGCAGCTTCATTTACTTCAAAGGAAGAGAGTGAAGGCGCATGCGTTGTCCGTCTTTTTTACAGTCTATGTGCAATCATAAACATTTAAAATTCAGTACCGGTTCCGGTTCATTCAGCACACCATAGATGGAAGGTCAAGAGCTGCACTTAAGTTCTTAATCTCTGTATTTCATGTTACATAAAAAAAGTGAGAGAGACATATAGTAACACAAATATGTATTTTCCACTGAAAAAAGGTGTGGACATTTATCTAGGACTGAATGTAATATTACATATTAAAGAGGAATAAAAAAAAAAAAACCTTGAGCACAAAAAACACTCACATACACAGATTCTCAACTCTGAGATTCTGAAACAGTGCTAAGTCAGGGGAAAAAGGCCTTTCTAAACGTGTTAGCCTGAATTAGACTGTATTGCTAGAAAACACCAGTGTTACCGGGGGGAAAAAAAAGAGGAATGACAGTGAGTGGGCGAAAAGAAGGACGAGTGGAGCATAAGAGGACGACGAACAAGAGGGATATGGCACGTTAGTGAGAAAGAAATACAGAGGAACGATAATCTAGAGGGGAAAAAACAGGTTATTAGGGATGGAAGGAAAACAATATCCCTCATGAGATGCAACAAATATGTTTAGACAGAGCCTATGCAGCGAAACAGATGCAGGCAAATATATGGACAGAGGAGCAAAGAGAGGAGGGAGAAAGGTGGTGATGAAGTCAATGGAGACAGAAAGAGAGGGGGGAGAAATGAACAATGACAAACTACACTGTGGCTTGAAAAAACATACTAGAAGAAAGAAATAAAATATCTAAACTGAAACTGAGGATGTATGAAAACACATCAACAGCTGTAAAAATGTGTGTGTGTGTGTGTGTGTGTTTGAAAATGGGAGTGGGAGAATAAGTAGATGAATAAAACAGATAAAGATAAAGATTAAAGAAAGGAGTGTAAAACAATGGGAAAAAGGCAAATATCTAAGGAAAGAAAATTTAAGTGATGTAGAAATGAAGAGAAAAGTTTTTATCATCTCTAAAAAAAATAAACAACTGAAACAAGTATAGATATAACCACTTTGCAAAAATTATTGCTATTAGTAAGATGATTTCTCTTTAAAACAGAAAGCGTACGCACTACACTTTAAAAGTTTGGGGTTGGTAAGATTTTGTAATGTTTTTGAAAGTCTCTTGCTTACGCTCATTAAGGCTACATTTATTTGATCAAAAATACAGTAAAAACAGTAATATTGTGAAATATTACTGAAAATTAAAATCACTGTTTCTATTTGTATATTAGAACAGCCAACATCATCTTGAAATTGTTTTCTAAAATTCTTGACTAATTTAAGTGCATGGAATCCTCCCTTAGCCTCTCATTATTCAGGACATGTAGGCCATAAGGTTAGCCTACGTTTCAGGCAATTACAAGTCTGCAGCCCATACGTTCGCAACATTACGGCTACATTGTTTGGCTATCCGATGGATGGGGTCTTGCTCCGCCACAATTTATGGTGTCATTGTCCACTTGTAGGTTACACAATAAATATTTATAGGCCTGGGGGTGTATTACCGAAAGACCTATTACCGATTAGAATCCTATTTGGTCACCATGGCAATTTCAGTTAGGACCTCATTTAGGACAAAAGCTATTACAGAATGACATTTCTTAAGTGCATAATCTTATCTTAACTGTGGATAGGAAATGGGTATTACAGAAGCATCCTAACTCGACAAAATATCCTAAAAGCTGTCTTAACTTTAGGACAACCCAACTGGTGTCCTAATTTCAAACCTTTTTGAAATCCAACAGTAAAAATCACATCACAGTAGAAATACTTTTTCGAGAATGGCGTTACATTTATTAATTATACAAGATGAAGAGCAGCGAGGTTTGATGGTGAAGAGACTTTTGGACGACCCAGAGGATGTGCTACACTTTGAATTGCGACCAACATTACAGTGGCCAACGAGCCGTCACGGAGCATTACCGGTCATTCTTCAAGTGACTAATGCCTTAGGTGTTTTTTTTGCAAAAGGTGTTTTTCTGCCGCACTGAAATTAAAAACACGCCGTTGTTTCTCCATTTTGATTTTAGTTTTACCTCAGAAGCAGTTTGCGTGTTGTTAGTTGCTTGGTAAAAGACATGACAGTTGATTACCGAACTAGATGGAGCAGTTTAAGACGTCCACAGAGCCGAAACTGCAAGCCCGTTGTACGTGGCACCCCAGCCGGTGGATGAGGCACCCTTGGAGACAATAGCATGCCTGAACTATTGTTCTAGGGGAACTCCTGCCCGTAGAAATGAAGGGTCCGACCACAGGCTGAAGGTTTGGCGGCACCTCAGAGTCACAGGGACACGGAGGGATCCGCTGTGCCACGCCCATCTTGGGACTCGGTCGTGTAGACAGCGTTGAAGCGGTCTCATATGAAGCAATCCGAGCAGCGTTACTACGGCTGCGGATGCCATATGCCCCAGGAGCCTCTGATAATGTTTCAGTGGTACCGATGTCCTGCATTTGAACGAATTCAAGCAGTTCAACACCGACTGTACATGCTCCTCTGTGAGAAGCGCTGTCAGATTGACCGAGTCCAGCTCCATACCGAGAAAAGAGATCCTCTGCACGGGGCAGAGTTTGCTCTTTCCCCAGTTGACCCGAAGTCCCAACAGGCTGAGGTGACTGATCACCGTGTCTCTGTGTTCAAACAAAAGCGACAGCCCGAAGGGAAGTACCTTCAGGTCGATCGCTGCAAACCAATCTCGGGGACGGATGTACGCGAAAGTGCGCTTCTGCATCAACATCTGACTGGCAGCCGAGACGGGTGGCATTGTGGGATACCCATGGCGAGCAGACTGAGGGGTTCCACCTGCTTTGCACTGTGGAGGACTGCTGGGCAGTCACCGATAGTGTCGCCGAAAAGGGTCACCTTGTGAGATGTGAGCATCGAGAAAGCGTACTTTGGCGACGTCTCACACCCCTGCAAGGTAGCCCAAGGGTGTTTCTGGACCAGGGTGGACATCGTCTGGCCAAGGGCCAGCGCTGTGACTTTAAATGTAAATCAGTCACTGTGCGCAGCTCAACCTCGGCTCAGAACTACCCTTGTGCACTAAGAGCGCAGGGCGGAGGTGGCCTGCCAGTGGCACTGCCACCTCACCGATGAGGGTAGTGAGAGAGAGGAAAACTTTATCCAGATTATGGCCCTTTTGGCGCTTCATATTTTGGCACCAAATAGTTCCACACTGCCAAAGCCTTCCAATGCACATCCGGGAAAAAGGCAAGGGGGCGGGCAAGGTGGTTTATGCGTTGCACTACACCTCAGCTACCCGGGAAAGCATGGCTGTCAAGTCTGAATCTGATTCAGCATGAGCACACACCATTATAGTGGGAAACTCAGCATCATCTTCATTTCCAGATTATAACAGCCCTCTCTCCGATGCAGCGATTGACATCTGTCCTCTGCTAGAGCCCCAGATGAAACGCTAGGTCCCTTTTTTTTTTTTTTTTGGAACCAGCAATCCCACCTGTAAGCTACCAGCAGGCACGTGAGACTGTGAGCGTGGCCGTCGGGACGACACCCGGCGCGCTGAACACTCAAGCCCCTTATGAAGAAGGCAAGACGAACAACGCGCCGACGTGGTCATGCTCTCAGAGAACATGAACCACCCACCCAGTCTCAGCATGCTTGCGATGCGATAGAGGAGTGAGGGCCCACGGAGATGTACTCGGCAGGGAAGCCCCACTATAATCCTCAGGTCACCAAGGCTTATTAGCCGAAGTAGCCCCTTTCTGGTGCACCAGAAAAGAAACTAGATCGGGGAATAGGCGAAGGAACTGAACCCCGTTTGAGGTTTCAAGTCTTGACCGCACATCTAAAGTGCCGAGTGACGCGCTGGGTTGCCGGCAGCTAGACGGCACACGGCGCGGTGAACGCTCAAACCCTCACGAGGAAGGCGAGACGAACAACGCACCAACGCAATCTCAACATGCTTATGCAAGAGGGATCGTGGCCGTCAAATGAGGACATGAAACAACCACATCCAGAAACACACGGGTGGAATGACGTCTTGAAAAAGACGCAGTGTCACACCCGCGCTGCTCTTTTAGAAGAAAGCTCTTTTAAATGTGCTGAAGCACCCAGGAACGACCGCGGCAAAACACAGGAGAGTAGTGCAGCCTGTGTATGCACTCACCATTGGGAACACCCTCACCAAACCAACAGACCAAACAGTGCCGCCGCTGATTGTGCCTTCTCTCCCAGCACTCAAAGAAGCGTCTTCTCTCGCTCTCTTTCTCTCTGCTGAAGCAGGAACAGTCTCCTTCATCAACACCGTGTTCGGCTCTGAAGTGAATGACAATGGTGCGCTGCATTCACCTCCTGTTTATACCCGCGGCACGGGGCGGAGCGCGAGATGCAAATCTTGGCCATCTATTTCCTTGCCAATGGAAACTTGGTAGAGGTTGGTAGAGGCTATTCTAGATGTGCAAGACGCCATTTAGTGCAAATATATTATCATATTGTAGGTCTGTTAAGTAGGCTACCTGTTAGACACTTTATTTTTATTTAAAATTAAATGCCTCTCCAAGCTGATAAGCGATGGGTATAGGGAAAAGAAAGGGATCGGGAAAAGGGAGACTCGAACTCAGGTTGCTCGCGTTAAAAGCTAAATCTGTTGTTCTTACTCTACACGCCACTCTCTCACTTATCAGATCGGGTATGATTTTGTCTGACTCAACCAGACAGTGGTAGGCATATTTATGTATATATGTTTTTCTTTCTCCATAATTAATCGCACTAAAGTAGCCTGTAAAAAAGAGACGGCTCTAATATTTACACATGCACATGCGAATCAACTTTTTCCTGCCGACGCCTGCTGTACGTTCTGCATGTCTTGATTGACATACACTCACCTAAAGGATTATTAGGAACACCATACTAATACTGTGTTTGACCCCCTTTCGCCTTCAGAACTGCCTTAATTCTACGTGGCATTGATTCAACAAGGTGCTGAAAGCATTCTTTAGAAATGTTGGCCCATATTAATAGGATAGCATCTTGCAGTTGATGGAGATTTGTGGGATGCACATCCAGGGCACGAAGCTCCTGTTCCACCACATCCTAAAGATGCTCTATTGGGTTGAGATCTGGTGACTGTGGGAGCCATTTTAGTACAGTGAACTCATTGTCATGTTCAAGAAACCAATTTGAAATGATTCGAGCTTTGTGACATGGTGCATTATCCTGCTGGAAGTAGCCATCAGAGGATGGGTACATGGTGGTCATAAAGGGATGGACATGGTCAGAAACAATGCTCAGGTAGGCCGTGGCATTTAAATGATGCCCAATTGGCACTAAGGGGCCTAAAGTGTGCCAAGAAAACATCCCCCACACCATTACACCACCACCACCAGCATGCACAGTGGTAACAAGGCATGATGGATCCATGTTCTCATTCTGTTTACGCCAAATTCTGACTCTACTATCTGAATGTCTCAACAGAAATCGAGACTCATCAGACCAGGCAACATTTTTCCAGTCTTCAACTGTCCAATTTTGGTGAGCTCGTGCAAATTGTACCCTCTTTTTCCTATTTGTAGTGGAGATGAGTGGTACCCGGTGGGGTCTTCTGCTGTTGTAGCCCATCCGCCTCAAGGTTGTGCGTGTTGTGGCTTCACAAATGCTTTGCTGCATACCTCGGTTGTAACGAGTGGTTATTTCAGTCAAAGTTGCTCTTCTATCAGCTTGAATCAGTCGGCTTATTGTCCTCTGACCTCTAGCATCAACAAGGCATTTTCGCCCACAGGACTGCCGCATACTGGATGTTTTTCCCTTTTCACACCATTCTTTGTAAACTCTAGAAATGGTTGTGCGTGAAAATCCCAGTAACTGAGCAGATTGTGAAATACTTAAACCGGCCCGTCTGGTACCAACAACCATGCCATGCTCAAAATTGCTTAAATCACCTTTCTTTCCCATTCTGTCATTCAGTTCTGGAATTCAGGAGATTGTCTTGACCAGGACCACACCCCTAAATGCATTGAAGCAACTGCCATGTGATTGGTTGATTAGATAATTGCAATAATGATAAATTAAACAGGTGTTCCTAATAATCCTTTAGGTGAGTGTATGTCTCGTTCAATCAGCGGTCAGTACTCCATTCACCACATATACCTACCTTTACCGTTTTTTTCCGACTTCTTGTTGTGTTTTCTGACTTGCTATTTTGTTTTCAGATTTGTCATTGTGTCTTCTGATTTATTTTGTTTTTAGATTTGTCATTGTGTTTTCTGATTTGTTATTTTGTTTCCGGAATTGTTATTGTGTTTCCTAACTTGTTAATTTGTTTTTTGGACTTGCCATTGTGTTCATAATTTGTTATTTTGTTTTCGGAATTGTGATTTGTTTTGCACTTCTCGGCCACCATACGTATTATATCTGGTGTTTTACTTAAAATGTGCAATCTGGCAATCTGCTCTCTCTCTCTCGCACGCGCGCGGATGATCTGAAAACACCAATAAACAAGTAAGCTGCATTTCAGCAATCTCCATTTGAGATTTTCTGCTTAAAGTGTCATTCAGTCAGTCTGTGTTCTGTCAAGGCTCACGAGCCGCTTGTGCTGTTTTGCTATTGTGTTTGCTGAATAACTGCACTTGTGTGAGCTACTGAAATGAGCCTTGCTGTGAAACAGCCAATCAGAGCAGAGCTCAACATTATTATTCATGAGCCTTCCAGAAAAGATAATAACAACCCATTTCATTCTAGGGACAAATCCTAGTGTTGTAAATGGACATGTAAAACCGTATCTGGAGTATTTTTGCCCTTACCTAAGCCACATACCTTCTATGTAGATTACAGAGAACAATTTAAAATATTGTATCAATGCACTCTATGGCACCTTTAAGTTTGAGCAATTCCTCTGATCCAAAGCCTGCTTTGACACATTGACTAATGTGTTTAACATGCATCCTCCTCTCCTACATCAAACCAATTCATGATTTACGAAATGAACTGAAAATGAAAAAAATAATAATAATAATCTGTTTGTTGAGATTTAGCCTACTGTTGTGATGCGGTTCTTTCTGCTGATTGGATTTTTCCTTGTGTCGTCAACTTGTAACAGGGAAGTAACTGTTGCTCTGGCTGACAATTTTATCCTGAGAGCTAATTTCCCGAAGACGAGCCTCCATCAACGTTCAACAATAAACTATTAAAAGGTATGTAAGTAATGTAATAGAGCAAACTGATGTGCCATATCAGGTGTATGGTCTAATGTTAGTTGTAGACTTGTAACGTTAGCGTAGGCCTATGTAATGTTTGCATGGAAAAGCTAGGCGAACGCAGGCTATGTTAACTGTCTGATCCTTCATGGAAATATGAACATATCTTGGCAAAGTATAGCCTACATTCTGCCCACTTAGGTAGTTATAAATAGGCTAATCACAAACAGACTTTTCTACACTTAAGGCATTGAACATACTGTAGGCTACATTCTCTTATCACTACGTAGAAAGACGTATTCTGATAAGTTCCACATTTTCTGACGGTGAAATTAACAGCTGCTCAGGCGCACTTCAATCAAGTAGGTCATCTGCGTTAATATTGAGGAAGGTCTGTAGTTGAATAAGGTTAGGATAGCTACGTTAATAATCTTTATCGGTTTAATTGCGAGTGAGCTGTATATGGTAACTGAGGGAGTGACATAGAAGAATAGTGAGTTTTGTCACTTTGTAGGGCTAATATATTGATATGTGATGCTCTTTTTTTAAAGATTTCAATTTTTTTCCGTTGATTAATAAAAAGTTAAAAATAACATGTAACAATATTTCACAATATTAGGCTACTGTTTTTTTTTTTTGTATTTTTGATTAAATAAATGCAGGCTTGATGAACATAAGAGACTTCTTGCAAAAACATAAAATAGTATGCAAACTTTTCACACACACACACACACATATATCATATTTTTTTACATATTGCCCCTTTCTTACATTTGAGCCCCTGCCCCTGAGGAACTCTCAGCATGTCCCTGGAGGTTAGTGAAGGCTATGTAAGCTAGTCACCTTTTAAACTAATGAAAAGTTTCATTTGGATTTTAATGTTCAGAATGTCTACAGGATAAAGCAAATTATCATGCCTTGAATCTGTTGATGGTATGTCATATTTGTATGTCTCAAAATGTAAATTTCTATCCACAAAACTTGCCAGAAATCATGGTTTAAGGGGTTATTTTAAAAAAAAATTACCCCGGAGCCCCATGCGGAAGGTCTGTTTGTGATTAGCCTATTTATAACTACCTAAGTGGGCAGACTGTAGGCTATACTTTGGCAAGATATGTTCGCCTAGCTTTTCCATGCAAACATTACATAGGCCTGCGCTAACGTTACAAGTCTACAACTAACGTTAGACCATACACCTAATGTAGCACATCAGCTTGCTCTATTACATTACTTACATACCTTTTAATAGTTTATTGTTGACCGTTGATGGAGGCTCGTCTTCGGGAAATTAGCTCTCAGGATAAAATTGTCAGCCAGAGCAACAGTATATATATTCTGTATACAGTACTGTATATATTCTATTTCAGTGTAACATTATTTACTGTCAACATTCTTTCTGTATCTTGCTGAATAAAATAATACATTTATTTTTATTTTTTTTAAATGAGAATGGATGCACTTATAAACTTTTTTTCAGTTTATACGCTTTGGTTGGTATGATACAGAATATCCGTGGAAGTAATGCCGTGGACCCATCATGAACAAAACGTTTCTCCAAGAATTCTTTTTCCTATTAATATTGTAGTAATGCTGATGCCATCTGGTACAGACATGAATACTCGGAAACTAGAAATATTATCCTTGATGGTTGGTTGGTTGGTCAGTGTGGTATTTGTCCCACCCCTTCTACACTGTGATAAGACGGCTAGGTATAAAGTGACCGATCCCATTTGCAAACTTATTGAAATAATAATATAATAATTTTGGGCGCATGCGCTCACTGACCCCAAACTTTTGAACATTAGTATTAATCTAACCAAAATTAATAGAATTTGTAATATTTCTAGGCCTATATTTGAAAAATGACAAATACCAGCATTTTTCCTTGTAGTTTCTGGATGTTGGATCTCAGTATTTGCTTGAACGAGACAAAGATTAAGAGGTACATGTACTTTAAAAATTATTTTTTTGCCGCTTTCTCAATTTAGTTAATGGTCTTGTGCAACACAATTCTTCAATGTTTTATCATAATTTCATTTCACTGCATGCAATCCATTACAATCCCCATCTAGTCCTACAGCTTTGCATGGAACTAGATGGGGAGCATGAATGTTAAAATTAAGTGTTATGTATCTGTGTCAAAGCAAGAAACGAAAGGGATAGACTTGTTAGTGTTTAATGTTCATATATGTTGGGAATTAGCTCAGTTTCTTTTCATTGAAATATTAAGGGCTACCATATATGAAGAGTCTTCAGTCTGAAAGCTGATGCTTTACTCATTCAGAATTTATTTTGTGCAAATGCCAGCACCACATATAACATATACAAAGAACAGTTACACTAGCATGTGTTATGCTCTGAAAATTATTACACATACAATGCTAATAAGACTGCATATTATGTGTTATGTGACAGCAGCATAAAGTATTTGAGTTTAATTGAATGCATCCTCAGTCCACAATTGAAAAGTTCAGCCAAATAATTATTTTTAAGTGTATATACTGTCCTGTTACACATATTATAGACATATTCATATGTGCCACCAAGCGTACCGCATCAGCACCTAAAGAACTAATTTACTCAATAATTAAAAGAGAGAGAATAACCTTCAAAAACAGCCTCAGTAAGAAAATATAGAAAGAACAGTCTACACACACATAAAGCTCCCATTCATGCTGAAATAGACCTTTACAGGGTTAGAGGTTATGTGATCATTGCTCTCCTTTCACTAAAACACCTGTCAATCACTCGTCGCTATGGTAACACCAATCTGACCTTTTATATAACACTCTAGACAAACCATATCAGACACATCCATCTCTCTATTTCTCTCTTACTCTGTTATTGTTTTCCCAAAGACAATTTTCTGTTTCAGTCATGATGCATTCAATTAATAGGCTTCATGCTGTAGCACAAGATGAAAAAAACAGGCAGACAGACATCAATGCTGGTAACTTTTACCTAAATAATCCATGTGAGTCTGGCCTCAGAGCTGCTATAATCTAAAATGAGTAGGTTAGCATGTGCTTTGCATTATTATTTCAGAGTTAAAAGACATATCAAAGAAGTGCATCATTCATGTCAGGTCAACATGTTGCTGTTACATCAGACTTGCTTTTCTCTAGCCCTCTCCTTTGCCACAGCTCATGTCAAGCCTCTTCATCTTTGACAGGAAACTCATTCCTAAGGGAAGTTTGTGATATTTTGACACAGCCATCACTGATGAGACTGATAAATGTCATATCACTGTGTTCATATACACCCTGTGGGATAACCAGTAGATGCAAATACAAATTTACAGGTTACTGCATTCTTCAGATATTGATATGCCTGCTGCTCAAGAAAGCTGAATTCACAATGCAAATACAAATTTAGATATTCTGCTGCTGTGCCAAACAGTTTAAGTCAAGGGTCGTCAACCGGGGGTCTGCAACCCCTAGGGGTTACAAATAAGTTTTTGCTTAAAAATTAAATCATGGGTCAAAAAGAAAAAATCACAAAGTCAAATTTAAATATAATATTTGGTTTTAAAAAGATTATTATTACATTACCAGCATTATATTATTACATTATTACATTGTGATCGTTATTAAAGACAATGAGCACTATAACTTGAAAACGCTACTGGGTAATAATTTACACAATTTAGCTTGACAGAATGGATTGCCTTGTAATATCTACACCTCAAGCATGTGATTCCTCCACCTCTTTAGAAAATGGTGAAAATCCACGTTTCGCAGTTCTACGAAAGCAAGAGCACCCTTAGTTGATACTGTAATAATATCATGTTGGCGAAACAGATTTGGCAAATGCTCCAGTGTTTATGTATTTGTGTTTGGACTCTGCATGGAGAAGTCAAATGTTTCTTTTTACAATGTGTTTTTGCAGTGGTGAGCAATGTAGCCAATCACAGTTTCAAGGTTTGATTTTTTACAACGGAAATGAATCAATCAAATATTTACTTTAGCTGGACAATAACTTTTTTCTAGAGCTAATGTACAGCCAAAACAATCTCTCTTCCATTAATTTCCTATTATCAATGTGAAGCTGCTTTGAAACGATCTATATTATAAAAAGCGCTATATAAATGAAGGTGACTTGACTTGACATGTTTGTTGATCTCTTGAATGCAATGGCTAATCAGAGGAGTTTAAAATAGAATACACCCTGAGGTTTTGTTCAGTGCTGAGTTCTGCTCAAATAATGTTTCTTCACAAATAAAGAAATTGTTAAAAATATGAATAAAAAGGAAGTAAACACTGTAATCAACAGTGCACTCAGTAATCTAGTAAATTTATGCATACTTGTGAAATTAAATATTTATTAGATATTCAAAGATTTGTTTAAATAATATAAAACCGTATTTGCTGATTGCTGTCAGTACATGAGGACATATTAATAGTGTTTGCCTTTTTATTACTAATAATATAAATCAAACATTAGAATTTTTTTTGTATACTGTTTACTTTCTTTGTTTAACAGTTCTATAACATGTAAGACAAAACAGAGACAGTAAACTAATAAAGACAGAGAATGGCTGTGTGCTTAAGCACTGCTGTTTTTAAAATAAAAGTCCCCCTTCCGACACATCGGCCAAACAGAAAAACTTCTTAAACGATTTAAAAAGTACCCAAATATCAGCCTTGTCAATATATTGGTTCGTAACCCATTTGCTTTAGCAACATCACCACTCAAGTTGCATGAATGCCACAAGTATATGTAAAACCTGATGATCAAGGCCCGCCTCAAACCCAGGCCCGCCTGCAGGCGCTCTAACTAGGAGGCTAAAGACAGCAGTCTCTAGCATCCGTCGCTAGAGCGCCTCTTGAGATCAGGGAAGTTTAGAGGTTTAGAGGTCAAGAGGTTTACATGCACAGCTCTTACTGGCCTACATCTGTTACACAAGATATCCAGATAAAAGAGTTAGATGAGAAAAGATAAAGAATGATTAAGAATAGGACTTTTTGTTGTTTGAAGTAGAGCTCTATTTCTGCAGTACACACAATACACAGTATTAAGTTAGAAATAAATCAGGGCTCAGAGTAGAAATGCCACTAAAAGTGAGAAATATGTCCCAAATATGAAAAATATAGGTGGGATTGTCTCTGAATTCATCTGTTTTTATCTCTTGTGTAACCATTTGATGACATAACACTGTGCTGTTTAAAATCTGTGTTGTTGTATAGCTAATATTAGGTGATGTGTCTTGAATGAATGAATTAATGAATGAAAGCACTTCTACACTGACAGAAATTAAACAGCAAAAATAACAGCAATTAAAATAGCAATTAGTTTAAATCTATTGTTTCATTATGGTTTAAATTGCCTAATAAAGGTAAACAATGCCCTTGGAATTCAATTCCAGGGCCAAATACTGACCCTTAATAAAAAGTTAATTTCTGACATTGACGTGCTGTCAGTCAAACCACTCACTATTGTATTCCTTAAAAATAAAGCACAGGTATGTCGACTCCATAAACGTTTGTGTGTGTTTGTGTGTGTGTGTGTGTGTGTGTGTGTGTGTGCACGCATTCCTACATCTGTAATTACTCAGTTATCAGATCTCTACAGAATTAATTACAGCGGCGCTGCAGTTTAGTGTGGGTGGTCTATGAGTGAGTGAGTGTGTGTGTGTCTGTGAGCAAACGAGACCTCCTGGGTTCTGCAGGAAAGACGCTGTATACAGAATGAATGGAATATATTAAGCAGTGAAGACATCAAGACACGTCTTCTCTCTACACATCTCTATCTCAATCCACTCCCCTCAGCCATATTACTGCCCGTCTCTCCCTCATAAAAATGTATCATATTTCCTTGCTGGTTTTACTGTGGATGGACTACAGAAGAAAGATGTGGGGAAAACATTGTAGATCTGTAATGTATACTGGTGCCAAAAGTCAGGACACTTTTGTAAAAATGTCTAAATGTCATTACCTTATGCTCACCAAGGCTGCAATGTATTTGATCAAAACTTTTTAACACTGTTAAATATTATTGCAATTTAAAACAACTATTTTAATTTATTTTAAAATGCAATTAATTCCTGTAATGGCAAAGCTGAATTTTCAGCAGTTTTTGTATAATGTTTAACTTGGAAGTCTGTTTGTGCTACATTAAAAATAAATGTTACTTGTATGATATTTTGTTACATAACATTTTTATGTGTGCCTTAAGTGTCCAAATACGTTTTTGGACCACTGTGGATACTATACTGAGCTTTCAGCATTGATGAAAGCACTGCATTAGAGAGGTCTGTGTGTGTGTATTATTCATTTCTGTGTGGTCTGATTCCACTGTCCTCTTTGACCAACCACCATGATAAACGTTTTCATCCTGACCCCAAACCTCAGCCTAGTGCCACTTTCTCTGTCTGCATGCATGTGTTTGTGTGTGCGTGTGTGTGCACACGCATATTATTAAAGAAGCTGATGATAACAATAATTATGTTGATGATGAAGACTATGACTTAATCAAGAAAACAATCAAGGGCTAATATTGCATTGATGAGGAGAATAATTATAATGCTGTCATTAATGGCAATATTTATTTTCAGGAAGCTTCTCAGTAGGAAGATTAATGTTTATCACATGATCAAACAAGATCTCACCCTATGTTTTTTCACCCTCTATCGCAGCGAGATCTCTTTGATGTATACAGTAGCTACTGCATGAATGCTAATATGGGCATCTTTGTGTTTTCACTTTAACCCTTCAATGCTATCTTCTGCATGTTATTTTGCAAGCTGTAAAAATAAATAAAAGCTGTATTTGAAAGGAAAGGAAAACATTAAAATGTATTATTTGAGTCCTAATGTTCTGGTAAATAGAAATTATTTTTAAGGCTTTTTAAAAAAAAAATCTTTAGTCCCATTAAGGGTTAACAACACGAACCAAAGCCTTCTAAGAACACGCATTATGCTTGCATCTGTTAATATGTTATTCTGTGTGCCAGCTCTGCATAATAATTCCACTGGGCTGAATTATGAGATGAGCATGTGCATATAATGTGTGTACAGTGTGGTTCCAAAGTCTGAGCTCACTAATGAATATGCTTCTTTCTAAACAATTTCAAATTATACTCACATCATGACAATTTGAGTAAAAAAGTTAAAACATTAAAATGGATTTCATTGTATTTGATGTTAGTATTTCATTTTAACTTTCATTATAACATAACTTGTGCAAAACCTGATGATCATGTTCTCCAGAATGATTTTAAAATTACCCAAAGAGCATCTTGAGCTTCACTGGAAGAACTTCTGTACAATAAGTCAAATGATCAATGTCACAAATTTACTTGATTAGTGACCTAGAATCTAAAATATTATTTTTTTATTTTACTTCATAATATGTATTTGTTTTAAATCCTACAATTTGTACATTTGTAAAAACAATTTTAAATGTTATATTACTTTTGGATCCCACTTTATGTGCACAATAAAACATAAGCTGTACGGTATAGCTGGCAGTCTTTGCTCAGAGTGTGTTGCCCACACATTGTTTTAATATCATGACTCTGAGAGTGTGTCTGTGTAAACTGATGTATTTTTGCATTTCCCATGCACTGTAAGGTAGCGTTTCATCCCCGCTGAGAAAAAGGCTGATGGGGTGAGGAGGAGGAGAGGAATTCAATCTATTCTGATTGCATGGAGGAAGCAGGCGTGTGTAAGAGCGTGTGAATGTGCATGTGAAGGTCTCATGCAGGCGGTGCAACGATTCACAGTGGCTGTTCACACGGCAGCAGAAAACCATTCATGTTCTGCAGGGAGGACATGTTGTTGCTTTCAGACTGAACGCATGCACGCAGGTTAATGCGGCCAATCGGATCAAAAAGAATGTGTTATTTTGCAAGCTAAAACTGTTTATAAACAGTTTAGTTATGAAAAAGAGTTTGATTCTATAACCACAGAGCAAGTTCGGTAGATATGTGCTATATAAGCAGAATTCATACAGCTGTCAACTAGCTGCCGTAATCTGAAACACTGACTGTGTCAATGGAGTCTATATGTCTTATCTATTGATCTCTCCATCAACATGTCCCTAATACATCACTGTCTGCTTCTGCCTCTCTCCTCCACCCTGCATATCCATACAACCTTTACCACCTTGACTCTATTTCGCTCTCTCTCTCTTACTCTGTCGTACAGAACAATATCCCCATCACTCAATCATACTTTCGTCTTTACTGTTCTCTTGGCAGGTCATGCAAAATATATTATTTCTCTTTTGTGCAAAAAAAGAAATGCAAAACAAAACAAACAAAAAAATATGTCCTTACATGAAAAAATTATTATACAAGTAGTACAGGGGGGTAAAGGAAAAATGAGAACATATACAAAGAGACAAAGGAAAGAAATGAGCAGGCTTGAATAAATCATAAAATTTAAATTTTGGGTTTCAATGAAATATGTATATAAATTACAAGATAGAACACTTTGATCCAATTGGCCGCATTAACATGTGCATGCGTTCAGTCTGAAAACAACAAAAACATGTCCTCCCTGAAGTATTTCTTTATTTGGAAGAAATATTGCTCTGGCTCGTATAAACTTGTTGAGTCCATACGTTTTCTGGTTCAGCTAATTAGACTGAATGATAAATCCTTAATAAAGCTAAGGCTCAGTGATGAACTTTATATTGTGTCTGCTTCTGAACACTGTAGCTGGGGGGAATACACATAAGCTTGTGTGCTTAAATAATATAATTTAGTATGCTTAATAAAAGGGTAGGAATTTAGTGGGACATGTAGTTGTATTTAAGAATTAATAGAAGTTTTTGCTCTTTATGATATTGTTGATGTTGTTTTGTCTTTTTAAAATGCAGTCACCATTAGTGTTCCCTTTGGTGAAGTTGGAAATGGTTTGCTAAAAGTAATTTGGATCCTCAACAATGCACACATTGGGTAACTATTACGTTCGACTGAGCAGAATCAGTCATATGACAATATAATTATTATAATGACTACAATTTAGTTAATCAACTGAAATATCTGAGTAGAAACAATAATCCAAAGCTACCTGCATTTAAATAGCTTCATTTAAATGGTTAAGCTGACTCATTTAGAAGACCACATTAGGTGAATGACAGATGTTTTCAGAGATGCCATTACTTAATTAATTTGAAGGAACAAGCTTCTCAAATGAGTAAATTCAACTTCTAAGAATATACAGTGTGTGCAGAGAGTTTTCAAAAGCAGAGAAAAGAGAAATATATTGTCAAAGCCATTTTAATTCAACTGTCCCCATCTCTTTCTGTATCCCACTGTGTGGTATCTGTCAGGAGTTATCAAGTAATAAAGCACATGAGACTGGAGCAGTGAACTTCATCCATCTTGTTTACTCTTCACTTCCGTTCTCACAAATATTACGTCACTACACAACACTTCAAAATAGTACTCACAACATAATTCTCTCAGAAGGACTGTGCATTGTTGTGCCCGGGGGGGTCATTCTTTCGTTTTCTTCAACTCTTTATCTCTATTTCTCTCTCTAGCTCAACTAAAATGCTATGATCTCTTGCTGGGCCAGACATTTTAAGCCCTTTCTTGCTGAGCTTTCTCTCTTTTTCCTCCCTCTGTGCATCTCTTCCACCTCTCTGGAGCACTCAAGCCATGACTTATTCATCCAATCCAGGATTTATTATGTTTGGCCATGCATTTTTAACAGTGTATTTTTTTAGGTACACACATTTCACGGCTGAACTACATCTCTATTTGCTGAGGCCCCCACTCTCTGATCATGTGTACTGTTCTACCTGCTGGGAAGAGAAAATTAAGCAAACACGGGAAGTGGGAGAAAAGGAGAGAACGGATAGTTGCAAGTTACAGAAATAGGACACATTAACAATTTCTGTCATCATGCACTTATCCCCACAGTTTCAACTTATCCCCACAGTTTCAACCCTTTTTTAAAATTATTTTAATGAGATGCCAGGCAGAATGTCCAAGCTTCTTTTTGCCAAAACAATAAAATTGGTTTATTTATTTTATTATTTTATTTTGTGAGAGGAAATGAGAATAAATAAAATTAGGATAAACAAATGCATTTCACACATCTAACCCACTGACACAGATCAGTTACAATTAATAAACAGGGCAAATTAGCATGAGACCACAATCCCTTAAAAGCACAGATGGAAGTGTAAAGTTCTGTGGGTTATGTACTGACAATGTGCAAGTTAAAGAACATGGGTTAAAGATTAAAGAACAAAAACATGGGTGCAGCAACTCATTTCCATTATGACCACCGCAATCTACCAAGAGCAGCGCAAATGAGCGTAGGGTCCCAAACAAGCAGAGCCAATGATAATCAGGTGGGGGTAATCTACTAACAACAGGGTACAACGGGGCTAAAGGCACCTTTGATTTTATTTTCCTGTAAACCACTAGATGGCACAAAAAACTTGCCACAGTGCTTTCCAAAACATCCGCTTTTCAAGATGCACGTGTAAATTTGTCTGATCTTTGAATAGATCAGGGACATCAGTGCAAAGTTGATTCTGCTCTAATTTGATCTAATATTTGATGTTTTTTAAAATGTTGTAGATTTTAAGTAGCAAATGAGAATCGATAAAATTAATGTTTATATTTTGAGACAAAGGTCTTTTCAGTTTTGTTCAAGGTAATTAAAGCAGAAGTTTTTCAATAATGGAAGAATATGTAAAAGTATGGTATTTGGGGTAAAAAGTCAGGGCAAAAGGCACAATAATTAACATGATAATAAACAGCTGGCTAACTTTTCCATCTGTTGACATGACATGGTTATTCAGATGGTAAATATCATATATTAAGTTGGGTGTCCACCTTGGAGATAATACCCATATTTAAAATGAAACTATCATATAATAAAATATAATTTATAGTTACTACTTTAAATCTATATTAAATTATTATGGGATCTCCTTCAATGCTTTCAGAATCTTTACTTTTTAAAATACTTTTGTTTCTGTACTTTTGAAATTTATTTTTATATTAACATTTTAATGGCAGTATATTTATTGAACAAAATGACATTTTACAAACTTTGCTAAAGTGATTGTTTTTAACAAGTATTAACTTAGACATTATTAAAACATTACTTTAGCTTAAAGTATGTGTATTCATATTTTTGCCCCATATATTTTTATACAAAATGAACCACTTTTATGATTTATTTATTCATTTTCACACAAAATCTGTTGCTCCATCAAATACAAACATATATTTTTCTGCAATCTTACACTTTGGGAGTAGTGAAAAGCATTTTTTTTCTTAAGGTGTGCCTTTAGCCCCGTTGTACCCTACTGGTGCAGAAAATTAAAAAATAACATGACTTGGCAAACGATATGTTTGGGTATTGTCTTCCTCTGGCATTCCAAATAAAATTCCACACTAGAACTGAAGAAAAAAAAAAGAAAAAAAAATCACAGTTTTTGTGGTTGTGACAGGCAAACTCAAGTACCCCATGAGACTTGGGTATCTGTTATTACACAAGGCTGAAGACAGAAACAAAAGATAAAGGGAAGATTTCAGACAGGGAAGATGCAAGAAGTAATGAGAATCACTAAAGGTGAGTCAGAGAGTGTTCCTGTGTTTCCAAAGGCACTCTGTTTTAACTTTCTAAACTTACAACACTAATGCTATTTTGATATTTCAAATAGTATCCAATCCAGAGCTGAAAAATGAAATGTGTGGCTACATAACCTAATGCCAAAGCAAGTTTTGCAACACTTGTGGGAATTGCACAGGTGGAAATCTTAAGGCGTGTCATGATTCGATTCTGACTCAGGAAGTCATGATGCAAATAATGAAATAATTCTAGAAGATGTTTAAAGATTTTGAATACAGTCTAAAAATATGTCTGCATTGGCCTGCCAATATTCTTAGAATAAGTGGATAATGGATGTAGTAACTTAATATGAGAGCCAGCTCTTGATTTTACACAATCCCATTCTCTGATCTGATTAAAAAAATTGTCCATGCATAAACAAATGATTATGTTTTATTGTATAGACTGATATATACTGAGAAATAATACTTAATACTTTCTCCAAAAAAATAACTGCCCATGAAAAATCAAAGGTAGCCAGAACAGAACTGAGTGAAAGTTAAAAAGTTCCATGTAATTCCACATGTAATTGTACTTGTATATACACTCACCTAAAGGATTATTAGGAACACCATACTAATACTGTGTTTGACCCCCTTTCGCCTTCAGAACTGCCTTAATTCTACGTGGCATTGATTCAACAAGGTGCTGAAAGCATTCTTTAGAAATGTTGGCCCATATTGATAGGATAGCATCTTGCAGTTGATGGAGATTTGTGGGATGCACATCCAGGGCACGAAGCTCCCGTGAATATACTATATACAGTATATATATACAGGTGCTGGTCATATCATTAGAATATCATCAAAAAGTTGATTTATTTCACTAATTCCATTCAAAAAGTGAAACTTGTATATTATATTCATTCATTACACACAGACTGATATATTTCAAATGTATTTCTTTTAATTTTGATGATTATAACTGACAACTAAGGAAAACCCCAAATTCAGTATCTCAGAAAATTAGAATATTGTGAAAAGGTTGAATATTGAAGACACCTGGTGTCACACTCTAATCAGCTAATTAACTCAAAACACCTGCAAAGGCCTTTAAATGGTCTTTCAGTCTAGTTCTGTAGGCTACACAATGTCCAAGAACATTAATAGAGAGGCGAAGGGAAGGAAAAGATGTGGTAGAAAAAAGTGTACAAGCAATAGGGATAACCGCACCCTGGAGAGGATTGTGAAATAAAACCAATTCAAAAATGTGGGGGAGATTCGCAAAGAGTGGACTGCAGCTGGAGTCATTGCTTCAAGAACCACTACGCACAGACGTATGCAAGACATGGGTTTCAGCTGTCACATTCCTTGTGTCAAGCCACTCTTGAACAACAGACAGCATCAGAAGCGTCTTGCCTGGGCTAAAGACAAAAGGGACTGGACTACTGCTGAGTGGTCCAAAGTTATGTTCTCTGATGAAAGTAAATTTTGTCCCAGAGTCTGGAGGAAGAGAGGAGAGGCACACAATCCACGTTGCTTGAGGTCCAGTGTAAAATTTCCACAGTCAGTGATGGTTTGGGGTGCCATGTCATCTGCTGGTGTTGGTCCACTGTGTTTTCTGAGGTCCAAGGTCAACGCAGCCGTATACCAGGAAGTTTTAGAGCACTTCATGCTTCCTGCTGCTGACCAACTTTATGGAGATGCAGATTTCATTTTTCAACCTGCACACAGTGCCAAAGCAACCAGTACCTGGTTTAAGGACCATGGTATCCCTGTTCTTAATTGGCCAGCAAACTCGCCTGACCTTAACCCCATAGAAAATCTATGGGGTATTGTGAAGAGGAAGATGTGATATGCCAGACCCAACAATGCAGAAGAGCTGAAGGCCACTATCAGAGCAACCTGGGCTCTCATAAACCCTGAGCAGTGCCACAGACTGATCAACTCTATGCCACGCCGCATTGCTGCAGTAATTCAGGCAAAAGGAGCCCCAACTAAGTATTGAGTGCTGAACATGCTCATACTTTTCATGTTCATACTTTTCAGTTGGCCAAGATTTCTAAAAATCCTTTCTTTGTATTGGTCTTAAGTAATATTCTAATTTTCTGAGATACTGAATTTGGGATTTTCCTTAGTTGTCAGTTATAATCATCAAAATTAAAAGACATAAACATTTGAAATATATCAGTCTGTGTGTAATGAATGAATATAATATACAAGTTTCACTTTTTAAATGGAATTAGTGAAATAAATCAACTTTTTGATGATATTCTAATTATATGACCAGCACCTGTATACACTCACCTAAAGGATTATTAGGAACACCTGTTCAATTTCTCATTAATGCAATTATCTAATCAACCAATCACATGGCAGTTGCTTCAATGCATTTAGGGGTGTGGTCCTGGTTAAGACAATCTCCTGAACTCCAAACTGAATGTCAGAATGGGAAAGAAAGGTGATTTAAGCAATTTTGAGCGTGGCATGGTTGTTGGTGCCAGACGGGCCGGTCTGAGTATTTCACAATCTGCTCAGTTACTGGGAGTTTCACGCACAACCATTTCTAGAGTTTACAAAGAATGGTGTGAAAAAAGAAAAACATCCAGTATGCGGCAGTCCTGTGGGCGAAAATGCCTTGTTGATGCTAGAGGTCAGAGGAGAATGGGCCGACTGATTCAAGCTGATAGAAGAGCAACTTTGACTGAAATAACCACTCGTTACAACCGAGGTATGCAGCAAAGCATTTGTGAAGCCACAACACGCACAACCTTGAGGCGGATGGGCTACAACAGCAGAAGACCCCACCGGGTACCACTCATCTCCATTACAAATAGGAAAAAGAGGCTACAATTTGCACAAGCTCACCAAAATTGGACAGTTGAAGACTGGAAAAATGTTGCCTGGTCTGATGAGTCTCGATTTCTGTTGAGACATTCAGATGGTAGAGTCAGAATTTGGCGTAAACAGAATGAGAACATGGATCCATCATGCCTTGTTACCACTGTGCAGGCTGGTGGTGGTGGTGTAATGGTGTGGGGGATGTTTTCTTGGCACACTTTAGGCCCCTTAGTGCCAATTGGGCATCGTTTAAATGTCACGGCCTACCTGAGCATTGTTTCTGACCATGTCCATCCCTTTATGACCACCATGTACCCATCCTCTGATGGCTACTTCCAGCAGGATAATGCACCATGTCACAAAGCTCGAATCATTTCAAATTGGTTTCTTGAACATGACAATGAGTTCACTGTACTAAAATGGCCCCCACAGTCACCAGATCTCAACCCAATAGAGCATCTTTGGGATGTGGTGGAACGGGAGCTTCGTGCCCTGGATGTGCATCCCACAAATCTTCATCAACTGCAAGATGCTATCCTATCAATATGGGCCAACATTTCTAAAGAATGCTTTCAGCACCTTGTTGAATCAATGCCACGTAGAATTAAGGCAGTTCTGAAGGCGAAAGGGGGTCAAACACAGTATTAGTATGGTGTTCCTAATAATCCTTTAGGTGAGTGTATATCCCCGAATTTTAGATATAGACTGAAAAATATAACTTTTTCATTAAACTCTGCACATGTACAAGTAAAAAATAAAAAATAAAAAATAATAATAAAATGCTCATGCTCTGACAATATGGATTGAATTTAATTTAATGTTTTATGTAAAAGTCAAAATAAAATGCCCAGGAACATTTTAGTTGGCTTTTAGTAGTAAAGAAAGATTTCAGTCATCATGTCCTGCATTATGACAAGTACTGCACTCTGAAGGTCTAAATTACATTAATTATTATTATTATTATTACAAACATAATGGAATTAAAGTGTTCAGTCTGAATAGCATTTGAGTGAAATCAATAGTTAAGTAATGAAGGCCAATTACTCATGTTCTCTGTTCCAACATGCTGAGAGGTTTTTCAGTCCATTTAAATGCAGCACACAAAGCCAGATTTCTTCATAAATAAAAGACAGCTAAGTTCAGCTTCTAGCAGTACCCAGCACAGATGGATGGGGCCTTTTCTCCTCTGTGATGGTTTTCTTAGCAACATTATGATGTTGCCACTGGAACAAAACAGTGCGTTAAATTGAGCAGTGTGGAGGGCTAGTCGTCCCCTCTTTCAACTCAATAAGAGCATTCCCTGAAAATCGCTATCAATCAATGCTCACTGCTCGATGACTCATCAAAATAACACCTCTCTGAAAGTGTACGAGAGTCTTTGTGTGTGTTTTAGTGAGTATGAATGTAGAGCGCAGAGAGACATCCAGATAAATGAGCGTGGCCATTTTAACTTGGTTTCTGGATAAAAACTGTTATAAAACAGCTCCCAAAAAATAAAACTAGCAAAACAATCTGTCACGTTTTGTATTAATTGGAGTGATGTTACTGTAATTTGCATAATTTGCATAAATGTCATTTAGCAGGCATACCTCTATGCGACCTGTGTCTGGTTGAAAACCGCGGGAGGGGTCTTCTGTAGTGACCCGGCACTGAATGGCACAGCCATTGATCTGGATCTTGTCCTGTTCGAGACCCAACTCAGAAAGACTGCGACCCTCACACACGCGCAGCTGTGCATGAACCAAATCCACACTAGAAGAGGCAGAGAAAGAGAGAGAGAGCCGTTATCAGCGCTAACTGATGAATAAACCCTGAAGTGGAATGAAATTCATTACACAAACTTGAAACACCAATCTCACTTTTATCTTTGACAATCACAGCTGCATAATTAATTTGATGATCTTCCTCCTTTTGAAATGTTTATCCATGAAAGAAGTTTGCCCACTTAGTGCTCGCACCAATATCAAGCAATTTGCTTTGATTAATTTGAATCCATTATGATGTAGACGTATTGATTGTCAATGAGACACAGTTTCTTATAATCCAAATCAATCTTTGCTTAATTCAAACAATTAAAGTATTTCAGACTTCATTCAAAGTTGAAAAAAAAATCACATAGAATTAGATTAAATGAATTAAAATGGCTATACGAAGAGCATTAAGCACAAATACTAATTTGCTCTCAAACTACCTAAGGAAATATCTAGCAAATCACTTCAGGGACTAAAGAGATCTGCTATTTTAGCTGACAGGAACGATATGCTAATTTTATCACTAAGCTGCTCAGTTGATAAACCACTTCAAATTTTATTTTTGAGATTTTGAGAGAGGGGAAAATACTTAAAAATGTATTTTGTTCTTGTTTGTCTGTAAAGAATATGGTTGTTAAGAAGCTGCTATGACATTTCTGTAAAAGACAGGAGGTACGCTAATGACTTGGCATGAAAATGTCAAAAATAAGCTCATAAACCACATGCTGTCGAGCAGGCATACATACAACACCTTTACAGATCTTCTACTTGTCAACAGTTGCACAGGTTAACACCCTCTATCTATCTATACAGAATGTGAAGGTGAACTTTTTGTGTGAAGGATTTAATACATTTTCAACCTTGTCTAATTGCACTTTTTTTCAGCTATACAGTTAAAATAGTGCCTATTTAGCTTCATCTACAAATTGATGTTGATGCTCGATTAACTATATGTGTTAATTAAGCATTAGCAGAGTTCTTTTCTTTTGCACAGAGCTGTTTTTACTCCACACCGGTTGCATTCTGTTGAGCGGTGTGGTGCCAGGTCAACTAAGGAATTAATGTGTGTTAAGGTAAACAAATAGCCAGTGGTCTGTAATGCAAACTAGATTATGGCCTAGTTAATTGAAACAAAATACAAGGGTGAACACATGGAACACACACACATATGTTCAGTGGACATGATCTGCTATTGAACAAAGTGTGTGTGTGTGTGTGTGTGAGAGAGAGAGAGAGAAAGGAGAGAATGATAGAGAGTATTATCATCCTTAGTTCGGAGACAGATTTAACCTTAATAACTACTGTGGTATGTGTAAAAAGCAACCTAGGTAAACTTTTCTGCAACATCCTAAACAGCAGACTAGCCCATTTTCTCAGAGAAAGAAATGTCCTGAGCAAGTGTCAAATTGGCTTCCAACCAAAATATTGCACATCAGACCATTATATAAACTCTCTATACCTTAATCGATAAATAAATCAATCAAAACAACCGTAAAATTTCCTCATGCTTTGTCGACTTCAAAAAAGCTTTTGACTCCATTTGGCATGAAAGACTTTTTCTTAAATTAATCCAGTGTGGCATCAGAGGAAAAACATACACTATATTGCCAAAAGTATTGGGACACCCCTTCAAATCATTGAATTCAGGTGTTCCAATCACTTCCATGGCCACAGGTGTATAAAATCAATCACCTTGCAGACTGCTTCTACAAACATTTGTGAAAAAATGGGTCACTCTCAGGAGCTCAGTGAATTCAAGCGTGGTACTGTGATAGGTTGCCACCTGTGCAATAAGTCCATTCGTGAAATTTCCTCACTACTAAATATTCCATGGTCACCTGTTAGTGGTATTATAACAAAGTGGAAGCAATTGGGACACTACATGTAAAATCACAGAGCGGGGTCAGTGCATGCTGAGTCGCCAACTTTCTGTCGATAGCTACAGACCTCCAAACTTCGTGTGGCCTTCAGATTAGCTCAAGAACAGTGCGTAGAGAGCTTCATGGAATGGGTTTTCATGGCCGAGCAGCTGCAAACAAGTCTTACATCACCAAGTGCAATGCGAAGCGTCGATGCAGTGGTGTAAAGCACGCCGCCACTGGTAGAGCAGTGGAGACGTGTGTTCTCTGGAGTGACGAACCACACTTCTCTGTCTGGCAATCCGATGGACGAGTCTGGGTTTGGCAGTTGCCAGGAGAACGGTACTTGCCTGACTGCATTGTGCCAAGTGTAAAGTTTGGTGGAGGGAGGATTATGGTGTGGGGTTGTTTTTCAGGGGTTGGGCTTGGCCCCTTGGTTCCAGTGAAAGGAACTCTTAATGCTTCAGCATACCAAGACATTTTGGACAATTTCATGCCCCCAACTTTGTGGGAACAGTTTGAGGATGGCCCCTTCCTGTTTCAACATGACTGCGCACTAGTGCACAAAGCAAGGTCCATAAAGACATGGATGAGCGAGTTTGGTGTGGAGGAACTTGACTGGCCTGCAGAGTCCTGACCTCAACCCGATAGAACACCTTTGGGATGAATTAGAGCGGAGACTGCGAGCCAGGCCTTCTCGTCCAACATCAGTGCCTGACCTCACAAATGCGCTTCTAGAAGATAGGTCAAAATTCCCATAAACATACTCCTAAACTTTGTGGAAAGCCTTCCCAGAAGAATTGAAGCTGTTATAGTTGCAAAGGGTGGGCCAACTCCACATGAAACCCAATGGATTAAGAATGGGATGTCATTAAAGTTCATGTGCATGTAAGGGCAGGCATCCCAAAACTTTTGGCAATATAGTGTATGACATCATCAAATCAATGTACACAAACAACAAATTTGCTGTTAAAATTGGTAACAAAGAATTCCTCCCTCAGAGTCGTGGAGTGAGGGCGATGTATACATAAATGAGTCTGCAGCACCTGTTCTTACAGCCAACATCATAGCTTTAAATTAGACAACATGCTCCTCAAACACACGCAGAACTACACTTACCTTGGCATAAATATTAGCAACAAAACTGTGAATAACCTGAAAGACAAGGCATGGAGAGCTTTTTATGCTATTAAGAGAAATATCAAAATTGACATCCCAATCAGAATCTGGCTAAAAAGAATCAAATCAGTAATAGAACCCATCACGCTTTATGGGTGTGAAGTCCGGGGCCCACTCACAAACCAAGAGTTTACTAAATGGGACAAACACCTCTGCAGGTTGAGCTATGCAAAATCTTGAGTAGCTATGAGTAAAGCGCAAAACCCCAAATAATGCCTGCAGAGCAGAATTAGGATTATACCCATTTATAATCACAATTAAAAAAGGGCCATTAAATTCCATGCCCACCTTTATCACAAAAATTGTGATAAACAGACCCTCCATCACAAAACCATAAACTACCAAGAGCTGATGCCAGAAAGAAATGCCCTCTTAGAGCTTGGTCTTAGAGCTGACTACACAAACCAAAACATGTCTGACTGAGAATGGTCTCAGGCTCAGACGTCACGCCCACGGACTGTTGGCTGAACGTCTGATGCAAAGTCCTGAGCATCTACAGTCTCACCATAGAGACAGGCAGACACAGACAGACACAGACAGGCCTGGCTACCAAAAGAAGACTGGCTGTGCCCCCACTGCACAGAAAATGAAGTGGGGAAACAGAACTACACTTTCTAACGTCCTGCCCTCATTACGCACAAATTCTTTCCCCATTTCACAACCCACCACAAAGACTTCCATCAGAAACCAAATATGGACAAACTCTCATACCTGCTAGGAGAAAGCCTAACAAGCTCAAACCTGTCTGCCAGGTTTGTGAGGTCCTGTCATGACAAAAGAGCATCCAGCGGGACAGAACTACCACCACACTCACTATATTGCCTAAAATATTATAAGAGTAAACATTTTTATTTCTATGTTTATTTTCATCTGTATTCCATGTTATATTTTATTTTGGATTTTTTTTTATTCAATAATGATGTTATTATTATTTTATTTATTTATTTATTTTTATTGTATAGTGTTATTAATGCTTTGGCAATGTAAAGATTTCTTTCACCATGCCAATAAAGCTATGAGAGAGAGAGAGAGAGAGAGAGAATCATGTTTAGCTTCAAATCTAATAATGTCAATGACAACAAGTTTGTGTCAGGGTTAGGTTTAAGGGTATGGTATTGTAAATATCACTATATTAGTGTAAATACCATTCATTTAGCTTCAAAGGTCCAGTGTGCTTGTGCTTGTGTTTGTGTATTTTGTGTAACGTGAATCTAATAGGTCAAAGTGTGAACTGGGGAATATCAGCCCACACGCACATTGTCAAGCACACACATGCAGTAGATACACACACAGAATTCGGATTAATCAGACAACATTCTATGAAGACACACATACATAGACATACAGAGCCATAGATATGTATACGTAGATGCCTCATTAGCGACTGTGTCTATGGGCCACTATACGTGAGCCGTCCGCCATTTTCGAACGGTCAAACCCGGTCCTGAACGCGCATTGTGATTTGTGAACATTCAAAAGTTGCCTGTGCATCTGCAACTGTAGTTATACGCATGCATGTATGAATATCTATATCTGCAATAAAATGAAGCAGATGATTTTATAGGTTTTAGTTTATCATAAATGGTAGACAATTCTGCATGCTAAAAATATTGGTTAAAGATCTTAACATTATCTTAACATCATTAATATTATTGATCATCAGAGAACCCTATAGACACATTGCTCAACTTTCAATGAAAGCAGTGAACTCATTATGAACAAGTTAATTGGAAAGAAATCATAAACCATCAACCAATCAAAATAAATAAATTATAAAAATAGTAATACATTAGTAATGTTTTTAATAAACAATAATATATTCTATTTATTAATTTCAAACCATGTTTAATCACCATAAACTAGGTATTATTTGAAAGCTAAAATTCTCAAAAATCATCCTGTTTTGCAATCGTTTTATTAAAAAAAACGTTATAAAAGTATGAACATCACATTAGCTACTGAATTTAAACCATTTTTAAGGTAGGGATATTATAAATGAGGAGTCAAAATTATAAATTAATATACATTTATTTAAAATATGAAATTATATAATATTCTAGATAGCTTATTATTCTACATTACTTGAATGCATATAGATTTACAACACTGCGTGTGTAAAAATAGGGTTCGTCGTGGTCGATCTTTTGCATTCGTCTGGACAACAAAGACAGCAGATTTGCTGAATGAAAATGCACTTTCACTCTCTGACAGTAGGACGCGCTTATGGAACAGCAGAAATATGTCTGTTTCTCTTCTTTAACTACTCTTAAATTTAGTTTAATATAAGCACTTTCAAAGACCAATGTTTGTTTTGACATACTTTCCAGTCCTTGATACTGTGTCTGAAATTCAAGAACAAATGTTACGTGTTTTTTGTGTAGATGAAACATTATAATAGCACAATACAGGAACTAACATGTAGCTAACATGACATTAAAAAGTAGCCTAACCGTAGTTAAAAACCTGTAATATTGAGTTAAAACATATAGGCTATAAAATAAAAAAATAAAAAAATTCTCACATGTGAAATCGCGCTGGGTTTTTACAGAGGCTGCAGAGTTTTTTTTTTTTTTTTTTATGCAAGTGATGACAGCATCTGAAGTGTTGACGTGTGTTGACCGTTCTAAAATGGCGGCGCGTCGACGTGCCTGGAGCAGTCGAATGATGCATCTACATATACATATCTATGTACACAGCAGCCCAACAACTATGTTTTATGCATCTCTATGAATGATAACCTTCTTGTTACACTGTGTCTGAGTTTAGTTTTTCATAAACTTTTAGCTGGTTATCATTGTGTCCTGATTTTTCCCTTTCTATTTCCTTGGTTATCAATTTTGCATTAGTTTCCATGGTTATTTATTGTTTGATTAATCTGCCACTCCTGTTTCCTCCCTTTGATTATCCTTTGTATAGCTTTATATACACTCACCTAAAGGATTATTAGGAACACCTGTTCAATTTCTTATTAATGCAATTATCTAATCAACCAATCACATGGCAGTTGCTTCAATGCATTTAGGGGTGTGGTCCTGGTCAAGACAATCTCCTGAACTTCAAACTGAATGTCAGAATGGGTAAGAAAGGTGATTTAAGCAATTTTGAGCGTGGCATGGTTGTTGGTGCCAGACGGGCCGGTCTTAGTATTTCACAATCTGCTCAGTTACTGGGATTTTCACGCACAAACATTTCTAGAGTTTACAAAGAATGGTGTGAAAAGGGAAAAACATCCAGTATGCGGCAGTCCTGTGGGCGAAAATGCCTTGTTGATGCTAGAGGTCAGAGGAGAATGGGCCGACTGATTCAAGCTGATAGAAGAGCAACTTTGACTGAAATAACCACTCGTTACAAACGAGGTATGCAGCAAAGCATTTTTGAAGCCACAACACGCACAACCTTGAGGCGGATGGGCTACAACAGCAGAAGACCCCACCGGGTACCACTCATCTCCACTACAAATAGGAAAAAGAGGCTACAATTTGCACGAGCTCACCAAAATTGGAAAGTTGAAGACTGGAAAAATGTTGCCTGGTCTGATGAGTCTCGATTTCTGTTGAGACATTCAGATGGTAGAGTCAGAATTTGGTGTAAACAGAATGAGAACATGGATCCATCATGCCTTGTTACCACTGTGCAGGCTGGTGGTGGTGGTGTAATGGTGTGGGGGATGTTTTCTTGGCACACTTTAGGCCCCTTAGTGCCAATTGGGCATCGTTTAAATGCCACGGCCTACCTGAGCATTGTTTCTGACCATGTCCATCCCTTTATGACCACCATGTACCCATCCTCTGATGGCTACTTACAGCAGGATAATGCACCATGTCACAAAGCTCGAATCATTTCAAATTGGTTTCTTGAACATGACAATGAGTTCACTGTACTAAAATGGCCCCCACAGTCACCAGATCTCAACCCAATAGAGCATCTTTGGGATGTGGTGGAACGGGAGCTTCGTGCCCTGGATGTGCATCCCACAAATCTCCATCAACTGCAAGATGCTATCCTATCAATATGGGCCAAAATTTCTAAAGAATGCTTTCAGCACCTTGTTGAATCAATGCCACGTAGAATTAAGGCAGTTCTGAAGGCGAAAGGGGGTCAAACACAGTATTAGTATGGTGTTCCTAATAATCCTTTAGGTGAGTGTATATATAGCCTATACAACGATCAGGCATAACATTATGACGTTTATGACTAATTAGGGATGGGATTTTTTATTCATCAAATTGTCGTCACCATTTTCTGAACAAACTATACACAACAAGCTTACGTTATATCTTAAGGTTTTCATTCAGTTCAAAACATTAAACAATATAATATTGTTAAAAAAAACAAAAAATATAGTCCTAAAGAACAAAAACATTATAAGGTTAAGCAGCGTGCCAGTTATCTTGCAGAACTTAGACCTACATACACTCGAGTCCGAATATGGTTCTTGTTTATAATATTGTTTCACAAGTTGCAGAGACACAAAGATAACGGTGTTAAGTAAAGTTTCTAACAGCTCTTTGTTTTCTGTTCATAAACCCTCGACAAAACTTAAAGGAAGCATTTGTCTCATTTTGCTATCATGTAAGTTATGTCGCTCTCACTCGGTGAACATCTGTGCTTACCTGCACTCGTGATGCTGTGATGGACAGCTGTCTTTCCTCATTCAACTGGTGTTTGGATGTCATGTGATTTCTCATTGTGGTCGTGGTATTAGGCTATGAAAACGTTTCATTAATTAATTTTATCAAAAGTAACTCAATTTTGTAAGATCATTTAAAATTTTCATCCAAGTAATTCCAAACATCGCGATGCAGCGACGACATTTTGTGATCAAATACACTCAACTTATTAACCCGCTCCACAGCGCTACCCAGTGGATTTAGTTATAACTGCGAGTTTTAGAGTGATTCATCATGGATTCACTGCATTTACGGCCAGCAGAGCAACATAGTAAAATTCGAATAGTATTTTTATTATTCGAATATTAATTACAGATCGAATATTCGACTATTCGTGCACACCCCTATGACTAATACTGCTGTGGTCCCTGTTTTGCTGCCAAAACAGCCCTGACCCGTCGAGGCATGGACTCCACTAGACCCCTGAAGGTGTGCTGTGGTATCTGGCATCAAGATGTTAGCAGCAGATCCTTTAAGTCCTGTAATATGCGAGGTGGGGCCTCCATGGATCAGACTTGTTTGTTCAGCACATCCCACAGATGCTCGATTGGATTGAGATCTGGGGAATTTGGAGGCCAAGTCAACACCTCAAACTCGTTGTTGTGCTCCTCAAACCATTCCTGAACCATTTTTGCTTTATGGCAGGGTGCATTATCCTGCTGAAAGAGCCACAGCCACTAGGGAATATCGTTTCCATGAAAGGGTGTACATGGTCTGCAACCGTGCTTAGGTAGGTAGTCCTTTATAGTGTATCCTGGTGCCATGTGTTCCCCAGGTAAGCGACACACACGCACCCGGCCATCCACATGATGTACTTTTTTTTTTTTTTTTTTCGTAGCGGTTATAAATATTATTAAAAAAAATATTTTTTTTCCATCAAATTTATTACTTTTTTTTTTTTTTGGACATTCATTTAAATTATTGCACTTCTATCATCAAATTATCACTCTATAGTTATTCTAAATCTAAATGAACTTTCCCTACTTCTAGTAGCCTACCACGCCCACCACATCCCGCCCCACACTAGAGCGCCATCGGTCTACATGAAAAACTCCCTGATGTACATCCAAAAATATCATCAAAACGAAAAAAAAAGAAAAAGATTCCGTCATGAATACAAAAGAAGACTACTTTTACTGCTGGTGATGATGGCTAATGATTTTAAAGCCCGACATGTGCTTCTGAAAGGTAGGCTTATGCATGTGTAGCCTATGTGAAAGAAAGCGTGGGAGAAGTTATGTGGCTCACCTTATTGTGTGCGTAATATTTATATATTCCAGCTAACATTTGGATGTTTAATGACCGTTGAAAAGACGTCCCTCCGACACGTCCCGTCATGGGTGAAAAATAGTTCCAAAATGAAAGTTGACTGGACGTACGTTAAGCATATCTGAATGCATTTTTTGGAAATGTAATGTTACATTGTTTCCCGATTTATGCCGTCCTACAGCGACTATTTTACACGTTGCCGTCGGACCAATTTTTGCTGGAATGCCATATATTGATATTAATAATATTTATAACCGCTACGAAGAGCTGTGCACGCAGAGACTACCACTGTTTTGCCGCTTTCCGTGCGTCATTCATTAAAAATGAACTAGAGACTTCCGCGTCCCGTATGCTGGTTTCACAGGATTGTAAATGCAATGCAAATTTTTATTCATTTACATTTATACATTTATTTGTAATAAACACTTTAAGTGGCCCATTAAAAAGTATTATTTATATGTTGAATTATGTTTTTAAAACAAACATGAGGTCATATTGTGACCGTTGAGGTGTGCCTAGAAAGAGCTGTAATATTTCCTCCGGAGTGGAGAGCGCCTTTCTGAAGATTCCGTTCATTTCTAAAGCTCATTCCGCTCAGCTCAACCGAGAATGCCCTATGTGACATGCATGGTTCGAATACAGGCCTATCTGAAATAAGTAGCTAGGGCTGCCCCCAACTAAAAAAATTTCTAGTAGTTGTTCATTAGCCGTTGTTGACGCGGTGCCAGTGCCTCCATGTCATTGTCTGATATATTTGCTTATTATTTATTAAATCCAGGCAATTGGTTGATAAAACATTGATTAAATATAAAGACAAAATCAAGATGTAATTTATACAAAACGAAATTCACTTTAAAAAAAAAAGGCTTTCTACAAAAAAAAACTTAATGAAGTGGTCAAAATCATTTCTGACCCCCATGTCTTCTGACACATATTGCGCATCTTATGTGTCCTGTTCACTTTTTTTTTAATAATCAACGTAAATGAAATAAAATGTATAATATTTAAACATATGAAACTAAATGCGTGTTTTAATGGCTATAACAAGTATAGTAGGCTACCGTACAGAGAAATTTCATGTCAGAGCTGGATTTGAGCGCGCGAGCGGTTCCTGCAGAGCTTCGCTTACATGCTCTGGGGTGCGTTTCCTGTACAACAACGTTACTCACTGCTTATAATATAACTACCATAGTACGATGCGTCGTTGAACAAATCAACTAGCTAGTCACGACTGTTTCCCAAAACCGTATTGTCGCAAATCTGTCGTTCAACCACGTTGGTTAATGATGTCATGCAGGTGGTGGAGTAATAAATGCTTTTAATGAATTAGTTTGAGATCGAATTCATGCTAGATTTTTTGCTATAAATTATGAACATGGCATCTGAGGTCTAATTCTTATTTTTCTCAGTTATTTTGCTTTATTTCCAGATTCAATCACAGGCTCGTTACGTACGCACATGCGCACTCTTCAAAAACGGTGCTTTAAATCTCTTGACAAACTAAAATACATAAATTACATTTGTATACATTCGAAATAAAAGATATAGATTGTACTAAATGCTAAAGGTAAGGATTTATTAAGTCCACATGTCTTGCAAACAATAAACTCTGCTTCTAACCACAAGTCGAGAGCTGTCGTTCCAACCACACAAGTTTGCGATGCTGTTTGCGAACGTTCGTTGGAACGATGGTTTCGGGAAACACCGACTGGTTGAACTATGTTGATAACGACGGAACTTGCGACCATAGTTGGCTAACGATGCTTTTGGGAAACGCACCACTGGTAAGGTAGGCAGGTTTTTTGCGTTCATTTTTATTTCCTGTCGCTGTGCAGGCTCTTTTATTGTATATGGCAGTGTAAACAGCTCAATAACCCTTTTATTTAAAGGTTTAATGTAGGCCATAGTCAGTTGCATTAGGATTGCAAGAAGAATCAACAATGTCAAAAATGTGATGTGCAGTCAAATGTCCCGGTCTGTATGCTGTTCTCACCGATATGCTTGTTGTGCTTTCGTGTTTTATGGACTCGATATTGTTTTTATTCAAATGTGGTTTGATCGGACCACAGGGGCCAGCCTTCACACCCCACGTGCATCAATGAGCCTTGGCCGCCCATGACCCTGTCGCCGGTTCACCACTGTTCCATCCTTGGGCCACATTTGATAGACACTGACCACTACAGACCGGGAACACCCCACAAGAGCTGCAGTTTTGGAGATGCTCTGACCCAGTCGTCTAACCATCACAATTTGGCCCTTGTCAGACTCTCTCAAATCCTTACACTTACCCATTTTTCCTGCTTCTAACACATCATCTTTGAGGACAAAATGTTCACTTGCTGCCTAATATATCCCACCCACTAACAGGTGCCATGATAATCAGTGTTATTCACTTCAACATTATTAGTTATTAGTCATAGTCATAATGTTATGCCTGATCTGTGAAAAAAACCCTTTAAGTATGGGCCTGCCTTAACACAAACTATATATGTGTGTGTGTATATATATATATATATATAGTTTGTGTTAAGGCAGGCCCATACTAAAAGATTTTTAAAATCTTATCAGATTTAATACAGAGTGTGTGCGCGTAGGGCTGGACGATTAATCAAAAAGTAATCTAAAACGAAATTCAGAACCTCCAACCGACGTAATTTTCCCATGTCGGTTATTTCGGTTTTAGTCACGTGACTCCGCCCCGTCAGTCACATCAAGTGCAGTTTGCAGGCACACAGATTCAGGAGCAGTTATCTTTGTTTATACAGAGACTAGTTATCTTTGTTTATACAATCTGGATGCATAGAATTACTATGGTAATTGCATGTTTTACACAGTTTATACAGGTAAGTTAATCTTGCGCTGCTACACACACACAGATGGCACGTGCAAAGCCCCGAAGCCAGATCACTTTCACTTGCGTCCTCATGAAGTTTGTCAATTAAATGCGTTTAAAGGCTTGCCAGTTTGAACATTCAAGCGATTTTACACTATTCAAGAACAACATGGCAAACATCTCCGTTCAGTGCTCGTGAGCTTTTTTCTGTGACACAGAGAGTCGAGTCGTGTTGTGTCTCTGACAACGTGCGTGCCCTGAAGCCAGATCACTTTCATTTGCGTCCTCACAAAACTTTTTCAATTGTATGTGTTTTAAGGCCTGCCCGTTTGAACATTAAAACGATTTTAGACCATCGGATGTGTATTATGTTGAACTAATGCCTGATATATTGTGACACGAACACTCATACAGAAAATAGCTCGCACATCACGTAAAGATCACATGCAGAGAGGAGCGCAGAAACTCATTGTCAATGCTTTCCTGTGATTTATCACTAAAGTAGCTTAAAAAACTCAACCGTTATAGCATCAATTTGTCTACCTTTGAAGTAACTACAAACCACAGCTTTATAATTAATAGAGACAGTATGACTAATTCACACACACACAATCACTCGCTCATTCATGCATTCAAATAAATGTAATGTAGGCCTACTGTGCTAATTTATCTGTATCTGATGTAAAACAAACAGAAATCTGTAAGAAATGTTACGACCCATAGACAATAACTGCTGAAAGTGAGCTGTTTCCTTCAAGTATTTTAAAATGCACTTTTTCATTAGAAATCTAAAATATCCCACCTTTAATAGTTGAACATATTTACAGTACAAACCTTATCAGTGAACTATGAGGGCGAAAAAAAAAAAAGAGCAAAATAGTCGTTCATTAATCGTAATCGAGGGAACATGTTCAATTAATCAAGATTTAGATTTTAGGTCAAATCGTCCAGCCCTATGTGTGAGTTTGTCCTTGGGGTTCCCCCCACACAACAGGATTTTTGATCATAAATATTCAACATGTTGGATATTTACGTTTTGAGATCGGTGCAACCTCAACGTTCTTCTGAGCAGAGTCTGAAAATCTGATAATATAATCTGTAACCATCAATATAATTGGGACTTTACCCGATTATTTATGGTTGTCGGAAGGGCGAGAATTGGGCCCAAAGTTGGCTTGATTATCTTGTAGTGTGTGGGTGCCTTTATTTGTCTGATCTCGTCTGTTTTGTGGTTGTTCTGTTTGCTGCGTTTTTGTACTCTGACATCCTGAGAGTCTGTTACTCTTACTGTCTGTACTACAACTGTTGCGATTTAGATCTAGCCTCTATTTCATCCTTACCTCAAACTCAGTGTGACACTTCTCCAGAGAAAGTGAATACCTTATCAACATTTCAACACATGAATTTAAGCAACCAATTGTGCACTTAAGCAGGACAAAAGTCCAAACCATAGCAAAGCAGAACATAACTTAAGTCTGATCTTGTGGATTACCCAGCTAATAATCTTTAGTTTTCTCCTGGAAGTTGAGTACAGCCCCAGAGTCCCAGCACATTAAACCATAATGAAAGTATTGTTTTTCAGCCTGTTTCTGTTTATAGTTTTTCCCTCATTATCCATGCTACCAAAAATGTGGGATGTGGATGAGATGAAAATATACTGATTACACCCACAAAAAGAAATTTGAGAACAACTCCGGATGAAAGGAAATGCAATTTTGGAAACATGTTTTTCTGTTTGTTTGTTTGACCAGAAAGTATAACGCTGGTTTCAAACTTGCCCAGAAGAATATGGATACATTTTTTTACATGCAGTAACTCAGCTAAAAAAATTTTCACTAATCATATGCATTCAAAATTAACCTGGCACTAAATTCTCTAAAAGTTGTGGCACTTGTAGTGCTTAAATAGTCACAATGTACTCACAGCAAATACTGAGAATTGAAATCAAGAAATTGTCTTTTTTTTCAGTGCAAACTGTAGGGTTATTAGAGATTATTCAAACTGTATATAAGTCAGATGTTTATGAACATTTTCTATTGACCATGGCAGAAGTAACGTCAAACTAAAATGAGTCTCACTAAAGTATGCTGTATTACAATGGTGTGTGGCATCCTATAAGATAGCTCTCAAAACCTGTTTGCAAGATTAGAAATTGTGTGATGAAAATTGCATGGAGCACAATTTTTGTGCATGTTTCTGTTACTCAGTACCTGATTAATTCATTTATCATTCTTTACGTGATTCGGGTGCTAAAATGTATTACTGAATGCATGCAAACAAAATGGAACTATCAATGGGTGCAATTTATTTTTAGTGAATCGTCCTCTCTATATCTTTGTGTGGACTGTGTGCGTGTGAAATAAAAGCAAGTTTGAGTCCAAAGATACTTTTCATTTCAATTGCCGTAAGGCACTCCACTTCAATAGTGATTCTTGTTTTTGCTTTCTCTTTAATGAGCAACAAAATCAAATAAATAACTATGTGAGAGGACACGTGGGATGTACTCATGAATAAAGCTGCACAGATAATATAGAAAATGAGTTATTATTATTATTATTATAATTTTTCTGAATATAGCTATAAAAGTCTGTTGCTCTTTTCTAACATACACACCAAAAATAACTTTTTGCAAATTGAGGGAGAATTTGTTGGTAATTTGTCTATATTTCTTTATGAGAATGAAACAGTATTTTGCAGTTTAATAATATACAAGATGAGCCAGTCCTTATGTTCTGATTCCTTATTTTTCATCATGTTCAGGTTCTTTCTTTTGTTTGTGGTTTAATGCACCAGAACCTGAGTAGAACTTTTATTGTGTAAATTTAGTGCAGATTTCTGTATAACTAACCACAGGCACATAGCAACAATTTTACAAAGTCTGTCTAGAAAAGCAATCCCGAAATTACATTAAGGCATGATGAATGACCCACTGTGCAATACACACAAGAACAAAGACACAAGCAATCACTACTGGTGTCAGCAGCTACATAAATGTCTGTAATTTAAATTATCACATATGCTCTCACCTGTGATCTGCATACAAAACTCACATGCCTTTTCTTGCCTCTAGGCAACACTTTATTTTCAAACAGCGGACTCATAATTAATGTCTGCCACTGCTATTGAGCTGAGAGACACGGAGCGAGAAGTTGAGAACATGTGAGGTGTAGAATATCTAATGTCTAATGTGTGTGTGAGAGAGGGAAAGATTAATTTTCATTGGCTAATACAAAAGATGCAAAAAATGGACAACAAAAGCTAAAGTTAATAGGCTAAAGTACAGCTAAATATTTCTTTTTCTGGAGTGTCTATTTACACCAAGTGCAAATGGCTGGTTGAGCCAGACAAAATGACAAATGAAAGCCACATGATAACAGGAGCAGTGGCGTGCATGGAGAGTAAGTGGCATTAGCTTTTGAGTTAAAATCCGCCATTTTCCGAATCCTTTTCGCTTTTCATATCACATATTAGCTTGGAAAGGCATTCAATTAAAAGAAGAATGAAGAAAATTTAAAAAAGGTGTAAATAAAAGTGCCCGATGTGTATTTAATTGGCCCATAAATGAAACTAGATGTGGTGTCCCCGCGTTAATCAGACGGGCTGGCACATCAGTCGCCGTATAGGCACCTCATATTGCTAAGCTCAAAAACATGGCTCCCTTCCTGGACCTTTAAGGACTCCTTTATTTATCAGCAGGTTCAATATGATAGGGTTAGGGGTAGTGTAGAGGGGGCTTTAGGAATAGGGACAAGTAATGACCCAATTGTTGCGGTCTTGGACTCTTTTATTTTGATATTTTGTTGTGTTTCCTGTAGTTCCTGTTTCACTGCTCGGTTACGTTTTGTTTCCTTGGTTTCTGATTATGTCCCTGTTTGTTTCTGTGGTTAATTATTATCAGCTGTATCTTATTTAGTTCCTTGTTTTCCCCTGTATATATACTCCCTGTTCAGTTTAGTCCTTTGTCAGTTATTGTCTATGTGTAATGTGTTTACTCCTGTGTTGTTCTAATGATTTCCTCCGTTTATAATAAAAGACTGTATTTCTCGTTTGATCGTGTTGCTTACTTGTTTACTCATTACACCAATAAGGCAGCAACCATTTATGATTGTAAAGGGTTAGTTCACCCAAAAATAAAAATTATGTCATCAATTACTCACCCTCATATCGTTCCAAAACCGTAAGACATTCGTTCATCTTCGAAACACAAATAAAGATATTTTTTAATGAAATCGGAGAGCTTTCGGTCTCTCCATTGACAGCCTATGCAACTACCATCAACGCTTCAAAGACTTAATGAAGAGATCGTAAAATGAATCCATATGAATTGAGCGGTTTAGTCCAAATTTTCTTGGGCTTGGGATCGCTTCATATGATGAACAGATTGAATTCTATATAATCATATACACTGAATATGTGCTTATTTTTGCATAGTTTTATAATATGCTACAAAACACTGAGGTGTATTGTAGTATATTATATATAAGTATCTGCCACTGTTGTATAAAGTATAAATATCATTTGACAACAATTTACACTTAGTGTAAAGGAAATACTGCTACTTTCACTTTATCTGAGTGTAAATGGCCTCTGCCTTCTCTTTCCCTCCCACAAAAAAAATAATTATGAAGTAAAGTGAAAATGTAATGCACAAGAAAAGTAATGATTATTTGAATGGAAATGTAAATACAATAATATTGCTCTACATGCATTTTATTATAAGACAAGCTTAAAATTAAGGACTCAATTGAGGGTCATAGATGTAAAATGTAGTACCTTTTAACAGGGGTCAGGAAAAGGCTGAAGACCCCAGCAATTGCTTACTTGTCTTATTCTTAATATAGATAACGACTCACCACAGGTCCAGGGTCAAACATGTGCTGTTCAAATCGAAGAGGTCACAGAGGACACGCGTCACTCAATACTGATCAAAGATCAGCAGGAATGTGATAATGAGCCTTTAACACCATGCTGACCTTGGGTGGTTGAAGCCACATCCTTCCCATAAACAAACACAAATACACACCTCTGCTTTTTCTGCATATCCACATATTGAGGGGACAAATCCACATTTTCTATAAGCTTACTTTTACCTCTGTTTTCTAGCTCTTGTATTTCATCTGGGTTTCACCCTCAGCCTGCTGTTCACAGAAACATTAATTATTGGCTTACCGCTTTTATCTGCCACCCCACACTCATGAGTCAGAAAACACATTCAGGAGATAATAGGATAATAATGAAAAAAAATCTCAAGTAATAAATACAACATGAAAGAGACAACGAGACCAGCAGAGACAGGGAGAGCAGCAGAAATAGCAAATAACTGTTATGAGATCAAGAAAAACCCTGTGAATACTTTGGGACAAGAAAAAGAACAATTACAGATAGCTGCTGATTTAAAGGGAAATATTTAATCCTATATGTAGACATAACTACAGTGGGAACCAAAAGTCTGAAATCACATTGAAAATCTGTATCTGTGATTTTGTTCCTTTAAGCCTGGAAATAAACAAAATATTGTAGTAACGTTAACATAGAACAAATAAGTAATACATGACATTAAAAATATTTCAGATTCTGCACTGTTCCTTCACTAATCAAATTTTTTTTCAGACAGTGATCATGTGAACTTCTTTGTACAGGCGGTTAGATATTCTTGCTTCCATTGAATATTATATATATATTATAATATATATTTTATTATAATAGTTTATGCCAAAAAGTGTTTTGTTGAGCTATAATATAACCTAAGAAAAGCTACAAATGCAAAATGGAAGCATTTTCATTAATTGTCTCAGAGTTTTGGACCCCTGTGTACCCTGCTCCCATCTCAAGGAGTGTAAACACTGTGGCACTTTCAAACATGTCAGCTTCTGGATCTGCCAATGGTGTGGGACTACCTGAACAATCCAAGATAGTTACAATAGTGGCACCGATTACATTATAAGAATTGCACACTTCAGCTTTAATAAACACACAGACAACCACAAACATCTACAAAAATTTTACAAAAATGTAAAGCAGTTAATTTCCTGGAAGCCATAAAGCTTAACGACAACTGTCCATCAAAAAATGATCGTCATTGCTTTCATTGAGGCCTTCAAGTGCTAAATAAACAATGGTGTGTTAGCACTCAATTCCTCTGGCCTCAAATGAAAATAAGAAAAAAAATAAGGCAAAGTACATAATTGTTTTCGTCCTCATAATGAAAACATCTTATAAATCATGCTAAATTATGTTTTTGAAAATATAAAAAATGCAGAAAGTTTTCTGTGAGGGTTATGTTTATGGGTAGGGTTAGGTGAAAGAATATACTGTTTGTACAATATAAAATTCATTATGTTAATGGAAAGTCACCATAAAACATGGACACTCAACATGTGTTGTGTGTGTATGTGCACATTAGAGGCTTAGATCTTGGATTGAGCTATCAGTCCAGAACACACAAGACCACACTTCAGAGAGTATCTGTGTTTTTCTATTATTGATTAGGCTTTTTTCTTTGATGGTTCCTTGTCACAGATAGGCTGATGACTTTTCTTTTGAAAGGACTGCTGAAGTGCATGGACACACATGAACAGTTTACACCAGTATACCCACACACAATCTAGATGCCGGCAAAATAACATCAGTTATGCTAGATATGTGGTAACTTTTCTGCTTATGTGGTGTCATATGTCATTTGTGGCTCTCTAATTGTTTTGTTATATAATTTTCTTTTGTTGTTTGGTTGTTTGTTTTGTCTCAATGAATAATGCTTTGTTATATGATTTAATATTCAAAGAATACACATTAAACTCTTTTACAAACGTTAACGGTTTATTTCCCATGTAACAAACTAACTTATACATATGAAACACAGTTGTACTTACATTGGGTGTCACTGCTCAACTGCCAAACCCATGTGCAGTGGAAGCTGCCATATTTAAAGCTCCCCTTTGCCCAGTAGGAAGGGCACTACCAATTTCAGTGACATCACAGGGGGAAATCAGCTTAACTAGAGTTCCCTTTCAAGGGAACTCGCGCTGCATCACCGCTTTGGGAACGCCTCTGCATGAATGCGTTGTGAAGCACGTATGTAATCAGTCCAATAGAGAGACGGAACATCATAGTCGGGTGACGTCATAGACCTGGAAACTATAAAGCATACAGGCAAACACATGCCTCTAGCTTCTGTTGTCTTCAGCAAGTGCTCTATGTACATCGTCTCTGTCAGCTCTGTGTTTGTGTCTGAGTTCAGACTTTCTTATTTTGTTACAACAAGCATTCACACTGACATTTGAGAGTTTTTGTAATGGCGAGCGAACAGCATTACAGAAAGTGTGTTCCTCGCTGCTCTCGCTACATCACGAGCGGGGATACACACTTGATGTGTGTTGTTTGTTTGGGTGAGCAGCACGCGCAGTCAGCTCTCGAAGGGGCCGGCTGCGAGCATTGTGAGGCTTCGCCTCTGAGAGTGCTGCGATCCTGCCGGGCACTCTTCAAGGAGGGCGCCGCGGCTCGCGTTCCCCGCGGCACAGGCCCCGCTGTTGTCGAGGCACAGCAGCAACTTATGTCGTGGGGTTCGCAGATGGATCTGACAGAGAGGTTAAAGACGGGCCCAGCCCTATCTCTGCCTTCACCTGGCAGATCCAGTGCTGCTTCTCTGGGTTCGGGAGCCCGCGCTGCGGTTTCTCCCGCCCAGGCATTCCAGGCTGACCTGCCGAAAGACCTGGGAGAAAGCCAGGAGATCGGAGCTGATGTCATCAGTGAGCTCTGGTCTTCAGCAGATTTAGCTCTCCGGGCCACCAAGGATACGGCAAGATCTGTAGGCCGCTCTATGGCAGCCCTGGTGTCCACGGAGAGGCATCTGTGGCTGAACCTTATGGAGATAAAGGAGATAAAGGAGATGGATAAGTCGTTTCTGCTTGATGCGCCGCTGTCTCCTACGGGCCTGGTCGGTGACGCTGTTGCTTCTGTCACTGACAGGTTCCAGGAGTTCCCAAGGTTCCTACTAATCCTGTGAGACCTATAGTACTTCAGGCTTTCTGTCCTCCTCCGTTTCTGATGTCAGTCCAAGAAAAATTAAATCTGCTTTGCCCTGTTCGTGCGCTAGATGCATATGTCCACAGAGCTGCCCTGTGGAGGAATTCAGAACAGTTGTTTGTCTGTTACGGGCCTCCCTCGAGGGGGGGTCCGGCTTCAAAGCAGAGGATGAGCAAGTGGGTGGTTGAGGCCATTACACTTGCTTATGGGGCGGCCGGACAGCCTTCTCTCTTGGCTGTTCGGGCCCACTCGACTAGGAGTATGGCTGCCTCTCAGGCTCTCCTGGCAGGGGCCTCCCTGCAGGACGTGTGTGATGTGGCAGGGTGGTCCTCGCCGCACACTTTCATCAGGTTTTACAAGCTGGACATCAATGCTACCCCTGCGTCTTGCTTCATCCATATTTCAGAAGCTAGAGGCGTGTGTTTGCCGGTATGCTTTATAGTTTCCGGGTCTATGACGTCACCCGCCTATGACGTTCCATCTCTCTATTGGACTGATTACATACGTGCTTCACAACGCATTCATGCAGAGGCATTCCCAAAGCGGTGACGCAGTGTCTCGTTCCCTATTCAGAGAACTAAGGTTACAGTCATAACCGAGACATTTCCCATGCATTTTTATTTGCAACGTTTGAATGAATTACTTTAATCAATCGTGTGATTCATATGTTGCATGCTAAAACCATTTGTTATGTGTATTTGTATAGTTTTATTTTGCTTTAGAATTCCTCCACATGGTATGTTCTAAAAGTGGGAGGGGCCTAACTCTATAAAAGGGCTCCTGGTAGCCATTTTGGGAAGAGGGTTTTTTGAAGTGTGTTGGAAATTTTGCGTGTGGCAGTACCTGCTGTATTTTTCGGCCTGGATATAGGCGTAGCCAGAATACATACGTGAACATTTATTTTTTTTGGACTTTATTGCTTTGCCTTGTTTCTTGTATATATTTTTGCACTTTGCTTGGGAACCACGATTTTTGCACCAAAATAAACACCCTAGACTGTATATTCCTTTTCATCCTCATTTGACTCCTGATCACAATAATTCAAAGAGTAATTTTTTTTAGACATTTTAAATAACACAAATCTAGTAAATTTGTAACTTACCCCTAACCCTAAACCTACCCATCACAGAAAACGTTCTACATTTTTCAATTACATTTTTCAAATAACCATCAGTTTGTTTATTAATCAATTTCCCTTGTGGGGACCGCTGGCTGGCACACACACACACACACACAACTATGACCTTCATTTCCAGATGAGAAGCAGCAATACGGTATCATCAGTACTGATCATGAATACAGTAAAATTGTAATGTAAAATATTATTAAAATTTAAAATAACTATTTTCCAAATGTAATTAATTCCTGTAATGGCAAAGCTGACTTTTCAGCAGTCATTACGGCAGTCTTCAGAGTGTGTTCGCAATATTCTTTGATAAATAGAAATTAACTAATCTTTTGTAAAACTATAAATGTCTTCACTGTCACTTTTGATCAATTTAATGCATCTCTGATGAATAAAAGTAGCCTATTAATTTCTTTAAAAAAAACTTTCTGACCACAAACTTTTGAACAGTAGTGAACATAAAGTAAAATGTGTATTTGGACAGTTATTCAAGACACTACTCCAAGCATTATAAAGTGAAGAGAAAGTGAAAACATGCAGAGAACCCAGTGCTTCAGTATCTTTATCAGAGCCCAGCATGCAACTCTGCAACAAAGCTCATTTGCAGCTCTTATCACGCAGAGCAGGCCCCAGCAAGGAGCTCCACCCTAAGGCTCATTATTCCAATCATATCAAATACAGGCAGGCATGGTCCTCACAGCTTAGGTTATCCACATTGTTTGATGATGCTCAGTGGGGCTCAGCGTGGAGTTCTGCTATAGGCCTCATACTGCACCTCAGGTCAGAGTGAATAGGTCTGAGCGTTGAGCTACGCTGCGAGGCGCGGCTGATTGAACGCAGAGGCCACAGCCTGTTGACATTCTCAAGTAGCTGTGCTGGATTTCACCTGCCTGCAATATGCTGTGCTGAGGAATATGATTGAAACAAGCTCTGTAAAAAGCTACAGGTAAAGATATTTTTACAATTGGTTATGTGCTTTACACAACACATTTTCAAAACTCTTCAGACAGTTAGCACAACAGCATCAGGACTGAGGATGTTTGCTTTGATACATAACGCATTCAATGACCACACCTGATGAACACCTGATGGAGTTTTGGTTCCTTGCCACTGTCGCCTTTGGCTTGGCTTGCTCAGTTGGGGACACTAAATATGCAATTAAATATTTAAATAAATGTTTAACTAAATTACTGATCTGCCCGCATTGCCACTATATGATAATTGAACAGAGTAGGATGACATCACCGTTTTCTCCAGAGTGGCTGTACAGCCGAATCAAATTCTGTTGCATTATTTTCCTGTTTAACACTGTGAAGCTGCTTTGAAACAATTGGCATTGTAAAAAGCGCTATATAAATAAAGGTGACTTGACTTGACTTGACCACACAAACTCAAACACTAGCAAATCTATGCAACTATATAACCTCCCTCACCCAAGCCACACATTTTTAAAACATTGTTTGAGCTATTAATAACTCCAAATTAATAACAGTCTTTGTAATTTAGAGTCTTGAACAGTAAACTCTCAAGTGACAGTCAGCATCTTATGTGTCTACTCAGAACTCATGAGAAGCAACCTTTTTATTTTGGGTATGTCATTTATGCACCCCCTCGCCAAAACGAGCGGTGTAAGAAAAGGGTTTAAAGTAGGGGTGTGATGAGATTACGTGCCACAAGATATCGCGATATTAAAAATGTGAAAAGTGTCAAGGTGAAAATCTGTCTTGCGATATGATGGACCTTTTACAGTACTTACATTATATTGTTCTGTTTTTTAATGCATATGATAATTCATACTCAGAAAGTAGAAGTGACATTCGTTACAAGATGATTATTAGTTTATTAAAATTATTAGCGCATTTAACGCACTTGCCCTGCCACAGACCTACTTTGGTCATCTTACATTTCATACAGTTGATTGATGAAGAATATGATGCAGGGCAACAACTCACTGTGTGATGAAGCCAATAGAATGCAGTCAGAATGTCCCTAAAATTCAAGATATGAGGAAAAAATGCCCCTGTTTGAGTTTTAGTCTCAGGGCGTTTTTTACACTGGGCATGTTTGTTGTGGTCTGCGTCAGAGCGCGATTGTTCCCCCCGGTGCTCGAATACACTTGCAGACTCACTCTCGCTCGTATCCAAGGTAAATAATCAACACTATTATCCCTTACATGTGTTTTATTGAACTAAATACACTGTCATCTGATAAAACGTTACTTTTCTTGCGCACCCGAGTCCGTGTTGCTATCACATTCACGTAAATCGCGGCACAGTTTGAGTGCAAGTTGTGCAACCGAACTCAGAACCTCTCCTTGAGGCAGTCTCGACGTACGTCGGAACTGACCGAAGAATTGGGGATGATTTTCAGAGACCAATCTACTTCGAGTGTTTAAAAACGAGCCATTCATTGGCACGCGGTTCACGCATTCCACGCTCCGCCCCGCAGCGCGGGTATAAATAAGGAAGTGGAATACCGCATCCTTTTTTTTTACTTTGGAGCCTAACATTACTGTCATCAGTGTGTTTCTACGAAGAGTATTTCTTATCGAGTGCTCGAGAGAGGATCGTTCTGTCACAGTATTGGCGAGACGGCACGTTGCAGCGGCGGACGCCAGTGAAGGAAGACATAAAACAGCTGTTTTCACAGCTTGCTGGGTGTCTTCTCCTTTGAGTGCTCACAGCGGGCTTGCACCTTTGAACCGTTGTGAGCCACGGCCATCTCCCCTGTGTGCCTCAGCACTGATAAGAGCAGTTTTTCCTTTTCTAAAAGAGCAACACGGTTTGACCCTGCGTCTTTTTCAAGATGTCATTCAAACCGTGTGTTTCTGGGCGCAATCGATTTCTGTCCCCAGTGGACAGTCATGATCATTGTCTCACATGTTTGGGCATTCAGCACGCTGAGGCAGCTTTCGTGAATGATTCATATTCCCACTGCGGGGATATGACCATCGTGGTGCTAAGGTCTAGGCTCGATTACCTCAAATGAGGTGGAGTCCCTTTGCATATCCCCCAATATAGTGGTCCTCCCGCTGCAAAGCAGAGGGCTGCTACTTCGGCTTATAGCCTTGGTGGAGACCTGAGGATAACAGTGAGGGCTTCCCCAACGGGTCAACCCCCTTGGGCCCCTCTATCCTCTGCACCTGCGCTGGTGGAGTTTCCGAGAGAGCACGCTGGTCCTTTCCATGGGGGGCCAGTCGTTACTTTCGGGGCCCCAGCTGAGGATATGTTATTGATTGCTGCATCGAGGGACGAGCTAATGTTCTCTGGAGATGAAGATTCGGCTGTGTTGCCCCATTCGGGTGTGGTAGCGTTGCCCGAGTCTGATCCAGAGCTTACGGCTATGCTTTTCGGGGCCGTCACAAGTGTCAGGCTTGAGTGGAACACTCTACCGTGTCCCGAACCTTCGCGGTTGGACGATTGGTTTCTCGGGACGGCCCATGCTGGGTCTCAGCACCCTGCCCCGGTGCCTTTCTTTCCGGAAGTGCATCAGGAGATCACAAAATACCCCTTACAATGCTCGAAACTTGACTGACTCCTCTGTCCTCATTACCCTCAATGGCGGCGCTGCGAAGGGGTACATGGAGATCCTGTGGTGATACAGCTGTCCCAAGACTGCTACCACCCTCCCAGGCGTGCAAGTTCTGCAGTTCTCAGTGGCCCAGAAGCAGACGGAGGCAATCAAAAACATCCTGCCCCGACGACCAGCTGCTGCCACCACCCAGTCGTCGGAGCAGGATGCGCAAAGGCAAGCGGCCCTGAGACGGTAGCCCAGGGAGAAGAGGAGCTGCTCTCGGGGAGATGGTGTCCGCACCCCCCCCCCCAAAACAGAATATTCTGTTTCTGAATATTCCCAAGGATGCTAACAGCCCTTCTCACCCACACTCTGTCGGGTCTCCGTGTTCCACCTCGCTGCCCCACCCCTCTGGTACGTCTCTGGTCCCGTTTGTTCGGTCTCTGGGGGCCTGGCTAGTGCTCCCCAGGCCGTCTTGCTGGCTCATCCATATCATCAGACTCGGCTACGTGATTCAGTTCGCCCACTGTCCTCCCAATTACAGGGGCATCCACTTCACCTCCATGCAAAGCAGCGATGCCCATGTCTTGCGGTCAGAAATCAATGTCCTGCTGGCGAAGGATGCAATCGAGCCGGTTCCTCCAACCGATATGAGGTCGGGGTTTTACAGCCCCTACTTCATTTTTCCCAAGAAAGGAGGTGGATTACGGCCAATCTTGGACCTACGTGCCTTGAATCGGGCCCTGCACAATTTTTAAAAAGCCGTGCACACAGCCTATATAAACTAACTAATATGGAAAACAGTGATATACATGGACCTATGTATGGACCTCTCAACCTTTATACTAAGGAGACAATCCAACGCAACTTTGAGGGTAGCAAGCGAAGCATAATTATGTATTTCTGCTCAGCTAGTGACATTGAATATCAACCACACGGCAAACGCTAAAACGCTCACATAATGTCTACTTTCTGTGTATGACAGTTCTACCTAATAACATATTAGACAGGACTGTAAAAAAGATCGTAAGCTAATCAAGACGGAGAATGTGAGCGCTCTGTGCTCAGACTCTGGCGTTCTCAGCAGCATCAAAATAAATGTCCGCCGCGCGTAAAAATAAAAGTCACAACAATAAACGTGGCTTACATCACTTCAGAGTTTCTACTGGTGGTGCGAATGCAACCGGGAAAATGACCCTAGGGGAACATTTAGTTTTCGGGGAACCACCCTGATGCCTAGTTCCTATAACTAAGTTCCTAGACCTACCCGGTGTGAAAGCCCCTTTTGAATGCATATTTTTTCTTGTTTTTTTTTCTTTATTTAAAGAAGAAACCAACCAATGTATAGTTGACATTTGAGGATTAACGCTACAGAAAAGCAATAAAGGTTTTTCAGAAAGAGTGTTTTCAGCTTCTTTTTTATTTTTATAATAAAATATGGCATTCAGTTGCTTCAAACAATGGTATAAAGCTATTCAAAACATCATTCAATGTAAGTTGTGATAATTGTATTTAATAATTGCAATTACAATTTCAAGGGAATAATCGAAAATTATGATTTTTGTCATAATCGTGCAGCCCTACTGTATTGTTTTGTATTTTGTGACTTTCAGTCGAATAAAAGACTATTTTTTCAGTCATATACTTCGTCATTGAAAATTCCTTAAAAATAGTGTTAAAATATTGTCTCGTCTCATTCTTGTGAACCCAATATCGTGTATTGCCTTGTGAGCTAAGTGTATTGTCACACCCCAGTTTAAAACTATGCTAAGTTAAGAACAGTTCTACTTTATCAATACCATTTGCTCAAAATTGACCATTTTTGTAATGATTATGTTGTAGAAACTGGAAAAGACCATGTGAAGAACACTGAAATAGGATGGATGGATGGATTGTAATTGCTTGCAAAACAAAAGTTCCACTAACAAACATTCAACTAAGTTCCATTCTCATGCCAGGCATGGACTGCAAAATTGCAGATACCGGCCGAAATATAATTAGCATCATAACAGTCAACTACTAGCAACAACCCAGAACATCAAAATAAAAAAAAGAAAAGAAGCAGCCTAATGGTCCCTATATCTAAAGGTTGCAGGTGGAGTTGTAAGTAAAGGACACCCCAGAGACTTTCTGAGATTCTGCTCTGTCATCATTCTGTTCTTCACTAGCGCTGCTAACCTGACTGCTCTAGTGGAACTGTTTCTGCACTTAGTGTACTCGGATGACAAATGTCTGCTAAATGGCAAATAACAAAACACACAGAGCCATAAAGACCCTGATCACACCATACTAGAGTCAATTGTGTAAGCTTAAAAAGCAACACCTCAGTTTACTGTAGTGCATGTTTTCAGGGGGAAAAAAGATGGGCAAAAAGATGAATAAAAACAGCAGAGGGTAAAGCTCCAGCACAGAGCTACATTCCACCAGGAGCCATTACATTTAATGAAATCTTTCTTTGCAATGCCCCAAGCACATAAAGCTAGCGGCTACTGTACTACAGACCTCCAACAGATTTTAAAGGAAATACAATCCCACTAGGGTTTCCATTTATATCCTGATCTAAGAATAACTTCATTTGTCCAAACTGTACAGCAGAGATGGCGAAACTGGCCTGGAATTAGCACAGAAAAGTGTCAGAGGAGGATGACCTATAAGGTCATTTCTGTGCTTTGATTTATGATGCTAGAGCAAGAGTTTGGGTGAAGCAAGGTAAGGATCAATATGAACTGGAGGATCCTCAATTAAGAATCCAATCAGACTCTATTCACATTTCAAAAAATCTGTCAACAAATAATGAAGAATCTCAATGAAGCGTTCCCTCTTTATTAATAAATTCACTGTCAGCTAATGATGTTGTGATGAGCTGGAGAAAAGAAAGAAATTAAAAGAATGTTTGGGGAGGAGAATGTTCATCTAATCCAGCCAATCACATCACAAAAATTATGAATATATAAACAGCTGCTTACCTCACTTCTGCCACAGAAACAATAAAAACAAACTGATAAGGGAAATCACAGACAAATACAGATGGACAAGAAGAACAAGAGTCCAAACAAAAGCCAGAGAGGATAAGACTGAAGAGATATGAAAGAGAGAAGTGGCAGGACAGAGGCATAAGGAAATAAAGAAATGGAAGAAAAACATGAACGAGAGTGAAAGAAGAGGAAAGCGGAAGGGAAAGGTTGTGAACTAAATCACAGAGATTGATAAGGGTATTAGTGTCAGAAAGAAAGGTGAAATAGGTTTTCTGGTGCTGGATCACCAAAACCCTAGCTCACTTCAGACTTTAGCCTTTCTACAACCTTATTTCAAAAATAAAGATCTACTGCAGCAATTTAGAGACTTTGTTGCACGGTTATTACTAATGGTGGATTACTTGTGGTTAATTAATTACACACAAAATACTGTATGTGTATACATCCACAAACATAAGCACAAAAACCTTGGCCATATTTTACTCCAAAATCATACAAATTAAAATACAATATGAAGCATATTAGGACCTCATTGACTTCCACAGTGTGGAAAAAAATACTATGGACGTCAGTGGAGCCTGTTTGGCTACTCATATTCTTCAAAATATCTTCCTTTGTGTTCAGCAGAAGAAAGAAATTCATACATGTTTGGAACAACTTGAGGGTGAGTAAATGATGACAGAATTTTCATTTTTGGGTGAACGATCCCTTTAAGTGCAAATGTGCTTAATTGTGCTTAATCACGAACAAGACATTTCAATGGTTTCCCCTAGACTGATTAATGAGATTAAATGTAGAGCAAATGGAGATTTTCACTTAAGTCTCCTGCTTCTCAGCAGCTATATCCTGAGAAAAATACTCCGGTATTCTTTTAGACTCTCATTCAGAGTTTCAGAAGATATCTCAACAATGTCTCAAACTTGTGCTGAGATTTGCCAAGGCATCAAAGTCTGTAATCACAAGTCAGATATTTGAGTACAAATGCAAACTAGTGTGATATTTATTAAATGAAAAATTGATATCATGTTTTCAGACACTATGAATTCAAATTCTTCTAAGACCAAAAGATCTGGTCTACAATATTCACATTAAGATAAAAACAGGAACTCTATTGAAGAATGTACATACACAACAAATAAACACAAAACTAGAAAATAGATAGTATGTACTGTAAAGTAAATTATAGTAAAGAAAAGAAAAAGAGGAAACAAAACCGTTCTATCAAAACACTGAAACTACATTTCCATTTTTTTCATTATAATAAGCAAGTGAAAAGGAAATTACAGTGTTTGTATCAAATCAAAAACACAGACACACACGTTGTGACATTAAACACAGAAACCACACCGAATGGATAACATTAATGTATAAAAAATACACGTTTTGTGAGGCAAAATATACACATACAAATATGACTGAATTGCAAACCATGTATATTTTCCCATGTAAAAGAGGCAGTATAAAATCCATATGACAGACTAATTATTATAATATATTTCAATAAATCCTTTGCAAATCTAAGATGGCAGCACACGCAATGAGAGCCAATTCAGGGCAGCACTGTCAACTACACTTGACAACTCTGATATCTATAATGTATGAGTCTCCATTTCTGTGGTGAGGAACTTGTGCTGGAAAACACAAAGATGTGTTTGTGTGTGTGTATGTGTGTAGAGGAAGAATGAAAGGAGCGCTATCAATCATTTGACTCATCAGTGCGTTAATGTCTGCGTGCTTGTCAGCATGTGTGTATGTGTGTGTGCGTATGTGATGAGATCAGGCTCATCTCTATGTCATTATAGAGAAGCTTATAGGTTATCAGGGGAGGTGAGAGCTATTTATAACGCCTCTCTCCTTTTCCTTCCTCTCTCTCATACACATGCTGTCCCTAACACATGTTCTCTCTCATTCTCTCTTCCTATCATCCCTCTCTCCCCTTGACCAACTTCTCAAGGTGGGGCAGCAGACAAACATTTATTCTAGACACTATACATTGACAGACTGCCAACACACTCACACACATGTATCAAGGCAAATTCGCATGCATGCTGCATGTTCTCACACTCTGCATGTTCTCACACGCTGTTATTATTCTGGCCAACACACTAATTGTGGAACCAATGGGGCACATACTTCAAATAACCAGTCACAGCAGTCGATTTATCACTTACTTTCAGTTTTTGGGCACCAATTCATGATTCACATCATCAAAATCTTTTCCAGGATCCACTTAAAGTAACTAAATAATATTAACTGAAAAGATTTTGTATATAATTTCTCTTCGTTAACTACCACTACATTAGTACTGCACTCTCACCAGTGCTACTGTATATACAGTAGTACAGTAGTCATACCAGCTTAAGCTGGTCCAGATGGCTTCTGGGACATGGTAGGTGGTTTGTTGCTGGTCCAATGTGGCCTACCTATTAAAATTAGTTTGACCAAAATGGTCAAATTTTGACTTTATCTGAAGGCTTCCTGCCCTATTTTGTTTTAATATACTACTACTATTATCTGTAAAAAAAAAAAAAAAAAAAAAAACAGCTACATGAAGGTAAATAAGAAATATATTTACTTTTTATTGTTGTTTTTTATGCTTATTTTTTTACTTTTTAGATTGTATGGACCCTTGAAAATGTGCTGAGGTCCCCTGGTTGAAAACCACTGTTCTATCAGGTTGAAAGCAGATCAACCAGCTGGCAGTCCAGTTGATCAATAAATAAGAACTAGCTTGGACTAGCAAGAAGCTGGCTTCAGCTAGATTGTCTAGCGAGCTATGAGAGCTACCGCAGTATGTGAATGCAATTACTGCATTTGTATATTTGCATGTGTAAGTGCTCTTCAGTGTTTGACTGTTTTAAGTAATTTCTGTGTATGTGATCTTTGAGATTTCTTAGAAATAGCTTTGATAAGAAAGCATCTGGATAGAATATAATGGCAAATGTAATATCCTTCAGACAGAATCAGAGAAATTAATAGAGTATGTACACGCAAATCTATGATGTGTTTTGATTTTCTATTCGTTTAATTCATTTACTCAACTCTCAACATATGCCAAGTTAACATTTTGGAAACTAGCTTATACAAGCTATAAATCTTAAAATAAAAGCCTCCCACATCTCTGTGAGATTATTTCCTGTACATCTTGTAAATGCAATTCTATAGTTTTTCACTCACTCAGTGATCTCCTCGGTAACCGTATGTTCCACCTGTAGGCGGGAGTTCACCTCGATGAAGTAGTGCGTTCCATGTTTGTCCACCAGGAACTCCACTGTGCCTGCATTCTCATAGCCCACCTATAAAAATGTTGCAGAGTTGTTGTGTTAGCATGAAAATACATTTAGTGTGTGAGCACATGTTGTTTATGGACCAACTTAAACCATCTTTGGACCTCACTTGTGTGCTCTAATCAAGCATAGCGTCGGTTCTGGCAGGTCATGTTAGTCAAGCTTGCATCAGCTGACTGTCAGCTGATCACATCTATCTATAGGGATACGATGTCTATTACAGCATACATATATAAGCTCCTTCAGTACTATCAGCAGCTATCGCGTTTCTCCAGAGCTCATTTACCCTCCTCCATCCCCAGCTCCTCCTCTCATCCAGTCAGGATTTGGTATTCTTATTCCCCTCGAATCAGACTAAATTCCAGAATTATTTCGTACATTAAATATGTTGGTTCTGTTCTATTTACCCTAAGGGGAGTTATTGCTGCTCTCCCTGCTCTTATCCATGCTAGGCTGCATGGATGCGCAGGGAGTTCTTGCCCAGAACAGAACCATACCGCCAATCCAAACTGTATGCTAATTGTCAATCATCTTTGACGATAGTGGTCCTGACAGAACTAAACATTATGTGGATTCTAGTTGATTCCCTGAAAGCATCTAGTTCAAGGATGGGCAACTTCAGGATGTCCTGCAGAGTTTAGTTCCATCCCTAATCAAACACACCTGCCTGTAATTTGCAAGTGTTTGATTAGGGATAAAGTTAAACTCTGCAGGACAGCTGCCTTCCAGGACCCTGCTCTATTTCAAGATGCAATGTGCTTTGGAAGGCATCCAGTAAAATTAGTTGCTAAGTTAAGACACGGCACAAAGACCCAACACATCAGCTCCACAGTAAGCAATAATCAAAAGATGCTTTCAGTTAGAAACTAGAAATAGCGGTAACATTGTCAGAGATTTTGGTATGGGAATTTTGAGAAGATGAGTAAGTTTGAGAACATTATTTACATGTGCTGGTATCCCCAGGGGCTTCTGCTTGAGCTCCCAGAGGAATGACAGTTTGAACCCAACATAATGAGCAAAGATTTAGTTTAAAAAGCCCAAACTTTCCCTCCTAAATCTCTCAAGCTTATAGGAAAAAAAACCCTCAGGCGATTGGTTAATTCTGCTGCTGCTGCTGCAACAAAAAAAAAAAACAGCGTGGTGCCAGTGGAAGGAAGCAAAAAAGCTTCATGAAATCAGCAGGACCGCTGCTCTTGACACCAGCCCATGGAACAGAAGATGTATATGAGATATAGAGATAAATATACTAGGTGAGATGAGAACAGTCTCACATTAAACAGAAGACAAAAAGAGAATAAGGAGATCCAAGGTATACACAACCTGCTCTTTCTAAAGATTGCCACGCACTTCTCTTTTCCTGGTGTCTTCTCTCTCACAATGTCTTTCATAAACACCCATTCAGGGTACTTGGATACACTGGAGGGATTGAAGATAATCCGGTGCCAAAATTCACTGTAATCTGATCCAATTTCTTCCCACAATTTAGCGTTTCCTACTAATCCCACATTGTAATGAGCTTGCCAAAAGCAGACGCTCACCCACACAAACAACACAAACACAAGTATACACACACAAATATAATTTCAAACATAGCTTTGTAAACTTACTCTCACATATCACAATATTTACTACATTTACATGGACATAAATCCACACTTTTAGACACTTTACACAAACAGACTTTAAAACTACTGTGATTAATTCACTCAGCTCCCGTCCTTTTTCATTAATCCCTCCTTCCCACATCCCTAAACACCCCCTGTCAATTGTGCCAGGAGGATTTGATGCTTTTTAATCTTAACCGACTAACATGACCATGAGAACAGGGTTCAAACTGATGTAGCTAAATCCCTACTGATAACAGGAGAGAAAAAAATGAATGAATCAGTAACAAACATATGGATGAATGAGCAAATGAAAAATCAATGAATGCATAAAAAAATTTACGAACAAATGAAGGTAACACTTTATTTTAAGGGTCCAGAATAATGCATTAGTTAAGCATTAATTAATGATTAACTTGTTCACAATTAAGCATTAGTTAAGCAGGAACACACTAGTAATTAATGATTAACTTAACATTATAGTAAGGGCATATTAGCCATTATTTACAGCTTAATAAGTTATTTGTTATATAAGTTAATAAGCAACTTTTACAGACACAAAACTTTTTACTTTTTGTATGTTTGGATAAATGGTGAAAGGTACATGAACGTATTGGCAACATTTAAACTAACGTATTAAAAAAAAAAAAAAAAAAAAAAACTAAAATATATTTTATATCATAAAAAAGTTGTACAATTTCCCTTTTACCATTTTATAGATACATGTTACATCCCTAAACCCAAATATAACCATTTTACAGAGAATAAAAAAATGACAAAACAACTTAATGGGCGGAAATGTTGGGGAAAATTTACATTTTAGTAACAATATAGCATTAAAATGATATTTTGAGTCACTAATCTCACTCAAACCTCTAACCTACACATAACCATTTCTTAAAAGTATGTAAGTTATAAAGAAAAACATAACAACAAAAAAAGTGTAATCACAATAATTTCTTTATTGTGAAAATGTCAAAAGCGGTACCAATTGTTGTCCGAATGACGATGTGTTGCAGTCGCAGTCCTTTCTGGCGATATGGTTTTGTATGAGGTACAGAGCAGAATTTAAGTTATTTAATTTAAACTTCACTCCACTATTTAAAGGGTCATGTTTCTCATTCAAACACTAAAACACGGCATGTCGCAATCTGTGACGAAGCAGGCGAGAGCCAATGAGCGTTTGAGATCACTGCCGTAAAAAGCAATTTTTGAATTCATAACGAGCGCGGGATTTGTTTACGGTCGCTGTTGAAGATAAAGATGAAGATCGGTGGATAAAGTTCCTCTTATGGATTCTAAAGATGTGGATTACAGTGAACTAATTAAATTGGTGTCTTTTGTGATTTTATGTTGCGTTTTGGTGTACTTTCTAGTCACTGTGTCCGAACAAAATAAGTATTACATGATAAATAAAGGTTAAATGATTACAGAAATGTTATTAATTTTAGGGTTTAAAAGTGGTTTTGTTTAACGTAATCCTTTGAACCGAGTTTGCAGCAGAAGTCACAAACGGAGCGAAATGTTTAGTGCTGTCAGTGTTGTACATGTTAAATGAATGTAGAACCACACTTTACATAAAAATACACATTCTCGTGAGATCACGTTGCAGAATAACTGCTAAACAAACCAGTAGTGTAAATAAGAACTTATCTTTAGAACAGGGGGTCAAATTATCTTTATTTGAAATTAGTGGCAGTTTAGCTTAATTATTGGCTAAAATGGCAAAATCAGCAGTAATAAAACATAATTACTAGCTTAACAGAATAATATATGGCTTATTAAGTTGTAAATAATGGCTAATATGCCCTTACTATAATGTTAATGATCATTAATTAATTGTTCATGCTTAACTTATGAATAATTGTGATCAAGCAAATAATCATAAATTACTAGTTTGACTAATGCATAATTCTGAACCCTTAAAATATAAAATTAATCATTAATAACTAGTGTGTTTGTGCTTAACTAATGCTTAATTGTGCACAAGTTAATCATTAATTAATGCTTAACTAATTACCTTCATTGGTACTGTATTAATGACAGTTATCCTTATTTATTGGCTTATTCTGGTTAATAAACTTAAATATCACTCAATAAGTGCCATAATTAATTAGGATAAAACTTTCACTTTAGAATAGGGGGTCAAATTGCCTTTATTACACTATTTTAGCAATTTATAACGGCAAAATTAAATATAATTACTAGCTTGTTGTTTAGTTAACTTAACAGAATGGAACAGAAATATAATTACATCACTACACAAAAATAATATATGGCTTATTATGTTATAAATAATGGGTAATATGCCCTTACTATAATGTTAGGTTAATCATTAATTACTTGTCCATGCTTAACTAATGCATAATTGTAATCAAGCAAATCATTAATTACTAGTTTAACTAATGCATAATTCCAGACCCTTAAAATGTAAAGTTAATCATTAATTACTAGTGTGTTTGTGCTTAACTAATGCTTAATTGTGAACAAGTTAATCATTAATTAATGCTTAACTAATGCATTATTCTGGACCCTTAAAATAAAGTGTTACCGAATAGGTAATATTAAGCATTCCTTAATACATGCACAAAATACATGCTGATGTTAATGCTTAAAGATTAAATTGCACCCACAGTGATTTATCAAGCCTGAATGTTGCTTTAGAAACTGTAACTGCATGTACAAACTGATACCACCGGAAGGCAGGAATTGATCTGATTCACATGGATACACATGTGCCTACTGTCATTGTGGCAAAATGGAAATTAATGAGAATATGTTAAACAACTCAATGCTGCTGGTCTTCTGACACGCACTAATGTGACATGAATTGATTTATTCAAAATATTTTTTTTAAATCACAAATCAAAATCATAATTGGTTTAGCCATTATGACATTTTGGAGTGTGATTCTCAATTTAATCAGCCAGCATAATTTTATTTACATTTATTTTATTTATGCTATTGATTGAATTTGTTCAAAAGGTAGAAATATTCCAATTGTTCCGAGGCCAAACGATTGAACTGTGTGAAGAAAAGACCAAAAAGTGATCAGCGTATCCATCTGCCATAGATCATGCACTTACTTTACTGTACTTTTATGTGCCTGTTGCGTGTGTAACGACTGGACCGATCAAACACACAATTCTTAAAATGTAATCTCCTTAAAGGGTTAGTTCACCCAAAAATGAAAATTAGCCTATGATTTACTCACCCTCAAGTCATCCTAGGTGTGTATGACATTCTTCTTTCAGATGAATAAAATCGGAGTTATATGAAATTATAAATTATAAAGTAAATGATCTAGCTTCCGGACGATCGCCTTCCGTATTCAATTTACGGAAAATGTGTAGTGCCTCTCGCAGTTCAAAATGCTTACACTACGTCTGATGAGTGTAATTGGTGTGCAATGTCGTCAGGCGTAGCGTAAGCATTTTGAACTGCGAGAGGCACTACACTTTTTCCGTAAGTTGAGTACAGTTATATGATGGAAAGATGCACTTTTATGGACTTCAAAAACGATGCAACAATTCACTGCCATTATAAAGCTTGGATTAGCCAGGACTTTTGTAATGTAACTCTAATATTTTATTCGTCTGAAAGAAGACACCTAGAATGACTTGAGGGTGAGTAAATCATGGGCTATTTAAATTTTTGGGTGAACTAACCCTTTAAGGACCCAGACAGGTGTCTAGTTTCCCCACTGGGAATTAGCACCCAGGTGCTAATCCATAGACTTCAAAGACACTTGACTGTTCTCAGATGGGAGAACAGCACAGGCAACCCCCTATAGAAATTGAATGCTTGATGATAAAATTACTAGTTAATGTTAGCCCATCTAGCTGGTGTCTCCTATCAAAATATTCCTCATTTAATGACAGCCGTGCCGGCCAGCCCCACACACATCAAGCCATGTGGACCTTCTTCGACCATAACAGAGTCTCTGCAAGTTCACCGTCATTTCTTCGCTCAACACGGAAGGAATCGATTGCAACTGCAACACCATCTGACCGAACTATCAAGACTTTCCCCTGTGACTGTATATCTGGATGCCTTTCAACAGCTCAGGCAAATGCAAATAACGCACGACAGGGCTGGGTCGATAAACAATATCATATCGAATCGCGATAAAATTCCTGTTGATAATGATGATAAGCTCTCGACATTTTTACCTGATATGGATTAAAGTAACAACCAATCACACAGCAGAAATAAACGTGACAACAGCCAGTCAGTGTGCAGTTTTTAGCTTGCATGTCAAAGTACATACTCTACTGGCAAAGAAAAATTTATGCGAGAAAGAAAAAAATTGTTGAAGCAGTGACGAACGTTAAATTGAATGTGAAACTAACCTTGCGTTATCATCAAAAGATGACGAAATTGTTGATAAAAGGTAACACAAATTCAGTTACTCATTTGAACTGCGCCACACAGACCATTTATCCGCTCGGGTCAAAGTCCAAATGGCAGCGAGCTCAGCGCGAGTTCACTAGAACAGATCCGTTTACTCTGATCAGTCTCGGTCACGCAACCACTAAACAGCGCTGTGAGATCCAGTGAGAAGCGTGTGAATTCAGCGAAAAACACAAATGTCTCTGTGATTTAAACTACCTTAAAGCCAGACAAAACAGCGCTGACAAACACTAGAAACACTGTGTGCAATGATACAGTCAGAAGGATTTTCAATCTACAAATCTCCATAATTTACCATGGATTTACTGTTGTGACACTAACTGCACCATGGTAGTGTGGCAGAAATGTGGGATATTCATATAGAATGTATTATATTATTAATGTAGACATGTATTAAAGGAGTAATGTAATATTATTACAGTATTTTTATTTAGCTATAGAAATGTTTTAGGCTACTGTTTTTCATACGAATACCATAGAAATGTCTCGGTTACGTATGTAACCCTCGTTCCCTGAAGGAGGGAACAGAGACGTACGTCGGAACTGACCGACGAATTGGGATCTCAAAGGGAACCATATAGATACATTTTACCATAGTAGTGAAGAGCTATATGCATGGTTTTAACTGTGGTTATCATGATCTAAATGTATGATACTATGGAAGACCAATGGTTAATTTTAATAAAACTTTAATAAAATTTTACCATATAAAAATAAGGTTGTTACAATTTTTACGGATGTCTGTATTTTTGTTAATGAACATAAATTTACTGCATCCTCCTAACTCAAGCTACTACTACTGTCAACTCACTGTCAAATGTGCATTTCTAAAACAAACCATGTAATATTATTATTGCAGCCTGCACTGCAAACTGCGCCGAAGATGTATGCCAAAGTCAGGCAAAGCAAACCTGTTTCATGACTAGAAACAATATCACCTGTTAACACATGCAGAAACTATGAAAATTAAGATATATTTATATCTATTAAGATATTTATTTTGTTAAGGAAAAATGACTGGAAAAGTTTAAGGAATTCAAAAACATGAAGTGTTTGTCATGTTCTTACAATAAAGAGAAAATCTGCCTTTAAATTTGAAAGAAAGAAACATATATTTGACATGTATCGTGATAATTATCGATATCGACTGATATATAATTTTTTTATCAAGATCATTTTTTGGCCATATAACCCAGCCCTAACGTACTATATCAAAGGAGCTTGTTGTCTTAACTGATGGTTCTCCCAGGTTTTTGACTATTTTCATAGCTTCATTCCTCTGTTCTGATCCGGGTTCAGCCACTTCCACTTTCCATTCTACCCATGTATGTGTGCTCGTGTGTATGTTTGTGTAGAGTGGTTATGTGTTCCTGTTTTAGTTAAATAAACTTTGTGCACATTCGTACGAATTGATTCTGGTCTGCTTATAAATAAATAGTCACTTTAACGAGTTACTTTTCTGTGGCCACAGAAAATATAATTTAATAGACAATCAGTACTGAATGTTCGCTGGACAAGCAGATTATTTGGTTGTAATATTAATTCAGTTACATTAAGTTAATTTGGTTAACTGATCTAAATATTCATAATTAATTATAACAAGTTATGATTAATTATTAATATTTCCCCTTTGGGCTAATTTGTTACATGTGTTTTATATTGTTGAGAAGTGGGTAGGTTTAGGGTAAGAGTGGGGTTAGTTTCTCCAAAATAAAAAAAAGTAGCCTATAAATATTTATAAAATCATGTCTACTTTTACAAATGCAAAGAATTAAATGCATCTTGATCTGACACATAGGGCAAACAACTGACATCAATGGAGTACCCTGTGAGCCGAAAAATGGCGCTGAAGGGGTACCCTGTGTATTAAAAAGTGAAGCTGAGGGGTCCTGACCAAGCATCAATATGTGATGAGTTGCGTATGAGAACGTGTTGGTACACTACTCTTAACTGATAAAAGACAATGGAATTCCTGTAAGGATGTAACGATTCAGTCTGAGTCGGTTGAAAATCGATACAAATGTGTGACGATTCAAGTCGGTTGAGATGTTAAACGACTCGCGATACACGTTTTAAAGAGCAGGGACGCTGAAACCATAAACTGTGACCTCACTTTACAGGCACGATAGCAACGAGCAAGTACGGACTGTGCCTGCAAACTGGCGCGAAGAAGAGTGAAATAAACAAATGTTTTCAGTTCATTCTAGTGATGTCATTTTGAACGAATCTTTAATATGACTCGAGAACAACAAGTTGCGCAACATCCCATATGTTCTGTACCGGAAACAGAAAAGATTAGTTCATCTATCGAGTCTTCGGGTTCGAGTCGTTCCGACGAATAGCCAATCTACTTCGAGTGAAACTAAACGAGCCAATGCACATTGGCATGCAATGATTGCACCAGGTGCTCATGCCACGCAGCGCGGGTATAAATGAGACACAGGTGTTTGCATCAAGTTAGCTTTTTGCTTCGGAGCCGAGTGGTAGATGGTTCAGCCAGATATCACTCTCTACTTCGCAGTCCTGACTGAAAAGAAGCCTGCCATTTTGGAAGCGATCTCTTCAGTCGGTGTTGGTGTGACGGCACTGCAGCGGGTCGTGTGGTTCTGTGATCATCTCTCTTTCTCTTTTCTGAGCAAACACAAAGGCTGTTCTCACAGCTGGTTCGGTGCGCTAGGTGGAGAGCGCTGAAAAGCCGTTCTTACGGCTGGTAAGAGAGCGCCTTCGTGTGAGAGAGCGCGCACATCAGGCTGCACTATCCCCTGACTGTGTCGCCGCGACCCCTCCCCCTGCGTGCTTCAGCACCAAGGAGAGCGTCCTTCTATTAGAGCAACACAGATAGAGCTTGCGTCCTTTTCAGGATGACATTCTATCTGTGTGTTTCTGGATGCGGTGGTTATCTGTCACCGAGGGATGGTCACAAGCGCTGTATCTCGTGTTTGCGCGTTCAGCACGCTGAGGCAGCGCTGGTGGATGACTCATGTTCTCACTGTGGGAACATGACCATCTCGGAGTTGCGGTCGAGACTCCATCTCGTAAGGGGTGGAGTCCCCGTGCCTCTGCCTCGATCTAATCCTCCACAGAGGGTTACTTCAGGCAGTAGCACGGGTGATCTGAGGGTTACGGTGAGCGCGCTTCCCCCAGGGAACCAACCCCCGGGGAACCCTCACTCCTCCCGCACTTCGCAGCCAGTAGAGCTGCCGTTGGAACGCGGTGGGCCACCCACGAGGTGTGTACCATCCGTATCCTTCGGGGCTCCTCTTGACGATCAGATGTCCATCGCTGCATCGGAGGGAGGGTCAGAAGTTTCTAGAGATGACGTGTCGGCGCAGGGGGCTCCTTCGGGAAGATCCGCTGTGCCCGATACGGATCTGGAAATGATGGCCATGCTTTCCCGGGCCGCTGAGAGAGTCGGGCTCGTGTGGAACCCTCCACCGTGTCCCGAACCCTCAAGGCTGGACGATTGGTTTCTCGGGGTGGCCCGTGCTGGTTCTCAGCGCCCCACCCCGGTTCCTTTCTTTCCGGAGGTGCATGACGAGCTCACTAGGTCATGGACGGCACCTTTCACTGCCTGAAACCGGCCCAGTGGCTCCTCCTCCCTCACCACCCTCGATGGGGGAGCGCAGAAGGGTTACACGCAGGTTCCTCCCGTGGAACGGGCCGTTGCCATGCAACTGTGCCCTAACTCCACTTCTAGGGGGAACCCGTGTCTCCCCTCCCGGGCCTGTAGGTACTCGTCCGATCTGATCGGAGAGGCCTACCAGGCTTGTGGGGATGCTGCCTCCTCCTTACACGCTATGGCGTTGTTGCAGGTCCATCAGGCCCAGGCACTGAAGACCTTGCACGAGGGTGGTCACGATCCCGCAGTTCTCCAGGAACTAAGAACCGCAACGGAACTCCAGAACTTCGCCCAGCAGTTCACGGCCGCACAGAAGCAGACTGAGGCGATCAGTCACATCCTGCCACGGCGGACAGCTGCTGTCTCCACCCCGCCGCCGGCAGCGCCTCAGCCTGCTCGTCGCCGAGGGCGGCCGCCTGCGTCTGCCTCCGCTCCCGCGTCGCAGCAGCAGCCTCCACCCAAGCGACGTCGTGGAGCCGGGCGTAAGCAGGCCGCCCCGCCCGTCCAGGCCTCTGCCAAGAGGGGTGGCAAGAGCAAGGGCAAGCGGCCCTGAGACGGGCGACCTGGAGATTGGGAGGACTGCTCTTCTGGAGACGGTGACCGCACCGCTCCATCCCCCGGAGGAGGGCCGGGTGGAGAATCTTGTGGAGAATCTTGTGTTCCGTTTTGTTTCTGTTCCGCCCAAATTCTCAATAAAAGAGCAGTTTCCCCTATCTCCGGGTCCCCAGGGGGCTCGGAGGGTTGTGGCCGGTCAAACCCCGGACCACACTCATCCTCCCCCTTCGCCAGCGGGCAGCAGTGGACGATCCCCTCACGGTCCTTCTGCCCACCTGTGGAATCAGGTAAGTGTTGCAATGCACACTCACACCTCGCTGCGGGCCGCCTCCACGAGACAGCCGCCACAGCCCGGTACCTGCATTCCACCTCGCTGCCCCACGGTGGGTACGCCGGTGGTCCCTTTGGTCCCGCTTGCACGGTCTCTGCGAGCCTGGCTAGCGCTCCCCAGTCCGTCTCGCTGGCTCATTCGGACCATCAGGCTCGGCTATGCGATTCAGTTCGCCCGGCGTCCCCCCAGGTTCAAGGGCGTCCGCTTCACTTCGGTGAACGCCGCAGACGCCCATGTCCTGCGTGCGGAGATCGCAGTCCTACTGGCGAAGGACGCGATAGAGCCGGTCCCTCCAGCCGATATGAAGATAGGCTTCTACAGCCCGTACTTCATTGTACCCAAGAAGACCGGTGGGTTACGGCCAATCTTGGACCTGCGAGTCTTGAATCGGAGCCTTCACAAGCTACTGTTCAAGATGCTCACGCAGAAACGCATCTTCGAATGCATCCGTCCCCAAGATTGGTTTGCAGCGATCGACCTGAAGGACGCGTACTTTCATGTTTCGATTCTTCCTCGACACAGGCCGTTTCTGCGCTTTGCGTTCGAGGGTCGAGCATATCAGTACAAAGTCCTGCCCTTCGGGCTGTCCCTGTCCCCCCGTGTCTTCACGAAAGTGAGAGAATGAGAGAACAGGGCGTTCGCATCCTCAACTATCTCGACGACTGGCTCATTCTAGCACAGTCCAGGGATCAGTTGTGCGAACACAGGGACCGGGTGCTCAGACACCTCAGCCAGTTGGGTCTTCGGGTCAACTGGGAGAAGAGCAAACTCGCCCCCGTGCAGAGGATCTCTTTTCTCGGTATGGAGTTAGATTCGGTCGGACGGACAGCGCGCCTCACAGAGGCCTTCGGGCCGGAGTGCCTCTGGAACAGGTGTCCAGGCAAGCTGTGGTCTTCACGGATGCCTCTGCCATGGGCTGGGGACCCCACGTACAACGGGCATGCAGTGTCAGGGGTTTGGACGGGCCCGCACCTGCATTGGCACATCAACTGCCTCGAGTTGCTAGCAGTGCATCTCGCTCTGAGCCGCCTCAAAAGGCTGCTACGGGGCAAAGATGTACTGGTCCGCACGGACAACACCGCGACCGTTGCGTATATCAACCGACAAGGTGGTCTACGCTCCCGTCGCATGTCGCAACTCGCCCGCCATCTCCTCCTCTGGAGTCAGAAGTGTCTGAGGTCGCTTCGGGCCATTCATGTCCCTGGTGTGAGCAACCGTGTGGCCGACGAGCTTTCACGAGCTGCGCTCCCAGGGGAATGGCGACTCCACCCCCAGGTGGTTCAGCTGATTTGGAGACAGTTCGGGGCGGCACAGGTCGACCTGTTTGCCTCCCCAGAAATGTCCCACTGCCAGTGGTTCTATTCGCTGACCGAGGGTACACTCGGCACGGATGCACTTGCGCACCCAGTGAGCCTACTTGCACAGACACTGTGCAAGGTCAGGGAGGACGAGGAGCAGGTCCTGTTGGTGGCGCCTTACTGGCCCAACCGGTCCTGGTTCCCAGAACTTATGCTCCTGGCGACAGCCCCTCCTTGGCCGATTCCTCTGAGGAAGGACCCTCTGACTCAGAGACGGGGCACCCTGTGGCACCTGCGTCCAGATCTGTGGAAGCTTCATGTCTGGCCCCTGGACGGGACGCGGAGGTTCTAGGTGACTTACCCCAAGAGGTAGTTAACACCATCACTTCGGCACGAGCACCGTCTACAAGACAGGCTTATGCTTTGAAGTGGAACCTGTTCGTCGAGTGGTGTTCTTCTCGCCGAGAAGACCCCCGAAGATGTTCGATCGCGTCTGTGCTTTCCTTCCTGCAACGAGGGTTGGAGCGTAGGCTGTCGCCCTCCACCCTCAAGGTCTATGTTGCTGCAATATCTGCCTATCACGACCACGTAGAAGGTAAGACAGTTGGGAAGCATGACCTGGTCGTCAGGTTCCTCAGGGGGGCGAGACGGTTAAATCCTCCTCGACCCCCCTCCATACCCTCTTGGGATCTTGCTCTGGTGCTCCGAGCACTTCAGAATGCCCCATTTGAGCCCTTGCGGTCAGCAGAGCTTAAGATTTTGTCTATGAAGACTTTGCTGTTGGCCGCACTGGCCTCCATCAAGAGGGTAGGGGACCTGCAGGCATTTTCGGTCGACGAATCGTGCCTAGAGTTCGGGCCGGGTGACACCCACGTGGTACTGAGACCCCGGCCTGGCTATGTGCCCAAGGTTCCTACCACTCCCTTCAGGGACCAGGTGGTGAACCTGCAAGCGCTGCCCCTGGAGGAGGCAGACCCAGCCCTAGCTTTGCTCTGTCCCGTCCGCGCTCTGCGGATCTACGTGGATAGAACTCAAAGCTTCAGAACCTCAGATCAGCTCTTTGTCTGTCACGGAGGCCAGCAGAAGGGAAAGGCTGTCTCCAAGCAGAGGATGGCCCACTGGATAGTGGATGCCATCACCTTGGCTTACCAAGCACAAGGTGTGCCCTGTCCGCTCAGGGTGCGAGCACACTCTACTAGAAGTGTTGCATCCTCCTGGGCGCTGGCACGTGGCGCCTCGCTGTCAGACATCTGTAGAGCTGCGGGCTGGGCGACCCGTGAAGCCCGTGTCTTTCCCTTGGGAGAGCCTTCCCGTCACTGGGACTGAGCCCCCTCTCTCCTTTGCGGGCTACGGCTCAGCATTGTACTCCACATAACTCCTTCGGGGTACGATGTGGGCTCCGCAGCGTTCCCCTCACTAGGGCACGCTTTCCCAGTGTTATCCAATAGTCACTGAACGGGTCATGCGGAACAGCAGTGATGGACTTCTCTGTGTGAGCCCCGTCTCATCAGGTAAGAGAGCTCAGGAGGCTCACACAGGGCACTGGACGGGGGCCAGAGGGAACGGAGACGCCACGTCCCGTCGCCATGCCCTCTGCACCCTGCTGGGGTGCCGTCTACCTACTCGGCTCCTCAGCAAAAAGCTAACTTGATGCAAACACCTGTGTCTCATTTATACCCGCGCTGCGTGGCATGAGCACCTGGTGCAATCATTGCATGCCAATGTGCATTGGCTCGTTTAGTTTCACTCGAAGTAGATTGGCTCTCGCGAGCGAGATTCCTATTCGTCGGTACTCCGACGTGGCGTCTCCGTTCCCTCCTTCAGGGAACGAGGGTTACATACGTAACCGAGACGTTCTTTTGTCATGTGACAGCTGTGTTGGATACTGAAACGAGTTAATTCACAACCTTCCTTACAAGCAAGTGCGTAGTTTTTTTCATTTGTTTAGTTCAGTTTTTTAGCTAGTATAATAATTGATTTTCCTATGAAGACTGGACACATTGGGTTGGTTAGAATGGAGGCATATTGCACATATCTTCTGAAAATTTTATAATAATAAATATATTACAACATGCAGTCAATAATACGAATGTAATGTTGTATATGTTGTGAAACATTGAACCGGGAAGCGGTCACGTGACAAAAGAACGAAACTCGTACCCGAAGACTCGAGAGATGAACTAATCATTTCTGTTTCTGCATTCAGCCTATGGGGACTTGAATGAACGACTCGAACCTGAAGACTCGAGAGATGAACTAATCTTTTCTGTTTCCGGTGACTGCATAGCCTTGCCTATGCGGCTGGGACTTGATGAACGAATGACTCGAACCCGAAGACTCGAGAGGTGAACTAATCAGTTCTGTTTCCGGTGACTGCATAGCCTTGCCTATGGGGCTGGGACTTGATGAACGAATGACTCGTACCCGAAGACTCGAGAGGTGAACTAATCAGTTCTGTTTCCGGTGACTGCATAGCCTTGCCTATGGGGCTGGGACTTGATGAACGAATGACTCATACCCGAAGACTCGAGAGGTGAACTAATCTTTTCTGTTTCCGGTGACTGCATAGCCTTGCCTATGCGGCTGGGACTTGATGAATGAATGACTCGAACCCGAAGACTCGAGAGATGAACTAATCAGTTCTGTTTCCGGTGACTGCATAGCCTTACCTATGCGGCTGGGACTTGATGAACGAATGACTTGAACCCGAAGACTCGAGAGGTGAACTAATCAGTTCTGTTTCCGGTGACTGCATAGCCTTGCCTATGGGGCTGGGACTTGATGAACGAATGACTCGTACCCGAAGACTCGAGAGTTGAACTAATCAGTTCTGTTTCCGGTGACTGCATAGCCTTGCCTATGCGGCTGGGACTTGATGAACGAATGACTCGAACCCGAAGACTCGAGAGATGAACTAATCTTTTCTGTTTCCGGTGACTGCATAGCCTTGCCTATGCGGCTGGGACTTGATGAACGAATGACTCGTACCCGAAGACTTGAGAGATGAACTAATCAGTTCTGTTTCCGGTGACTGCATAGCCTTGCCTATGCGGCTGGGACTTGATGAACGAATGACTCGTACCCGAAGACTCGAGAGGTGAACTAATCAGTTCTTTTTCCGGTGACTGCATAGCCTTGCCTATGTGGCTGGGACTTGATGAACGAATGACTCGTACCCGATAACTCGAGAGATGAACTAATCAGTTCTGTTTCCGGTGACTGCATAGCCTTGCCTATGCGGCTGGGACTTGATGAACGAATGACTCGTACCCGAAGACTCGAGACGTGAACTAATCATTTCTTTTTCGGGACTGCATGCCTTGCATATGAGGCTGTCACAGCCCAGATCAGACATGATGATGGAACTAACGGCTCGAACCCGAAGACACGAGAGGTGAACTAATCTTTTCTGTTTCCGGTGACTGCATAGCCTTGCCTATGGGGCTGGGACTTGATGAACGAATGACTCGTACCCGAAGACTCGAGAGGTGAACTAATCAGTTCTGTTTCCGGTGACTGCATAGCCTTGCCTATGCGGCTGGGACTTGATGAACGAATGACTCGTACCCGAAGACTCGAGAGGTGAACTAATCATTTCTGTTTCGGGACTGCATGCCTTGCATATGAGGCTGTCACAGCCCAGATCAGACATGATGACGGAACTAACGGCTCGAACCCGAAGACACGAGAGGTGAACTAATCTTTTCTGTTTCCGGTGACTGCATAGCCTTGCCTATGGGGCTGGGACTTGATGAACGAATGACTCGTACCCGAAGACTCGAGAGGTGAACTAATCAGTTCTGTTTCCGGTGACTGCATAGCCTTGCCTATGGGGCTGTGAGTTAGTGAACGAATGACTCGAACCCAAAACTCGAGAGGTGAACTAATCAGTTCTGTTTTCGGTGACTGCATAGGCTTGCCTATGGGGCTGTGAGTTAATAAACGCATGACTCGAACCCAAGACTCTAGAGGTGAACTAATCAGTTCTGTTTCCGGACTGCATGCCTTGCCTATGCGGCTGGGACTTGATGAACGAATGACTCGTACCTGAAGACTCGAGAGGTGAACTAATCATTTCTGTTTCGGGACTGCATGCCTTGCATATGAAGCTGTCACAGCCCAGATCAGACATGATGACGGAACTAACGGCTCAAACCCGAAGACACGAGAGGTGAACTAATCTTTCCAGGGAACAGACGTGATTAAATGTTGTGACAAAAGAAAGAACGATTTGGATCGGGAGGTGAGGTGAACTAACAGAATGCATACATCATTTCTTTCTCAAAGTTTGGCCATGGCTGCATTAACTTATAGTTATTTTTTTATTCCAAAAGTACTAAATGTGTTGGAAAATTTAATATGTAACATTTTAATTATATTCTGCTGAAAGGAACGAAATGACTTGAAAAAAGACTTGTTCATTTTGCTGAACGAGATTCAAAGATCCGAGTCAGTAAAATGATCCGAAATTCCGACTACTAGTCCATTCATATGGAAGTTGGGCACGAGCGCATCCGTGTGCAGCGCCGTCAAACAGAAGCATGGCAACGGCAAGCGCGTAGTTTATGTTGTGGTGGAGGTGTGGCGGTATTTTGACTTTTCGAAGACTAATAATCACCACAGTGAGAGGCTCCAGTCACCTCCGTCTGCACGTAAAAAGACAATAGGCCAAACCACACTGCCGAGTGGATTTGCAGCCCTACTCGCGGCGTTGAGGGCGATTGCCATGGAGATCACAAGGTGCATCAGTGTTTTTACAGCGAAAGATAGGCTGTTTTCTGCCCTAGTAAATGATTTTCTAGACCATTCCGTCATCAAGAGAAAGACTAGCGCGAGGATGTATTCCACATACTGAAGGAGAAATATGTGCTGTTGCAGAACCAGGTGTTGTATTTATTTTACTATCTCTTTCTCTAAATGTATAAAAACGGCCATTATAGTCCTAAGAATAATATGCCTTCTGATTAAATCTCTTTCTGTTTGCCAAGATTGATCGACGCTCAGCATCCAGCACAGCAGCATCCAGCACAGCAGCCAATCAGCGCTCACAGATCGACGTGCAGGCGAACATCCCGCCCACAGCGCTTAGTGTGAAGTTGAGAGTGAGCCCGTCAGCGCGCTGATGCTGATGCTGAACTTTGCTTTTGCATATCACATATAGTTTTTACTTTTATTCATTGTCTATTCTATTTGCTGTTATAACATACGTTAGTTTATTATGGCCAATGATAAGAGATAATTCTGTCTTTGGCATGATGTTGTGATTATATATATATATATATATATATATTACCTTTATTTGTAATTGCTTATATTGATGTTATTTAGGTGTATTCAGTTTGGATTTCGGTGTAATTATTTTCTAAGTGCCCGTTATTGAGGTATTCTAAAGTTGTAAACAACTTAATGCGCATGCGCGCAGAACATGTCCAGAGCGCCGCTGCTACAATATAAAACAAATTAAGCTATTTACCATTGAACTCAATGTGTATGACATAGCAAGTTTGTTTTCTTCCAATCATTACACTTTTAATTCTGTATTTTACTGAATATTCATTATGTGTATTTCTGTTAGAACATTTGATGTTATCATCATGTATATTTACTCTGCATTTTCTATGTTTATAGAAAAACCACATACTAAACACCCACAACTAAGGACAACTGTTCAACCATCACTAATAACTGAGTTGTTGTGGTGACTAATAAACGGGTTACTCCCATATTTCAACCATCTTTGACCAAGTCTCTTACCGGACACCTTGTGGCGGGTATCAAACCTAACCAGCAATTTGCAACAAATGAGTATGAGCTACTAATAGCTACTTCATTTCAACAAAATGTGTACATGTATTTTTTTTTCTCAATAATTCATCGATTTATTATGGCGTATTTATCTAAATCTGTTCTGTTTTTCTAACTCTTGCAAGTGTAATGTTACAAATTATAATTAAAATTTTGCCTTTATAACAATGTGAAACCCCTGTCACTGTTGTACTTAAATTTGACCTAGTCTTTTTATTTCTGCTATTCCTCAGTGCAGGATGAGGGTGAAGAAGCTGAAACAACCTCCTCCCAAAAACATTGGAAGATCTCCTTGAAGGATTTTTAAGGATTTGTTTAAAAATTTCAATTGAGTTATTATTTGACATCAAATATATATTTAAACATCAATTATATATTAACATTTTTTACAAAGAAATATGCAGAATTTTGTCTGAGAAATAAAATGACACTTTATTTTATAATTTGTCTTAAATCTCATTTTGTTAAAAAAATTTTGAGGAAAATCATATCGTGAAATTAGTATCGTGAATCGTATCGCATCGTGAGTTGAGTGAATCGTTATATCCCTAAATTCCTGTGATGGCAAAGCTGTATTTTCAGCATCATTACTCCAGTCTTCAGTGTTACACAATCCTTCAGAAATAATTATATTATGCTAATTTGGTTCTCAAGAAGCATTTCTTATTATCAGTGTTAAAAACATTCATTCATAACTAATTAATATTTTTGTGGAAACCGTGATACAGTTTTTCAGGATTTTTTGATTAATAGAAAGTTCAAAAGAACATCATTTATATGGAATTGGAATTTCTAATATTATAAATGCATATACTACGCTTATGGTAGTAAACCATAGAGAGAGTGAGAGAGAGAGATGTAATCAGTGTATTTCTGATCAGACCTGTTTGTGGTGACATGCGTGATTATAATCGGCTCTCAAGCGGCTGCTATGGTGACCATTCACCTACAGATATGACCCAGAATACACAGTGAATGGGACCAAAGATGAAGGATAGATACTGGCAGATGTGAATACATGAGGAGAATAAAAGGAGAAGCATCACTATGGTTATTGGCACACATCATTGTTCGATCATTACCAGCAGTATGTCAGAGCTCCAGATGTGTTCAGACTCAATTCACTGCTTTAGTGACATCTAGAGAACGCTGTATGTTATGAACTAATGAAACTATTTAACTGAGTGTACGAAAGTATAATAAACAAGACAAGTTCAAATAAAACTTGTTATTATGAGGATCCGCTTTACTGTTTATAGATTGTTCAGACAATAAAGCAGATGGAAGATTGTCTGTTCAGAATACATTAGAGAAGCACTTGCACAAACATAGCCTTTCATGCACTATATCAAGCATTCTGCATGCTCATTGAGCAAAAGTGCAATATTGGGAAAACCACTGGGGTCATCCCCTCCTTCAATTAATCCACCATTACACCAAAGATGGAGGAAAGGAAAGAAATATGGTTAAACTAAGACACTGATAATGATTCAGAGTCTTAAAAAAACTATATAAAAACAAGATCACTAAAGGGTGAACTTGTGAGTAAGGGGGTTAGTGAATGAGTCAGTCTGTTAGTCACTGAGTCACTGAATAAATCAGTAAGTCAGTTAGTGAGTCAGTGGACGGGTGAATGAGTCTGTGGGTGAGTGAGAGTGAGTGAATCCGTGAACGGGTGAGACAGTGGATGAGTGAATGAGTGTGTGTATGTGTGTGTGAGTGAGCAAGGGAGTCAGTGGGTAAACAAGTGAGAGAGAGTGTCAGTGTGCAAGTGAATTATTCGGTAAGGGAATAAGTAAGTGAGCAATTGTGTCTGAGTGAACTAGTGAGCGAGTGAGTCAGTGGATGGGTGAATAAATCTGTGAGTGAGTGAGTCAGTGGATGGGAGAATAAATCTGTGAGTGAGTGAGTGAGTCAGTGGATGGGAGAATAAATCTGTAAGTGAGTGAGTGAGAGTGAGTGAATCAGTGAACAGGTGAGTCAGTGGATGAGTAAATGAGTGTGTGTATGTGTGTGCGAGTGAGCAAATGAGTCAGTGAGTAAATAAGTGAGAGAGTGAGTCAGTGTGCAAATGAATTAGTTGGTGCGTGAATTAGTGAGCAAGTAATGCCGAGTTTACACTGCATGATTTTAGGCCCAGTTTTCACTCACCGATTAAGTCTGTGCGAGAGTATGATATTGTCACTGAGCGAGTGAGTGGGTATGTAAATGAGTGAGATAAAGTGGACGTGTGTGTTTGAGTGAGCAAGTGAATAGCAAGTCAGTGATGCATACCAATTTGCATACTTATGCACTATTCTATGCTATTTAGTAGCATAAATAGTGTGGTTCAGTGAGCGAGTGTATAAGTCTGGGAGTAAATGAGTGAGTGAGTGAGTCTGCGTGAGTGAATGAGAGAGTGAAGGGGTAAATTCCTGCTGTACTTCACAACTCTTTAGGGATTTTAAAGCATGTGAATAGTTATCATGGCAACACAGGCAATTAAAGAAAACAAAAAAGGGAACTAAAAATGTCTCGTTAATTCATGTTATCTCACTCTCGTTGATCTGGCTCATCATTTTTCCTCCATTCCTTATTTGCAACCTTTCATCCACCCTATCACCTTAATAGAGGAAAAATACTTTCTCTCCCCTTCTTTATCTCTGAACCGTAATGACAGGTCCATATCTTCATTTACAACTACATTGAAACTTATGATCCAATCAAGCCGATTTGATCATCACCCAATCAGCACACAACTAACTAATTTAATCTGTTTTCCCTATGCACAATTAAAATAAAATTTAAAATCTAGTCTAGAATGGAACTGTGCATAGAAAAATGCTGGGGTTTCTTGCAATCACAAGGTTAAACATTTCATTTCATTGTCTTGAAATGCCTTATTTTTTGCTGACATCGGAGCCATTTCTCTCATAACCCTTCTTGACATGTATCTTGATCTTTATGAACCCGTTATACTTGTCTTTTTAAAACGCATATGCAGACAACATTCAGATATAGGTTGCATTTTAATGCCAAATGAAAACATGGCCTTTCTCTGTATGATTGACTTTTCGACTTTGTGTTCTAATGTCCATCCTTTGTCACCGCCTACCCCCTCTTAATTTGCTTTGTAAAAAAAAAAACGCTTTTTCTGAATCCATCAAAATGGCCCACAGACAAAACAATAAACACCATGGCAAATGTCCCATAACACTCAGTAAGACCCCAAAGCTTCAGTGAATGTAATCCAAGGCATCCAAGCTAAACTGAAAAACCAACAAACTAAACACCACCCCTTGCACACACACTCCAGAGACAAAACCAATGAAATCCCTCAAAAATTCCCCTCGTGGCAGTCTGATGGAATTAAGATTGATGCTCTCAGTCAGAATATAAAATAAGAGCCAGCAGATAAGTGCAGTCCTGAAGCTTGTTAACACCAGCAGGACATTCTGCAGAAGACTATTTCTGCCCGTCTCTCTTCATCTCTCTGTGAAATGCATTAAATATGAGCTCCTGCATGAACAGCTAAATTAAAATGGCTTGGGGGAAAAAAGAGTGATATAAAAGTTTGTGCACACATTTTTCTGACTTATACAACAATTGTGCATGCAGCTAACATCAGATAATATGGACAAGAGCTTAAAACAGAAGCAGGGACGGATTATGACTTGCAAAGGCCCTGGGGCCAATTATCTCCAAAGGCCCCCAAATTTTTCGATTTTTAAAAATATATATTTATAGTCTATATGCACAGCATGTTAGTGAAGAGCGGCAGTGATCGGTAGAAAAAACTGCTCCATCTCTGAAAGCAACACGTTTAAGTTTGATTCTCTTATAACATGCATTTGAAAAAACAACACGCTTCAAACAAAACTTGTAATACAAAGCGTTTATAAACCAGTTTTCCACAGAGGCGTTCAGTGTAAACAGCGATTGATAATGTCTGTTTCTGGTAACAAGTTTGCGCAATTTCTTTGTGAGAGACTTTCGTGGAGAAATCGAAACAAATGAGCATAACAGCACACACAAGAAACTCACAGAACAAACATACTGAGGTAAAAATTCAAAATGTTGTTTTTATTATTATTATTATTTTTTATAACAGATGATATAAGTAACATAAAACAACCAATGAAGCTGTTTTGCTGAATATTATCAGGACTGCAAAAGTTACATTGATTTGATATAGTTAAATAAACCAGTATTTAATATTAAGTTACTTACATTTTATACACAATATTGACTGTTTTTGTTCTATTTCACAGACGAAAATAGTTCCGAATGAAAGCAACACTCAGTGCGGTGTTTTGTTGCTAAATGATTCAACGAATTGTTTGAATGAATGACTTATTAAAACGGCCACTTGCTGCCACCTACTAGCGATATAGTTTCACGTTTAAACATATATTTAAAAGTGTCTGCATTTGTCTTGTACTTTCAAACATTTTGTAGCGACTGAGGCAAATCAGACACATAATCGCCTGTTACATTTAACAAATATGTTTTAAATGCTCTGCTCTCAGTAACAGACCTTCCCCAACACAACAGAGAAAGGTCCTCAGTTACCCTGGATACCAACTGATAAGACGTTTTATGGCCCTAAAAAATGTAGCCACATGGAAAAGGCCATAGTTAAGACACAAAGCCTGTAAAACACACGCTTTTGCCTCAAGTTATAGACTAACCATCTATAAATGAATATGCACCCCAGGACATTGTATGTACGCATATAACTGTCTTGTAAAGTGTCCCTTGTATGTTATTTTGTTTATGCATGTCTTATGAACAACTTACTAGTCCATGTAAGTTCATATATGTCGTGTCTCCTATCAAATGAATGCTCTCTTCACGACTTACACTTTCATGTATGTCACTTCTTTGTAGGAAGTAATGTGTGTTTGTTGCAACAGGCCAGGCCAGATAAGGCCTGCACACACAGCCTCACGTGTGTGTGTGGGACAGGAAACCAGATGCAGGCCAGCAGGCCCAACTCCTCATGGCGTGTACAACTTCCTCAACCTCGATGGAGTCAAAGCAACCATGCAAGCTCACCCGCGGTTCCTTCGCTCAACACAGAAGGAAACGATCCGCCCTGCAAAGCCATCGGACGGAACCATCAAGACTTTCTCCTGCGACCGTATATCTGGATGCCTTCCTGGGCAAATGCAAGTAATGTACTAAGAAATACAAGTCGCTGTGTAGGTAGTAAAGCTGTAAACTCCTTTGCTCAGTCAAAGGAGCTTATCAGAGATGGTTCTCTCAGGTTTAGACTCTTTGCATAACTTCATCCATCTGCACTGACCCGGTTTTTCTAACCACTTTAACTTTACCTCTTGCCATATATGTTTTGTGTCTGTATGTTTTATGTCTGTTTAATCTGGTCCGCGATTTAGTTATTAAAGTTTGTGCACAATATATGTTGGTTCTGACTCCCTGCCTGCAAACAAATTGTCACTTAAATGATCGATCTTGTTATGCGCTCTAAGCGCTTATGAAAATACAAAGGAAGAATTATTTTTCTGTGGCCAGGAAAAATATCCTTTTCTTAGCATTAATTAATTAATCAATAGGCCTACTGAACATCCATAGGACGAACTGATTGATTGATTGTAATGTTAATGTAGCTACATCAAATTAATCAATTTAACGGATTCAAATATTTATAATTAATCATAATGAATAATCATAATGAGTTATGAATAATTATTAATATTTCCCCTCTGAGCTAATTCGCTACAATTTATTTAAAGCATTAATCTCATAAGATTATTTATTGCAGTTGTAATTTTGCAGTGTAAATTATTTAATTTGATAGGTAACAGCAGGTTTCTTATTATTATAACTGAATTTATTGATCAAATATTTAGAGATATATATATACAGTACTGTGCAAAAGTCTTAGGCATGTTGGTATTTTCACACAAAAAATGTTTTTAAGCCAGTTATTTATATATTTTACTGTAGTGTGTCAGTAGGAAATATGCATTGATAATTAATTAAATATGCATATCAGCTTGATGCATTTGTCCATATTAGGGATTTCCTGGAATGGCATAAGTTATATTACTTATGTGAGGCATATTTGGAGTTTCTGCAAGAGGGTGCCTTCAGGCTTCCAGTATGAATGAAACAGACATATTTTGTTTGTTTGTTTTTTTGCGCTCAGTAATGCTCACATCCTTCTCACTCCATCCTATTTTTAAAAATAGGAAAAATAATAGTTTGAAAATTTGAAGTATGATAATCCATATGTTTTTCTCAAGTGTACAGGAGTTGTTTTTTTTCACAATGGATGCATGAGGCTCATATTTCATTTCAAGACATGGACTTGATTTTGGTTAATTTTAAACCAGAAAAAACAATTCCCAAATGTTGGGATGTTTTCCCAGAATTGTACTGCTCTAGAAGTTATTATGATCATGAATATTCAAACCATTCTCACTCTGAGGCCTTATTCCCGCAATATATTTGAAAATATTTTTAAACTTCGTAACATAGGTCTTTAATGTTGTGTTTTGCGCCATTGCTTTAGCAAAGTATCTGTCAAGCAAACAAAAATGTAATTGCACAATACGGCATTTATTTTACAGTGCATTTGTTTTACAATATATACAGTACACTCTGCTTAATTGGCTTTTTATTTGAAGGTGGATCTTTTACAGTCATTCAAACAACTGCAGAGTAAAGGGTGTACGTTTTTGCAGTTAAAATTTTAAATAAGAATTGTGCTGAAAATATACTCTATTGCTCTCTCTTTTTGCTCTCTCTCTCATTTTGTTGAATCATTTAAAATTTAGGCACAAAAAAAAAAACATTTAGGCAATGTTCTAAAATTTAGTCTCAATTCAACTTAAGGAAAATTGGCAGTTATACTGTAATAAAAATAGTTATTTTTTTTGAATTAGGCAGTTTATTTGTGGGTTAGTGTATGTCTGAAAGTTGTGTTTCTAGTATGGATGGTAATCGTAAGGAATTCTGGTAAAGTCAGCATGTAGTGAATCTATTTTCTAAATGCATGTTATTGGTCTCATTGTGAACAATTTCATCTATGCACGTTTCATTAAAATCTTATGTCCAAAATTCTTAACGTATGTCAGGTGTCACCAATCATTTAGACTGCTTAAACCCACCCCTGCAAACTCGCTATCAGATCTTTCTTATTTTTCGAATGCAATAGCCACATCTCAAAATCTAATCAACAATCAATGAATAGAACCAATATTTTAGTAATTCATTATACGCAGATGTTCATCACAATATGAAAGAAAAGATCTGTCACTACTTCTATTTCATTGCAACTCCATTCGTATAATTCCATCATTCAAGTTAATTATTTTTGATTCCATAATGGTTCTTTTAGACCCTCAGCAGTCTGTTTCCAATAATTCAGGTTTCAACAACCAGTCAGTAACTACACAATAACTACTCATAAGCCTTGAGAGCAGGAAGGCACATTATCAGTTATCGGTAAAACAAACATGAAAAACGTAATAACTTGTGATTCTGTAAGTGAATTACATCAATTTAGCAACCTCTCTGGTGATTTTGATTCACTAAACCCAACAACTTATAATAGTCATTTGGTTGGAAATTACACTACACTGGTCACGCTGCATCTTTTTGATGCACCTAAAAGAACAAGCTCATAGCTCATTTGTTCATAATTGGATTACACCAGCCTTTTAAAATACCCACACTTGCGGCATTTGCACTTGACCACTTGTCTACTTACATGACTTATTTCCTGTATTTGGCCCGAGAGTTCAAACAGTGTGTGTAGAACATTTGATTACCTGATGGGACACACTTATACGGCCATATTTTAGCTATCTAACCGCATGGTCTGAAGCGCATGGCGCAGGTGCCCTTAGAATCCTGACTACTGAATCCACTTTCGCTAGTTTAACAACGGAAAAAATGGTCGATGTGCTAGGCGCATGGTCCAAGAGGGTTGTACCTATTCTCTTAATGAGTCATGGGTGTGTTTTGATCATAACTTGCAATAAACCTAATCAGAGTCTCATCTCCCATTCCCTTTAAAAGCCAGTTGTGCTTGCACCATGGCTGATTGCTATTTACATGGTGGAATTTGCAAGCGGATAGATTGAACGCTTCTCCAGAGAGGAATCCTTTTATTTTTTGTTTGTTTGCTGCTGCGGTGTAACAAGCAGAGTGTACGTGCGTTGTGCACCCGCTTATAGGCGCATATTACTAACGGAAAAAATACGGCGCCCTTGAATTTAGACCAGGTTTTTGTTGGTCAATGGCACAGTAGTTTTCAGTCACCTCCAAAATAGTACGGGGCACGTGAGTTCCCAAACATGATGCATGATGGGATACGCTTAGCAGCGTTATTCAAGAGAGTCTGGGTTTAGATATGCGTTCAGGGCACTGCACGTTGGCATTTTTAAGACATGGGACAATCTTGCGCACTTACTTCTTGCTGCTCGCACACGGTCCATATTGGAATGGTCAGCATGTCGTCACTCACAGTAAGAATCAAATGATGCCAAAACAATTCGCAGCTTCTGGCTGTGAAACTGGCGAGATTTAAATTCCCAAAGAAATGGGATAACCTTTCACAGGTGAGAATTTGTTGGTTTGTATTTTATATGTACTAAATCATTACTACAGGATTTTACTATGGTACTTTTTAATGTTTGTACTTTTTTCTATGGTAACTTTTTAATATAGTGTTAGCTGACGCCTTCGTCTTGTATTGTGTTAGTTTAGCAAAATGATCTGCTGAAGTCTGACTACAGTTGCATACGCCCAGTCAAATTGCTCTCGAATGTTCAGGGGCCGGCTTAGACTGCTTCAGTATGGCGGACAGCTTATGTATAGCGGCCCATAGAGACAGCCACTAATGAAAGATCTATGTATATGTATATATATATATATATATATATATATATATATATATATATATATATATATATACACCCACCTAAAGGATTATTAGGAACACCTGTTCAATTTCTCATTAATGCAATTATCTAATCAAGCAATCACATGGCAGTTGCTTCAATGCATTTAGGGGTGTGGTCCTGATCAAGACAATCTCCTGAACTCCAAACTGAATGTCAGAATGGGAAAGAAAGGTGATTTAAGCAATTTTGAGTGTGGCATGGTTGTTGGTGCCAGACGGACCGGTCTGAGTATTTCACAATCTGCTCAGTTACTGGGATTTTCACGCACAACCATTTCTAGAGTTTACAAAGAATGGTGTGAAAAGGGAAAAACATCCAGTATGCGGCAGTCCTGTGGGCGAAAATGCCTTGTTGATGCTAGAGGTCAGAGGAGAATGGGCCGACAGATTCAAGCTGATAGAAGAGCAACTTTGACTGAAATAACCACTCGTTACAACCGAGGTATGCAGCAAAGCATTTGTGAAGCCACAACACGCACAACCTTGAGGCGGATGGGCTACAACAGCAGAAGACCCCACCGGGTACTACTCATCTCCACTACAAATAGGAAAAAGAGGCTACAATTTGCACAAGCTCACCAAAATTGGACAGTTGAAGACTGAAAAAATGTTGCCTGGTCTGATGAGTCTCGATTTCTGTTGAGACATTCAGATGGTAGAGTCCGAATTTGGCGTAAACAGAATGAGAACATGGATCCATCATGCCTTGTTACCACTGTGCAGGCTGGTGGTGGTGGTGGTGTGTGGGGGATGTTTTCTTGGCACACTTTAGGCCCCTTAGTGCCAGTTGGGCATCGTTTAAATGCCACGGCCTACCTGAGCATTGTTTCTGACCATGTCCATCCCTTTATGACCACCATGTACCCATCCTCTGATGGCTACTTACAGCAGGATAATGCACCATGTCACAAAGCTCGAATCATTTCAAATTGGTTTCTTGAACATGACAATGAGTTCACTGTACTAAAATGGCCCCCACAGTCACCAGATCTCAACCCAATAGAGCATCTTTGGGATGTGGTGGAACGGGAGCTTCGTGCCCTGGATGTGCATCCCACAAATCTCCATCAACTGCAAGATGCTATCCTATCAATATGGGCCAACATTTCTAAAGAATGCTTTCAGCACCTTGTTGAATCAATGCCACGTAGAATTAAGGCAGTTCTGAAGGCGAAATAGGGTCAAACACAGTATTAGTATGTTCCTAATAATCCTTTAGGTGAGTGTATATATATCCTAAATATATACTTTGGCTTTTGGCTTGCTTATTTGGGGACATATATTCAACTATATTACTGACACCATTGTATGAGAATTGAACTGAGCTGGATGATGACACCACAGTTTTCTCCTGAGTGGCTGTACATGCTGCATTATTTTCCTGTTATCACTGTAAAGCTGCTTTGAAACAATCTGTATTGTAAAATAACTCTATATAAATAAAGGTGACTTGACTTGACTATGGTAAATACTGTCAGAATATTTCAGTGCTCACTTGAATCCGGTGGTCATTTAAATCCATTTCTGGTTAAAAATGGGAGCAAAAAAGTTCTTTCTTGAAGGTCTAGGAAACTTTACGCACTTTAGTTATCTATGACGTGCAGGCCAATGTAGCATGTAATTAGTCTGTCCTGGATTCATGTGGGTTTATATTTACAGTATGTATGGTTAAGTGAATAAGATGGAAATTGATTAACTGGGAATGGAGATGAAAAATTCTCTCTTAACAGCCTATATGTGTTTGTTTGAGTGCAGGTCAACTGCTTGCTCTAAGGCCTTTACTACAAAAGACTGGCGATTATAACACCAGCGGCCCTTCTGTTTTAGTGAGATCTGGCAGTCATTTGTGCAACACCCACTTTGCAGCACTCAACACAGCCTTAGGGAAGAGCAAGCAGAGAATTAGAAAGACTGCAGTATGCTGAAGAATGGTTTGTATTTCTCTGTAGGGAGTAGAGAGGTGAGATGTGAGGAGAGAATGGGTTATTTCAGGCTTCTGTGTTACTCATGAATTTAGCTTGCAATAGTCAATCACCTCAAAATTAATGGCTTTTAGCTAGAAAATTTATTGTCATCCAATAACTATTTGCATTTCAAATTGGTGAGCGGGAGAGAGAGACAGTGTTATCAAGAGAGAAAGAAAGGGAGGACATGTTTTTGATCACATTTACAAAATCGGCGATCACCCTGACACTAGATCAGACACATACGCATCAGATAAGCGGGGCTTTAAACTGGAAGTTCATGCCAAATGTATGCAAATAGCTCATGTGCAGTAACAAATCTTCATTCGGAGTCTGAATTACACAGTATGCCACATGTGGTGTGTTAACTGCATCTCTCAACAGAGCTTTTGTATTTCCCATTCCTTTAAAATGTGCTAATATCTGTTTGAATCACATTCTTTGCATACAAACCCCTGAAAGAAAGACTAAAATGGAGTGAATGATATCAACCAACAGCACAGACACTGAGCAAGTCAAACTGCTGATGACAGCAAGCTGCCGGCTATTCTGTTGTTTATCCCTCAGTTTCCGCTGTTTATGAAAGGTTAAGTGCACTTAGCGTTTTATTTAGCATGGGGCGTTTGGATGAACACAGAGAGAGGTGTGCATCTACGGAGTGAAGGAAGCAAAGGGAAGGGTCAATGGGCCTTTTCTTCCAAACACAAAGAGATTCTGATAAAACAGGCTTAATCTCAGAATTCAATCTTTTTGACCACAGACCACACAAATGTCAGATGGAAATTTTATTGAAAAATAAAATAAAGCTGTTTGAGAGCGAGGATAAATGACTTACGGTGCCCTTTAAAGTGCTTACATTGCCAGCCGGCTGTAGCCATTTAGATTTCAGCCATGTCAACAACAGCAGCCAGAAGTAATAAATCAATTCAACAGCTCTGGCCATCAACAGCAGAGCACAACTCCACATGGTATACCGTGAGAGCCTCAGGCCTGTGTGTGTGTGATGCGTTGATGTCAGAAATGTGTGTTTATTTTGCAACCAAGGGAATGTCCTTCACAGTACAGTACTGGCTGTCTCCTCGCTGCTCTTTCCACCCCTACCAGCGTTTACTCCTTTATAAATTCACGTCTTTCATCCTGTCCAGAAGATCCATTTCTTCTTACTATATCCTCACTCTCTTTTTCAGTCTAGCCCCATTTAATTTAGTTACAGAGTATAAAATGAACAGAGTTTCAAGATTTATGTCCACGTTCTTTTTAAATTGTTGTTGCTGCAATTTGTTAAAGTTCTGTAACTGTCCCCTCAGAATGCTTGAGAATTAACTATCCACTGTTGCTTACTCACAAGCACAGTGTATACAATGTTTTAAAGGGGTCATCGGATGCCCATTTTCCACAAGTTGGTATGATTCTTTAGGGTCTTCATGTAAAGTCTGTAACATACTTTGGTTAAAATTCCTCAATGTTTGTGTAAAACAACACCCTTTTTACCTCCTCAAAAACAGCTCTGTTCACAATGACCTGTTTCGGTGCATGTCTCTTTAAATTAAAGGGCTATATATATTAAAAAATATATATAGCCCTTACATCATTGTAGTGTGGTTGTGTCCATACACTGCAAGGACACATTTATATGCAAACACCATATAAAAGTGAATTTTGCATCCAATGACCCCTTTAAATGAAGGCATTTCCGTACCATGGACAGTGACAGAATTAAGACACGGAAGCAGTTGAAAGGATGAAGCCCTCATTACAATAAGTTCAAATCTGTGATTTATTTAATTTCTGTGAGCAAAAATGCCTTGCTGATGCCAGAGGTCAGAGGAGAATGGCCAGACTGGTTTGAGCTGATAGAAAGGCAATATTAACTAAATAACCACTCATTACAACCAAGGTATGCATAAAGCATCTCTGAACGCATCTCTGTTGAACCTTGAATTATATGGGCTACAGCAGCAGAAGACCACACTTGGTGCCACTCCTGTCAGCTAAGAACATGAAAAGTCTCGGTTACGTATGTAACCCTCGTTCCCTGAAGGAGGGAACGGAGACGTAAGTCGGAACTGACCGACGAATTGGGATCTGTTTTCAGAGACCAATCTACTTCGAGTCATTAAAAACGAGCCAATGGACATTGGCATGCAGTTCACGCATTTCACGCACCGCGGGTATAAATACGGAAGTGGAAGTACCGCATATCGCTTTACAACTGAGGAGCCGGCTAAGTGGCTCAGCTGAAGCACAGCACCTGGCGACGGGACGTACGTCTCCGTTCCCTCCTTCAGGGAACGAGCGTTACATACGTAACCGAGACGTTCCCTTTCAGTCGGTCACGTTCGACGTACGTCGGAACTGACCGACGAATTGGGATCCCTACTAACACGCCAGAGATGCTGGCCCTTCCAGCACCCTGACCGAGCTCACTGGACCACACCTAGGTTGGTGCGGAAGTCAGGGCTCCAGTCAGGGAGGCCAGTCACTGCTGTTCCTGCAAGACCCACTCAGCGTGACTATTGGATAACGCTGGGAAAGCGTGCCCGTCTCAGGGAGATGGTACGCTGCGGAACCACGTCCTTCAGTGGAAGGAGAGGTGGAATACTCGTAAGGACTAACCTAGCAGGGTAGTGCTACCTATGGCAGTCTCTGGGGTGGATCCAACCTGGTCCCAGGGGGGAAAGAACACCACCAGAGACGACAGAGCGGGCTCTGTCAAGGGAAAGACACGGGGCTAGCCGAGTAGGGTAGCTGGTACCGTGGAGAATACACATATGGGGTTGCCGTTAGGGAACCGCTACATATGGAACCCAGCCTAGCACACACGTTCCACAAGCATACGGGTGTAGGCCTGGTGTCAGACGGCCGCAACGTCTGACACCGAAGGGGTGACGGAGGAGCTCGACAGGGTTAGCCGTTTCCGGGGAACACAACTGGAGACAATAGACGCACGTATCCGGCCCGGAGGCAGGAGTGGCATATGCAAGCCGACACTAGAACGGGTACTTAGCGCTACTGGCCACTGGGGGCAAGGATGCGGGAAGATATCGGCTCTACACGGAGGCTATAAAATCTAGCGAACGTGTTAGGTGTCGCCCAGCCCGCAGCTCTACATATGTCTGTCAGCGAGGCGCCTTGAGCCAGCGCCCAGGAGGAGGTTACACTCCTAGTGGAGTGAGCTCGCACCCCGAGCGGGCAAGGCACGTCTTGGGACTGGTAAGCCAAGACGATAGCATCCACTATCCAGTGGGCTAACCTCTGCTTGGAGACAGCCTTTCCCTTCTGCTGGCCTCCGTAACAGACGAAGAGCTGTTCTGAGGTTCTAAAGCTTTGAGTTCGGTCCACGTAGGCGCGAAGAGCGCGGACGGGACAGAGCAAAGCTAGGGCTGGGTCTGCCTCCTCCGAAGGCAGCGCTTGCAGGTTCACCACCTGGTCCCGGAAGGGAGTGGTGGGAACCTTGGGCACGTATCCAGGTCGGGGTCTCAGGACAACGTGAGAGTTGGCCGGCCCGAATTCTAGGCACGATTCATTGACCGAAAGTGCATGAACCCTTTCTTGGGCACAATGAAGTAGGGGCTGTAGAACCCCGACCTCATATCGGCTGCAGGAACCGGCTCGATCGCGTCCTTCGCCAGCAGGACATCGATCTGGACCACAAGACATGGACATCGCTGCTCCGCACGGAGGTGAAGAGGATGCCCCTGTAGGCCGGCGGGCGAACTGAATCGCGTAGCCGAGTCTGATGGTATGGATGAACCAGCGAGACTGCCTGGGAAGACCTAGCCAGGCCCCCAGAGACCGAGCAAGCGGGACCAACGGCACCACAGACGTGCCCGGGGTGAGGCAGCGAGGTGGAGTACGCAGACCCGACTCGGGAGGCCTGGAGGCGGCCCGGAGTGTTGCCTGAGTACTCCAGGGTGGGGCAGAGTGTGGGTAAGAAGTCCTCGGTGCCCACACTGCTGCCCCCTGGCGAGCAGCATGATTTCTGAAGGATCATATCACACTGAAGACTGGAGTAATGGCAAAAAAATAGAGAATAAATTACATTTTTAAATATATTAAGATAAAGTTAATTTAATTGTAATAATATTTCTTTTATACAAAATTTCAAAAACATGCAGCCTTGGTGAGCATAATAAACTTCTTTAAAAACATTTTTTTTTTAAATAACTGACTCCAAACATTTGAACAGCAGTGTATAAAATACATAAATAAATAAAATATATAGATTTATCTGCCAGTCCATTGGGAAAAGATCCAGTGCTGCTTCTGGCTAGTCGATCCCTACTGACATCTCCGTCTAGTGAGTAACAATGGAGGGATTATTTAGGCCTAATACATGTCTTTCCTTTTGCCATGTGAAAGAAAAGGTGTCAGACTTCCATTCTCGGTCATGTCAAGGACGGCATGTCTTTAGCCTGCAAGACCCCTAGGACACCTACCAACTTATCAGGGTACTTGAGCTTGCGTGGCTACTCAGGTGAGGGCTAATGATTACACAGGAGAGAAAGAGCCAAAGGAAGGGCATAGACTGAGGAGGACCTCAGCATGTCCTGCTATTCTTATAAGGATCAGACCAGCCTGGATTCCATCAACTGTTACTGGCTCAGAAAGCGAATGTAAAGTAAAGCCCACTCATGCTTAACCAGCACTCTCAGCAATGGAGACAGACCAAGAGGGAGAGTATAATTTATTATCAAATTAGTACGACATTATCATAAATGGCCTATATTTCATGTCATGTAGGCCAGAAGAATAAAGAAAGTTTGGGCTTCAATCCAAAACAGAGACTGTAATGGAGCTAGAGAGCTTTACCAGAGCTCTACAGATCAATTCTACTGGCAAAGCAAGTGCATTAGTTGTGGGATTTTAGGGGTTTTGTGAGTAAAAAAAAACCCCTAATAAGACTGCCAACAATAGAGATTTGAAATAATGGGGCTGCTACCTTAATCCAGGGTCATGAGTTCAACCTTGTTTTAGTGGATTATTCCATCCAGAAACAGGAATTCCTGAAATCATCAAAGCGATGTGAGACCAACAAACTTCTCTGCACAGGTGTATAAAAATTGGCACAGGACTAGCAGCAGACTGATTTATTTAGACATTTTAAGAATGCAATAACTGTAGTCTAAATCAGTCTTTGACTGCTCTGACTTAAAATTTTCAGAGAAGACATTTTGAAAAATATCTGTTTTATTTTGTATACATCGGGGTCAATGGGGTCCAGTGTTGTTTGGACCATAACATTCTTCAAAATGTCTTTGTTCGAGTTCTACAAAAGAAAGTTAGTCGTGCTGGGTTTAAACAACATGAAGCCTGGTTTATAGTCGGTGCGTCTGCACGAGCACGACGGTGCGCACTGCAAAAATGACGTCTTCGCCGTGTGGGCGGTAGTGCGCAAGACCCCATTTCAAGTGGCAGTGTGCAGCGAAATTTTTGTAACTTTCCACGCGGCTCGCATCCGAAGATCCATGAGATCATCAGACCGGCACCCAGTTTGCAGATACAAATTAGTTGCTTATATTTACAAAATGAGCCTACAAAAGCAGAAATAAGACCTTTTATTGAAAATAAAGATACATGTTTAATAAAAAAAATCACGAAACTAAATGAAAATGTTTAGTGAAATTAGGAAATATTTAAGAGATTGTTAATTTAGTTGTATACATGTATACATGTGTAAATACATTTTGTTCTAATTGTGTAAATGTGTCACAAGTAATAATCTCAAGGTTTACTGGGTTTTACACGATTCTTTTGTAATGTGGGTTTTACTTCTTCTCACCGCTGTTTCCTGATGGTTTATAGAACAATTACTCAGAGTCGCCCTCTGTCGTTTCAAAGAAAAGTACAACGGCAAGTGCGTCAAGTATAAACACCTCGTCTGTTTGGGGAGCGTGCACAGTCACCGGAGGCTCGGGCTGCAGAGCCAGGCGAAAGTAGGCTTGAGGGTGACTAAACGATGATAGAACCTTCATTTTTGAGTGAACTCAAATTATTGAAATCGGAGAATTACTAAAATTGGACAATTATGTCTCTGTATTTCACAGGGTGTAAGGATAAGGAGTGTATAATGAGGAAGATGGAGAGCCAAAGCAGTCTTTAGGTTTTATCTACACACAGGTTTATTGGCCACTATACATAAACAAGAACACAGGAATATGGAAAAGATAGGAAAAAAATAAAGAACTGCATGGTAACAATCTATCATGCACAACCAAAGTAAATCCAGTACATGGACATTGTTAGAATAAGACTTGCCCCTAAACGAAGGAAGAAACTGAGCTCACAAATCTCCATCAGTCACATTCCAAAGCTGTCATATTGTATGTGCCTATAGTTCTTATGAACCAGCAACAAAAACTGTTTACAATCTCTTGCAAATGCTACTATTGCCTTTTTTCCAATTGTGTTTTACCTTTGCTTCCAAAGTCTCACTTGTCTCCTAGATTTATTTATCTTTTTTCTATCCAGTGGTGCCTAGAGCTGCATGATTAATCGTTAAAAGATTGCGATCTCGATTCAAACGCCTACGTGATCTTATTCCTAAATGACCGTGATTCTGCTATGTCTTTAATGCCTGTTCCCTTTCAAAAGCTACACTCAATGCTGCATAAGCTTATGCATATGGGAAGTGTCTTGTCACAACCAGCTGTGAAAATAGTGTGAAAACACGTCAATGAAATTGACCCGGAGGTATTTATAGCCTCGGCCGCTGACATCATAGGCGCAACGAAACTTCTCCATCTCCGCCGCCTTTGGCGATTAGGGGGGCAGCGGTTTCCAGCGAAATGTTAGAGGTCTCGTGTCTAAATCCTGCTATTATCCAGGACACGGGACATCTAACATCCCCTCAACAGGAAGTGGTAAAACTAATACCCCTATCAGAGAGTCTGGCAGTGTGGAAACTTCTGCCAGGCATTTCTGCATGGGTGTTAATCACAGTACAAAATTGAATTATATCGAATTTTAATTATATCGACGATTGGCTAATTCTAGCAAGTTCGCGAGAGATGGCGCTTCAGCACAGAGACATTGTGCTAGCTCATCTAGTTTCTCTCGGGCTGAGACTCAACGCCAAGAAAAGTGTTCTTTCTCCTTTCCAGAGAACAACTTATCTGGGGATAGTTTGGGATTCGATCACGATGCGGGCACAACTGTCTCCCGCTCGAGTCGAGACCATTCGATATACCCTGAGCAAAGTCAGGCTAGGTCAAAATCTCACTGTTCATCAGTGTCAAAGGCTGTTAGGTCTCATGGCTTCGGCATCCACGGTGATCCCTTTGGGGCTGTTGCACATGAGGCCAGTTCAGTTGTGGCTCAGAGCCAGGGGGTTTCATCCAAGGGCCAACCCCCAGAGGCTAATAAAAGTGACGCACCGCAGGCTTCGTACACTAACTATGTGGTTCAGCCCCTGGTTCGTTGCCTTGGGTCCCACTCTAGGCGTACCTTGTCGTCGCAAACTGCTAACGACGGATGCTTCCCTGACGGGCTGGGGTGCGGTTTTAAGTGGTCGTCCAGCCCAAGGGGAATGGGAGGGCCATCAGCTCGATTGGCACATCAATTGCCTCAAGCTGGTGGCTGTATTTCTGGCCCTGAAATACTTTCTTCCCCAATTGAGGGGCTGTCATGTCCTAGTGCGGGTGGACAACACAGCGGCAGTCTCGTACATAAATCACCAGGGAGGTCTGCGCTCACATGATCTAAACAGGATAGCGAGACTGAGATATTCTCCTCTGGGCCCAGGACAAGTTCCTGTCACTCAGAGCAGTGGGCCTGGATGCGATGGCTCATACGTGGCCCAAAATGCGCCTGTATGCCTTCCCTCCAGTCGCTCTGCTCCCAGGAGTTCTAGCCAGGGACCGCCAACAAGGGTCTTGCCTCTTATTGATAGTGCCGCGTGGCACAGAGTGTGGTTCTCGGAGATAGTGTCTCTCCTCAACGGCTCGCCGTGGGCGATTCCGGCGAGGAGGGACCTTCTGTCTCAGGCAGAGGGCATGATATTCCATCCCAGGCCCGACCTGTGGAACCTTTATGTTTGGCCCCTGATGGGCACCAACTGAGGGACACTGGGCTTTTGCCTGCAATTATTGAGACCATCCTAAGTGCTAGGGCTTCCTCCACCCGGAAGATTTATGCCAATAAATGGGGTGTCTTTGAAAGGTGGTGTGCGACACATAATGCAGACCCAGTCAACTGCCAGGTTGCTTCAGTTCTGGATTTTCTGCAAGAAAAATTGTCATCCGGCACTTGCCCCTCCACTCTTAGGGTTTATGTGGCCGCTCTATCGGCTTGCCACGCCTTGGTGGATGGGGCACCACTCGGGAGGCATCCTCTGCTCGCTCGCTTCATTCGTGGGGCCAGACGGTTGAGGCCCCCTGTAAGAACCAAGATCCCTTCGTGGGACCTAGCTATAGTCCTTGAGGGCCTGGTTGAGACCCCCTTTGAACCTCTAGAATCAGCGTCTGACAAACTTCTGACTCTAAAGATGGTTTTTCTTATGGCTATAACTTCTCTGAAAAGGATTGGGGATATGCAGGCTCTGTCAATATCACCATCCTGCTTAGACTTTGCCCCAGGCTTGGTGAAAGTGATTTTGCATCCTCATCCTGACTACCTTCCTAAGGTTCCCTTTTCGACTGTACATCCTGTCACTCTTGAAACCTTCTGCCCTCCACCATTCACGACGCCGGATCAGGAGAGACTTCATAGACTGTGTCCAGTTTGTGCTCTCCAGGCCTCCCGGCCGAGGCTATAAATACCTCCGGGTCAATTTCATTGACGTGTTTTCACACTATTTTCACAGCTGGTCATGACAAGACACTTCCCATATGCATAAGCTTATGTAGCATCTCGTTCCGCTTTATCAGGGAACAGGGTTACAGTCAAGTAACCCCAAGTGTTTCACATCGCAAGCCTTAGTGGAGCGTGAATGGCGCATGTTTTACAGCTGCCCATGTTTATTTTTAACCACACATTATCGGGTGGCACAAAGCAAGCAGAGCAGAGTGGGCATTTCTGTTCCGCACCACTCAAAACACTCACTCTGTTTCGTACCAGTGGAAACGCACCGTGATAGGGATCATTTTCCTCTGTGAGGGGGTGAATTTTTCTATAACACATTCGTTTAAATTATAATAAGCTTTAAAGTTCTGCATAATTAAGGGCGTGGCCACTTGAGTGACAGGTGGATTGCCGTTTGTCTGCTGTCTGTTAGCCATCACGTCACCTCAGCTCAAGCCATGTCCTGCCTCTTTGCCCATTTTTAGAGTGACATGCGGTGACGCGCTGCCACACAGGCCCACGAAGAGTCAGCTGGTGTAGGTGTTGATGATGCAGACGAGCACACACTTTCAGCCAATCAGCGATCAGCAGGCAGCCGTGCTCATTCATGACTGACAGGTTTGTAGCGCGATAACCCGTAGCTGTATATTCAAGTGATCGCTATGCCAAAGTGGCATAAATATACAGTAAGTTGTATCTACAGTAAAGAGTGGGAGAGTGATCCAACTCTCAAACGTAGATTACACCTGTGGCTCGAAGACTCTTATAACCATGACTCTTGTCCATCGTCATATACACATTCAGGACATCTGCAACTAGCAACCCCGACAGCTGCTGAAAGAGGTTTTGACTGTGATAAGTGTGTGTTCTATGTACTTCACGAAAGACATACTGTAGTTTTGTCAAAGCAAAGGGCAACACAAAGATAAGCGCATTGTTGAATTTTTTTTGATTATTGTACAGTATCAATGAATGACACATTTTGGCAGTGGTGTGTGCATTAACGTGTGTGAAATGCCTGTTAATTACGTTGCTTTTTCCGATCTCTTATATTGGCCACTTTTTGCACTTAAATTGGCTTATTCTTAGTGTTGACACTGAAAATGAGGCACGTTTTTCTGAGGGATTGCCGTTTTTGACAGTTTCCACCTGGACGTTTTAGTCATATTTGCTAATTATTTTTAATGTATTTGCCCTGTTTTGATCCGGTTTCCTGAGAAATAGATTTTTTTTTCATCAACATTATGTTTTAAGGAGATAAAAATGGTACTTATTAAGTTTTGGGCGTCTTTTTGGTGAGGTTTTGGGCTGGAAATCGTCGACCCAATCTGGCAATACTGATGGCCCAACTTTGAGGCTTCAGAACTGCTCTTCAGAAACCTATGGGTGACATCACGGACACTACGTCCATATTTTTTTACAGTCTATGGGCAAAACACATGATGCTCACGCTCCACTGATGCTTGTGATGTGAAACTGTTTAAAACTAAGATTTTGGTTAACCTTTGAAAGTACGATTATCAGACTGTAACATTCAAACCTGCGTTTGAGCTGGCGCTGATCCGGAGAGAGCGGCTGCCGTGTATGAAGCAGCTTCACAAACAAACAGTCTTTTTAACCACACATTATCGTTATTTATGTGTTACAAAATTTAAATAACAGGGGATAAAACACGGTATTGATCAAAATAAGAGTAAATCATCTTTTTAAAAAGTATTTTGACACTTTGTATTGTATTACTTATCGTCACGCCAGGAGGTGGCGACAAGTGAGTGTTTAAAAAAAGTGTTTGTCATTGAATCATTCATTTAAAAGATTTATTCGCTAATGCTGAATTATCCAATAGCAAAACAAGTCATGATGAATGAGACATTGAACAAAAAAAATTATTTTAAATAGACTACAGCAATGACTAGTTTGCATGTTTTTTTGTTTAGTTGTCTGATTTTTTTTTTTTTCTCTTCAGAATTGTGGGAGAATCGCAATCCCCATTTTACAAAAAAAAAATTGTGATTCTCAATTTATCCAGAATCGTGCAGCTCTAGGGTGCCACTATCAAAATATTCAAAATGCTTTCACATCATTGATCATGTGGCCATCCAGTAAAGCCCTAAAACATGTGTAACCTCTATAGGAGCACAGTAGGCAATTAAACTGGCCAAACATACACAACGAAGTGTTGGTACACCTCCAGAGATGCTAAAATTAAAGCACAGAATACTTATACTGTAATCTGAGAACAGTAGAAACAAAAACTGTCTGTCTAATTTGGAACAATCAGAGGCTAACACAGGCCTATACCTTACGCAGATAATGAATGAAACCTTACAGTTTTTTACAATCGGTATGACAATTTTTTCAATGCTTTTAATTTTCCTAAACTCTTAACGCAGTTAGCACAACATCTGTCTGTGTAGGCTATACAATTAACACATTAATTGTTGCTTTTACACAAAATGCATACAGTTAACACATTTAAAATGCTTGAACTTATTTTACACACAAGCTCAACCAAGACCAAAACAATGGATTTTTACTGCCAAATTTACCAATGCTTTAACACTGTATGTCAGAACAGATAACATCATGTTCTAAACCTAACTTATGGGCAAAGTGAACAGCTGTTCATATTGTTCATTGGAAAACAAATATATCCCCTGTATTTTCTTCCATTGCTACTGAGAAACAGCTGATTGAAGGTTTGCAAATATATAAATCACAGCTGATTCCCATAGGAATAGACTTATGCACGATCACTTCTGCGTTTTGTCTCAGCCCACCCACTAACATTCGGCACAGCGCCGGAAGCCGTTTTCACCATTGGTTAACTATGGAGACAGCACAGAATATATTTTTACACTCGCGGTTTAAAAAAGGTTCCCCGGATTACTCTGAACGATGTTAATCACACTGTGAGGCAGTCAGCTGTCACTCCTAACAGCAAGAAGACGTTTCGAATTACATTCGAGACATTGAGGGTGAGTATTCTCGTACTATATGCAACTAGCGATTCAAGCTAAGTCCCAGTTTCTGACCATTCATACCTGTCTATTTATCATTTGTTTTCATCTATCTAGTTAACGTGTTTGCATACAGTGTATTCCTTTTGACTGATGTGCTTGTTTATGCTACATATATGATTTTTGGACTATGAATATTAACTATAATATTAATAATTTCTCAGTTTCCAAAAAGAATCAGGTGATAAGCGTGAGGGTAATGTTTCAGGTCAGTGAGGAAGGCAGAAGCCACATAGTTTAAGAATAGGAGGACACAAGATATTAGTTTATGTCTGAATTAAATGCTAGTTTTATACAGCCATTTTTGAGGTTTCTGTACAAAGACAGGGAAAGTGAAACTATTCCGTAATAAGGTTCATAGAGCTGGTTCTGAGCTGGCACAAACCTAGAACAATGGTACATTTAAGTGAATTGTCAAATCTTTTAAAATAATATAAATAAACTTAAGTAAATAATAAAATGCATAAAAAAATGCATGCATACTTTGTTAAAATTTTAATTGGCTTAGTCTGAAAGATTATAGATTCGACAGAACAGAACACAACCTCTGTTCTGTATGTAACGTGAGTAATACAGCATTTCTGTGAACAACAGTCATTATTCAGAAAAAATTGACTGCTGAATTTACCTATTATAATCAGTAAATTCATCAATATATTACTTTACATAAACTCCACAATTTTGCTTAACTCATAACTGATAAAATACCTTCTGTATGAGATCAGGCTTAGATATAACAAATGGAATGTTGTGCTACCAGTGTAAAAAATTAACCTTTTTAATTGTATTATTACAGAGCAGTATTTGCCTGGAATTGATTAAGCAGCATTTGAGAGTATTATGAGCACTATTTTTTTCTAACCATTTAAAAACATTGCATGACATCCAATTATGTAAAATAATTCAAACTCAAGGAAGATGAATATAATGTAAAATATCAAATTTCAGAAATTTACTTTGCGTAATACTTTTATTTTATTATTATTGAAGGAGTACTCTTTACAGATGTGTCACCAGTGAGCTGCCTGACCTTTCAGTCCTCCAAGTGTCCGAGCTGTATTATGACTTTACCAGCCCCATCACAATCAAGATGTTCAGTGACGATTTATTGGTGGATTCTGCTTTTGGAAAAGTTCAGGCTGGGAGTGTGTTGTCATACCAGCAGCAACATCATACAATCCGCAACGTTATTCACCATCAAGATTGCCCAACCGCTGCCACTTGTTGGTTACAGCCTTGACCTGTCTGTCTGCTTGTTTGTCCGTAGCGGAAAATGAGTTTTTTTATATATACACATAACAATGTTGTACAGGAAATGTTTAACACTTTATCAGAGTATTTACATGTTTACATTATTGTAGTGCAGATAAAGTGATTTATATTTACATTTTTGCAGTGTAAGTATCAGAGTGATTTATATTTACGTTTACATTATTGCAGTGCAGATAAAGTGATTTATATTTACATTATCTACATGTGTACAAATAAATGAAAATCTTCCATCCACAATTTCTCCACTAAATATTATTTTAATCAATATTGTGTTGTTATTTTGTATTGTTGTGAAGAGTGTTAATGCACTGAGGAATAGCTAAGGATATAAAACCTGCGGAGATAAATGCAGTCTGTTACTAGTGTTTACTCTTCAGTATTTTGACCATGCTTTTATTAAGGTCGTTATGCTGAAACAAAGTAGATAAGGTGAGTAATAGCCCCTTTCCAATATTGAGACAGTAATGTTAGGCAAAACTACCGTCCTCCACCGTTTATATGTAAACTTTTAGAAAGCAATAACTAGAATGACATTATACACTCACCTAAAGGATTATTAGGAACACCTGTTCAATTTCTCATTAATGCAATTATCTAATCAACCAATCACATGGCAGTTGCTTCAATGCATTTAGGGGTGTGGTCCTGGTCAAGACAATCTCCTGAACTCCAAACTGAATGTCAGAATGGGAAAGAAAGGTGATTTAAGCAATTTTAAGCATGGCATGGTTGTTGGTGCCAGACGGGCCGGTCTGAGTATTTCACAATCTGCTCAGTTAATGGGATTTTTACGCACAACTATTTCTAGAGTTTACAAAGAATGATGTGAAAAGGGAAAAACATCCAGTATGCGGCAGTCCTGTGGGCGAAAATGCCTTGTTGATGCTAGAGGTCAGAGGAGAATGGGCCGACTGATTCAAGCTGATAGAAGAGCAACTTTGACTGAAATAACCACTCGTTACAACCGAGGTATGCAGCAAAGCATTTGTGAAGCCACAACACGCACAACCTTGAGGCGGATGGGCTACAATAGCAGAAGACCCCACCGGGTACCGCTCATCTCCACTACAAATAGGAAAAAGAGGCTACAATTTGCACGAGCTCACCAAAATTGGACAGTTGAAGACTGGAAAAATGTTGCCAATTCTGATGAGTCTCGATTTCTGTTGAGACATTCAGATGGTAGAGTCAGAATTTGGCGTAAACAGAATGAGAACATGGATCCATCATGCCTTGTTACCACTGTGCAGGCTGGTGGTGGTGGTGTAATGGTGTGGGGGATGTTTTCTTGGCACACTTTAGGCCCCTTAGTGCCAATTGGGCATCGTTTAAATGCCACGGCCTACCTGAGCATTGTTTCTGACCATGTCCATCCCTTTATGACCACCATGTACCCATCCTCTGATGGCTACTTCCAGCAGGATAATGCACCATGTCACAAAGCTCGAATCATTTCAAATTGGTTTCTTGAACATGACAATGAGTTCACTGTACTAAAATGGCCCCCACAGTCACCAGATCTCAACCCAATAGAGCATCTTTGGGATGTGGTGGAACGGGAGCTTCGTGCCCTGGATGTGCATCCCACAAATCTCCATCAACTGCAAGATGCTATCCTATCAATATGGGCCAACATTTCTAAAGAATGCTTTTAGCACCTTGTTGAATCAATGCCACGTAGAATTAAGGCAGTTCTGAAGGCGAAAGGGGGTCAAACACAGTATTAGTATGGTGTTCCTAATAATCCTTTAGGTGAGTGTATATGTTATATGTTGAATATTTATAAAGATACTTATCTAGAAAATACTTGCATACATTTTTGTTTGCAATACACGTCAGGAAAGAGCTCTGCCGCTAGTACACTTAGCGCTATACGGAAGTGGAATCGCTGTCTGAGATTCTACCGGAAATACGCAAGCAGCGTTCGTGTGTAGAGTCTATTGTTCAGGTGTTGATGTTCTTTCAATCACAAGACCATATGGTGTACAGTAAAAGAGGGCCTTTTTGGGCTGATCTTACACAAAGAAAGTAAGAAAAATCCCTGCACAAGGGAGAGGAAGAGGAGTACCAGGACAAGGGAGAGAAGTGGGACGAGGACAAGGTAGAGGTTGAGGAGTTAGAATGCATGGTGGCACTCAAAGAAGGGCCAGAATTAGGGTAACTGATGAAATAAGAGCTACTATCATAGACCATGTCATAAACCACAGGCTATCATACAGAGAGGCTGGTGAACGAGAACAGCCAAATCTCAGCCGGGACACAGTGGCATCCATTATCCAGACTTTTCGAGAAACCAACAGGTAGGATATTGTATAAGGGCTTCTCCTACTGCAAAGTGTAAATACTTTTACCATGTATTACAGTGACTCTATGCCTCTGGTCTCTAATATGTAACTATTCTGTCTATTTAAGGATTAAACATACCTCCCTCAGGGTGCAGAGGAAAGCTTCTAAATGAAGAACAGGAACTTGCTATTGTCAACATGGTGATTGCTGATAATGAAATAAAACTGAAGGGCATTCTATAAAGCTACTCTGAGATTATTATTATTATTTTGAATTTCTGCAGCAAAAGAAACAAAATGCATGCATTTACTAAACCCAACAAAACAAAAATGTGGAGAGGCTTCAAAAGACACAATCTATGATCAATAAAATATACTCTCTATTGTATAAGGGCAGACCTAACACATAAAATAATGCAGATTCTGTAATTCCATCTAGTGTTAGTGTTTTATGACATTGTGCTATGATTGACTAAATGTTCCTTTTGGAAGAGAACATGGGATAGGGTTTTGGTAGACATAGTGTATTGTGTTAATGTATTGTTGTATTTTGAAAATTAGTGTTGGAGTTTAGTTTACAATGTGTGATTTTAAGCATGAAATTAATCGTTTTGGCAATTGTGTGTTGTAGGTGTGTTAAGAGTTTAGGAAAACTGTTAAAAGTATTGAAAAAAATTGTCATAGCGATCGTAAAAAACTAATTGAGGAAATATTTCAGTAGACTCACTACACATTTAATTAGCTTGTGTTGTTAGCTCACTGTTAGATCTTGCTTACTTTGCTATGAAGAAGTACAAAAGTAACTAGAATGTACATTTCCTGAAGAAAATGTGAGTGGTGCTTGCCGTGGCAAATCTCGGGACCCGGTTGCTACTGTGATGCAAAAGAGCCAACCACCATGTCTCTACGATGTTGTGGAGCTGAGATATGGCTTATTCATGTGTTTGTACGGTTGCTAGGGTGTTCTGGGTGGTTGCTAGGGCGTTGCTAGGCGGTTGCTAGGGTATCCTGGGTGGTTGCTAGGGTGTTGCTAGGCGGTTGCTAAGGTATTCTGGGTGGTTGCTAGGCGGTTGCTAAGGTGTTCTGGGTGGTTGCTAGGGCGTTGCTAGGCAGTTGCTAAGGTATTCTGGGTGGTTGCTAGGCGGTTGCTAAGATATTCTAGGTGGTTGCTAGGCGGTTGCTAAGGTGTTCTGGGTGGTTGCTAGGGCGTTGCTAGGCGGTTGCTAGGGTGTTCTGGGTGGTTGCTAGGGTGTTGCTAGGGTATTCTGGGTGGTTGCTAGGGCGTTGCTAGGCGGTTGCTAGGGTATTCTGGGTGGTTGCTAGGCAGTTGCTAGGGTGTTCTGGGTGGTTGCTATGGTGTTGCTAGGTGGTTGCTAGGGTTTTATAGAGTTCTTAGCATGTTATTAGCCTGGTTTAGCCCCTTAGCTAATCACTATTAGCATGTAGCTATTCACTGCTAGCATGTGTAGCATGTTGGAAGTCCTGTTTGCTAGCATGAGTCAAAAGACCCAGCCCCCATGTCTCTACAATGTTCTGATGCAGAGATATAGGTGTTGCTAAACGGTTGCTAGGGTACTCAGTTTGGTTGCTATGGAGTGGCTTGGCAGCATCCAGTGATGATACTCCAAAAGCTCCTTGCCAGTATACAACCCCAATGTCTCTATGACATTCCGATGTGAAGATATCCCTCTGTGCATTTGGGTTGCTAGGGTGCTTAATAATGGTTGCTAGGGCGTGGCTAGGATGTGCTGAAGGTGATTTGTGATTGGCTGTTGATGCCCTGAGTCAAACAAATCCACCCTCATGTTTCTATGACACTTCTACCCAAAGATATCCCTTTGATCTCTTTCAATGGAAGTCTATGGGATCAGTTGCTAGGGAGCTCTAAATGGTTGCTAGGGCGTGGCTTGATAGCTTCACGATGATCCTGAGATAGTGATTGGCTGTCTGAGTAAATTGAGCCCACCCCCTTGTCTCTGTGACACTATGAGCCAGAGCTATGGTCAATACAAAATCCCTATGCAATTTACCATAGTATGAAAAACATGCATTTAATGGGACGTCCCTCCCCATAGTAAGTCAATGGGGAAATTTGGGCCGCTCTTGCCCCCCAGGGGTACAACTTATACCCCATTGCAATGTATGTTCTGATAGAGCCTGCCAGCCTCTTCAAATGTGGTAACTCACGAGTTTCTACGAAATCCTCGCTCTGAGCTATGACTCGTTAAAGTTCGCCGCAATGTTAAGTCAATGGGATTTTTCGGCTACTTTTTTGCCCCAGGGGCAAACATCGTACCCCCGATCCCTTAGAAAAGATATAGCACACCATTCCCGAATAGGCCGCACTATTTGACGCCTCATTTGTGGGTCTGTGACAAACGGTGTGGGAGGAGATACGCGCCGAAATTTTTGTCCAGAAGAAGAATGAGTATGGAGAATAACAATAGTGATGCCTTGCTTTCAGCAAGCACCACTAATTACTGGGTCATTTAAGGTGGTTTTTCAGTTTTCCAAACAATCCAGAGGAACACTTGAGGGTGGCCTGAAATCAGTATGAATGAAATACTGCCACCTGTTGTAAATGTACCTACGTTACAAATTGTTCAATAAAAAGATAGGGAATGCAGACAAGCAACGGCTTGCCAAGTTTCATCAAGCCAAAAAATGGAACAATAAACCCATCCTGTCTGCCGCACCTGCCCAATATTGATTTATCCTGTCTTTCCATCTTTATCTGTCATCTCTCTCTCTCTCTCTCTCTCTCTCTCTCTCTCTCTCTTGCCTGGATGGTCGTTCTTTCCCTCTCTCTCTTCACCTTTTCTCTGCTGCTGCCAGCATCACTAATATCACAAAGGATGATACATACAAATTTGACTCCTACAGTGGCAAGTGACTTATCAAAACTGACAGCATGTGGTTTATCAACAGATGGGAATTGGTAACGGTGCTCACGTACACACCTTGTAATCACTGGGTGGCGAGTCTATCTCTTCAAATCCGTAATCCTTCTGAGGTCAGAGGAGATATCTAAAAAATTGTGTGTGTGTGTTTGTGTGTGTGTGTGTGTGTGTGTGTGTGTAAGCTTGCATTCAGTTTTGACAGAGGAGGCAGGTCAACACAGATTAATCTCTACACTTTCCCAGCATACACCAGGAGGGTTTCCCTCTCCTCTTTATTCTTTTTTTTCTCTTTCCTGAAAAGTGAAACGTCAGACAACCGATTTTCCACGGTAACGTTCTGACATCAAAACACTCAACTCGAGTGTCTCGCTGCATTAGTCAAAATATATGTCTTCTTATTTTCATCCAGGCCATCTCAAAAGTCATGTGGTGTTATGTCGCTTATTTTGTCGGTCTTTCGTAATACTGTCTGTATGGAGTTGTTACATTTGTATTCAACAAAAAATTTGGTCATCCATACATTTCTATTATCATTTTAAATGTATCTATTTATTAATGTCATTTTTTTTCTCATATAATTTGTTTATTTTTCCTCAGTAGGGCCGAAATGTGATAGGTTGCCACCTGTGCAATAAGTCCATCCGTGAAATTTCCTCACTACTAAATATTCCACGGTCAACTGTTAGTGGTATTATAACAAAGTGGAAGAAATTGGGAACAACAGCAACTCAGCCATGAAGTGGTAGGCCACGTAAAATCACAAAACGGGGTCAGCGCATGCTGAGGCACACAGTGCACAGAAGTCGCCAACTTTCTGCAGAGTCAATAGCTACAGACCTCCAAACTTTGTGTGGCCTTCAGATTAGCTCAAGAACAGTGCGTAGAGAGCTTCATGGAATGGGTTTCCATGGCCGAGCAGCAGCATCCAAACCTTACATCACCAAGTACAATGCAAAGTGTCGGATGCAGTGGTGTAAAGCCCGCCGCCACTGGACTCTAGAGCAGAGATGTGTTCTCTGAAGTGATGAATCACGTTTCTTTGTCTGGCAATCTGATGGATGAGTCTGGGTTTGGTGGTTGCCAGGAGAACAGTACTTGCCTGACTGCATTGTGCCAAGTGTAAAGTTTGGTGGAGGGGGAATTATGGTGGGGGGTTGTTTTTCAGGGGTTGGGCTTGACCCCTTAGTTCCAGTGAAAGGAACTCTTAATGCTTCAGCATACCAAGACATTTTGGACAATTTCATGCCCCCAACTTTGTGGGAACAGTTTTTGGGTTGGCCCCTTCCTGTTCCAAAATGACTGTGCACCAGTGTACAAAGCAAGGTCCATAAAGACATGAATGAGGGAGTTTGGTGTGGAGGAACTTGACTGACCTCAACCCGACAGAACACCTTTGGGATGAATTAGAGCGGAGACTGCGAGCCAGGCCTTCTCGTCCAACATCAGTGCCTGACCTCACAAATTCTAGAAGAATGGTCAAATTTCTCATAAACACACTACTAAACCTTGTCGAAAGCCTTTCCAGAAGAGTTGAAGCTGTTATAGCTGCAAAGGGTGGGCCAACTCCATATTAAACCCTACGGATTAAGAATGGGATGAAATTTAAGTTTATGTGCATGTAAAGGCAGGCGTCCCAAAACTTCTGTCAATATAGTGTGTGTGTATATATATATATATATATATATACACTCACCTAAAGGATTATTAGGAACACCATACTAATACTGTGTTTGACCCCCTTTCGCCTTCAGAACTGCCTTAATTCCACGTGGCATTGATTCAACAAGGTGCTGAAAGCATTCTTTAGAAATGTTGGCCCATATTAATAGGATAGCATCTTGCAGTTGATGGAGATTTGTGGGATGCACATCCAGGGCACGAAGCTCCCGTTCCACCACATCCCAAAGATGCTCTATTGGGTTGAGATCTGGTGACTGTGGGGGCCATTTTAGTACAGTGAACTCATTGTCATGTTCAAGAAACCAATTTGAAATGATTCGAGCTTTGTGACATGGTGCATTATCCTGCTGGAAGTAGCCATCAGAGGATGGGTACATGGTGGTCATAAAGGGATGGACATGGTCAGAAACAATGCTCAGGTAGGCCGTGGCATTTAAACGATGCCCAATTGGCACTAAGGGGCCTAAAGTGTGCCAAGAAAACATCCCCCACACCATTACACCACCACCACCAGCCTGCACAGTGGTAACAAGGCATGATGGATCCATGTTCTCATTCTGTTTACGCCAAATTCGGACTCTACCATCTGAATGTCTCAACAGAAATCGAGACTCATCAGACCAGGCAACATTTTTCCAGTCTTCAACTGTCCAATTTTGGTGAGCTTGTGCAAATTCAGTTTGGAGTTCAGGAGATTGTCTTGACCAGGACCATACCCCTAAATGCATTGAAGCAACTGCCATGTGATTGGTTGATTAGATAATTGCATTAATGAGAAATTGAACAGGTGTTCCTAATAATCCTTTAGGTGAGTGTATATATATATATATATATATATATATATATATATATATATATATATGCCATCAGATTTGTACACTTTCCATTATTAATCGCACAAATGTAGTTAACAAAATACAAACTTTGTTACTAATCGTTTACAAAAACTGAAAAAAGGTACAATAGTGTAAGAAAAGGTGAAAGAGAAATGATGTAGGCAGTGCAACACATATCTCCATAATGACAGACACCCCTGAGACTTTACTACCAATAACTCTTGCTTTATTCTTTTTCTCCTTGATTGCTTTATTCTCCATTTATCAGCCTCTGCTAAACACATCAATAAATCAAACTTAGCTTCCTCTGTGACTGATTCTTTTGACAGAGCAGCACTGAGAACTAGCATATGTTAATCATTCAGTACACACATACAGCACTGGAGTTGAGAGAAATATGGGCCTGGGTGCACATGCCTTGAAGGTGTGTGACCAGGAATAATGAAATGAGAGAAGGTATTACAACCTTGACTGCACTGTATAGCAGAAAGTTCATGAAGGGCATGTTAAATATGTTGCTAAGAGAAATTTACAGTATGTGTGAAAGCTGTGCTCGCAGGTTGTACAATGTATTTCAATCATTTGATTTCAGTACTGTACCTGTTTGGCCAGGTTGACCGCGTCTGAGGTCAGTCTGTCTCTGAGCTGAGAGTCAAGCTGGGCAGCAGGAGCGATCTCTACCACTTTCTGATGTCTCCTCTGGATAGAGCAATCCCTCTCATACAGATGAATTACGTTTCCATATTTATCACCTTGGAGTGAAAGTGAGAAGAATAAATATTGAGAGAAGGGACAGAGAGAGATTCGAAGTGAAAGTTTTAAGTTTGATCCTTAAATGGGTAACTCCCACATATTATGTATCTATGTATCTATGTCTGAACATCAATAGTGAATAAAATATTTTCTTATTTTAAGTTAATATCTATAATGAAAATACATTTGTTTTATTTTATCACAATTAAGTGAACGTAAAGAATTCTTAATCAACAACTTTGGTTTGAGCCTGGGCTGTAAGCCACCATAGACACTGAAAAGGACAAGTAATAGGACAATAATTAGAAATGGCCAAATTGTGATTCTTTATTCTGCATTACGCACCGCTCTGTTTGTTGTTAGGATGACAAAATGTTTTAAAAGTAAAGTTTTAGGCTGGAATGCCTCAGCAGTCTAACACAGCATTTGCCAATGTCAAAATGATTGAGAAGGACAATCAAATCAAAATATGCAGGCCTTACTGTTCACCGATGAGTGGATATCAACGCAACGCTTTAGTTTTAACAGTGGAAGAGAGCATGGTGATGTAAGTGATGTAAGTAGCTAAACTTTTAGAATTGTAAATATGCTATCATTTACATGATTCCTGTAATTCATAACTGAATCTGACAAGGCAAGAAACATTTTTGACATAAAAGTAAGAGTGAATGTGTGCAGATTTTAAAATATTCTTTGCAAATAGCTTAAATTGATTACTTCATAATTAGACATAGAACTTATTTAACCTGATTGTATTACTTTTTCTTTATTCCCTTAAATCCCTTTTAATGACAATCTACAGAATTGTAGACAATAAACAATAAACAATCTGAAAGAAGAAAGTCATATACACCTAGGATGGCTTGAGGGTGAGTAAATCATGGGGTATTTTTCATTTTTGGGTGAACTATCCCTTTTACAACATAATCAACTTTTAATGAATACTTTGTGTTGTGTTGATACTATCCTTTCATTTAAAGTTAATTCCTTTTGTGTCTCAGATATTTGTCTGTTTGTCTATTGGTATTACATTCACAGTGGAGGACAAGAAGACCGTCATAAAATTAGTTTATCTGAGAGTAAGAGAAAGGGAGAGAGAGAGAGCATGTGGTTGGTGTTCCCTGGACACACACAGAGCCATTCTCTGTTAACAAGCCCAATTCAATTCCAGCTGTATGTTATCGACTATGAGCTCTGTTCCAGACGAGCAAATCACGTCTAATGAGCCAAAATACTCAGCTATAATGGCTGAAATACACCAGAGAGAAGCTAATAGATCATAGTAAGCAAATATGTGCACACGGCCTAGGGACTTGCAGGCAAATTCTTGTATTATCCCTCTGTTTCATTTTTCAACAAGAACATACACATACACAAACACAAAACACACACCTGGATTAATATACTCACCAAGAATTTGTACTTCAATATGTCGTGGTTTCTCGATGAACTTCTCAACAAACAGAGCGCCATTACCGAATGCCGCCAGAGCCTCTGAAAAGGCTCTCTGGTAGTTCTCCTCTAGCTCCTGCCAATCAGTCACAGTTTGATAGTACAATAATTAAAAAAAAACAATGACTAAAATGCTCACCCTGTGGTCTGTGTAGGTCCTAACACCCCAGTATAGTGATGGGGACACTAATAAGCACCGTCTTTCAGATGAGACGTTAAGCCAAAGTCCTGACTCTCTGTGGTCATTAAAAATACCAAATTTGGCCCATTGGCCTCTGTCCATCATGACCTCCTAATAATCCCCATATACCGATTGGCTTCATTACTCAGTCTCCTCTCCACCAATAAGCTGGTATGTGGTGGGCGTTCTGGTGCAGTATGGCTGCCGTCGCATCATCCAAGTGGATGCTGCACATTGGTGGTGGTTGAGGAGATCCCCCCCCCCCCCTTCCATGTAAAGCACTTTGAGTACCCAGAAACGTGTTATATAAATGTAACAAATTATTACTTAATTATGATTTTGTGCTCCAGAAGCATTTCTTATTATTATCAGAGCTGAAAACAGTTGAAAAAGTTCAAAAGTGTCTTACTGTCTTTTTAGATCAATTTAATGCATCCTTGCGGAATAAAAGAATTAGTTTCATTTAAAAAAAATTGACCCAAAACTTTAGATATTTTACAAAATACAACATAATATAATTAAAGCCAGGCACAGTTTTAAATTGAAATAACCCAAAGGGTCATTTCAAGTGCATGTCTGATAAACTGAGAGGAGATTCTGAATAGTAGGGAAGAAAATGGTAATGATTGCTATTCTTAATGGAACAGAGACCACACACCCCCCGATGTCATTTGGTGAGTATGATTGTGTTCATGAAAGATTGAGCTTGATATACTTTCATTTCTTTTCTGTCAAGTAGTTGAAAACATGAACTGATGTGTCCTCAGAAAACACTCTTTACAAAGCTTGTCAACTTGTAAGCTTGTCAACACTTTTCACAAGTGACAATAAATATATAGGCAATAAATACAGCAAATGGACTAGGTAGAGCTATTAATGTCAGTGTGATATAGTATTACCCTAGAGTAGTAATTGTCACATGTGCATGTACACGTTAAGTGTAGCGCATTTAGCATCTATCATAGAGTAAAACAATTGAATGCAGTCCTAAAATAAGCAGTAGCCACTGACATAAAATAAACAATATATGCTGTACACACATTCAGAAAATGAAGCCCATTAACCCATTAGGCGTGATCGACGTGGTTTAGTGGGCTAGCCTTGAAACACATCGCAGTTATCTGAATAAAAGGAGCAGGGCACTACTGGTCATGATGTCAGGTTGTGTTTTTTAATTGGGAAAAAGTGATTTTGTGAATATAGCAAGAATGTTTTTGAGCTCTAGAGTGAAAAAGTGATGTGTGCAATTTGTTAAATTTTAAATTACTTTTCCCTATTCCAGTATAATAAGTAGAGGCAGCTATAAGTAATAAGTAATTTTAAATGCTGTGGTGTTGTGGCACTGCTGCTATCATCACAGTGACATATGATGGCTTTCTGATTCCCTAGTCATCTATTTTTTACGCCTTCGTAGGCCAGAAGCTTCACAGACCTCATAATCTCTGACCACCCTCATCCCACGTCCTCCTCCTCCATATGCAGCTTTAAAGATGATGGGAAAGTCATATGTTTTGGCAAACTCCTGAGCCTCCTGAAGAGATGAGATGGGAGCGTCTGTTCCGGGAACAACTGGAACACCTATACACACATACACAAACACACATTTTATAGCTATTTAAATGGGGCATTGCATAGACTTCTATTGTTTTTATATACAGATAGTTATAAATACTTTAACCTAACCCTAACAGAAAACTTTCTTTATTTTACAGTTAAATTTTTTTTCACAAAGGGGGTTTGTCAGATTTAGCTCACTTATATTTTGTCCCCAAAATATGGTTAAGTATGTAAACACACCAGCTACAAGTGTTGTAGTCAAAACCACCTAACCCAAGACCAAGTCAAGACCATGACCAGTGAGATGAGACCAAGACTTAGAGGGGTTGAGACCAAGACAAGACCAAGATAAGACCATATTCATGAAAACGTGTGATACTGCTTAACTGCATTATATGTTATAATATAAAAAAACAAGATCTCATACAAGTACTTTTTTGCTTTCATATCTTGAATTTGGTGGGCATTTGAATTAATTATGGAGACACATCCAATCACATTTGGTCTTGAGATAAAATCCAGAGTCCGCTTAGTATGAGACCAAAACAAGACTGAAAACAAATGCGATCAAGACCGAGACCTTTAAAAAATGGTCTTGTGACTAATGGCCAGATATACTAACAGCTTGCACCAGCGCAAACCCTCTTTTGGCATTAAAAAACTACTGTCAGGATTTACTAAAGACACGCAGTGATAGGATTATTTTTGCAACTGACCTTATTGCATATGCATTTATAGGAGATTCCCTTTCAGATGCTAAATTTATGGGAGGAGAGTATTTAAATAAATCAATCAATTTATTTACCCCCCCAAAAAATATGTCTTAAACAGACGCTAACTGGTAGATGAAGTTAGTCATTATGGAAATGATCCGCAGTGTTGTATACTCGAGACTCGGACTCGGTCTCAAGACCATATTTTAATGGTCTCGGTCTTGTCTTGGACTCGTGTGCATTTGGACTCTGTATTGACTCGTACTCGAACATATTAGGAATTGGACTTATTCCCGAGTCCACTCGAGTTCCATTCAAAATATTTAATGATTATTACTGTACGTTAATATTTCTTTAAATTGATGTTTGATTGACATGTCCAATGATTGGTGATTTTCTTGTGCGCAACTGCGCATGACTTGAGACTAACGTTAGTGCAGAGACTCCCGCCAGGTTCTCTCCCACACCCGTGACCCGCCCGCTCCACCTGCCATCAACCTGTAGTGATCCCACTTTCCAGAAAGTCACATTGCTACATTATTTCTCTTCTATTGTCTTTTTATTGGTTTTGGTATTTAACATAATATGAAAATAAAATAAAATAAATTAATAAAAAATAAAACAACAACAACAACAACATTAGATACAATTAGTAGCAGATGATAGAATAATTGAAGTCATAATAATAAAGATATGTAAATAAATAATAACTGTAGAAATTACATTGGGGGAAAAAGATAAAAAACATAGAGAGGAGTACAGTTCCAACTATGGTCAAAAGCCTGGTTGTACGCTACATTATTTCTCAACTGTTATTTTAATATATTTTCTGTTTACAAAGTAGGACAAAAGTGTCACAGAGAAAACCAAATCTTGTTTAATTAAATAATAAATGAATACAGATACGATGACTGCTGACAGTCTCAAAACTGAACATCTTCCCCCAAAATGTCTGACAGAAGGCCGCCCGCCCTCTCTCCCTCCAGAACATTCACACTTTTGCATTAAAAAGACAGCAATTTTTCTGCAGTCACTCTTGTGCACGCTCTCTGTAACTAAAAAGTTAATCAAATTGAGTTCTAATGTTGTTTGTGGATTATCTCTGGTCTCGGTCTCGACTCGGACTCAACCCTCTCTGAACTCGGTCTTGACTCGGACTCGAATGAGCTGGTCTCGACTACAACACTGATGATCCGGCTGGGTCTGTGTTCATTAATGTGCACGTTGTCAGTAGATCATATGCAGAACTTTCCACTCTCATTTGTGGAATTGCGCTCTCACGCTAATTTGTCCTGTTTAGTAAATCGGGCCCCAAGACTGGTTTCGAGTACTACAACATTCCCAGCTACAACAGATTAGGAAAGACCATCTAACCACCTTCAAGTTGTTTTGTCAAGTACAAATTTAGCAGAAATGAGCATACTGTACATCAATATACAAACCACAAGTCACAGACTCACACACGTTTTGTTATACACTGAAGGCCTCCTTTTGTGGTCACATTTTATCATAAGTGAAGGACATATAATTATTTTTTTATTTAAATAACAGTGAAGAATTAGCAAAATGCAGCATTACATTTGGTATGAGAGAACATCCCCCATATTTCCCATAGATAAATGTCATATTTTATTTATAACGACCACACACAGGAATATTCACTTTATTATTGTAATAAAAAGAACACACATAATTCCTAGGTGTGAATTATCGAGGCAGTCTGTTCTCCATTGAATATTTAATTGCATTCTCTATAAGTTTTATTGATTTTTCAAGCGCAAGGACATGAAAAATAATGTTATGTTCATTGGGGTGTTCTTGTTACTACTAGAAACAAGGTTATAACATGTTGACTGACAGCCTTGACAGGTATTCATGTAAACACAGCTGGTTATATCTGAAGTGAACGTGAACAGATGGGGTAAAAAGGGATACGTGTCAAAAGATTGGATATGTGATTTATGCCTTGCAGTGTTAATGCAGCCATAGTGTCATAAAAGAAAACTCTCTCTCTTACAATGAACAGAATTGTTTATTTTATGGTCCTAGTTTGATTTAATTTGATGTGCTGATTGATGAATTAAGTCATTTAGCTCTACAGCACTGGAACTTTTTACTGTTTGTATCTGCCTGTTCAATGCCTGTTCATTTTCCAACCAGCAGCACCAAGTCACCATTCTCAGTATGGAAGTTAGGGCAGAACGGAATCATTCCCCATCACTAGCCTAACCAAAAGTCCTTGAGTCTACAGGCTGTACCTTAACTTCCCTTCTGAGACTGCTGGTTGGAAACTGCTGTCATGGCTCTGTGAATGGATTAGTAGCTGGGATTTTTCAGTGACCCTTTTTGCCAATTACATTGTTACGCCAGTATATATGATGACAAGTCTTACGTCAGGTTTACACTAGCTATTATACGATATTATAAACACTACACTTTATATTCCATTGACTTTCATTCATACACATGGAAATGCAAGGAAGACAGGAAATGTAAGCTTGTGCAAATTTTGCTGCATTCCAGAGTGAACTCTGGCCTGCAAATTCATATCACGTGAACATGTGTGACCAATAGAAGATCGTCGTGACTGTGTCTGTACAAATTTAGCATGCTCAAAGTCTAGTGTGACTGCAGCTTTAGTGAGTCATTGATTCATTTTTTTAACCATTTTGTTCAAAGCACTCGTACAAGAAAGAAATAACTATGTTTATAAAGTGAATCATTGAATCATCCACTCAACCGATTTGTTTAAAAACATGCAATTAATTTAGCTGTAGTCAGATTTTATTACCATGTAAGGTTTAATGTAATGGATTACGTTACTAATTAAACATTTTCACACACACACCTATATAGGTCTGAAAAAAATAAAATAAAAAATAAAAAAATATTTCCACATAAAAGGCCACACTAATTATTGTCATTGTTTTTGACCCATGTAACCTTGTATTTTAAGTAGCTGTCAATATTGTGTCTGTAAGTGTAAGATATTAAAAGAGTAATTATATATTAATCATACAGACAAATGTCAAATATTAATGAATATTCAGGTTAAATAAGAATATTAAGAAATATGAACTTATTGTTTGTTTTATTCTACACTGCCATTAGTTATAAGCTTTAGATCTATCCACTGCAACACTTAAACACAGTTAATTAAATAATAATATAATTCCATTATTATGTTGCAAGCTATCAGGGTCATTGCTAGGGTTTCCAGGGCTACAATGGTACTAGCATTACACATTATATTGTCATTTTCTGCTCGTCCGGCATCTTGCAACAACACAACCTTGTTTCTGCAGTGACTTTCAGCATGTTTCCTAGAACAATGTCTGACATTTACATTTTACGTGGCGTGACAAAGTCACATAATTCGTTTTTACAAATTATATATCTGATTATATATCTTGTATATATGTTTTATATATCTTGGGCAAAGTCTGCGCTGGACAGCGCAGCGCGGGTGTGAAGGACAGACAAATGTTCTGTCAAGTGTGTAAATACACAGCAGTCATAACTTTTCTTTACAATACGCTCAGTTTTGGACAGGGGATGGTCATTGCAAATACTGTAATGCAAATCAGTTGAGGGTGGTAATGATGATGGTAAATTAAAATTTTACTGTAACTGTAATCATAGCCGCGAGCGAGACAGCTAGAAAGGACGGGATAGCGTAGGCAAACGCGAAAGAGAACTTTAGTTAATAATAAACATTTCTTTGTTTAATATAATTCGCATTTCATGTGTTTTTTTGCTATTCACAATGAATCTGATTGGATTTCAACCGGATATGCACAAAAATCGGATTTGGACTGACAGTCTGAACATAGCCTTTTAGAGCAAGTTAGCAGATGATTTTAACTGGAATCAGTTTATCATCATTAATGTTACATAATTCTGCATATGGATATGCATATTGAGATATAGCTACATAACACAAACACAAGCTTACACATTGTCACCTGTGAATGGTTATCAAATTTCATCTGGAATTTATGGCCTGGCAGTTATAACATCCATATAGGCTGCACAATGATGTAGCATTTTCGATGAAAATTTGTTGATTTGTTAGTATGACTGATAAACAGCGTCATGTTGACTGTTCCAAGATGTTGGATGCTTAGAGCAGCGAATGTGATATCTAAGTATACAGTACATACACTGTTGTAGAAAGTGATCTCAGGGGTAGAGTTTATCAGGTACCTGCTTGTTTGGCCAGGGCACGGGCTTCCACTTTATCCCCCATCTGGCGCACAACCTCTGGGGAAGGTCCAATGAATCTAACCCCGGCTTCAGCACAGGCTTGGGCAAAGTCTGCGCGCTCTGATAAAAAGCCATAACCAGGGTGAATCGCATCCACATTATTTTCCTGAGAGGGAAGAGAAGCATAGGCAGAGAAATACACAGAGGATGAGAAATAGAAAGACAGAGACAGAAATGAGAGCAGAATGAAAAAACATTAGCCAGGGATGTGTATGTGGCACAGGAGTCAGGCCTAATTATTCTGATGCTGGAAAATACTAATTTCATTAAAATCCCAATCAGAGGGAATTTGAAAGGCCCCTCTCTCTCTCTGTTGGCTGACTGTGTGCAACATGGTAATTGCATTGGAGAAAGACTAATTATTCTGAGGCCTTCTGCTGAGGTTAGAGACGATGATGTTGGCTGCTTGTTCGGTTTTAATATGGTGTGGTGTTGTGCATGTGTACTGCTTTATGTTTATGCATTATTAGTGTATTGTTGTGGTGGCTAAGATGCTGGTTTGAGAGATGAGCTGCCTGTGGCATAATGAGAGAGTTCGCCAAAGGATCTGAATCTGGCTGGCATCTCTGACACCATTCCAAAAAACAGGAATGGATCCATTTGAGAACCATATAGCTAGTGAAGTGCTGATGTGAATACTAAGCACTGGAAGGGATGCATTTATTGCACAATGCAGACAGGCTGTCATTCAGACAGTGACAGAGGAGGTGAATCACACACAGTCTGAGGGATAGATATATAACTGTCTAACCTTAGCCACTTTGATTATGTCAGGGATATGGAGATAGGCTGCAACGGGGGACAGGCCTCTGCCGATGAGGTAAGCCTCATCTGCCTTTTGTCTATGCATCTGCCCCGTGTCCTGCTCTGAATATACAGCCACTGTCCGGATACCGAGCTCTGTGCATGCCCGAAACACACGGATGGCTATTTCACCTGAAGGGAGAAAGAAAAACAACTGTAAAACAAGGGACTTTTAATTTGATTTTAATTGTAATTCTATTTGTGAAATGTAAACAGTGGTTAGTGGATAGTAGTGGTATAGTTCACCTGAAAATTAACCCGCATCTGTCAGTTTCTCAAAGGATAAAACAACAACAAACAGCACCATGAAAGTAGTTCATGCACTATAGTAGAGTATTTTAAATTGTGACCATAAAATAATGCAATTGAATATATATTATGAGTGTGTGATATGGTCTACTAATAATATCATAACTGTTGTTTTAACGATGTAAAAGCTGACATCTTTGCAAAAAAACCCAACACGTTTTTACTGCGTGATGACCCCAAATTTCAATATATGGTGGCAAAATGCCACGTGTGAGTTTTTGACTGTATTTCTATTATGGTGCGTTCAAATCATTTAGTAAAAATCATATTTACGTGTTGAAAACACATGAATGCCAACACAATGTCGTAAATACGATTTTCTTTAATGGTGCGTTGAAGTCTGCATGGGATGTTAGTATTTACGAGGTGAGAAGTCGTGTTTACGACATCATGTGCATTCAAGTCTCTTTGGTCGGAGCAAGATGGTGGTGTACCTTCTTTTAATGAATTTCAAGAAAATACAGCAAGGTTTGTTAACTCTGCTATAGAAAATGAAGAACAAAGAATGCGCATCATGTGAGTTTTAATCTTTTACGCTTTTAATTTATCTATGAAGCCACGGTAAATGGTATCGTTATATATTAGGCTAATTGTTATATTACAATGCTAGCTTACTTTGTTGTAAATGACAAAGCCTGACAGTGTCACTGCTAAATACTCATTATATTCAACTACAGACGTTGCATCCATTGATTCCGCCATGTTTCTCACTGACACGCCCCCAACTCGTACAGATCGGGGCTTAAAGAAAATCCCGAACTTCCCACTGGTATTAACGACTTGTGGCGTTTATGTGCGTTCATCTCGTAAATACGATCTTTACGACATGACTTGAACGCACCATAAGCCCCAATCTTTACGAGTTTACGAGAACATGGCGGAATACCACAATACTTAAAGGTATTTAAAGGTGTTTAGTAGCATTTATAATATGTAATGTTAAAGTTGGTAGCTCCATACATTAATTAAAAACACAAAAAAGCAAAACACACCTGATGCACATTCCTTGTTCTTCATTTTCGAGTTTAAAAACCTTGCTGTTAAAGTGACAGTAGCCTTACTTGTCTTTAAAAAGGTTTCACTTATTTTATTATAGTTTAATTAGTTGTTGTAGTAGTATGAAATTGTGAAATTACACTGTTATGTAAGAAGTTGACGTTAATTTATTAAAATACAAGGTTACATGGGTCAAAAAAAATTACAATAATTTGTGTGGCCTTTTTAGTGGAAACAGCTGCCCTTTATACTGCTCTTAAAATTCCACTGAAAATCATTGTGTGTGTATGTGTGTGTATACATTTTTTTTCAGGCCTATATACGTGTGTGTGTGTGCATGTGTGAAAATGTTTAATTAGTAACGTAATCCATTACATTAAACTTTACATGGTAATATACTCTGACTATATTTTGATTACTTTTAGATTGATTTGGACCTAACTCGTTTATGACATTGATTTGCATAGGATAATTGTGTACCATATTGATATTAAAATACAAAGAGAAAGAGAAAGAAAAAATATTCCATTCTTTATCAACATGAAGTGCTTTAGATATTAAATTACGTCAGGGTTTTCCAGACTGGGGTTCGTGAAAGAACTGCAGGGGTATTGTGAGCTTAATGAAAAGCTATTAAGTAATTCAATCATAAAAATTTAAAATTAAAATAATGTAAAAAAAATAAAATAAAACAGATAAAATAAATCACTTACTAAAAAGATTTTGTTTTAAATGATCTGTTTACTTGCATGTCATGTGACCATTAACCAACATTAGAGAACTGTGAACTTAATTTTATTATTAATATTTAATATTATTATTATTATTATTATTATTATTATTATTGACTTAGTTTTCTTATTGACTTAATAACTTAAAATCTCAGGGGATACTTTAAGTAAATACTGTATAATAGGTCAAAGAGGTTCAGCTGACAAAACAAGTTGGAGAATCCCTGTATTGTATAATATGACATGATGTGAATTTGTACATTATAACGCGTTTGAAAGACAAAAGCCTACCAAAGACAGTAATGCATGATTACATGATTCACTGAGTTTAAATAATATTTTATGTGTTTGTCAGGAGTTGATTAGATATGCAATGTTGCAATGTTGAGAAAAAAGTTAAAATTTAAATGATTCCTGTAAATCCAATGATCAAATGCTGTGTGGGTCTCAGTTTTCAGTGATAGGCACATGACTAGTGGATGGTCGTCTGTGTGTACAATTCCACAAACCTGGAAGACCTTCTGAATGTATAAGCAGTAGGCTTTTTTAGAAAGGAAATTTAAAATATAAAAAAGAAAAAGTAGGGAGAATCAATGAGTTATGAATAATTTACTGTCATTGTAATAACATGTAATCATGAAATCAATAAAAAACTAACCGTAGTTTGATAGTAGTTTAAAATGTAATGTAATCTAACTACTAAGTACTTATGTATTAAGTATTATGTAATCCAGTTATTACTCAGCACTGATACTGATAGGCCTATATGTATTTGGAGTATTGCAAACCTCGTATGAGGTCATGCATTAGTATACAGGTTTGACAAGCAGGTGAATAAATAATAACACAAGGATGAGTAAATAATGACAAGAGGGTGAGTAAATAATAATAAGTACATCATTTTTATATTATGCTGAAACTAAATGTAAAATGCAGCACTCCTGGGCCTGTGTGTATTTAAACTTTCAGAGCACTAATCCAGGGATCAGACTCTCACTTTCACTTTTTTTCACTGTTTGCAAAATATTTAATCTCAGGATTACCTCTGTTTGCCACCATGACCTTTTTGATTGGTCGATACTCCAGGCTTTGGGGAGACAAGTGGGCAGAACGACAAAACAAACCCACTCTCCTGATGAGCAGGATGCCCATCTTTCCCCTGGACCCTCCCAAATGCAGGAGCATCCTAGAGAAATACAAACAGAAAAGACAAAGATGAACAAATTGCTCTGGTTCTAGTTATCCATCCTAACCTCCTGGGTGCCACTGTCCACGAAAGAGGACACTATATTTTAATGAATTTCTCTGACACCATACATGTCACAGTTTTAAGTCTGGATGTCCTGTAAAGAGCACATTCAGGGCTTAACAGAGATACCATTTGTTTCACCAGGACAACAACTTCTCCTTGGTCTTTAAAAATGACTGAATGATCAAATTTAGCACTCTTATGGCGATATGATAATATTTTGTAATTATCATTTAAATCTGACTAATTTTCTAATTGTTAAATCAACATATCAGGAAAAGGTTATGGGGTTTCTAATTAAAATATGGCTTTCTGTTACAAAAAAAGGGCATTGATTTCATACATGTCCTCAATAGAGGACACCGGGATTTAAAGCATGTTTATCAGGCATTTTAGGAGACACAAGTGAACAGGGAAAGAAATTACATATCAATATTCCTATAAAATATTAGATATAATTATGAAAATGTTGGCAACTATTACTCCCATTATTCCATTTTTTTTTCCATTACATGTCGCTTTAAGAATACATTAATATGCAAATTAGAGACAGTGTATAAAATACATTGCAATGAATGGGAAAACCCATGTATTGCATAAAGTAAAATGGTATATCAATTAATTCTGTTATATCTTTCATAGCATAGTTGAGAATCATTTTAAACTAAGCTTAAAAATTGATTGGTGAATGAAAAAAGAACAGTCTCGGTGTCTACTTACAAGGACATAGCATAACATATGAATAAAATATAATTTTATATATTTTATAAAATTTGTTTCCCATTTGTTTCTTATGCTCTAAACAATGTAATGACATGAAAAAATATTAATTAAATTTTTTTCCTAAAAAATCTAAAAAGGATCAATTAGTTTAAAAATACAGACAGTGGTGGAATAAACATTAAATTATCTCAAAGAATTACACCGTTCAGAATAGGCTCCTTATCTCTTACTGTCTCACCAAAACAATAGTCCAGATAAGCTTTATGAGCCACTATGTATTTCAAAACTTTTTCCAACTGGCTATGCATGTAAATCCTATCAATCTAACCTCCTTTATTGTTTTTAATCTGCTGTAGTAAGGGACTGCTGCCATCTTGTGGTTGTTGTAAAATAAACAGTTTTCTTTCCCAAAGCTGCTTACAACTTTACACACTATGTCCCATTTTTATAAACGAAAACATAAAGATGATCTTTTGTATTAAATAAATACGTCTGTCATTTTAAAATCGTTCTAATTTTTCTCTACATTTACCCCTTTATATTACATTGAAACGAGGACAAGCACATGATCAAAACTGGGTCAGTTTACCTTGGCAAAGTGTGCAGTTTGCTATTTTCGCAATTACCTGTATTTACAGCCTGGATGTTGGTTTATGCATGTGCTCTCTGAGTAGGTTTGTGTTTCAGCATGACATCAGTGTATATTGATAATGTGTGTGTTTGACTGGGTATCTGAATTCATCATAGTGCTTTGAATGAAAATTGGACACAAAACATTAAAATGATCTCATCTCACAGCCACCCTCAATATATTACTTCTATATTCAGAACAATTAAAAGTAAAAATGCTGAGTGATAATTTACTGAGGGCCATCAGAAGTTTAAATTTGTCATCTATACCTGTTTATGCATATTTATACATCTCTGATTGGTCTAAGGCAACTGTTCCATTGTGCCTGTGCTAATCTATTTAGGATGTGTAAAAGTGGGAAGCAAACTATGAATTACGCCCAGGTATGCTAACACTTCTCACTGTTTTACTCTATTCCTGTCTATGTCTCACCTACACCATCTCAGATGGCAGCCATAATATTGAAACCCATTTCTGTATTCACCCACTTGTGTATTCAGTGCGAGCACACCAACCTTTAAACAGTATTGCATTGCATATTTACAAGTTTGCATTTTATTTGTTTGGCTCCAAGTACTAATTACATATGTAGGCTATGTTGATATTTTAAGGTTTGAAATAAGAATGCATAGAAACTGACTGAAAAATTTACTGGTATTTGCCATGTTTGCCAAGTTGCTGCTGTGTTGGTATATGATTGCTTAAGTGTTCTAAGTGATTTCTATGCAGTTGCTAGGCCTACCTGCAATATAAATATTGATGCAAGCCTTAGAAAGCATCAGTATATACATATTGATAAGTGCAGTCCATAGATATATGTTTGCAAGTAAATAAGGAGCAACTCCAAATTTTCTAGGTTAAAGGTCACAGGTCAAAGACAGCAGTGGTTGGCTGAGGGATTCAGTAGGTTTGTAGCTCATAAACCGAACAAACTTTGAACGAGTTAGTGGGCCATTAGGTGTCCCTTCATCAAGACTCATGTGTCAACATGAACTTTGATCGTGTGGGAAAATCCATCTTTTCTTCTTTTTTTTTACATTAGTGACGCCAGTAGTGACACCAATTGCAGTAACATTTTACTATTAAAAATAAAGGGTCTTTATTGACATCTATGGTTCCACAAAGAACAGTTAACAATCCATAGAACCTTTCCATACCACAAAAGTGTTTGGTTATACTTTATTTTAAGCTTTACTTGTTGCAGTGTAATTATACATATAAGAACTGTGATATTAGTCATACATGTACTAACTAAAGTGTTAGGTTTAGGATTAGTGTTGCATAGTATGCATAATTTGTAGTTTTTACTATTATAATTACATGTTATGTGTAACAAGGACACTGTGAAATAAAGTGTTACCAAGGTATTTTTATAGTGGTAAAAAGTTCTTTAGATTTTTTTAACAGTTTTCTTCACACTAAAATATTGTTCCTTTGGGAAACCAAAAATGGTTCCTCTATGGCATTGCAGCGAAACCCCCATCTTGGAACCTTTATTTTTAAGAGTGTTGCTATATTAGCTGCTTTGAAGGGATAAATCCCTTAAATCCCTTAAAGGGATAGTTATTATCCCTTAATTTACTCACTCTCAAGCCATGCTAGGTGTATATGACTTTCTTGAAATACAATCAGAGTTATATTAAAAAATGTCCTGGCTAATCCAAGCATTATAATGGCAGTGAATGGCAGCCCAAAATTTGAAGCTCAAAGAAGTGCATCCATCCATTATAAAAGTAATCCACACGACTCTGGGGGTTAATGAAGGCCTTCTGAAGTGAATTGATGGGTAAAATATTCATAAAGTAAAATATCTAGCTTTCGGCGGACCGCCTTCCATATTTAACTTACGAAGAAAGTGTAACACCTCTCGCAGTTCAAAACGCTCTAGTCATACGTTGCGGCAGTTACGTTTTTTTTTGTAAGTTGAATACAGAGGGTGGTCTGGTGGAAGCTAGATATTTTACTTTACAACATGTTAAATATGTATATTTTTCTTACACAACCCCGCTTCAGAAGGCCTTTATTAACCCCCCGGAGGCGTATGGATTACTTTTAATGTACGGATGCGCTTTTTTGAGCTTTAAATTTTGGGCTGCCATTCACTGCCATTATAATTCTTGGATTAGCCAGAACATTTTTTAATATAACTCTAATTGTATTCGTCTGAAAGTAGAATGTCATATACACCTAGGAAGGCTTGAGGGTGAGTAAATCATGGGGTAATTTTCATTTTCGGGTGAACTTTCCCTTTAAGCTTCCATTCTTTTCTCTTTTGGAAAGGAAACATATTTTATATTTCATCATAATTCAGATGGCTGTGGCACACCTATGAACCAATGGCTTCACAAGGGGAAATTACAAGGCAGTCTGTTGGTGCCTTCCAAAATTGCTCAGTTAGCGTTAAATTACTCTGAACGCTGCCCTAAAAGGCCAGGCTGGGTAAAATCAACATGCTCAGCCACCTCCGTACACAATCTAAATAGAGCCATACATCAGCAGTGCTTTTTTGGGCCCTTTAGTTGCTCTCTACTGCTCTCTTTTCAGTCTATTCCTTCACTTCTCCTTCCACCTGACTAACACTTCCTGCTCTGTTTGTCCATTAGAGCTCTGGTAGATAGATGCTCTTTGTCTTTACATTCTAAGAAGTGCAAATGTTCTGCCATTAGGGCAGATGAGACCAGCTCATGCAATACAAACACAAATGCACAACTTTATGAATTTACAATCTGAGCTAATGTCAACCTCCAAAGTCAATATAGACATGGTTAAACAGAAACTGAAAACACACATCTATAAATAATAATAATAATAATATAATAAACACAATATATAATATAATGTACACAACATTAAAGGTGCATCCCAATTTGTGTATACTTATTCACTATCCTATGCTGTTTTGTACTATAAATAGTGCGAGCAGTCTGTTCCCAATGAAAATTCCAAATAGAAAAATTAGATATTAGTCTTACATGTACTAACTAAAGTATTAGGTTTGGGATTAGTGTTTGGTTTAGGTTAGTTGCTTATAATTATGCATAATTTGTAGTTTTTACTATTGTAATTACATGTAACGTGTAACAAGGACACTGTGAAGTAAAGTGTTACTAAAGTTTTTTTTTATAGTGGTAAAAAGTTCTTTAGATTTTTTAACCATTTTCTTCACACTAAAAGGTTGCTCCTTTGGGGAACCAAAAATGGTTCCTCTATGTCATCGCAGCGAAACCCCCATCTTGAAACCTGGAACGCCAGTTACGCTTTTTTTGTAAGTTGAAAGGTGCATCCTAATTTGTGTATACTTATTCACTATCCTATGCTGTTTTGTAGTATAAATAGTGCGAGCAGTCTGTTCCCACTGAAAATTCCAAATATAAAAAGTAGACTTTAAATACCCAGATTATGCTCTTAATTAACCGGAAAAAGTGTGGAAAAATGTTAAGTGTGGAATGTTGGACACTTCATGCACTCGACTGTAGTGGGGGGGTAGGGGCTATCAGACTCTGATGATGAATGACAAAATAACCATATAAAATTCATACACTACATGGCTGAGTACATATAAGAATATAGTGTATACATGCATAGTGTAAAGTGTGTCAGTGGGACGCAACTTAGGAGTCCATGCTTACTACCTACACTCAATTTTTGGAAATATTTAATTCAATCAATTTCTTTTGACTCTAAATGTTCTAGTTTAGTTTTGTTTATCTTGATGTATTGTTTTATCTTGATTGATTTAACTTGATTTATCAAACACGCAATGCAGAGCCTCCAGACACTGTGACTGACTCTTTGTAGATGTGTAGTACATGAGCACTGTTATCTCCTTGTCAAGTACAAACTATCCCATCCTCCTTTGATGAGCTTTATGTGGACAGAGTGTTCAAAGTTGGTGGTCTTCTTCTTTGTTTGTCTGTGGTGTATTGTAATCATTTAAATATGAAACAAAACCAGACTGAACTCTGTACAGGGTATTTTATCCTCTTTGGAGGGTATTTTATCCTCTTTAACTTAAATGATGAATAAGTTAATAATAACAAATTACAATTGATCTGCCTAGTTGCTCAACCATTCCTTGTCAAGAAGATATATGATCAGATATATTATCACACAAGTGGCATCTTGTTTTCATTGTCCAACTTCTTATTTAAATGCTGCAAGAACAACTGATCTAGTTTGCACAGTTTTGTGACCAAAGGTCACGCATTCCTTGTGCAAAAAATACATTGTTAATATGCCAGTGTACACACAGTTTATGTGTTCCATTGTCTCCCTCCCTGAAACAATCAAGCACGTGCATACACTCATACACATGAACACATATTATTGCACAATATTAAAATGAAATTAAACTGATGTACCTGCTGTTTGCCTGACAAAGACCTTCGGGTCAAAGTGTTGCACATTTTAATAAATTGTAATAAATTGATTTTTGGAAGCAGCAGTGGCAGTGTGCCGACTTTTGTTTACTCTACATTAAACTGATAAGCCAATAATTATTTTTTTTATGTTGTGGCCAATAATCAATAAATGGCTGCTATTTAAATTATATACAATTTTGCATAAATAATTAAAAAATAAAATACTGAAAACTAATTTTTAAAAGCTACAAGGGAATTTCGGCATCAGAATGTTACTGTATAATGCCCAGTATAAAAATGGATTTGTACGACGGTAAAGGTAATCTAAATATAAAAAGGAAAAATTAAATATTCAGTATTGACCAACATATATCCAATATCGGCCAATAACTGATATTATACTGATTTATATCGTGCAACCCTAAAGAAAAAAAAAAACGCTTTTGGGGTGATCCTACATATGACCAAATCCTCATGAATGAATATTCACTGACAACAAGCACAGATTAATCTGACACAGAATACTTATGTTCAGGAAATGTTCTGAACACATGCACAATCACTCACATCATAATAGTGACATTTGGTAGTAGTTGCATCACCACGTGCACATGATCTCTGAATACAAACACAGTTCAAAACAAAGTTTGCAGCAGTAGGGTTTTCTCTGTAACGTGACCCGAAAAGTACCTCATTAATTTTCCCTCAAAACACTAAATACTCAACAGATCATACACAGCTGTACTCACTTGTCCAGCCAGGTCCAAATTCAGCCCAAAATCAGAGTAGGTGTCAGATCTAAACAAATGAATGGGCCAGAAAGCTCTGCCGCAGATCCAGAGAACGTTGGAGTGTTGGCAGTGTTGTGACATGCACCCAGGCGAATACACTATCATGTACACAGTTAGAACTGCTCTTCTGTCACACTGGCTGTGAGACTATGAGGCCTGATCCTTTTAATCTGTCTCTGTCTATCTCACTCTCACTTTTGACCTGACTAGCTCTCTCACTAGATGCAGGTTTTGATCCTCTGATGCTTACGTAATACTTACACACCCCTGTGCACACGGGCCAACCACAGACACTCTGTCTCCCACCAGAAAAGAGTGGCTGGATTTAAAGACAGAGATGGGGAGCGAGGGAGGGATGGATGAAGAGGAGGGGGAAGAGAGATATGATAATTGCATTGTGATTGTTGCATAGTGTATGTGCATTATAGTAAAAGAAAGGTAAACATGATTTACAAACAGCAATGTTTTCCTGGGCCCTGTGATTTAACTAATGGACTGTCTATCATTCTGTATATTAGTGAAGGGGATTTTTAGTGTCCTTCCTAATTCAGTACTTTGGAGGCATGTAGGCTAAAATATATATTTTTTTGTCTTGCATTACATAGTGAAATTGGAAAAGCTCAGTGCTGAATAATTTTCTGCTAAATCTCTTTTTTTTTTTGGAGCCAAGATGCACGCTTATAGGACAGCCTTCCGATTGAGAAGCACCCATATCCTGCTAATTTATTTTATTTTATTTTTTATTTTTTTGTGAATTGGAATGTGTGCAAAGGATTATGGGCAGGGTTTGAAAATGAACTCTTTCACTCAATTTTTAAGTAACACTTTACAATAAGGTTTCATTGATTACATTACAACTACTACATTAGTTAACATGAACTAATAATGAACTGCACTACTTTATTAATTTTTGTTTGTTAATTTTAATTTCCATTAACACTGCATCCGTAGGGCTGCCATTGTTGTTTCGCGGGCTATGTGACGTCAGAGCTCGTAATCGATCAAGTACGAGTTCTAAGTCAAAGTCAAAGTCAAAGGTAGAAGGTTGGAAAAGCACGGGTTACGGGTTGCCTGGAACACGGCATAAGATCACAGATAATCTCTGCAATTATTACAAATTACTAGAGGTCACCAGGTAATACTAATCCCTTGCGAATAACTAATGTATTGCTCATGGTTAGTTCATGTTAGATGCAATACAGTACAAAGAACAACAAACACCACATGGAACAAAACAAACCTGTGGTCTCAGGATAAACTAGGGTCTGCTTCGTGGCTTGGCTTTTTCCACTGGGGTTAGTGAATGATGAATCACGAGTTGAGTATTTGCGCTAAATCTGGCGGGTGTTAAAGTGCCCCTATTATGGATTTTTTTAAATGACCTTTTATGTAGTGTGTAACATAGTTCTAAGTGGATGAAAACATCCTGCAAAGTTTTAAATCTGAAAGTGCACAGTATATAAAGTTATTGTCTCTCAAAAGTAAGAGTTGACTCTGAGTCAATTAAACAAATAGTTTTTCAAACACATCGCAAGCCGTTTCGTTGTGACGTCAAGAAGAAACATTAGCATATTGCCCGTCCACTTATTGCACTCGCAGACACCAGTGAAAACTTGAACCACCTCAAACACTGCAGTGAATACTGGATAGCATCATGTCGAGAAGACGCTGTACTCTACAATGTGTTTATTGTGTTATTGTGTAGGTATCTGGCTAACCGGCTAACTCATGTTATTAATGTCTTACTAAAATACTACTGTAAATCAGCTGTGGGCCGCAGTATTACCTAAAACTGTGTCTATTAATGCAGTTTGTCTGTCATTCTTACTACTTTGAGTAAAGATAAAGGATGAAAAAAAGATTTATTTTGCAAACTTTAATGTTACATCACGTTCTAATTAGTGGGCTAACATGTGTGCTGTTATTGATACAGTTCCCACATGTGCACTGCAATAAATTAGAAACACACACACACACACACACACACACAGGTTTGTTGATGGACACACACTTGTAAATGCTGATGGTGAGGAATTACAGTTGAAACATCTCATAATGTACCTCAAACTGAGTAGCATCACTGAGAAACGTCCTGCTCAAGGTTCAGGTTGAATAACTCGTTCTTCCAATGTTTCATCATTGATTCGGACTTGCGCTGGGATTGGTGTAAAATCAACATCATCATTACTGTCTTTGTGTGAGCTTTAGGAAGCCTCCGGACAGAGCTGGAGTTCAGTTATGGTAATGGCCGTTTGTTTCCAAAATATGCGCTGTACACGGTAGACCAATCACAACAGACTGGGCCATCTGACCAATCAGAGCAGAGTAGGCTTACGGAAAGGAAGGATTTAGAGAGATTGATTCATCCATCCAGTCATTTGAGAATCATTGAACATTGTGGTGATGTGCAATGTATATTATGAGAAAACCTTTGGTGCATGTAAACCTGTTGTTGGAGACCTCCAAAACAAAATTAGGATAAAATTAGCATAATGGGTGCACAATTTTTAACCCTGATTATGGGTGATTGGAGAATGCAAAGAGAGTTATTGAATCATTCACTCAACCAATTTATTGAAAAACACTTATTCATTGAGTAACAAAACACCACAAAGACACACACGGTTCATTCTGCTTTGCCTTCGTTTGAAACCATTTTGTCGGTGGAGCAAAAATAAACAAAGTAACTGGCAATATTGTGTTTAAATGTAAGTTACTCAAATTCAATTTCTTGTTAATGAACTAAAAGCAACACAACACATGCAATCGTGTTGGTCTGAAGAGAGACCTGATCCTTTCATTCATTCATTCATTCATTCCAATGAAACAGCAGCACTCTTGTTAACGAGATATGCTTAATTATGAGTCATAATGAATTGCTCTATGAATACATGCTTCATGTACAGAGTTACTGAATTTTCATCCTTTTTAACCCTTGTGCATTCTTTAAATTCACTACCCTTTTCGTTATCTTCGTGGATGAAAACATCCACTAAATTAAACTGCTGTAAAAATGTATCAGATAAATATTTGTTTAAATTTTTTTTGCATAAACTATTAATCAACCTCAGTCCTGATCAAAACTACTAAATGTTTTTAAAAAAATCCAGGATTTTTACTCTTTAATTGCCAAGTTCATAAATTATGTCATTGATTTGGGGAAAAAAACACACAAAATGACTATTTTTAATATTAAAAGTGATTGTGGACTGGATTTTTTTTTTTACCTCTTATCAAGTCTTGGGCATGTCAAAGATTAGCAACAACATTGGCTTTGATGCATTGTTAGTTTTTGTGTAGGATCAGATTTCATTTTTTTTCTGCCTCATTTACTGTTCTTGGCTGTTTTTGCCCCATTGACTTTCATTATAATGACATTTTTTTATTGCAAAGCCATGACACCATATAATCATGCATTCTTGATTGTTGGTGGTTTTCCCTGTTAGGAAGAGGTAAAATTTGTAATTTTTACAGTTGATAACCAGGTGGCACCATTAACCCTTTAGATTTTTTCTAAAGAAAACAATTTTTTCTAAAGGATTTGAAAAAAAAAGAAGCTTAGTTTTTTGGCTTTTATATGGAGTTATATGGAGTATAACAGCATATTATAGTATAGTAATATAGCATATTGTGTGTGTGTGTGTGTGTGTGTGTGTGTCAGAACTACATGGAGTAAACAAAAACAAAGTAAGTGTATTTATGCACCTGCTGCCTTTTGATGGTGAGAAGTACAGACTAAAACAAAACAAAACAAAAACAAGGTAAGTGGATTTAAACACTTGCATGCCATCCTACTGGTCATTTGATGGTGAGAAGAGCAGCATGAGAAAGGGCTTGACTTGTAACGAAGTTTTAGAAATGATAATACAGCCTGACCCCTCCAGTGAGCTGCAGGATGTATTGTCTTCTCCCTCTGACACCACAGACAATTTTGTTGTGGCACCCTCATCATCCTCTATATCTTCCAATGAAGGTGAGGAGGATTCAGAGGATCCTGGATCTGGGTGGATTGGGAGAGGGAACTCGCACTGCGTCGGAACGACACTTTGGGGACGCTCCCTTAGCATTGCGCTTCTGAAGCATGAATGAAACTAAGACCGATCTTGATTGGTGCTACGTCATGACGTAGTATGTGACGGCGGCTCACAACCGCGCTAGCTTTTCGCTCTTCAGCAGCGCTCTGTGTGTGTGTGTGAAGTGAGACTGATATTTCTAGTTCAGTAATATAATCTGTGAAAGAGTGTGTTTGGAAAAATGACAAGTGAACAGTTTAAGAAGTGTGTGCACCCCTGCCCTCGCTACATCATGGGTGGGGACACGCATTTGTTATGTGTAGACTGCTTGGGAGCGCAGCACGCTCGGTCAGCTCTCGAGGGGGCTGGCTGCGATCACTGTGAAGCACTATCGATCAGAGTGCTGCGCTCCCGCCTGGCCGTGTTTGACAAGGCCAGCCAGGCTCGCATTCCCCGCATTTCAGGCCCCGCGTCCGTTGAGGCGGCGCGGCGGCTTAGATCGTGGGGATCGCAACGGGAACTGGCTGATGAGATTGGGACTGCCGAGGCACTTTCCCAATCATCATCAGACAGTTCTGATGCCCTTCCTCCCCGTGCAGAACCCCGCGCTGCGGCATCTTCTGTGCGAGGAGAGGGTCCGATGTCTGCATCTGAGGATGTGGATGTGCTCAGCATCGAGGCGGGTGACGTGGAATAGACCACACTCCTCCCGCCTCTCTAATCCATCAGTGATGGATTATAGTAACATCATGGGGGCGGGAGAGAATGGCTATGGGAGGATGCCACGTGTGGAGGAGGCTTTGGCCAGCTACCTCTCTCCTGATGCGGCGTCCTCCCTAAAAACCCTGGTTCTGCCCACCAAGCAATGTAGAGATACATCGGCGATTGTGGGCAGGGCATATATGGCGGCAGGTCGCGCTGGTGCATGTCTGCATACCATGGCTCTATTGCAGGCATACCAGGCCGACCTTCTAAAAGACTTGGATGAGGGCGAGGGACCCACATCTGAGGATGTGGCTGAGCTCCGCAGAGCGTTAGATTTGTCTCTCTGTGTCATCAAGGAGACGGCCCACGCTGTTCATCCCTCGCTGCTCCAAGTCTAAAGGGGCTGGTCGGTCTCCAGTGTACGCGCGCTGCCTCGTCCACCCGAGGGGTTTCGGGCGGGAAGCGATGGCGTCCGCACACCGAAAATCGTCCACGACCTCTCCCTGCTAGTCAGCTGTTTCAGGGGGTCGACAGCGGTATTCAAAAAACACCCGAGGTCAGTCTTGAGAGGCTGATTCCCTTAGTAGATTGTCTCCAGGCGTGGCAACGCCTGTCGAATGTGTCACCATGGGTCCTGCGGACTGTAGAAAAGGGGTACAGACTGCAGTTCGGCCACAGCCCACCAAAGTTCAATGGGGTGGTCTGGACTGCAGTGTTCCCAGAGCGGGCTCGGGTTATGGAACAGGAAGTACACTCCCTGTTGGTAAAGGAGGCCATAGAACGTGTTCCTCCGCCAGAAAGGGAGTCAGGGTTCTACAGCCGGTGCTTTATAGTTCCCAAATAGGACGGGGGTTTGCGTCCAATTTTAGATCTTAGATATTTGAACCGGTCTCTGGGGAGGTTCAGGTTCAAAATGCTCACAATATCTATTATCGTGAATCAAATTCGGTCCGAGGACTGGTTTGTCACGATAGATCTAAAGGACGCATACTTCCATGTTTCCATCAGTCTTTCTCACAGGAGGTTCTTGAGGTTCGCTTTCGGGGACGAAGCGTTCCAATATCGGGTTCTTCCGTTTGGCCTAGCTCTTTCCCCTCGCACGTTCACCAAGTGCATGGATGCAGCTCTGGCTCCACTGAGACTCCAGGGCATTCGTGTACTGAACTATATCGATGACTGGCTGATATTGGCCCAGTCGCGAGAAATGGCAGTTCAGCATCGAGATGTCGTCCTTGGCCACATTCAGAGCTTGGGGTTAAGACTCAACACGAAAAAGAGCGCGTTGACGCCCTCCCAGAGGACCACGTTCCTGGGCGTAGTATGGGACTCGATGACGATGCGGGCACAAATGTCTCCCGCACGGATCAAGTCCATACAGGCGATGGTCTCCAGCATAAAGCTGGAGTCCAACATAATACCTTTTGGCCTGCTGTACATGAGACCCCTACAGTGGTGGCTGAAAGCTAAGGGGTTTTCCCCGTAGGGAAATCCATTCCGTATGATCAGGGTAACGCGCAGATGCCTTCGTTCCCTATCAATATGAAAGAAACCCTGGTTTCTGTCTCAAGGGCCAGTGTTGGGAGCGTCATGACACCGGAAATCCGTTTCGACAGACACCTCCCTCACTGGTTGGGGCGCAGTCATGGATGGCCTCTTTACCCAGGGTCTGTGGCAGGACCATCATCATTCATGGCATATAAATTGCCTGGAGATGCTGGCTGTGTTCAGGGCTCTGAGGAGCTTCCTCACAGATCTCAAGGGTTACCATGTTCTGGTACGATCCGACAGTATCTCAGTGATCGTGTACCTAAACCATCAGGGGGGTCTGAGGTCTCGCCCTCTATGCAGACTGGCGCATCAGATCCTCCTGTGGTCCCAGGGGAAATTGTCGTCTCTCAGAGCGATGTATATCCCTGGGGACCAGAATCAGAGAGCAGACATCCTGTCAAGGCAGGGGCTGAGGCCCGGGGAATAAAGACTTCACCCAGAGGTGGTGAAGTCCATATGCGAGAGATTTGGCCCAGTGGAAGTGGATCTATTCGCGTCACGAGAGACGTCCCACTGTCCACTGTGGTTCTTCCTCACGCATCCAGGCCCATGCCATGGTGCAGACGTGGCCGAGGCTAGGCCTGTATGCATTTACCCCGATAGTTCTGCTCCCGGGAGTTCTGGAGAGGGTCCGGCAGGACGGAGTCAGTCTACTCCTAGTAGCCCCGTACTGGCCGGCCCGAGTATGGTTCTCAGACATCATAGCACTGCTAGCAGGTCCTCCATGGCAGATCCCTTCGAGGAGGGACCTGCTGTCTCAGGCAGGGGGCACAATATTTCACCCCCAGCCAGAGCTGTGGAAGCTTTGGGTCTGGCCCCTGAGGGGGCTCAGTACTTAGAGGCTGGCCTGTTGGCAGGTCTAGTGGAGACCATACTCAGTTCCAGGGCTCCTTCCATGAGAATGTTGTACGGCTTAAAGTGGAATGTGTTTTCCACTTGGTGCGGGGAGCGTGAGGTGGACCCAGTTAACTGCCCAGTGGCTTCAGTGCTGGAGTTCCTCCAAGATCGCTTCACTGAGGGGCTTACCCCGTCCACGCTTAAGGTGTACATGGCTGCCATTGCGGCTCCATGCTCCTGTAAGTGATGGGCATCTGGGGAGGCACCTTTAAGTCGTACGTTTCCTCCGTGGTACTTGGAGGATGAGACCTGCGACTCGCTCCAGAGTTTCAACTTGGGATCTGGCGGTGGTTCTCGAGGGATTAGCTTCGGCCCCCTTCGAACCACTCGAGTCAGCGACAGATCGAGTTCTGTCGCTAAAGGTGGCACTGCTCCTTGCTATCACCTCGCTTAAGAGGGTGGGGGACCTCCAGGCCTTGGCTATAACGCCGACTTGCCTGGAGTTTGCCCCGGGCGAAGTTAAGGCTATCCTTCATCCGAGGCCAGGCTATGTGCCCAAGGTGCCATCGAATGTGGCACGGCCTACGGTTCTGCAGGCTTTTCATCCTCCACCTCATGTGTCGGCTGAAGAGGGGAGACTTCATCTGCTCTGCCCGGTCAGAGCATTGCAAAAGTATCCGGCCCAGGGGGCAGGAGTGGCATTGCAAGCCGACACTAGAACGGGCACTTAGAGCTACTGGCCACTGGGGGCGAGTACACGGGAAGATACCGGCTCTACACGGAGGCTATAGAATCTAGCGAACGTGTTAGGTGTCGCCCAGCTCGCAGCTCTACATATATCTGTCAGTGAGGCACTTTGAGCCAGCGCCCAGGAGGAAGCCACAGTCCTAGTTGAGTGTGCTCGCAACCCGAACGGGCAAGGCACGTCTTGGGACCAGTAGGCCAAGACGATAGCATCCACTATCCAGTGGGCTAACCTCTGCTTGGAGACAGCCTTTCCCTTCTGCTGGCCTCCGTAACAGATGAAGAGCTGTTCTGTGGTTCTAAAGCTTTGAGTTCGGTCCATGTAGGCGCAGAGAGCGCAGACGGGACAGAGCAAAGCTAGGGCTGGGTCTGCCTCCACCGAAGGCAGCGCTTGCAGGTTCACCACCTGGTCCCAGAAGGGAGTGGTGTGAACCTTGCGCACGTATCCAGGCCGGGGTCTCAGGATGACGTGAAAGTTGGCCGGCCCTAATTCTAGGCACGATTCGCTGACTGAAAGTGCGTGCAGGTCCCCTACCATCTTAATAGAGGCCAATGCAGTCAAGAGAACTGTCTTTATGGACAGGATTTTTAGCTCTATGGACTGCAAATGTTCAAAGGGAGGACTCTGAAGTGCCTTGAGCACCAGAGCTAAGTCCCAAGAGGGTACCGAGTTTGGACAAAGAGGATTTAGTCTCCTCGCACCTCTGAGGAACCTGACGATTAGGTTGTGCTTCCCTAAAGACTTACCTTCAACTGTGTCGTGATATGCCGCTGTTGCTGCAACGTACACTTTGAGGGTGGAGGAAGACAGCCTTTGCTCCAACCCATCTTGCAGAAGAGCATGACTCTAACCGAACACCTTCGGGGGTCTTCCCAGCGGGAAGAGCACCATTCAACGAACAGGTTCCACTTCAACGCATCAGAGCATAGAGGCGCCTCGTAGAGGGAGCTCTAGCAGAAGAGATGGTGTCTACCACCGCTTGTGGCAGGCCACCTAGAACCTAAGCGTCCCGCAGGGACCAGACATGGAGTTTTCAGAGGTCTGGACGCGGGTGCCAAAGTGTGCCCTGTCCCTGAGAAATGAGGTCCTTCCTCAGAGGAATGGGCCAGGGAGGGGCTGTCGTGAGGAGTGTTAGTTCGGGGAACCAGGTCCGGTTGGGCCAGTAGGGCACAACTAACAAGACCTGCTCCTCGTCCTCCTTGACTTTGCACAGGGTCTGTGCAAGAAGGCTCACTGGGGAAAACGCATACTTGCACAGGTCCCGGGGCCAGCTGTGCACCAGTGCATCCATGCCGAGGGTGCCCCCGGTCAGGGAATAGTACAACTGGCAATGGGTCAAGTTTGGAGAGGCAAACTGGTCTACCTGTGCGGCTCCGAAAAAGTCCCATATCAGCTGGACCGCCTGGGGGTGGAGTTGCCACTCTCCCAGAGGTGTCGACTGTCGTGAGAGCTCGTCGGCTGTCCAATTGAGCGCACCAGGGATGTGAATGGCCCGAAGCAACCTTAGATGCTTCTGACTCCACAGGAGGAGATAGCGGGCGAGTTGGAGCATGCGACGGAAACATAGACCACCCTGGCAGTTGATGTATGCAACGGCCGCATTGCTGTCCGTACGGACTAGTACGTGCTTGTTCTGTAGCGGCTTGAACTGACTCAGCCATGAAGCCAGTGCTGAAGCAGTCTCATATGAAGCAATCTGAGTGGCGTTACTGTGGCTACAGATGCCATATGCCCCAGAAAAGATTCAGTGGGACCGCTGTTCTGCCATTGAACGTATTCAAGCAGTTCAACACTGACCGGACTCGCTCCTCTGTGAGGCAAGCAGTCTGGTTGACCGAATCCACCTCCATACTGAGATAAGAGATCCTCTGCGTGGGGCAGAGTTTGCTCTTCTCCCGGTTGACCCGAAGTCCCAACAGGCTGAGGTGACTGAGCAGCAGGTCCCTGTGCGACACGAACAGCCCGAATGGGAGGACTTTTGTCCTTCAGGTCAATCGCTGCAAACCAACCTTTGGGACGCATGCATTTGAAATGTATTTCTGCGTTAACATCTTTAACGAGAGCTTATGTAGGGCCCGATTCATGACACGCAGGTCCAAGATTGGCCGTAACCCACCCCCTTTCTTGGGTACAATGAAGTAGGGGCTGTAGAACCCTGACCGCGTCCTTCGCCAGTAGGACATCGATCTCTGTCCGCAAGACATGGGCATCGCTGCTCCGCACGGAGGTGAAGAGGATGCCCCTGTACTTGTGAGGCCGGTGAGCAAACTGAATCGCGTAGCCGAGTCTGATGGTATGGATGAGCCAGCGAGACGGCCTGGGGAGCTCTAGCCAGCCCCCCAGAGACCGAACAAGCGGGACCAACGGAACCACAGACGTACCCAGGGTGGGGCAGCGAGGTGGAACACACAGACCTGGGGCGACTTTGGGTCCAGGGAGGGAGGGAACTGCTCTGAGAATGTGGGTACCACTGGACTCCGGGGAGCCAGCAGCAAAAGGGGAACCAACAAAAATATTCTTATGGAGGGGAGCGGACACCACTTCCCCCGAGAGCAGCTCCTCTTCTCCCTGGGTTATCCGTCTCAGGGCCGCTTGCCCTTGCGCTTGCGAGCGGACTTTGCGGGACCTTTGATGGGTTGGGCGCCTCCCTTACGCCCGGCCACCTGCTGCCCAGGTAGAGGCTGCTGCTTGGGCTTAACAGGGGCGGAGGCGGACACAGGGGGACGTCCTCAGCGACGAGCAGGCAGAGGCACTGCAGGCGACGACTGGGTGGAGACAGCAGCTGGTCGTCGTAGCAGGATGTTTTTAAATCGCCTACATCTGCTTCTGGGCCACCGAGAACTGCTGGGCAAAGTTCTCGTTGGCGTCGCCGTAGAGGCCAGCCTGACAGATAGGGGCATTTAGGAACCAAGCTTGTCGGGCTCACGCATACCTGCCAGGTTAGCCCCAGGTGGCGTTCCTGGACCACTAGTGTGGACATCGCCTGACCCAGGGAGCGTGCAGCGATTTTCGTCACCCAGAGAACGAGGTCCGTCGCCGCACGCAGTTCCTGCACAACCCCTGGGTCAGAACTACCCTTGTGTATTAAGAGTGCAGGACAGAGGTGGCCTGCCAGTGGCACTGCCACCCCACCAACGAGGGTAGTGAGAGAGGGGAAAACGTATACAGATTATGGCCCTTTTGATGTTCCATACTTTTGCCACCAAATAGTTCCACACTGCTAATATTTCACCACCTATATTATATATATTTATAAAATAAAAAATATTGAAAAAAATATTTATCCGATACATTTTTACAGCAGTTTAATTTAGTGGATGATTTCATCCACGAAGATAATGAAAGGGTAGTGAATTTGCCCACAGTGTATCGTTGAGTTTGTGAAAATATTCTAAGCATTTTCCCGAAATATGTGTAAAAATAAGATTTGTCACCAAAAATCATTCCATTTGCTGAAACACAGAGAAAGTTGTGGCCAAATTAAGATTCGAAAGCACCCCATAGTAGATGAAAACGACCCCAAGAGCACATAAGGGTTTTAAGTGATAGTGGTATATTGGTGTAACTAATTTAACATTTTTGAGATAAAGAATAATCATCTTTTTCTTCAAAAACAGTGGTGAATGTTTATCCTGCACTGATAAGGCAGTAAACTAATCACCTTAGAAAATAGGTTTTACAACACCATTTATCTCCTTGTTTTTCTCATGTAGAAGTGGATGAGGAGAAAAAAACACCCTATCATTCCCTCTATTTTTTTCCCCTCTGCAAGTGCATTTGTTTCTAGGTTTATCAGAAGAAAACTAAGCTGAATGGCTTATGCTGTGGAACAGAAATAAAAGCAACTGTATGGACATAAATATTTATGTAGATGTTATTGACTAATATTCTTGCTGAATATAGAGCCTGAAAATTTTTTTCTCTCCAACAGGATCATGGATTAATGATCAAAGTATTGTTCATTGATCCAGTTTCAACAGACTCACCTGAAAAACATCTATGCTGGGACACTCAACATGAGCAAAAAGTGGCAGTAGACTTCTCATTTTCTTTCTTTCTTTTTATTTACACTTTTTTTTCTTTTTTTCTGAACTCTCTGCTGATCTTTCTTTATTGCAGTTGCTTTTTACTATTAAAGGAAAACCCACATAAAGATAAGAATAACGATAAGAAGGCCTTGAAATACTTAAATGTATGACATGGTAGATATAATACTCAATCTCCTATTTTAAAAAGGGATTATAGAAGCAAGATAAGTAAGCAGCATGGAGTCCACTCTTGTGCCATCACACTCAAAGTCTTTTTTCAAGGGTAGTTTTTAAATCAGTGTTGATCTGATAGAAAATAATGTCAATCTGCAATATTTTCATTTTATTGAACACAGTGTGTTTACATGAGTATCATCTACCAAGGCCAAACTGATGTCAGAGGCATGTCCATTTCAAATGGATTGTCACACTGGCCAACAATCCCCTTCAGTCTTTAGAGTGTGATGAGGCACAGCTTTCTGCATGAGAATTTTTATGAAAGGATTATAGGCAGGGTTTGAAATTAACTTTTTCACTCACCGGCCAATTTAGCTACTAAATTTTTAAGTTACTGGCCAATCAGAACTTCTACTAGACAAAAAGAAGTGGGGGAAAAGGTCAGAGATGTACATATAGTGGCCCAAAAAGAGTTTATTTTAAAGCAACAATTAGCAAATGCTTACTGCACTACTCCAACCTCTATGTTCTCTTATTATTAATGACATTGCTAATAACCTTGCATTTTGGAGCCTTGCATCTATCTAATAATGACTTGAAAAAAGTACATTCATGTTAATGCACAACATTCTGTGAAACTGTCATTACATCTGTTACATTTTTTTCCACATTCCTCCCTTGTATCACTAGGTGACAACTAAACACACACAGGAAAATGATTAACACTCACCAGTCCAGCAGTGCGTCAGTATCTTTCACTCCCATGAGTGTTTGCATAGAGCAGAGTCCAAAACACATCCCTCTGACACATTTAAAAATAAGAATTTTTTAGATTATAAAGACAAACCCTTAATTGATTCGGAATAACATGCATGTATGAATCGTCCACGATAAGTCCAGGAATGCACATTAACAAAGTAAATAAGTTTCAGGTTTTTTATTTAACACTTTGACCCTCTTTGACTGTGTTCAAATCCATAGATTATCTTGACTGAAAATCCTATGGTGTCATGATTTTAATTAAAACTGCTCTGATTTGCTTTGTGACATGTAGAGAACTTACTAGAGTATGTGTTTGTCAATTGCGACTTTATATCACGCAATTCTGACTTTATAACTCGCAATTGCGACTTTGTATCACGCAATTCTTTTTTTTTTGCAGAATCAAGTTTCCATAGAATTCTGCCCATTGAATCTGCCCAAGTCAATGTTGATGTGTCAATGCTAATTGCATTGAATTAATGTCACAAAGTGATGTTGGTTCAACATCACTTTTGTACCCACAATTAATGTTGAAACAATGTTGAATTTTCAAAAAAACTAAAACAAACAAAAAAACAATACCAATGTCATTAAATCAACATTAGTTGTTGATTCTACATCACTACTGTTGAATCAACACTTAAATTAACAACAAACAAATAAAATGTTGATGTTGATAATGTTGATTCTAAATCACTTTTGTTGAAACATTAAAAATACAACTGAAATGTCAACATAAGACTTGTTGCTATCTGATGTGCGGAGTTAATGTTGAAACAACATTAATATTTCAGCTACACTTCAGTGGGACATCAACACATTCCTGACCATGTCAAAGTTTAGGGAAAAGCTTTTAAAATAAAAATGACACCTTTCCAGCAGTTGAGTCACTTTATTTTTTTTTTTTTAACAGCTTAACACAATGAATGACAAAAACATACAAAAGATCATTCTTGTAAAAGTGGGAAAAAAGGACATTACAACCTTTTAAAAAGTAGTAGATCATTAGTTTCAGGAGTCTGATGTCATTATAAATACAAGTAGTCCAGCGGTTACATTTTTTAAATTCTGGCTTACATCAGACTAGGCTTCTGCCTCTTTTCCTATGGGTTCTCTGAAATCTGAAAAAGAAAGCATGATGTTACTTAAGAGCAAGTCAATTCAGTTATCATACATACTGTCACATTCAGGAATGTTAATATGTTAAACACAATATGATTAACTTTTTTTAAACTGTTCAACACAAAAACATTCTATCTATGATTATAGTATTATTAAATTCAGTTTTTTTATTTTTATTTATCTAAAATCTATTATTACTTCAATATCAAGTTTCTACAATTAACATTTGTAAATGTAAATGCTATGGCAGGGGCGTCTGACCTTTTCAGCCGAGTTTATCTCCAGCCCCAATTAAACACCTGAATAAGCTGATCAAGGTGTGTTGGAGCTAAAGGCCCTGTTCCAAATGGCACACTTCATGTGCACTTTCGGTCTTGTGGACTTACAATGGCCGCTGCGTGCGCATGTCCGTTAAGTCCACAAGACCGTAGGGTGTCCCATTCGTCATTTAAGCTTAAAGAAGGGTGCTTGTGAGTGCCCCCTTTGCGGCTGCTATGCGCCCTCAATGCGCACTTCAGCTGAGCCCGCAAGTTCGCAAGCTACGCAGAGGACTTCTACCCGGCAGTCAAAACATTTGGGACAGGGCCAAACTCTGCATGAAGGTGGCCATCTGAGCAATGGTGATTAGGGGCCGTTTACATGACGTTGTTTTCAACTAAAAACTGAAATTTTTGTTATGCTTTTTTAGCCGTTCATTCACACGACAATGTTTTGGAAGTATGAAAACGCAAACTTTTGTTGTAATGTAAAATTTTCTAACCAGGCTCTGAAACTAGAGGGAAGAGGCTGTTTATGTTTGGATAAGTGCTGTTGTGGGGAGCAGAGAGATAGATGATCGGTGATCGTTTTTTCTCTTGAAAATTTTCTTGTGGTAACACTGATGGAGCTTATACGGAATAATTTGAAAGGTGGGGACCGATCATCGGACTCTAGCTCTTTAGATATCAAGGTGTCAACTGCTTCGGGTTTGGCTATTGCAGACTGTAGGTTTTTGCAAATAAGGCTAGTAGTGGGTAAGCTGTCCAGACCTAGATTAAAACCTTCTTTGAAACCTGTAAGTAGATATTGTGTAAAGTTTCGGTCGGGGCAGGGCCGGCCCTAGCATTTTGGGGGCCCTAAGCAGATTTCCAAAAGGGGCCCCCACTACCTACGGTTTCACCTAAACACCCCCAACCCATTCCAAAATACACATCCTACATTGACACCTTATTGCAAAGTTTGACCAAATTGTCTTACTTAATATATTTATCTTTCAATATATAATATGAAGGTATCTTTACTTATGCAAACTTTTAAATTTTTTTGACAATTTCAACGATTTCTTTTAGATAAATGTATCAACATTTAGTGAATTAATGCTCTAATAAAGTAAAAATACCTGCTAATGGGTTATTAAAATTACAATAGAGAATAGTATATTAATAATAATTATAATAATAGAGAATAAATAGGCTACTGTTCTGAGCTGGCATGTTTTAGTCCAGATTAAAATGCAAAGAACTTTATAAGTGTAAAAACACATGTTTGAAAAGTATTTAAGTAGGCCTAATTAAATATTTGCAGTTGTTTGATAAACACTAAAGCGAATACAAAAATCTGAATGGCTGTTTGAAAACATAAATACTGACGCCGCCTTTTCCTCTCCATTACGAGCAGAAACAGAAAGTCGCGCAGCACTGCTTTGTGTACAGAGGTAACGTCTTGGTTACGTTGTAACCCTCGTTCCCTGAAGGAAGGGAACGGAGACGCTATGTGAGTTACTGACGAAATGGGGGTTTCGCTTATAAGCCAATCGCCTTTGAGATCTACAAAACGAGCCAAGGGCATGAAAATGCCATGGGTCTGAGGAATTTGCATAACGCAACCCCGCCCCACCGCGTGGGTATAAAGGGCGTTGCGTGGCAATCTCGCATTATGTTACCTGCTGAAGAGCCGAGGCATGAGCGCCCGGCCGTTCCAGCGGTACAGTGGAAGTGGCATGGGGATGTAACGTCTCCGTTCCCTTCCATCAGGGAACGAGGGTTACAATGTAACCAAGACGTTCCCTTTCAGTCAGTACACTCCGAGTTACGTCAGTTACTGACGAAATGGGGGTCCCAATACAATCTCGCCACGAAAGTTGTCTTCCAGCGTCCTGCGCTGACCAGAGCTCCCTGCCGTGAGTGTTAGCACGAACGAGGGGCTAGGCTCAACGCCAATACCAAGGTACACTGGGAAGCATATCCCACGTGGAGAAATGCAACACAATGCCTGCCCGAAGGGACGACTTAAGAATACACATATGACCCCCGTAGGGACTGTATATGGAACACACTGGGGTATCCAGCCGCAGGTGGAACATTTTTCAACCCCAGACATGGCAAGGTGTCTTGCCAAGGGAAGACACGCGCTCAGAGAGACTTACCGTGGAAAAACACATGTGGAGGTTACCTAACAGGGGAACCATGCACACGGAGGCACCTAGCCGAACACGAGGGCTGACCAAGCGGGCATGAGAGAATGCGCACGCATCCAGTCCGTGGAGTGGAATGCCGCAGCAAGCGAAGACACCTGAGCCTGTCCAATTACTGGCCATCTTGGGAGAGTATACAGAGGATACTGGCTCCACTCGGAGATTACTAACGAATCTAACGAATGTGAAGGGTGTCACCCAGCCTACAGCCCTATGTCTGTTAGCAAGGCGCCAAGCCTAAGCTCAAAGGGGGTCACACTCCAGTGGAGTGTGCCTTAACCCCTTGGGGTCATGGCATGCCCTGAACATGATATGTCCGAGCAATGGCGTCCACTGTTCAGTGAGACAACCTCTGCTTGAAGAGAGCCTTCCCTTCTGCTGCTCTCCCTAACAGACAAGAACTGGTCTGAGGTACTGAACGCTGCATCTGGTCTCTGTAAGTGCGAAGGGCACGTACTGACCAGGGCAGTGCCAAGGCTGGGTCTGCCTCCTCCAAGGCAGCGCCTGCAGGTTCACCACCTGGTCCCAGAAGGAGTGGTGGGAACCTTGGGCACATATCCAGGCCGGGGTCTCAGGATCACGTGAGAGTTGACCGGCCCGAATTCCAGGCACACTTCATCAACCGAAAATGCCTGCAGGTCCCCTACCCTCTTAACGGAGGCCCAAGCGACCAGAAGCACTGTCTTCATAGACAGGAACTTACTCGACTGATCGCAAAGACTCAAAGGGAGCTCTCTGCAGGGCAGATAAGACCACTGCGAGGTCCCAAGAGGGTACGAGGGGAGAGCAAGGAGGATTCAGTCTCCTAGCCCCCCTCAGGAACCTGATGACCAGGTCGTGCTGACTTACCTGTTTTGTCTCCACGAGGTTGTGGTAGGCTGCTTAGATAGCGGCCACATAGACCTTCAGGGTGGAAGGAGACATCCTTCGATCCAACCCTTCTTGGAGAACTGAGAGCACGGCCCCGATCGGGCATTTCCGGGGGTCTTCTTGGCGAGAAGAGCACCAGGTGACGAAGAGGATCCACTTCAATGCATAGGCGAGTCTAGTAGACAGGGCCCTAGCAGAAGTGATGGTAGTCACCACCTGAGGTGGTAGGATACTCAAACCTTCCATGTCCCGACCAGGAGCCACAAGTGGGGGTTCCAAAGATCGGTACGCGGGTGCCAGAGGGTACCCAGTCTCTGAGAAGGAGGTCCTTCTTCAGAAAAACCGACCAGGGAGGGCTGTCGCATTGGCTCGTTTTGTAGATCTCAAAGGCGATTAGCTTCTAAGCGAAACCCCCATTTCGTCAGTAACTGACGTAACTCGTAGTGTACTGACTGAAAGGGAACCATGGTAACCGCCGTATTCTGCTGCTCCATGAGCACCACCTCCTGCCAGAGAGTGAACTTGCATTTTTATTCAGCCTGTCTGCTGCTTGTACAGGTGATCAATGCAAAAACCAGATCGAATTTACACGCAGCAAACATGCAGTATTGTAGAATTGCACTGGTAGATGGAAAAGAAACTAATATGCATTCTAAAAATCGAAACAATTTGGATATTAAGGTAGGCTACCTAGAATTATTAACGTATTTTGAAGTGCCCATGATAACAATGCCATGCATGACACTGATACCATGGCACACCGTCTTCAAAGCGCTCGTGAATGCCAAATTAAACCAATAAGACATGATGCAGCAACCGCCATTTTAACAATATCTTTTAAAAATGTTCACTCTTATCTTGTTCACTTTTTTGTTCACCGCCTCTTCATTTTCAAACATTAACGCACACGACTGGCAAAAGCAAACTTTATCAAACATATGCATTACTTGTTCTTAACCCCTGGCGTGGGGCCCCCTGGTGGCCACAGGGTGCCCTATGCAACCGCTTATATCACTTATTAGGTAGGTAGGTAGGTTTGCTAATTTGTGCGCTAAAGAGGAGACAATGATAGGAGAAGACAGATACTTTCTCAATTCTTTATTGAAGTATGCTGAGGAGCGATAGACAGGGCATACAGAGCGAGCATGAGAAATTTTGGCTTTTGGAATTGCCAAGATGTGCCTGGATTAGTGCCCGGATTGATTGGAGGGGCAGGATTGAATAGGGGATAAGAGGAAGGCTCATGTGTAGCAGAATTACACAAAATGCAGGATACACTTCGGCACTTTAGGTAAACATTATTGTAAAGCTCCAGGTCAAGAGCTCCCCAAAAAGGACATTGATTCCACTGAGTGACGTGGGGGCGGGGGGACCATTTGCAAAGGCAGCCTCACTTTTTAGTTTATTCCATGGCTAGATGGATTTGATTGACACTGGGAGGCAGGAGAAAGAGAAATATTACAATTGTGGACAGAGGACTCATCTGTGGTAGGGGGAAAAGTGACAGTCACTGTCAGAGTGGTCGCGGAACTATTAAGTGCAGCCGCGATAGACTGCCGGCTGGAATGAGCGGCAGACAAGGAAACATTAGCAGCGGCTGAAGGCTGAAACTGAGGCGGATTGGAGGCAAACCAAAAAGATTGTGTGGTGGCTGATTGCTTCAAAGCTTCTGTGGGGTTGAAGTAACATCCAGCCCTGACCTGACCTGCCATCCATGTGGATGTTAACAAAATTAGACCAGTCAGGGTGCCCATACTGACCGCTGTACACCGGCGAAAGCACCAACAGTGGGCATGTGAGGAGGATGAAAGAAAGTGGCCTGGTCTGATGAATCACGTTTTTTTTTTACATCACGTGGATGGCCAGGTGCACTTCCTCACGTGCCCACTCTTGGTGCTTTCGGCGGTGGACAGGGGTCAGTATGGGCACCCTGTCTGCATCTATGCAGCCCCATACGCAAAAACTGCGATGCATTGTGTATTCTGACACCTTTCTATCAGAACCAGCATTAACTTCTTGAGCAATTTGAGCTACAGTAGCTCATCTGTTTAATCGGACCACATGGGCCAGCCTTTGCTCCCCACGTGCTTTAAATGAGCTTTGGCCACCCATGACCCTTTTGCTGGTTCACCATTCTTCCTTCCTTGGACCACTTTTGATAGATACTGACCACTGCAGAACACCCCACAAGAGCAGCAATTTTGGAGATGCTCTGTCGTCTAGCCATCACAATTTGGCCCTTGTCAAACTCGCTCAAATCCTTATGCTTGCTCAATTTTTCTTGCTTCTAACACATCAACTTTTAGGAAAAAATGTTCACTTAATATATCCCACCTACTAACAGGTGCCATGATGAAGAGATAATCAGTCTTATTTATTTCACCTGTCATAATGTTATGCCTGATCTGTGTATTTTCTCTTGAGACAGATAATTTTAACGTATCTGCATCGAACACCGTTACACTGGAACTTTCTGACTTTGAATTGTTTTGTTTTTTAGGAGAAACAGCAGTATCCAGTGATTCGTCACCAGCAAGGAGAGGAAGAATAAACAAATCAACCATATTACCCATTTTGCATGACTGAGTGCGAGTAACAGCCCATATGGGGACATCAGGATAAATCTTCTGACTGACAACATACATTTGGTTTATCAACAACCTCTAAAACAGGCATTACATTCCTTCCCACCAGGTCATTTTCAAGAATGAAATCAATGCCTTTCACAGTGTAAGAACTCATCACTGGACTGCTATTTTCCTCCTGGTCGGCAGGTGGCACCTCTCACCAGGCTCTTGCTGAACACTACCACTCATTATGCCTGATGTGTGACACCTGTGTTTTGCCCTATTTAAGTGTGTTTGTGCCATGCTTTATTGTTCAGTCTTGAGCCTATGCTACCTGTTAGCGAAGGTTGTATTAGTTTATGGTTTTGGGTCCTTGTTTTGTTTTGCCTCTGTTTCTTGTGTACGTGCGTCACTGTTTTTGCAGATTTGCCTTTTTTGGAATTTGCGTGGGGATGATGGTGGTATAGTTTCAAAACTATTTCAAAACCTTAATAGTTTCAACCTTAATTTCATGGTTTGCGTTCTCGGGCCGCCAGTTGCTGTGCAGATGGGTGTCCCAAATGCATTGGGGATTTTGTTTTTAGTTGTGGATGGTGTTGTTTAAGTGGTGCCAAATTAAATAACTAATCAGTTTTTACAACAGAAATTAATAAATCAAAAATGTACTTTTATCTCTTCTTCTAAAGCAAATTTGATTTCCTATTATCACTGTAAAGCTGCTTTGAAGCAATCTGTGTTGTAAAAAGAGTTATGTAAATGAAGGTGACTTGACTTGGAAGCCCGGCTTCCTTTGTTTTGTTGTAATTTTCTTAAGTAAAGATTGTCTTTTGTTGAAGATCAATGACTCCTTGCTTTTTGCCACCTCTGCCCTTGGGTTCATTAATTGGGGACTTGGTTCAATCAGTAAACTCAGTGACTTTGAACAATAGAGACCCATGTTTGATCCCCACCTAGAACAGGCCTGTTACAGCAAGACTGAACCAGAAACATGAATCCAGCAGAGGAGAATTCTCCACCCTCTAATGTGGATTGGATTCTGTCTGCCATAGCAGGGCAAGCTGCATATTTGCTACTTTCTGATATTCTGATATAACGCTTATATCTTCCAGCCTCTTCATCCCAAGAGTCCCAGCTGCAACCTTGTAATACTTCTCAACCAGTGGTAGCTTCCCTGTCAGAACCCAAACTACCAGCACCAGAATGGTTTGATGGCAGTCTTGAGAAGTGTTGTGGTTTTGTCACCCAGTGCACCCTACTATTTCAACTACAACCTGAAAGCTTCCCTACAGAGAGCAGCAAGGTGGCCTACATCATCACCCTTCTCAATGGCAAGGCATTAGACTGGGCCTCAACTTTGTGGGATCAACAATCACCACTCACTGCAAACACCGGCAGCTTCATTGCTGAAATAAGGAGAGTCTTCCACCATCCGACTCTCAGGGTGCTTGGAGTGTGGTGGAGTTTGCCATTGAGTTTCGTACCCTGGCTTCAGAAAGTGGATGGGACCAGCGAGCCTTGAGGGCCACATTCCACAAGCCTTGTCTCCTGAGCTCAAGGATGAGTTGGCATTTAGAGACTCGTCTCCAGATTTGGAATCCCTCATCGATGTAGCTATCCGAGTAGATCATCGTCTCCGAGAACGACAACAGGAACACCGTAACCTTACCTACATTCAGGAGGCAAGCGCCAAGCATGTCGGTTTGACTTTGTTCTTTCTTACTGCCCAGGTTCCAAGAATTCAAAACCAGACACACTTTCGAGGCAGTTTGATTCCCCAGAGGAGGAACCAGCACAAGAGATGTGGACTACCATTTGCTTTGACACTTTCAAGGCACTTGGAGTGTGGCGAAGTTTGCCATTTGAGTTTCGTACCCTGGCTTCAGAAAGTGGAGGAGGAGTCCAGACCGGAACCCATCCTACCCACCTCCAGAATAGTGGCAGGTATCCAGTGGGGCATTGAGGCTGAAATTAAGAAGGCCCAACAGCAGCAGTCGGGTCCAGGTAATGGTCCACCAGGACGTCTCTTTGTACCTAACGGACTACGCTCTGTGTCGCAGTGGGCACATGCTTTCTTCCCCTCTGGTCATCCTGGGGCCACTAGAATTTGCAAGCTCATCCGGAGGAAGTTTTGGTGGCCAAAGTTTCAAAAAGACGTCTGGGATTTTGTCGCTACTTGTACTGTGTGTGCACATAGCTCTAGACTATGTCACAGGTCTATCTAAATCCTAAGGTAATACAGTCATTCTTGTGGTGGATAGATTTTCTAAAGCATGTCACTTCCTGCCATTACCCAAACTTTCCACAGCAAGCCAGACTGCAGAGCTCCTAATGCAGCACATGTTCAGGATTCACGGCTTTCCCCAGGATATGGTCTCCAAAAGAGGTTCTCAGTTCACCTCCCGGTTCTGGAAGACATTTAGCCAACTCATTGGGTCTGACATCAGTATGTCATCAGGTTTTCACCCCCAGTCTAATGGGCAGACAGAGAGGGTGAATCAGGAGATAAAGAAAACTTTAAGATGTTTGGCAGCAGACAATCAGACCACTTGCTGCTCTCAATTAGTATGGGCAGTGTTTGCACATAATACTTTCTACCACTCTTCCCTAGGCATGTCTCCTTTTAAATGCCAGTACGGCTTTCCTCCTCTTTTGTTCCCTGGACAGGAGCCAGAGGTATGTGTTCCTGAAGCTGCTCAACAGGTTCGCCGTTGTCAACGGGCCTTTTAATATCCTCAGGAAGATAAATCTGCTTCTGCCCAGGTCTATGAGGATCCACCCAATGTTTCATGTCTCTCGGCTAAAGCCTGTTGTTTATTCTTCTCTGTCCCCAGCTTGCAAACCTGCACCAGCTGCCCGTATCATCAATGGACAATCAGCTTATGCTATGCGCAGGCTGGTGGATTCTCATTGGATCCATGGAAAGGTGCAGTATTTGGTCAACTGGAAGGGTTATGGCCCAGAGGAGCAATCATGGGTACCTGTTTGAGACATTCTGGACCCGACACTCATGGATTTTCATCGTACCCAAAGACTCCATCAAGGGAACGTCAGGAGCCGTTCTTAGAGGGGAGACTCCTGTAAGAACTCATCACTGGACTGTTATTTTCCTCCTGGTCGGCAGGTGGCATCTCTCACCAGGCTTCTGCTGAACACTACCACTCATTATGAAAATATCAGGAAATTTTCATTTTGAAGTGAACTAATCCTTTAAGTAGGCTAAAGATTGTCTTTTGTTGAAGATCAACGACTACTTGCTTTTTTGCCAATTCCTTCTGAAATGGCCTTCTCTGCCCATGGGTTCATTAACTGAGAACTCAATCAGTAAACTCTGTGATTTTGAACACTAAAGACCTGTGTTCGATCCCCACCTAGAACAGGCCCCTTACACACAGGAAGTGAAGGACGTACAGCAATTGTGATGAATCCCATACATAACTCACAGAAATGTACAAGATGCAATGGTATTTTCATACAACCCATCTCAGTGCTTTGTACAATTACACTTAAGCCACATAAAGTATTGTCAGACAACTGTAATTTATCTGCCAAAATTAATGCTTGCATTGCACCTGTGCATCCTCATGATTTCCAGTTAAGGTAATTAACCCTTTCAAGATAAAAGGTTGGTAACTGTCATCCACTCTTTCCTCATTAGGTACAGTAACAGTTGGCTTAATAGCTTTCACAAACCGTACACTTTTAGTTTGTAATTCAATTCAGTTCACATATATTTGTATAGAACTTTTCACAATAAATATAATTTCAAAGCAGCTTTACAGAAAAATGCATGTTTCTACTTTACAATTTAGAGTAATTTGTTATCAGAGGTCATTGAGTCAAAGTAATGTCAATGTCAAAAATATACAGTTATAAGATAATACAAACCATGCAGCTAGCTAATATCACATTCCTTTAGGCTCAAACAATGATCTCATTAAAGCGATTAGTCCTCACAGGGGTGGATGTCATCTCTTTACAGGTGTTGGAGCATCTGAAATCTTCGTAAGAGGTTGGATCCAAACTAGAGCTGGCATACTCTCTAGTTATATCCCGAGGATGGAAAATAATTAGTATAGCTGCTGTTCATAACATTTCAAGCAAAAGATAATCATGTGAATTTGATCTGATATAATTGGAGTACAAGGTTATGAAATGTATTATGTTAATGCTTGGCTAAAGAGATGCCTTTAATCTGGATTTAAACTGGGAGAGTGAGTCTGAGCCCCGAACATTATGAGGAAGGCTATTCTAGTTTAGGAGCCAAATGTGAAAACACTGTCCCTCCTTAGTGGACTTACAGTAGATATCCTAGGTACTAACAAAAGTCTAGAATTTTGTGACCTTAAAGAGTATGATGGATTGTAGGGCGATAGAAGATCGGTTAAATACACAGGAGCTAAACTATTTAGGGCCTTATAGATCAGTAGCATTGTAATTAATACAGAACTTGATAGGTAACCAGTGTAGAAATGATAAAATTGGGGTTATATGATATTTTCTTGACCTGATAAGAACTCTAGCAGCTACATTTTGGACTAACTGTAGTTTATTGAGGATGCAGGACAACCACCTAGTAATAATCTAGTCTAGAGGTCATATATGCTTGAACTAGCTTTTCTGCATCAGAAACAGATAGCGACGTTTCTGAGGTGGAAGAAGGCTGTTTTTGTAACATATGAAATATTATTTTTGAAAGACAAATTGCTGTCTAATATAACATCCAGGTCTTTAACTGCAGAGAATGAAGTAACAGTACATCCTTCTAGATGCAAAATATATTCTAAGAGATTATGTGTACAGGTGTTTGGTCCAATAAGTAATACTGAATTTAATAGAAGAAAATTACTGGTCATCCAATATTTTATCTTTAACAGACTCTTAATTTTGATATTTAATCTAGTCGTGATGAAATATATAACGGAGTATAATCGGCATAACAGTGGAAACTAATTTCATGTTTTCTAATGTTACCAAGAGGCAGAATGTATATTGAAAATAGCAGAGGGCCGAAAAATCTTTGCCTATATGTTTCAGATACCAACTCATAAGTGCAAAAAATAGCAGACTTCATTGAATCATACTTCAAACTCTTCTAACGATAAAGTAGAGCAAACCTCTTGAGCTTTACCAATCCACTTGCACTAGTAAAGACCAGGCTTCTTTAGGCCATCAAAGGGAAGCAGCAATGCGTTCAAATACACAAAAATAAGAACCTACTTCTGATTCTCTAAATTGAGGCACTAAAGCAATGTGCTTGCTCACATCAAAAGTACTCTGGGACGGATCAACCAGCAGAGGCGCTTTAGAGACCTGACCCAGGTTTGACTGCGCAGCTGAGCCAGCACCAACAGGGATGTAACAATCACAAAATAGCCATGTCTGTCACTTTCTCATGAAGACTGTGGCTGCACCCGAAATCGCATGCTTTTCTACTATATAGTAGGTGAAAAACAGTATGTGACAAAAAAAAAGGCTATGTCCAAATTCACAGTACACAGAGTAGACAAAAAGTTCCCGGTTGACCTACTACTTCCAGTGAGATTCTGAAGTGTGCATACGGTGGACACTTTACTATCCTATGAGGCCACGGGAGAGGATTTGTGAAGGGCAGTGAAGTGATGTAACTGACAGCATGGTGAATATAGTACATCCAGATTTACATTCAGACTACACACACTTATACTATATTGAACATATTTTTTTAGCAGTCGTGAAGTAATTACTTAATCAAAATTAAAGTAATAGAGTGTGTTTTTTAAGATGTATTTTTTTGTGATCGTGTTTAAGTGAGAACAGTATAAACTGAATGGAGATTAGTTACATTTCTCATATTTAATTCTGCTTCAGGAATATGAATGATTGTCTGATAAAGCAGTAATCAGAAGGCAAGAGATAAGGCACAGGATAGCATCAAAGCCCAGGTCATGTGATTAAGCTGTCAACTACAACTCGTTAATGTATAATCAGTCAGCATTATCAGGAGGGTGCTTCTCATTTCATTAATTGTCCATTCTCATCTGCCTTCACTCCTACTTAAGTATAGAATGCAAGGTGCTATGCAAGCATTAAGTAATAAATGCACAGTGCATTTCCTGAAATCTGCTTTATGTTGTTGGAACTTTAATCATCAAATTCTTAATCAATATTATGGTTACACTTTATTTTGTTGGTCACCTGACATTCTGTTGACTATAAGTAGCCTAATATTGCATTTATATGTCAACCAACTCAGAGTATTAGAGTAATAATAACACACGCATTACGCTAACCTCCTAAACATTATTCATTCTTATTTTTGTAAATCTTTTTTTCTTGATTACACCTTAATTTGATGTTCCTTTTTTATTTTGTAATGTTGCAAGTTAAAATTGATTCATTTTGTTCTGAAGATGAAAAAGTCAAATTGCATTCATACTGGAAATGTATACCTAACACTATTCAGCAAGGCTGTATTAAGTTGATCAAAAATGAGAGTAAAAACATTTATAATGGTACAAAAGATTTATAAAAATTAACCTTTTCTATGATGAAAACATAGTCACAAAAGGTGTATATTTTAAATAAATGCAAATAAAGGTTCAAATAAAAGATCATGTTTTACTTTCTATTTATCAAAGAATCCTAAATTTTTTGATGGCTTCTACCAAAACAGCATATTAGAACGATTCCTGGACATTAGTAAACAGTTATAAATAATAATATTTCACAATATTTCTGTTTTATTTTTTTTATTTTTTTAAATAAATTCAGCCTTGGTTAGCATAAGAGACTCATTATGTTTTTTAAACATAAATTTTTTTTGACTGGGAGTGTATATATGATAAAGTTATTAATTAAATTTACAAATGGCACAATGTCACTGGATAATATGCTCCAGTAATGTCACTCTGAATCCACTTGGTGTCAGCAGAACCAAATGAAAAAGATGCACATAGTTGCACATAGAGATGCACATAGTTTCTGGGTAAATGGTGTCTCTGATAAAACTAATTATGCATTATGATTAATTATGTTTTTTAACTATTAATTTATTTTTTAAGGACAGCAAACCATAAGGAGTTAATGAATGAATAGACACTCTCACAGATGCTTAGAGATTTTTAAGGAGTCAAATTCTCAAAAAGTATAATTCTGGTGCACATTCTTCACCAGTAACTAGATGGGGCTGTTAATAACTGGAGTTAAATTATGAATCAAGACTGATACAGAATAGAGTTAAATATGGTCTGCGAGAGAGAAGTTTTCTTCAACTCATCAACAGTTGAGCTCTCCCTCTCTGTCTCCCTGTCTCTTTATTCATCAGTCCTCTCTCTCTCTCTCTCTCTCTCTCTCTCTCATTCTGTCCAACAGTAGATTGTACATTATTTAATTCAACCATTCTTTTTGTTCCAATCTTTTTCCCTGTAGCACTGGCATTAATAAGGCGCTCAGGTGTCAAGGGAAAAGATGTGTGTCAGACATTAGGAGATACCACTGTGGAGACGCAGGAGGTGGGCTCAGAAAAGTGTGGGTGAGGTGGGAAGTGCAGATAATCAGAATTAAACACAGAATTTGTATTTTTAAAGGTTTTCAACATCAGACGCAATCAAACATAAGAACAGAACAAATGACCTGTGTGCACCCACGTACACACACTAACACACACGTTTTCCCATTTAGAAGGTGTTTGTTGCATATCCTGAGCACATGTGGCCGTGGGGGGTGTCATTAGAGCCCCTCGTTGCACTAGTGGGTGGCCAAGGCATGTGTGGTGATCCGGACGCCTGTAAATGTCACAGAAGAAAGTCCTACTGTGCACAGAACTCATTTCCTGTTAGCATCCAGCTCTCTTAAGTTCTACATTATTGATAAAGGCCACACATATGCTTGCAAACGCGCATACACAAACCCACACACACACACACACACACACATTTATGCAAACTCTTGACAGGTAATTTACTGAGAAAAACAACAACGACTCTAATAAACTGTCAGATCTGGAACCTGCAAAAAATGGTTCTGGTAAATTAAACTGTTGATTGTCAAGTTGAGCCTCTTCTTTCGAGTGTCAACTTGTTCAGTTTAGGAAATACAACAACATGTAGTTGTTATACCAATCAATAATCTTCAGTAGGCTTAAAGATACACAAAACACATGACAATATGGACAATAGTCATCAGAGTAGCATGCAGTGGATGGTGAGATGGACAGTTGCTTGATATACAGCAGCAGAGACACAGCAAAGATCTTCCTTCTTATGCGAGTGAACGAGGCAGTCAAGTTTATACTTTTTGAGAAAGGAAAATTCACCATACTACTACTTCTAATAATAATAATAATAATAATAATAATAATAATTTACTCACCCTTCTGTCTTTACAAACCCATATGACTTTCTTTTTGTCTGCTGAGGTCAAAAAGGAAGTTTTAGGAAAAATGTCCAAGCTGCTCTTTTCCAAACAATGACATAGATTGGTTACCGTTTGCTTGTGTTTTATATGGATATGAATTAACTGCAGAGCACATATTGTAAACTGAATGCATCTTTTGACAAATAAAAACATTAAGAGGTACAAAAAAGATACACTTTAAAGGGGACATATTGTGCCCCTTTTCACAAGATGTAATATAAATCTCTGGTGTCCCCAGAATGTGTCTGTGAAGCTTCAGCTCAATATACCCCCCAGATCATTTATTAAAGCTTGTCAAATTTGCCTCCTATTTGAGTGTACTCAAAAACCAACACGATCACATGAGAATGCGTATCAATAGTACAAGTGTGCAATGTTGTGGAATGTTTACGGCAAAATGAGTTTTGCCGTGCATATGGTACGCAGTTTTTCACGTGCATATGATACGCACTTTATGGCGTGTATATGACACGCTCTTGGGTAGGATGGTGGTGGGGGGTTCGTGCGTATAATACGGCATAAAGTGCGTATCATATGCACGGTGAAAAACTGTGTACCATATGCACGGCAAAACTCATTTTGGCGTATACATTCGACGACATTGCACACTCGTACTATTGATACGCATTTTCGTGTGATCGGGCTCCAAAAATGCGCCGTTATGGTGTGTGTCCCTTTAAATGCAAATGAGCTGCTGCTCCCCCATCCCCTTCCAGCAGCTCCTTTACACAAGCTAGCTTCGGATACAACGTCAACAACAAAATGAATCTCACTCAGCTAAAATGTCAGAAATAACCAGTTGTGGAGTGCAGCCTTACATGTTTGAAACGGAGTCGGACACAGATGGAGAGACCCAGGAGGAGGTTGCAACTTTTAGACTGCACCTGGACGTTTCTGAATGGTTAGTGGATACATTTATGTAATGTTAGTTGTTGTGGAGTTACGTTGATTCAACTCATAGCATGTGCCGTCATGTTAATCTATAAATTATTGTATAGGTGCTTCGTGTGGAAAAAGTAAAAAAGTCTGTTGCCTGACTGTACAATGCATAATAAATGTGCATGCAGCAATTACGCAGACGGTGAGCGTTTTCGGGATAAAACTAGCGACATAACTCTAGTCTCTGTGAATACAGTCAGAGACTATGGTAACTTTAGCCATATTAGCCGTACAGCATTCTAGAAAGCACATTCAGAAAGGAAATTTGCAAACATTCAGAAAATATGAAGTGCCATCCTTACTTTTTCTGGATATGAAGTTAGAGCACGAAGTGCTGGTATTGACCCATCCTTCAGAAACAACCTTTTCGCAAATCCAGCGATGTACTGACCCTCGTTGAAGCAGTCTGGCGTACAATGATTTAAACAAATATATGACATTTTACCAACATTCTTTGGCACATTTCCTTCAAAAATGAAATTCATCCATGGTATTTTCAGTGGCTCGGATGCCGGGAGTCTATGGAGACTCTCATATTCGTTGGTACATCCAACAACAGAACAAATTGTAATGTTTTTAGCGCAGACATTGTCATACTCTAGCTAGTTGATACAGTGAGTAAACAGAAATGGCGGTCTCTGTGCTTCTCACTACTCACTGTGGCTATGCTAAAAGGGCAGATCATCAACAGTCATGCGCGGGGTTTCCCTACTCTTACGTAGGAGTAGGGGGAAATGTAAAAACAGCGTGTTATGAGAGACTGATAATGATTGATGGGGATTATAAAAAAAGTAATGGGTGTATTTTTACCATTATAGGCTGGTTGTTTGCATACACTGTGGACACAAATCTGTGTTCAAACACCTTATAAAAGTGAATTTTGCATAATATGTCCCCTTTAGAGGACTGTTCACACAGAACATTAACATGGTAAGACAGAGCATGTTTGACTGTTGCGCTCGCTTCTCGCATCTTTAGCAGTGTCTCATGCATGGAAAAGAGTTTAGAACACCTCTCTGTAAAAACATTAAGCCTTGGATTGACAGCATACGAATGCCGTTCATTCAATTTAAAATGTTTATCGCACCGAACATCCATCTTGGTGTGAACAGGTCTTGATACAATAGCAGCGTCTCTGAACGTCTCTGAAGGTCTTATTAGATGGCCTGCATTTTTTACAGTGAGATTGGAAAAGATTAGAACACCTCTTGGTAAAAAAAAAGCGTTGGTGACATATGAATGTTTGTGTCAGTCTGACTCTGAAAAGATGCATTAACAGCCTTTCATTCGAATTACAATGTTTTACCACCTTTACAGTTAATCAATATACTGACCCAGACGGCATTCGTATGCTGTCAATCCAAGGCTTAATGTTTTTACAGAGAGGTGTTCTAAGCTCTTTTCCATGCATGAGACACTGCTAAAGATGCGAGAAGCGAGCGCAACAGTCAAACATGCTCTGTCTTACCATGTTAATGTTCTGTGTGAACAGTCCCCTAAAGGAAACATATTATGCAAAATTGACTTTTATAAGGTGTTTGAACACAGATGTGTGTCCACAGTGTATGCAAACAACCAGCCTATAATGGTAAAAATACACCCATTACTTTTTTTATAATCCGCATACACATTGGAGGTGAAAGAGAAGCACATTTGCTCATACCCCAAGGTCATTCATTCATTTGTTCATTCAGTCATTCATTAAAAAAAAACAACCAAAAAAACAAAAACAGTGTAACACTTTAGATCCGGGTCCAGTTCTCACGATTAACTTATTAGCATGCATATTACAGGGAGTGCAGAATTATTAGGCAAGTTGTATTTTTGAGGATTAATTTTATTATTGAACAACAACCATGTTCTCAATGAACACAAAAAACTCATTAATATCAAAGCTGAATATTTTTGTATCAATATTTTAAGTAGTTTTTAGTTTTAGCTATTTTAGGGGGATATCTGTGTGTGCAGGTGACTATTACTGTGCATAATTATTAGGCAACTTAACAAAAAACAAATTTATACCCATTTCAATTATTTATTTTTACCAGTGAAACCAATATAACATCTCAACATTCACAAATATACATTTCTGACATTCAAAAACCAAACAAAAACAAATCAGTGACCAATATAGCCACCTTTCTTTGCAAGGACACTCAAAAGCCTGCCATCCATGGATTCTGTCAGTGTTTTGATCTGTTCACCATCAACATTGCGTGCAGCAGCAACCACAGCCTCCCAGACACTGTTCAGAGAGGTGTACTGTTTTCCCTCCTTGTAAATCGCACATTTGATGATGGACCACAGGTTCTCAATGGGGTTCAGATCAGGTGAACAAGGGGGCCATATCATTAGATTTTCTTCTTTTATACCCTTTCTTGCCAGCCACGCTGTGGAGTACTTGGACGCGTGTGATGGAGCATTGTCCTGCATGAAAATCATGTTTTTCTTGAAGGATGCAGACTTCTTCCTGTACCACTGCCTGAAGAAGGTGTCTTCCAGAAACTGGCAGTAGGACTGGGAGTTGAGCTTGACTCCATCCTCAACCCGAAAAGGCCCCACAAGCTCATCTTTGATGATACCAGCCCAAACCAGTACTCCACCTCCACCTTGCTGGCGTCTGAGTCGGACTGGAGCTCTCTGCCCTTTACCAATCCAGCCACGGGCCCATCCATCTGGCCCATCAAGACTCACTCTCATTTCATCAGTCCATAAAACCTTAGAAAAATCAGTCTTGAGATATTTCTTGGCCCAGTCTTGACGTTTCAGCTTGTGTGTCTTGTTCAGTGGTGGTCGACTTTCTGCCTTTCTTACCTTGGCCATGTCTCTGAGTATTGCACACCTTGTGCTTTTGGGCACTCCAGTGATGTTGCAGCTCTGAAATATGGCCAAACTGGTGGCAAGTGGCATCTTGGCAGCTGCACGCTTGACTTTTCTCAGTTCACGGGCAGTTATTTTGCGCCTTGGTTTTTCCACACGCTTCTTGCGACCCTGTTGACTATTTTGAATGAAACGCTTGATTGTTCGATGATCACGCTTCAGAAGCTTGGCTATTTTAAGACTGCTGCATCCCTCTGCAATATATCTCACTATTTTTGACTTTTCTGAGCCTGTCAAGTCCTTCTTTTGACCCATTTTGCCAAAGGAAAGGAAGTTGCCTAATAATTATGCACACCTGATATAGGGTGTTGATGTCATTAGACCACACCCCTTCTCATTACAGAGATGCACATCACCTAATATGCTTAATTGGTAGTAGGCTTTCCAGCCTATACAGCTTGGAGTAAGACAACATGCATAACGAGGATGATGTGGTCAAAATACTCATTTGCCTAATAATTCTGCACTCCCTGTACTAGGATATTGACTGTTCATTAGTACTTGTAAAGCACATATTATTCTGCATGACCATATTCTACATCGCTAATACCTAAACTACCTTACTAACTATTAATACACAGTAATTAGGAGTTTATTGAAGCAAACGGCATTGTTAATAGTTAGTTAATAGTGAGAATTGGCCCCTAATCCAAAGTGTGACCAAAAACACTTTAGAATACTGTTCCGAACTTCCGTCATCAATGAACAACCACACAGAAACAAATGAGTAATGCGATATTAACATAACTACTATTAACTAACAAGAAACTCTGATTAATTCATTAGTAAGTGCTAAGTTAAGTAAGGTAATTCACTATTAGCTAATCAGTTACTATAGTAGAACTACTATAGCTATACAGGTTTATAATTAATGAGCGTAAAGTAAAGATCATGGTAACCTACTAGTATGACTCAATTACCAAATCCTTCAGTAATTATTTGGAAAAGTATTCTAAAGTGAAAAAATGAAAAATGACTTAAGCTATTGCAAGCTTTTGAGTTTTTTTTAAATGTTGTGTTACTCATTTGTTCTTGTGTAGAAAACAATATTCTAAAGTGTTACCAAAAATTCTTTAAACCGAATCTACCAATTCAAATCACCAACTGTCGCTTTAAGGGGCCATTGAATTTAGGTCATGTCTCAATTACTTTCCAGTGAGGAAAAAAATAATCCATATTGATTTGATACTATCTTATCTGTTTAGACAAAGCGATGAGTCTGTTGTCGCCTATGGAGCTTTTAGACATTCTGAGCTGTGAGGAAAAGAAAAACAGCAGGGTGGGAGAATCGTGTTGGAAATGTCTATGAGGAATTCACGCCTCGACTGCCCAGACATACTGTTATTTCCCAGAGTGGTGCTAGGGGCTAACACCCGTTCTCAACAGCCAGAGATATGACACACACACAGGGCACAGAAGAGTTTAGGACACAGGCCCATCCATTTTCTCAGTTTTTCCTCTCAAGGGATGTCTTCTTCACAGTTGTCTTTGTCGACTGTTCAGAAATGGTTTAGTGTGCACGCCTGTGTGTACATGTGTACTGTTTTATATCAAAATGCTAATTTGGCCCCGGTGTACGCCTTTTCCCCAGAACATGTTAGTGCCTGTCTTCCCAGACTAATTAAAAAGATGATTGAGTATGTCACATGGCCTAACTTGTTTACTTCCCGACAGTTTCTTGACTAAATCATGACAGCTCATGTTATTTCCTCAGAAGCCACTATTTGTTTATGTATCGGTATCTGTTGCAATGACAAAATTATTTGTATCTGTATCTGTATTTGGATATAACTAGATGTGGGCAGGGCTTAAACCGTAAGTGTGTCAAAATGAACAGCAAAAAGCCCAAAGAAGTGATTTGTTCATCTTTAGACTCTATTCCATTTACTTCCATATAGCAGTTTGTATTCTTATCATACTGTACACAAAACTTAATTTATAAAATTGTGGTAACACTTTATTTTACATTGTCATTGTTACATATGTTACATGTACTTACCATAGTAATAACAGTAAATTATGCATAATTACATGCAACTAACCCTCAACCAAACCCTAATCCTACCCTAACACTATAGTAGGTACATGTAGTTAATTATTATTACTCAGTACTTAAATATATAATTATATACATGTATATAATTGACACCTTAAAATAAAGTGTAACCAAAATTATTTATTTTTATTTATTACAACCTTTTAAAATATATTAACAGCATGTCAGAATGTGCTTTTTTTTCTTTTGCAGGTGACTGTGTTCACTTTGTTCAGGAAGAACAAAGCTCTCATTGGTTAGAAATATAACCCCTGTGAGACACAGGAGCACGTTATCAATCACATTTCTGACACAAAATCCAATCTTTTCAATAGGAATTCACATGATTGGGAATTTATAAAGAAAATTACCAAAAATATAAATAAGTTGCTTGATTTGAAAGCGACTTCTCTGTGAGCTTTGCTTCATACATTGCTCCACAATTAAAATAAAGTTGCTTATTAGCATGCATGTTACTAGGATATTTATTGGCTGTTTATTAGTACTTATAAAGCACATATTAATGCCATATACTGCATGACCATATTATACATCCCTTAGTCCTACCCAATTCATACCAAATACCTAAATACTAATACCTAAACCACCTTACTAACCATTAATAAGCAGTATTTTGCTAATGCGTCTAGCATGGCCATTCAATTTATATTTGAAATCACAGTGCATTTAGGCATGTAGATATGATCAAGACGACTGAACTGAAGTTCAAACTGTGCATCAGATTGGGGAAGAAAGATGATTGAAGTGACTTTGAATGTGGCATGGTTGTTGGTGCCAGACGAGCTGGTCTGAGAATTTCAGAAACTGCTGATCTACTGGGGTTTTCACACACAACCATCTCTAGGGTTTACAGAGAATGATCAGAAAAAGAGAAAATATCTAGTGAGCAGCAGTTCTGTGGGCGAAAATGCCTTGTTGATGCCATAGGTCAGAGGAGAATGGCCAGACTGGTTTGAACTGATTGAAAGGCAACAGTAACTCAAACTCTCAAAACACTCATTAAAACAGAGATATGCAGAAGAACATCTCTGAATTCACAACCCGTTGAACCCTGAAGCAGATGGACTACAGCAGCCTATACTGATTATTGTTGCTAACCATGTTTCATCCCTTTATGACCATAGTATACCCATCTTCTGATGGCTACATCCAGAAGGATAACATGCCATGTCACAAAGCTCAAATCAGCTCAAACTGGTTTCTTGAACATGACAATGAGTTCACTATATGATGTTTTATTAACAAAGTTTGGGAGGAGCACATTCAGATAATTCACACGAGTGGCGAGCACTCAGCCACTCAACAATAAGAGATATATATATTCAGCAGCCTTACCTACGTTTGTTACCAGTTTATCAGCATCCCTCCACCACCCCTTCTCCACACTTTTAGTTTTAACCACTTACATACACGGGGGGAGTACTCTGGGTTTGGGCCAAATTCCGAGCTCGGAGCCCTCCCCCCGGACAGCACCCCAAATGCGCCTTTAAATTTACTCCCTCTAAATGATATGTAAGTGTGAACTCGTGAACTTACCCTTTTGCCTGGCTCTCCTGCCTTGTTTGCCTGTTTGGGTTGCCTGCCTGCCTGTGTTTTGACTTTGCTGTGCTTTTGATTACGATTGTTGATTACCCTTTCAATAAAGCTGCGTTTGGATCCTCAGCTTTCACGTCTCAGAGCAGTACGTTACAGTGATGCTATAAAGTCAATATAGACCAAAATCTTTGAGTAATGTTTCCTGCACCTTGTTGAATATATGCCATGAAAAATTAATGTAGTTCAGAAGGCAAAAGGGGGTCTAACCCAGTACTAGCGTGTATATAATATACTCACCAAGGCTGCATTTATACAATCCAAAACACAGTAAAAATGTAATATTGCAAAATATTACAAATCAAAACTATTTTGTTTTCTATTTGAATATATTTTAAAATGTAATTTATTTCTGTGATGCAAAGCTGAATTTTCAGCAGTCATTACTCCAGTCTTCAGTGTCGCATGATCCTCCAGATTCTGATTTGCTGCTTAGGTTTCTTCTTCTTCTTCTTCTTCTTCTTCTGAAAATAGTTGTGCTGCATTTTTGTAGAAATGGTGATACTTTTTGCAGGATTCTTTGGTAAATGGAAAGTTTAATGAACAGCATTTATTACATTTTTTTAATAAAAATCTTTTGTAACATTATACATTTCTTCAGTGTCACTTTTGATTAATTTAATGCCTCCTTGATGATTTTTTTTATCTTACCACAAATGCTTGAATTGTATCAGTTTCCACAAAAATGTTAAGCAACAAAAACTGGTCTCAGCATTTATATTAAGAATAATGTTTCTTAAAAATTGTTTAGGGTAATTTGAGACTGATTCAGCTTTGCCATCACATGAATAAATTACATTTTTAAATGTATTAAAATAAAATGCTATATATATATATATATATATAATGGAACGGTGCCACAAAAGGTATAAGGCATCTTTGTGTGTGTGTGTGTGTGTGTGTGTGTGTGTGTGTGTGTGTGTGTGTGTGTGAGAGAGAGAGAAAGAGAAATAAAAAGACCAGTAACAGAAATAATCGTCTGGGTCTTAGTGGACACTCCAGTCATTCCTGAGCACAAACACACACATCCGAGAGTTAACACCCTTCTGCACATCTTGTATTCTCTGCTCATGGCTCTCGAGATCTATGTGTGACCCTGTAGCCGTCTCTCTGCCTGAGCCTCATAAAGGTCAGTGTGTCTGCTGAGGGAAGAATGAAATATATAAATAAATCATACTGCACACACAAACACAGGAAATAAAGAAACCATCACATGTAAGACCACTCTTGCTGTGTGAACCTTATAAAAATAGCCACTTCCTTTAAATCTGAAATATCTCACTGTGGGAATAGCAATATTTCTGAATGTGTCCTGAAAGGAGGTTCACAAGACACGGATTTGGTATCCATTTTCATGGTGTGTGTGCTCTCTGTGTGTTGCACAAGCAAGGTGGTTCTGGGTCACATTATTTGAGCGTAGATTGTTTTTATGGTTTATGGTTCAGTTCAGTTAGTGTGATGCAGTTTCTCAGATCATTCTCAAGGGTGAGTCAGCGATGAGAAAAAATAAACAAGACAAAGGTCTTCTCTCATACACATACGAAACACATTACAAATAGTGTGTATCATCCTGCTGTAGTGTTTTAATTTTGAGTGTGCATGCTGTAGTTTGATATGTTATGTGGTAATGGTTGTATGGTTGTGTGTGCGTGTGTGCGTTCGTCTGTTGACTTAATAAATGTGATTTGCTGTGGGAGTCTGGGGTCGCTCCAATAATGAGACTCAGTCTTGCGAGCTCATGCACTCATGTCTCTCATCCTCCCCACAACCCCCTCCAGCCTCTCTCCCTCTCTCTCTCTCTTTCTCTGTCCATACTTAAATTTTCCTTTACATCATCTGTATTTTTAAATTTCAAATTTTTGCTTGTAAGCTCCATCCGTTAGCCCAAAACGTAATCTAACGGCTTGGTTGAAGGATTCTGCGTGTAAGCCTTTTTAGCATTTCTGTTAAATTCACTTAATTTATTAATATCTAATTTTAAATCTGACTCCATGAATAAAGTAATCTGACTCCAATTTTATGTGACTTCGTTCATTTTGTTACGTTTGTAATTTAACAGCTGGTGATTCGTTGTGATTTAATTTGGATCGTTGATTTTTCTTAGTATATCTTATTTTCAAATATTTGTTCATCAAGGGACCCGATACTGCACAGAAACAGACACGTCGCGATACGCGCGTTCACGGACACAAACTGTCCAGTTCTGATATTAGTCAGAGGATTGCAGAGTGAATATTTTACCTTTAAGTGGTCGCACCTGCTTATTCAACAAAAAGTGTAATTTGATTAATAGACACGAAAGCTGCAACTTGCTAATACAGTGATAGTCAGAAATCAGATTATCCCAAAATGATGTGCTCCATGCTCCAGTCATGGGGTCCTCAGTTTGATATATCCTGGCAAAAGATTTGCAGAAATAAAGGACTCCACATTGATCCATACTAGAATAATGATTTCAGAATAACACAAGATAAATCAAGATTAACATTTATTTTGGCCAGACAGAACTTAAATAAACATAATTAAACATGAATCCATGGTACACAACTTTCAGCATAAAAATATAAAATACAATTACAAAGAAATATGAAAATAGTTTCAAAGAGTCATTATATCTGGCACAGTACACACAGTGTGTGTGAGTGCCTCTCAGACACTGACACAGCACTGCATGGGGGCTCTGGCTACAGAATGTTCCCAAATGGCAGCTCTGCTACCCTTCCTTAAATACCCAGACCAGAACAAAGGGTTTGTAAATATTTACAACACAGCACCTAGTTTGGGGGAGAGGATCAGATATCTTTGAAGAGACCACTCAAAAAGGGAGAACATAATTCTCATATGTTTCAATCTTTCTCATCCTACCAGTGACTACAATGAAGTTGAGTCCATTTTATCAATCGCACTGAGACCTTTAAAAAGATACCACACATGAAAGGGGAAAAACAATAGATTTACAAGATACATCATCTGTGGTATATCTGCATTCTGTGACTTGAATCAGGGGGAGGGAAGGGAGGAGGGAGAGGGGGAGAAGGTTTTGGGCAGGCCGATGACCTACACTCTTTCTGTGAGATCTTCTCTCCAGATTAGTGAGTTTTATTGTTCTATTGCAGGGGGTTGGATCTTCAACTTTTGTCTTAGCAGTAAAACCGATTCTTACATGCTTTTCTTTTTTACAAATGACCACGATTTATCTAGTTTGTCCTGTCATGTAAGTGTAATATTCCTGTTTAGCACATAAATAATGATCAGCTGTGGATGTTATTATTGGTACTTGGCAAGGCAAAAATTAAACTCTAATCATGCTGTTTGTTGAGGAGAGTCAGGCTATTATGATCAGACTAAAAAAGCATGTAAGGAGAGACCCAATAGCAGAGATCAGAATATCATAAAGACTTAGGCCCTGTCCACACGATAACTTTAATAAACTTAATAAACTTTTTTGAAAACTCCTGCCAGGTTGCAGTGTTGTCGTGTGGACAGTGAAACGGCCATTTTGGCTTGTTACGTCAGAACCGGATCCGACAATTAAACCTTTTTTCCAGGCTTCTGATTGGCCTACATGGCTTTACGGTTAGGGTTATATTGCCACCTGTTATAAATATAAATATAAAAAATACATGTGTACATGTGGACTAGGCCTGGACTAGGAGGTGGGCTCTTTTGACTTGAACAACCATCTAGCAACCACCCAGAACACAATAGCAAATGCATAGAAACCCAAGAATAGTTCAATGTTAAAGGGATAGTTCACCCAAAAACTTGTCATCATTTCCTCATCCTTATGACGTTCCTAACTCTTGTATGTCTTTATTTATTCTGTGGACTGAAGATACCAAACAGTTTTGGTGGCTATTGACTTACATTGTATTAAGAAAAAAAAACCCTCAGATATCTTTATACTTTATAAATAAAGTGTTAAATTATGTTTACAAAAACAAACCACTAGAGTCACATGGATTACTTGAATGAGGTCTTTACTACCTTTCTGGGGCTTGAAAATGGTAGTTGCTTAGACTGTCAATAGAGGGACAGATTTCATTTCAGATTTCATTTATAAAAAGATCTTCATTTGTGTTCTGAAGATGAAAGAAAATCTTACGGGATTTGAATGACATGAGGGTGAATAATTAATGACAGAATTTTCAATTTTGGGTGAACTATCCCTTTCACTAAAAGTTTCCTATCAGCCTTAGAGGAAGCCGTGAAATAAACAAAAAAGCTGAAGACCAAGTGTGCATGAGCATGCGCATGGTCAGGTTTACTGAATAATCTTAGTTGCGTATATATCAATTCTCAGACTTAATCTGGAATTCATCTGTACTTTGTCTAGACTTTGTCACTCTTATCCCTTACTTGTGAAGACACATTACCCATGAAATCCCATAATCATGAGACAATACTAGCAAATACTGTAAGGGCAAGGAAAATAACAACAAAAAAAAAATACGTAATATAATAAAAAAATCTACAAATACAAAAGAGAAAAAATAAAAAATTAAATTAAACATCACAGATGTATGGTAACTCTCTTGAAGTTACACTCACAAGCTGCTATTAAGAATCCTTAGTTCCCTTTCGTTCAGTCACTCCGAGTAACGTCAGTGACTGACGAAATGGGGGTTTCGCCTAGAAGCCTATCATCTTCGAGATCTTAGAAAACGCCTAATGGCAGGCCAATGCCATGGGCATGCGGAATTTGCATAGCGTAGCTCCACCCCACAGCGTGGGTATATAAGGAAGTACGCTGGCAACATCGCATTATGTTTCTGCATTTAACGAACGAACAGTACTACAATCTTTTATCAATTCTCACAAAGTTTTATTCTTTCTTATCAAATCTTCGGGAAGATTATCCTTCTGGTCACGAAGAATAAACTTTCCGAACTATTAGGATATTAATTAAAGTATTCAAAGATACTTGAGAGCTCGTAGCTAGATCGGAACATTAAAGTGACCATGCTTTGTGAGCGGCAACAATGACAATCGAACGTGGACACAATGGTTTTAATAATTGATACTACGAATACATACGACTAAACAAAGAATACATGTATATACAGAACAACGAATAGTAACGAAAGAGAATGAAAAGAAGAGAATGAAAGAGAGGAAGGAAAGGTTCAGGAATGGCAATTTCACAAACATAACCACCGAGAGCCAGCAACGAATAATATCACCTTAAACAGGGGTACACATCTTAAAACGCATCTAAATTTCTATGGAATTTATACTTGCATGGGTTGTTTTGTGCTGAGTATAAAGAATGCGCGTGAGTTCTTTGAGCTGGAGTGTGTTCTCTTTTGGTCCTTCCGGAGCGTTCTCGATCCGCGGGAAGTTTGAAGGTGGTTGAAGCGAATGCCGAAAAGGGGAGGAAAAGAAGATTGTCTCATCTGAGTTTTTTTTGAAGATGACTGAGCGCTGAGATGGAGCGCGCTGAGATGGCGCGCGTTGCCTGTCCGCCTGGCTGCGGAGCGCGCCGACTTCAAAGGAACCAACCCACGTGACTGAGCCGCCAAGCCAGGGCCGAAGCCGTCTGGCCAGGGGACGAGCCGAGATGATAAGAGGGTTGTGTATCGACTGCACCGACTGAGCCGAGATATGCTGGTGTTACTGTCCTTTAAAGAAACATTAACATCCGCCCATCTTTTCTGAAATGACCAATCAGATGTGGGAGTTTTAGGTGGGAGAACACTTTCTTTGTCTCCGTTTATGACCTCATTTGCCTAATTTATGATGGTGTCATACTTGGTACATTTCTATTTAAAAGGGGGGGTAACATAATGTGATGCATTTCATAATCATGTACTGTGCACCGTTGGTTAAGAGAAAGAGAGAGGAATATTTAGATATCAAACACAGTATGGCTGGGAGATATTAGAGCAGAGATACATTCTTACACATGAATACAAGCATCTTAAATGACTTTACATTGTTCGTACATCATGACTATGTTGCCAATGACATAGGGAGCATGCGTACACACAGGAATCATCATATACATAGGGGGAGAGATTGCATCCTGATTGAAGTTCTCACAGGATTCTAACAGTGCTGTCTGTTCTACCTCTGCCAAGCCACAAAACTGTCCACGATGCCATCTTCCTCAGACTCCTCGGTACCAGAACCTAATTTATATACGGCTAAAGAGCTTTCTGACGTTTATAGTGGAATCAACTCATCTTTGATCCCGTCCAGAGAGACTCCAGACGCTACAGTCCCCCTTTTCGTCTGACGAAGTCCATGTGACATCGTCGGACGACAGTCATGATGGTCGGATGGCAGGTGGATCATGATGGTCGGATGGCAGGTGGTTTCTAATTGTTCTCAACCTTTGGTTCCTCAGGCTGAGAGTCCATCTCGATGAGGTTTGGCATGGTATCTGTTTTGGTACCTCTTTTCCGTGGGTTTCGTTTGAAACCTAGGGGGAGAGCGACCGTGTTCTTGGTCATGGACTCTCGCATCTCGTGGACCCTCTTGAACAGGATGAAGGCCAGGCCCAATGTCAGGGTGTAGCCTGATGCCGTAGAGAGGCAAAGAGCTGTGTCAGCGGCAGTCCAAGCTCGGACCACAGGGGAGTTGTTCAGGATGGACAGCCGGGACAGTGTTTGGAGGGCCGTGTCGATGGGAGTAATGTCAATTAGCTGGGACACCCTTTCCTCAATCTTCAGTTCCAGTTCCGGATCTAGAGTGAAGTTGTGATTCTTGAAGAAGGATGGGATTTCCAGTTCTGACCAGTACTCTTCATTTAGGAGATGGTACAACGCCAGATCATCGAGGTGGAGGATGGCACCCTTTGGTACTTGAATCCACATACTCTGGTTGGGCAGGCTGATGCGGGTGGCCGTGTCATGCTGATCGTAAGTCAGGGTGGCCGTACGAGTGGGAGTGTTGATGAGCCACCGGTCACCCACGATCTCAGCTCGAGTTTCAGTGACTTGGGTGCGAGACGTGGCCTCGGCAGGGCAACGGGTGTCACTTCTCATGGGCTGCAACCCGCAGATTCCTTCAGTGTTTTCTCTGAGGAATGGCTTGCTAGGGCAGAGGTAGTGAATGTCCTTTGTCAAAGTACACATACGCAGGTTGGGGGCCAGGTACAGCTGTGTGTTACTGTCGTGGTAGGCCACACCCCCGATGTGGGGGTGTGTATCTTGATGTGTATCTTGATATGAGTGTTGCCTTGCCAAAACCCGACATTGACCATGTCTTTGAGTCTGTAGATGTTGTTTGATTCGATGATGGGTAGAATCAGGAGAAAGGCCACCTCCCATTGCTCAGGGTTGACGTGCAAGGGGATGGCACTACCCAAAGAAAAGGCAAGGTGTGCTTGAAGAGGATCTGCTGGGCTGGTAGTGGCGGAGGCCAGCACTGTTTGCACAAGGCTCAGGGGTACCAGATACGGAGGAATCCTGCCCATGGCTAAGCTGTCAATTGAGGAGCTCACTTCCCGCAGCATGTCTGTCATCAGGGCTGTGACCAGCTGAGTTTGGGCAAAATCATTTTTGGAAAACTGAAAACAGTTGTCTCACTGAGTTCAGTTTGGTTCAGCAGGACACTGTGTATTGAGAACCACCACAGTGCCTTTCAATGATGATTCAGTCTGGCTCATTGCGTTGACGCTAAACATGCCAATGTTGAACAGGGTTCCGACGGCAGCTGGAGGCAAAGGACAGTGAGCTGGAGGCACAGGACAGTGAGCCACAGCAGCATCCTGGTATAGGAAAGAGAGAGAGAGAAAAAGAGAGATGGGGAGAGAAGTGGTTGATCAGCGAGGAGTGTCCTTGGTTGGTCAGGACAGTCTTTTTGCTGTGGGGTCTGCAACTGAGTTTAGTTTGCATTGGCCCCTCCCAGTCTTTCTCTGCCAGTAGCCACATGTCTTTTGACTTGATTGCGGTGGACCCATTTGAAAATTGGCCCTTTCTGTCCCCGGCTCAGTTTGATTCGATATGCGACCGGGGAGAGTTTGTCCACAATCTCATAAGGGCCTGTCCAGTGAGGCAGGAATTTCTTTATTTCTTTGACAGCCGATGGGAGGCTGTCCGGGGCGGCTGGACAAAGCTATAATACTAGACCCTAACGCCTATGTCCAGTTCCTGGTGTGACGCTTTCTGGTCATAATATGCTTTTCTGGCCTTCAGCACTCTTTTGAAGTCAATGCTGGGCGAAAGCAAAGGTTGCTCTCAGGTGCCGGTGTAGTTCATCAAGATACTGGTGAGTGGTGTAGGCTGTGACAAGGCTGGAGTCTCCCGTTTGATACAGCAGGTGCAGCGGCAGTGTCATTTGCCGCCCAGCCATTAGTTCAAAGGGAGACATACGAGTTGATTCATGCGGGGTGGCTCTGATGGCCATGAGCTTTGAACAGTGCTAGGCTGATGGCTGAGTTGTCTGCCCATAGTGTGAGCATGATGTCTGTAGTTGTTACATCATTCAGCTGGAGGTCAGTTATGACCTTGGGGCAGTGACAGTCAGAGTCTATGGTGAGTTGAAAAGTGCAGAGTAGCGAACTTGAACTTTGCTCTGGTGCTGAGACAGTGTTCTCGTGGCTGGCTGCAAGGTTTCTTGTAACCTCTGTGGCCTGACAGTCTGGCTCAGGTGATCTGGGCGGCTGGAGAGGCAGAGGTACTCGCACTTGAGCCCAAATTTTCAGCTGTCTGAAGTCCAATAGGGGCTCGAAGCGGTCTAGCAGATCTTTGCCGACGAGAAGGGGGTATGTGTCCATTGGTGAGATGTACACAGGGTGTACCAGACTCATTGGACCAATCGTTAGATGGATGGGAGTGATCCGTTCAAGTTGGATCTCATTTTGGCTGTATGACTGCACATTTAGCTCACATTTTTGGGATTTCAAAGTTCGATTTTGTCTCTTAGCTTCAATTTGGAGTCTGTCAAAGAGTTGAGATGACATTAAAGTGAGATCAGCTCCTGTGTCGACCAGGGCTTCAAGTCTCACCTCATTCTCCAATGTGATGGCTAGATATAGTTTTCTGGCCACTCCCTTTTCGATCAGGTTTCCCAGGAGTCTTGGTTCTGGGGTTTGTGTGGTGATCGGTAAGCAGTTAGGGATGGTATCATGTGGCTCGTTAGAGAGGCAGACAACCAGAACAGCACTCTCTGGTACCTTGGGATTTTGGTTGTTGGCGTGATGACTTGCGTTGTGTTGATCAGGAAGTGCAGCTGTCAGCTGAGGTGATTGGGCGACGCTGTCACTTGGTGATGAGGTTCCTGGTTCTGTGGACTGTGACTGGTGCGCAGTGCTTTGGGTGCTTGGTTTAGTCGGAGGGCAGTCAGGAAGGATGTTGGGTGCAGGCCTTACACTTAGTCATAAGGAGTCTGGCCTGTCCTTCTTGTCTCCCTCGCGAGGTTTCTTCTGAATGAGTTCTTTCAGAATCCTCAGGATCTCTGCTGACTCAGACGAAGCTGCACTGTTTTGCTCTGGTGGGTGCTCAGACTTGAGTTTGCTCGGGGCGTGTTGCGAGCCATTCCGCTGCTGGCCATCTGGGCTGGATGCTCTGGCTGATGAAGGTCGTCCATTTCTGGGCCGTCGGTTGGCATCCCACGTGGCTCCACCCTTTGGGTGGTTAGATGGACGTGGCTTGTCCCAGAATCTTTCAGAGCGCCCGGTCTGGTGCTTAAGACGGGCACCATCCCGGTTGTGCTGCTCTCTGCTGGCTTGGAACGGTCTTGACTCTCTGTTAAAAAGTCTGTCACTGTGGTGTTGCTGGGCGCCCTCTAGAGCCAGCTCTGAACGGTGGTCAGAGACGGGGCAAATTGTTGGATTTCTCACAGTCTTTTCAGCAGCAGTCTATTGCTTGGCATAAGCTTTATGGGCTAAGTCCCGTAGCTGTTGGGTGGACATGCTACGTGGGCAGGCCAGGACTCCCAAGTGATGGCTTACTGTTGGATGCAGATTTCGAAGGAATAGAGTTCTGAAGTTGAAGTCTTCCTCCATACCTGGCTTGTTTTGTGCTCCAAAGTAGGCCTGACGGAGTCTGTTGTAGTAGGCCTGTGGGGTTTCCAGTCGGCCCTGTCTCAAGTCCATGGCGCTGATGATCCCTTGGTCTGAGTCAGGGTCCAAAAACTCTCCAATCAGGGCCTGACGCAGCTGCTGGTAGTCTGATTTGACAGTCTCGGGTTGTCGATTGAGGAAACTCCGCACCTCACGGCTGGACGTACCTCGAAGGAGATAAGGTCTGTCCCATGTGGTCACGTTAGCCATAGTTTGCAGGTGAAAGTCTATGTCCTGCAGGTAGGTGTGCACGTCGTGGCCTCCTGCAGGGTTTGGGGTGAATGTTGGGATGTTTCTGGCCAGCTTGTAGAGTTCTTGGGGACTGGGGGGCACAGATTTTCTGGACGGGCTTCCACCCCTTTGCTGCTGATGGGGGCTCTTGGAAACTGGCTGGTGACATCTTGAGCAGTGGGTTTCACCCCCCTTTTGAGCTCGGAACTATTGACGGGGAGGCATAGGCCCACTTGTCAGGGGAAACTCTGTGGTGTGTGTTTCCCCTTTCTGGTCACTCTGCAGTCTGTAAGTGTACTTAAGTTCTCTGTGAACAGCTGCAAGTTCTTCTTTTAAATAGTCTTTTTGTTGAACCAAATCATGGATCTGGGCATGGGCCGCTTGCAAGTGGTTTTCACAGGCTATGGCCTTGCCGTCCCTTTCTTTCAGTTCAATTTCTGCTCTTGCTAGGAGAGCTTCACCTTGTTGGAGTTTTTCCCTTAGTTCCTCTTGGGATTCTCTCTCCAACTGCTCTCTGTGCTCTGTGTCTACACGAAGGTCTGCCAGGGCATTTTGACTGAGTCGTGCCTGGACGATGAGGTTGTGAGCGAGGCCCCCGACGATCTTGGCCCATTCCTTGTGGCTGTGGCTCTGGGTTGGATCGTGGGCCATCAGCCGGTTCAAGTCGTCGTCCAGCTGCTCTTGGATCAGGTGCTGCAGGTCACCGGCGGCTTTAGGCAGGAACGCAGTCGTCATGGCAGTCAACCAGGTCTCGACGTGATCCCAGTGGTCAGTGGGGCTGGATGAACGGGACATACTGGGCTGTAGGCAAGAGAAAGACAACACAAAGAGGCCAATGCAAGTCCGTATAGGGTTTTAGCGAGCTATAGCAATATGTGACTATTTAATTTGTGTGTGTAATTTTGGCTAACTGGTTCAGACGGTTAGTGAAATCTAGGCCGGGCACCTATTGTCTTGGGCGTGAGCGGCCAGGTGGTCGGAGCGGCCGATTTATGTGGGTAAGTGTCGGATCTAAATAACAATTTTGACAGTGCGGTAGCCTACTGGGTCATTTACTGACACTGGCTGCTGGGTCGTCAATCTATTATTCAGCTTTCCTTGATGGCTCTCACAGGTTCTGTCTTTAGGTGAACTGGAAGAAAACAAAATTAAAGGAAAGCAAATAGAACAAAACAAAATAATCGAAAATAACTAAAAGAAAAGGCATGAAATAAAAATGAAACAAAAACGAGAACATAAGAAGAGATAGAGAGGGAAAAGGTCTCAGCTTAATACCAGTGCTAGGGTTTATGACAGGGCCAAGCGAGTGGGAGGCACTGTTGAGCTATAAAACCTAGGGGGATGGTATGGCTTAAGACAGGAAGGTTGGGCCAAACACTTAAATGACCAGGGAATAATGTATATTCTATGGCTTGCAATAAGTGAATGGGCTTTACCTGATTTAATATGCCTGGGGTGAATTGGGGTCACTCAGGGGAGAATCAGCGGTGAAGTCAATCTCACCGGCGGTCCCTGGGCACTCGACTGCGGTGTCCCCGGATCCTCGTCCCCTTGGTACCACGGTGCGCCCACTCAAACAGCTTGTGACTCTTAGCACAACTGGGCAGCACTCAGGTGAGGTGGGTCAACAGCCAGTCTGCAGGGTCAAAATTGGGTTTCCTCTGAGACCCCTTTGGAGTCCAAATGGGTGGATCAGAGTAATTAACCAAAATTGCCCTGGTGGTCAGCTGGACTTGTTGACTTCTCCCTGGAGTGCCCAAATTGCTGATGTCGGCTGCGTGCCGCCGCCAATGGTACGAGGACAGAGGTGCCCAAGATTCACACACGGCCAGTGTCAGTTACGGTGGCCAGGTGACTCCACCCCTCGAAACCCAACCAGAAGGTAACCGTCACTTCACCACCAAGTACTAGGGGAAGTACTACCTGTAAGTACACAACTGGCTGAACAAGTGAGACTTAACGTCAACTTAAGCTTAGTACTTGTTTACACCAAATTTAAATAGTTAGGTATGGTAAGATAGGTAAAGGATTATTTACCAAATGGTGCTAAAACACAAAAGAATAATGAAAATAATGGTAATTATCTGAATAACCTTGAAAAAGGGAGACATCAAAATAAATCCATTCAGAAAAACGGAGCCAAAGGGGAAGAGAGAGGAATGCCCACCCATATGAGGACACCCAGTAGGGGGCGTGCTACTGATAAGTGGCTATCACAGGCTGAAAAGAGAACGCTTAATTTAAATTTAAGTTCAAACTTGCCTAAACTAAAATCTAGAGTGCGGAGTGCTAGAATGCTAGAATTAAAAATAAGTGCGGAGTACTAGAATGGTACCAATTAGAAATAAGGTAATGATAAATTGATGAGGGAAATCAAATAACTAAAAGGGAAAATAGAATCAAAATAATTCAAATTAAAACAACAGGAGAAAAGGAGGAAAACTGACTTAGCCGAGAATGTCACATAGGGGAGTGCTCCCACCAAGTAACATTAATGGCTGAACCGAGAACTTAATTTAAATTCATGTTTAAACTTAGTTTAAACCGGATTTAAATAAGTGTGAGAAGTCAGCAAAACAAGAGGATTGAACAATTTAAAATAATAGTAATAACAGGAAAGAAATGAAAATGATTATAATAGTAAACAAATAAAATAGTGGAAAAGATAGTTCACTTTGACAAACGAGATAGAGGGAAGGAAAGAAACATCCGCAGATGCCCACAAGATGGCGTAGTTGAGTCCACACCAAGGAGTGGGTGGGGGTGTGCGTAATTTGAGAGGTGCTGAACACCTGACAGGCTGCCCTCTTGTGTTAGTCATAGGTATTACGACACTTTAAATAATAAAAAAATAAAAATAAAAAGTGATTTAAGCGTCCGAAGAGAGGAAGTTTTTTTTTCTTCCTAAACGCGGCGATTTACAATCACGAGTGAGAAGAGAATTTATTTTCAAATCTCCTTTTTGTGCCATTTTGTACACAAAGAATATGTGGCCGGAATTCTTTTTCCGCATGCACACACAAATGTATGGAATATTTTTTTCTGTTACAAATTTTAAACTTGATCAAGGTTTAAAAATAAATACTCCCATTTACCCATCAATCGGACACTGGCCAGCAGTCTTTCCGATTGATTTGTATAAGGTATAAGCATTTGGTTAGCTACGCCAAAGTTTAACCTAAAGGAGTGAGATCGCTTAGTTGAATAATACACCGACGCAATTAAATCAACTACGATACATTAGTGAGGCCTTCACTAAGATGAAATGAGGAACATCGCTCAAATCAATATTTATCACACTGAAAGAAGATTTCTTCGTTCTTACAGGTTTTGAAAATATTAAACTGTGCTGTAAAGAGGTTTCCTTCTCTTTCACAGAAACAGTTTTAATATAAGTGCTCCAGCACTTAGCCCGTCTGGGCCTTCGGGTCAACTGGAAGAAGAGCAAACTCTGCCCAGTGCAGAGGATCTCTTTTCTTGGTATGGATATCGACACGGTCGCCATGTGCGCGCAGCTTACGAGTGAGCCTCACCCCGTGGTCAAACCTCATGTTGTATCAACAGATGCCTCCACCACGGGCTGGGGTGCCATGTGCAATGGACATGCTGCCGCGGGCTCCTGGACAGGACCCCAGCGCCTCCTGCATGTCAATTGCCTCGAGTTGCTGGCAGTACGGTTCGCCCTGCACCGCTTCCTAGCGTTGCTCAGGGGTCAACACGTACTAGTCCGGTCAGACAACACGGCCACAGTAGCATACATCATCCGAAGGTGGTCTACGATCCCGCCGTATGTCTCAACTCGCCCGCCATCTTGTTTTATGGAGTCAGAAGCATCTGAGGTCCCTTCGTGCTGTCCATATCCCAGGAACCCTGAACCGTGCAGCCGACGAGCTCTCACGGCTTCAGCCACTTCCGGGAGAATGGAGACTCCATCCCCAGATGGTCCAGCTGATTGGGAACAGTTCGGCGACGCGCAGGTAGATCTGTTGCCTCCACGACTCTTCCCATTGCCGCCTGTTTTATTCCCTGACCGAGGGTCCCCTCGGCACGGATGCTCTGGCGCACAGCTGGCTGCGGGGCCTCCGCAAATATGCGTTCCCCCCAGTGAGCCTTCTCGCACAGGTTCTGTGCAAGATCAGGGAGGACAAGGAGCAGGTCCTTTTGGTCGCCCCATATTGGCCCGGCCAGACCTGGTTCTCTGAACTCTTACTCCTTGCGACAGCCCCTCCCTGGTCCATACCTCTGAGGAAGGTCCTCCTTTCTCAGAGACGGGGCACCCTCTAGCACCCGCGTCCCGATCTTTGGAACCTCTACGTGTGGCTCCTGGACAGGACACGGTAGGTTTGAGTACCCTACCACCTCAGGTGGTGGCTACCATCACTTCCGCTAGGGCCTTGTCTACCAGACACGCCTATGCATTGAAGTGGAACCTCTTCGTCACCTGGTGTTCTTCTCGCCAAGAAGACCCCTGGAAATGCCCGATCGGGTCTATGCTCTCAGTCCTCCAGGAAGGGTTGGAACAAAGGCTGTCTCCTTCCACCCTCAAGGTATATGTGGCCACGATATCTGCCTACCACGACCTTGTGGAGACGAAACAGGTAAGTCAGCACGACCTGATCATCAGGTTCCTGAGGGGAGCGAGGAGACTGAATCCTCCTCGCTCTCCCCTCATACCCTCTTGGGACCTCTCAGTAGTTTTAGATGCTCTGCAGAGGGCTCCCTTCGAGCCATTGCAATCAGTCGAGCTTAAGTTCCTGTCTATGAAGACAGCGCTCCTGATCGCCTTGGCCTCCATCAAGAGGGTAGGGGACCTGCAGGCCTTTTCAGTTGACAAAGCGTGCCTAGAATTCGGGCCGGCCGACTCTCACGTGATTCTGAGACCCCGGCCTGGATATGTGCCTAAGGTGCCCCCAGGGGTGAACCTGCAAGCGCTGCCTTTGGAGGAGGCAGACCCAGCCTTGGCACTGCTCTGTCCAGTATGCGCCCTCCGTGCTTACGTAGACAGAACGCAGTGTTTCAGGACCTCAGACCAGCTCTTTGTCTGTCATGGTGGGAAGCTGAAGGGAAAGGGAAAGGGTCTCTCCAAGCAAAGGTTGTCTCACTGGATAGTGGACGCCATTGTCTTGGCTTACCAGACGCAGGGGCGCCCATGTCCCCTTGGGGTCAGGGCACACTCCACCTGGAGTGTGGCCTCCTCTTGGGCTCTAGCGCATGGCGCCTCGCTGACAGACATCTGCAGAGCTGCAGGCTGGGCGACACCCAACACATTCGCCAGATTCTATAATCTCCGAGTGGAGCCAGTGTCCTCTCATGTACTCGCCTCTACAAGTGGCCAGTAATAGGCTAGGCTCAGGTGTCTTCGCTTGCTCGCCATTCCTCTCCACGGACGGGATACGTGCGATATTTTCCTCAGGTAGTTTCCCCAAAACCCTGAGTTCCTCCAGCACTGTCGATGCCGACACCAGTGCGTCTGCCCACTCGCTCAGGCCCTCGTGTCAGGCTAGGTGCCACCGTGTGCATGGTTCCACCTTTGGGCGACCCCACATGTGTATTTCCACTGTAAGCCTCTCCGAGCATGTCTATTTCCCTCTGCAAGCCCTTGCCTCCCCTGGGGGTAAAATTTTCCACCTTCGGCTGGTTACCCCAGAGTTCTTCCATATGCACCCCCTCGCGGGTCATATGTGTATCCTTAAGTCCTCCCTATGGGTAGGCACTTTGGCGCATACTTCCACCTGGAATATGCTTCCCAGTGTACCTTGGTATTCCTGTGCTAAGTTGGAGTCCTTCGTCCGTACTAGCTTACGACAGGGAACTCACACTTACGCAGGGCACTGGACGACAGCCGAGTGGCGTGATTGAATTGGGACCCCCATTTCGTCAGTCACTGACGTTACTCGGAGTGACTGAACGAAAGGGAACGTCTCAGTTACGTATATGTAACCCTCATTCCCTGAGGAGGGAACGGAGACGTAACGTCCCTCTGCCACATCCGCTGTACCGCTGAAACGGCCGGGAGTTCAGTCTTGGCTCCTCAGCAGGTAAACATAATGCGATGTTGCCAGCGTACTTCCTTATATACCCACGCTGTGGGGCGGAGCTACGCTATGCAAATTCCGCAAATTGGCCTGCCATTGGGCGTTTTCTAAGATCTTGAAGATGATAGGCTTCTAGGCGAAACCCCCATTTCGTCAGTCACTGACGTTACGTCTCCATTCCATCCTCAGGGAACGAGGGTTACATACGTAACCGAGACGTTCCTTCGCTCTTTTTGTTCTTACAAAATTTTAAAATGAAATCGCTCAGACATTAATTATACCTTTCAAACAGGAATAAAATACAGAATAGGCCTGTATTTGAAAAAAAGACCAAATTATTCATGATGTCAATTAAGCACGATTCTGTAAGCATATTGAACACTTGAATGACTGAACCGTCTGCTAAGCCTAATGGTTTTTCAATATCAAATTCATTAAAAGGAATGTTTGCCATACATGAGAATAAAGGAAATAGACGCTGGTCACAGTTAATCATAGTGGAGCCAGGCTCTTCTGCAGATTTGAGGTGATCATTAAAAAGAGGCTGAAGAAGCGAACCGGTAATAAAAGCAGTCAGCACAGTAATGACTTCAGTATAGCTGAATGGAGTGAACACAGGTCTACATGACTGGGGAGAGAGAACACATGTACAAACAGACAGTTTATATGTGTAATGAGGGGGTTCAAAACAACCTTGGGCCAGTTGCATGGACAAAAAACACTGATGCATTTTTCAAAATACCTTTGTGTGTGTGTGTGTGTTTGTGTGTGTTCCACAGAAGAAGAAAAAAATGGCATGCAAGGCATCCTCTGTTAATGAACATGTCTTCGGGATGTTAGTGCCACTATATGCTGCTAACCATTTCTTACTAGCCCTCTCACTTTCCCTTTTCCCTGCCAAACCCTGACCTTTTAGCATCCCCTGAAGGACAGCCGAACCATTACAGTAATTAACGGAAGAGAGAAAGAGAGGGGAATGGAGGGGAAAAGAGAGGGAGGGGGTTCTTTTCTGCAGAGACAGCAACTCTTGCACGTGGCTAGCCATAGAGATGCCTGCAGTTAATGCCTAACTCTCTTCCATTACCAATGAGTGCATGGGGGCAGGCCCAATATTAATCTAACAAAGAGCTAAGGAACAGTTTCACACATCTGACAGTCAGCTGCTTATGGTCTAGCTGAGAGAGGGATGGAGACAGCAAAAAGGAAAGTAAAAAAAAACATGTTCAGCATGATTACATTTAAATAAGAAATATGCTAGAAAATTTTACTAGAAATACACAAAAATTTACACAATGGGTCAAAGTTTTTATGTCTAAGTGACTGATTTTTCTGAAACTATATTTAAATTGTAATATGGAAGTCATGTTATTTTTTTTAATGGTCTTTTTTTACCACATTTGTAGATTTAATTTGTCACAGATCCAATCTTAAAATATAATAATAATAATAATAATAAACATTTGAATTACATTTTTAAAATGTCATGAACTGCATTTATTATTTTATAATGTTTCCTGAGGTGCAGTTATAATGTTAGTAAGAGATTTACATAATAATTTCTAAATAAAAGGTAAATTTCTGCCCTGATTTTAGCCCTCTGATTTAAAAACTCAGTTTAAAGGGGCATGTCTTCTTTAAGACTTCATCATGAACGAAGGCCGTAACCATGTCTGGAACATTGGGGGGTGGGGGACCAAAGTTTTAGAGGATTAAAAAGGGATTTAAGGGAATAAAGAAATAAGGTAAAAGAAGTTCCTGGTCTAATTATAGCCTATATATTTGTGAAATAATCCATTTAAACTCTTTGCAAATAATATTTTATTTAAAAATATGCACACATTCACTCTTGTTTGTATGTATAATATGTTAAAAATGTATATAAAAAATAATAATAAAAAAAACATTCTTGTCTCGTTACATTCAGTTATGAATGACATCATAATTTAAATGATAGCATGTTTTCAATTCAAAATGGCGAAATTACATTAAAATAGTTGAGTAGTTTAAATCACTGTATGTTACTGTGGGTCGTTAAACATATCCGTTGTAAAACAGTTGTCAAATATTAAATGTTTAGCTATGTATATCTTATGCACGCACTCTTTCACTGTAAAAACTAAGCGTAGTTTTGGAATTCACACTCATCTTCAGTGAACATTTAGCCCCGCGTTCTTTGACATCATTTTGACATTGACAAGTGCTGTTAGACCGCTGAGGTAGAACAGCCTAAAAATGACACTCTTTAAACGGTCTGTCAACAAACAACAAACAGAGCGGTGCGTAATGGAGAACAACATAAAATACCAACACCAAAATAAACACGCCCCTACCCCAAAAGGGTCTCGCCCCTATTTTAATAGCTCCGCCCCACACATACGTACGCAACGCAGGCAACGACTATGGCGGAATCTGCTGTGCCAGCCGGCCGAGGCTATGATGTCATCAGTAAGTGAAAGCAATGTGTTACTATGGTAATCCAGGTCAAATGTTCAATGAAAAAGTCATCCCTTACATCTCAAAAACACAAACACAGTTCTCATGAACAACTCGATAGCACAAGCACGACAGCCCAACTAATTATTACAATTATGACAAGATTAGAGGGTTATATCGATCACTAAAAGAGGAACCAAAGGAAACAAACATATATTAGGAGTTTATTATCTTACTTTTCGGACACACTGCGAGCTGACGCTTGAAACAGTGGTTTATAGGATGTGGAAATGAATGGGTCTTTATCATAGCTGAAGTGAACGACGAAACGATTGCAAATGGGCAAACAAGCGAACATGACACACGAGCATATTCAAGCAAAAGCTAGCATATATTAGTTCTGTGAAACAAAACAAAACTAATGTTACTCGCCTATCGGGAAGAAATAAAGCGACCTCGCCACCCGATTGCAGGCCTCAACGTTCCTTGAGTTCTCTCCAGTGCTGGAAAGCGGATACTTCTTGCCTGATCGTACGCCTTCTTTTGTTCCATAGACATGTTTTTTTGACGCATTACCTCACCTTTAACTAATCGGGAAAAACAATTGCAGAACTTTATTTAGATCACATATTTAAGTCCCAGTTGAATGCTCCTCGATAAGAGGAGGTCCTTCTGTGTCCAAAAACAGCTTGGGACAAGGTTTTCACTCTGACAGCTGTCATTGTAAGTTAGCAACTCCTTTTGTTTGTCAGAGTTAGCAACAGTAACTAAGGGGCGCATGGCTTACCAATAGGTCAATTGATAGCTCCAAAACGTATAAAGGGAGCATTCTTCGCTCACTTTCTATATATAATTTTATCGCAATTTAAAAAAAACAGACTATTTTAATGATATGGAACAATATGGAGTTGGCCATTGAGTCAATGGCTTGCTTTACTGATGCATGAACAGAAATCAACAAATCAAAAAGCACTGAGATTATGCAAAGTTTTTTTTTGGACTAATGAGGATGTTTTGAGTTCTGAAACTAGTATGTTTTTATAATACAATAACCTCTAATATGTCAAAAGATTAAAGAAATTGTTGATTTCTCAATTCATAACCTCTTGGTACTCTTGGTACATAACTATGGTCTATCATAAATCATTTCTGTATTTATTGTGTGAAATTTATATAAAAACACCAAAAATTATTTCCCCTAAATTGTGATATAATTTATGTAATGTTAGTGTACTTGTTTACCAAGGAGAGAACTGTTTCAGTGAAACGCTTGATATCAAATATGAGATGTAATGTTTAAAGTAAAATCAAGTTAAATATCACAAGGTAAATAACATTATTTAACTGAATTTGTTTCTTATTGTGCATTATTTCTTGTCAAGCAGTAAATTTATTTTACAAAAAGTGTGAAGTGTGTTTTTTTTTTTTTTTTTTTTTTTTTTGTATGTTGGGATACGTCTCGGTTACGTATGGTAACCCTCGTTCCCTGAAGGAGGGAACGGAGACGTACGTCGGACGTCACCGACGAATTGGGATCACTTCAGGGAGCCCCTATCAGCTTCGAGATATAGAGAACCGGCCAATGACTATTGGCGTGCGAGATTTGCATCTCGCGCTCCGCCCCGCAGCGCGGGTATAAAGCGGAAGCGAATGCAGCGCACTGTTGTTTTTCACTGAGGAGCCGAACTAGTGACTCGGCCATGCAGTGATGGTACAGCAACTGTGGCGACGGGACGAGGGTTACCATACGTAACCGAGACGTTCCCTTTCAGTCGGTCACGTTCGACGTACGTCGGACGTCACCGACGAATTGGGATCCCTTTGGAAAACGCCACAGTTACTACCACTTCCAGCGCCCAGCGAGAGCCCCTCAGGAGGACTCAACAGGGCGCGGACTGGACAGAGAAAAGCTAGGGCTGGGTCTGCCTCCTCCGAAGGCAGCGCTTGCAGGCTCACCACCTGGTCCCGGAAGGGAATGGTGGGAACCTTGGGCACATATCCGGGTCGGGGTCTCAGGATTACATGAGAGTTACCGGGCCCGAATTCCAGGCACGATTCGTCGACCGAAAATGCCTGCAGGTCCCCTACCCTCTTGATAGAGGCCAATGCAGTCAGGAGTACTGTCTTCAGAGACAGGATTTTTAACTCGACTGACTGCAAAGGCTCAAAGGGCGCCCTCTGCAGTGCGGTTAGCACCAGAGTTAAGTCCCAAGAGGGTATAGAGGGAGAGCGAGGCGGTTTTAGTCTCCTCGCCCCCCTCAGGAACCTGACGATCAGATCGTGCTTCCCTAGAGACTTACCACCTACCATGTCATGATTAGCGGCGATAGCGGCAACATAGACTTTGAGGGTGGAGGGAGACAGCCTTCGCTCCAACCCATCCTGTAGGAAGGAAAGCACGGAACCGATCGAACATCTCCGGGGGTCTTCTCGGCGAGAAGAGCACCAGCCGACGAACAGGTTCCACTTCAACGCATAGAGGCGCCTCGTAGAGGGAGCTCTAGCGGAAGTGATGGTGTCTACCACAGCCTGTGGTAGGCCACCTAGAACCTCCGCGTCCCGTCCAGGGACCAGACATGGAGTTTCCAGAGGTCCGGACGCGGGTGCCATAGGGTGCCCCGTCTCTGAGTCAGGAGGTCCTTCCTCAGAGGAATGGGCCAGGGAGGTGCTGTCGCGAGAAGCACTAGTTCCGGGAACCAAGTCCGGTTGGGCCAATACGGAGCGACCAACAGGACTTGCTCCTCATCCTCCCTGACCTTACATAGAGTCTGTGCAAGAAGGCTCACTGGGGGAAACGCATACTTGCGTAGGCCCCGGGGCCAGCTGTGTGCCAGCGCATCCGAGCCGAGGGTCCCCTCGGTCAGGGAATAAAACAACTGGCAGTGGGTCGTGTCCGGGGCGGCAAACAGGTCTACCTGTGCGGTCCCGAAGCGACTCCAGATCAGCTGGACCACCTGGGGATGGAGTCTCCACTCTCCGGGGAGCACTGGCTGTCGTGAGAGCTCGTCGGCCGCACGATTGAGCAGGCCCGGAATGTGAATGGCACGAAGCGACCTCAGATGCTTCTGACTCCATAGGAGGAGATGGCGGGCGAGTTGTGACATGCGACGGGAGCGTAGACCACCCTGTTTGTTGATGTACGCAACGGCCGCAGTGTTGTCCGTACGGACCAGAACGTGCTTGCCTAGTAGCGGCGTTTTGAAGCGGCCCAGCGCAAGACGAACTGCTAACAACTCAAGGCAATTGATATGCCATTGCAGTTGAGGCCCCGTCCACAGACCGGAAACTGCAAGCCCGTTGTACGTGGCACCCCAGCCGGTGGATGAGGCATCCGTGGAGACAACAGCATGCCTGGACACTTGTTCTAGGGGAACTCCTGCCCGTAGAAATGAAGGGTCCGACCACGGGCTGAAGGTTTGGCGGCACCTCGGAGTCACAGGGACACGGAGGGATCCGCTGTGCCACGCCCATCTCGGGACTCGGTCGTGTAGCCAGCGTTGAAGCGGTCTCATATGAAGCAACCCGAGCAGCGTTACTGCGGCTGCGGATGCCATATGCCCCAGGAGCCTCTGAAAATGTTTCAGTGGTACCGCTGTCCTGCATTTGAACGAATTCAAGCAGTTCAACACCGACTGGACGCGCTCCTCGGTGAGGCGCGCTGTCAGGCCGACCGAATCCAGCTCCATACCGAGAAAAGAGATCCTCTGCGTGGGGCAGAGTTTGCTCTTTTCCCAGTTGACCCGAAGACCCAACCGGCTGAGGTGACTGAGCACCATGTCCCTGTGTTCGCACAACTGTTCTCGCGACTGGGCAAGGATCAGCCAGTCGTCGAGATAGTTGAGGATGCGAACTCCACGCTCTCTCATGGGAGCAATGGCCGCCTCCGCGACTTTCGTGAAGACACGGGGCGACAGGGCTAGCCCGAAGGGTAGGACTTTGTACTGATATGCTCGTCCGTCGAACGCAAAGCGTAGAAACGGTCTGTGTCGAGGGAGAATCGAGACATGAAAGTACGCGTCCTTCAGGTCGATCGCTGCAAACCAATCTTGGGGACGGATGCACCTGAAGATGCGTTTCTGCGTTAGCATTCAGAACGGTAGCCTGTGAAGGGACCGGTTCAGGAATCGCAGATCCAAGATCGGCCGTAACCCGCCGCCTTTCTTGGGTACAATGAAGTACGGGCTGTAGAAGCCGGTCTTCATATCGGCTGGAGGGACCGGCTCTATCGCGTCCTTCGCCAGTAGGACTGCGATCTCCGCCTGAAGCACAGGGGCATTCTCCTTCGACACAGAGGTGAAGTGAACGCCCCTGAACTTGGGGGGACGCCGGGCGAACTGAATCGCATAGCCGAGTCTGATGGTACGGATGAGCCAGCGAGACGGGCTGGGGAGCGCTAGCCAGGCTCCCAGCGACCGTACAAGCGGGACCATCGGCACCACAGACGTACCCGCAGCGGGGCAGCGAAGCGGTATGCAGGGACCCGACTCAGACGGCATGAGAGCGGCCCGAAGTGGGGTCTGAGTGAACTGCGTAACACTTACCTGCTTCCGCTGAGGGGGTGTGCGAGTGTGAGAAGGCCGCTTGTGTGCGTCCCCACAGCCGGCACCCCCTGCTGGCGATTGGAGAGGCGCCTGAGGGTGACAAGGCATGGGAGCGTCGAACACCGCCAAGCGCGCTCTCTTGGCACCCAGAGATTTTGGAAACTGCTCTTTCTTTGAAAATTTGGGTACAGCTGGCGCTGGGGCCAGCGGCGGAACAGAAATCAAACAAAAGATTCTCCCCCGGCCCTCCTCCGGGGGAAGTAGTGGTGCTGCAACCATCTCCTGACGAGCAGTCTCCTCCATCTCTGGGTGGCCCGTCTCAGGGTCTCTTACGACGGCGCTTGCCACCTGGCTTAGCAGCGGCCTGAGCGGGCTGGACGTCCTTCCCACGGCCGGCTCCACGCCTACGCCCGGGTGGAGGCTGCTGCTGGGCTGGGGCGGGAGCGGGGGCGGCGGCGGGTGGACGTCCTCGGCGACGGGCAGGCGGAGGCGCTGCGACCGGCGGCAGGGTGGAGGCAGCAGCTGGCCGCTGGGGCAGGATGTGTTTGATCGCCTCCGTCTGCTTTTGGGCGGCCGAGAACTGCTGGGCAAAGCTCTCGACCGCGTTGCCGAACAACCTGGCCGAAGAAACGGGGGAGTCCAGGAACCGATACTTGTCGGTCTCCCTCATGTTGGCCAGGTTGAGCCAGAGATGCCGTTCCTGGACCACTAAGGTGGACATCGCCTGACCGATAGTACGGGCGGTGACTTTCGTCGCCCGGAGGGCGAGGTCCGTCGCCGTCCGGAGCTCCCGGAGGAGCTCTGGGTCCGGCCTACCCTCGTGCATGTCCATGAGTGCCTGGGCCTGATGCACCTGGAGCAACGCCATGGCATGCAAGGCGGACGCAGCCTGGCCACAAGACCTGTAAGCCTTCGCAGTCAGACTGGAAGAGAACTTACAGGCCTTGGACGGGAGCCGCGGGTCACCGCGCCAGTTGGAGGCGGTAGCCGGACACAGTTGCATCGCGACGGCCCGCTCCACTGGTGGGATTCCCACGTACCCCCTGGCTTGCCCGCCGTCAAGGGTAGTGAGGAGGGAGGAGCCACTAGGTCTGTTTCTGGCACTAAATGGTGTCGTCCACGACCTGGTGAGCTCCTCATGCACCTCCGGGAAGAAAGGCACCGGGGCGGGACGCTGAGAACCAGTGCGACCCGCCCCGAGAAACCAATCATCCAACCTAGAAGGTTCGAGACGTGGTGGAGGGTTCCACTCAAGCCCGACCTTTTCGGCGGCCCGGGAAAGCATAGCCGTCAACTCGGGGTCCGACTCGGCCGTTGCCACTCTCCCAGAGGGAGGCAGTACAGCCGAATCTTCATCCTCCGAGGACCGGAACTTCCCCTCCGATGCAGCGATCGACATCTGTTCGTCTACTGGAGCCCCGAAGGTCACCACTGGACGCCCATGGGAGGGGCCAGCGATTTCCTCCGGAAGCCCTACCGGCTGCGGCGCTTGTGAGGGATCAGGGGCCTGCGGAGGCTGGCTCGGCGGGTTTGCCCTGAACGTAATCCTCAGGTCACCCCGGCCATCCGTCGAAGTAGGTCTATTCTGCTGGGCAGGAATAGCACTAGATCGAGGTATGGGTAGGGGGACTCCACCTTCCCGAAGGTAGGCGAGTCTCGACCTAAGCGCCGCGATAGTCATGTTCCCGCAGTGGGAACATGAACTATCCACAAAAGCTGCCTCAGCGTGCTGAATGCCCAGGCACGTGATACAGCGATTGTGACCGTCAGCGGGCGACAGGGAACGACCGCATCCAGAAACGCACGGGTGGAATGACATCTTGAAAAAGACGCAGTGCTCTTTTTGTGAGGAAATGCTCTTTTAGTGCTGAAGCACCCAGGGAAGACCGCGGCAGAATACAGGAGATAGTGCAGCCTGTATCTGCTCTCAAGTGAAACGTTTCACGAATCAGCAGTTTTAAACTGTTGCTGTGAAAACAGCAGTTGGTTTCTGCTTCCAGCAGCGGTGAGCCCGCGGTCGCGCTGTTTTGTGCCGTCTGACCAGCACAGAACGATCCTCAGCCGATTCTCTCTCTCTCTCTCTCTCTCTCTTGCTGAATACAGGCAGTCTGTGCTTCATCAACGCCGTTCGGCTCCGAAGTGAATGACAACAGTGCGCTGCATTCGCTTCCGCTTTATACCCGCGCTGTGGGGCGGAGCGCGAGATGCAAATCTCGCACGCCAATAGTCATTGGCCGGTTCTCTATATCTCGAAGCTGATAGGGGCTCCCTGAAGTGATCCCAATTCGTCGGTGACGTCCGACGTACGCCGAACGTGGAATGACATGAGCAAACGATGACAGAGTTTCTATATTTGAGTGAACTCTTGTGCCCATCTACATTTTAGCTAACCAAACGAGGCTCTATGTTAGCCTGTCCTGTGCTGTATCTAGTGTTTTCTTTTATTGCATTGACTGGGAGAGTGAGTTAATAGCAGTAATCATCTGTAACATCCTCCTCAGTCTGCTCTGTTTGGAATATCATGGCAGACATCATGCACTGAGTCAGCAGCCCTCTGATAGCATTAGTGCTTGGCTTCAGGGCCGGGCAGGGACAGCCCCTCCTTCAGAGACACAGAAATGTCAAGGCAATTCATCCATCCACACATACATTTATCCAGCAATCTTTTTGTCTCATATGTCTGTCCTTTCAGCCTAGTATGCATCTGTGTGTTCATCCATCTGTCCATCCTTCCATGCATTCAATCTTCAATAAATGTGTTTTTTCTCCAATGGTCTTGTTGTGTCTCTCGTTTCATTTAGCTTCAGAAGCTGTTTTTGTTTTGCTGTTGATGGGCTTTGGCATTGCTGACTCCTCTTAAATACGTGTGTGTGTGTTTGAGAGAGAGCGAGAGAGAGATTTGTGATAGCTACGTCAGCTTACTCTCTCAAGAGGAAAAAAAAATACAGATAGCATACAGCACATAAATAGAACCACATCAACAACAAACTGGTTACATTTTTAATTTACTACTACCAATACAAATGGAACACCACTCTGAAATACACTCACCTAAAGGATTATTAGGAACACCTGTTCAATTTCTCATTAATGCAATTATCTAATCAACCAATCACATGGCAGTTGCTTCAATGCATTTAGGGGTGTGGTCCTGGTCAAGACAATCTCCTGAACTCCAAACTGAATGTCAGAATGGGAAAGAAAGTTGATTTAAGCAATTTTGAGCGTGGCATGGTTGTTGGTGCCAGACAGGCCGGTCTGAGTATTTCACAATCTGCTCAGTTACTGGGATTTTCACACACAACCATTTCTAGAGTTTACAAAGAATGGTGTGAAAAGGGAAAAACATCCAGTATGCGGCAGTCCTGTGGGCGAAAATGCCTTGTTGATGCTAGAGGTCAGAGAAGAATGGGCTGACTGATTCAAGCTGATAGAAGAGCAACTTTGACTGAAATAACCACTCGTTACAACCGAAGTATGCAGCAAAGCATTTGTGAAGCCACAACACGCACAACCTTGAGGCGGATGGGCTACAACAGCAGAAGACCCCACCGGGTACCACTCATCTCCACTACAAATAGGAAAAAGAGGCTACAATTTGCACGAGCTCACCAAAATTGGACAGTTGAAGACTGGAAAAATGTTGCCTGGTCTGATGAGTCTCGATTTCTGTTGAGACATTCAGATGGTAGAGTCAGAATTTGGCGTAAACAGAATGAGAACATGGATCCATCATGCCTTGTTACCACTGTGCAGGCTGGTGGTGGTGGTGTAATGGTGTGGGGGATGTTTTCTTGGCACACTTTAGGCCCCTTAGTGCCAATTGGGCATCGTTTAAATGCCACGGCCTACCTGAGCATTGTTTCTGACCATGTCCATCCCTTTATGACCACCATGTACCCATCCTCTGATGGCTACTTCCAGCAGGATAATGCACCATGTCACAAAGCTCGAATCATTTCAAATTGGTTTCTTGAACATGACAATGAGTTCACTGTACTAAAATGGCCCCCACAGTCACCAGATCTCAACCCAATAGAGCATCTTTGGGATGTGGTGGAACGGGAGCTTCGTGCCCTGGATATGCATCCCACAAATCTCCATCAACTGCAAGATGCTATCCTATCAATATGGGCCAACATTTCTAAAGAATGCTTTCAGCACCTTGTTGAATCAATGCCACGTAGAATTAAGGCAGTTCTGAAGGCGAAAGGGGGTCAAAAACAGTATTAGTATGGTGTTCCTATTAATCCTTTAGGTGAGTGTACTCTGACCATGTTTCTGCAGGTAGCCCTTATAACCTGGGCACCACCACTTGCCACCTCCCTTCCCCAATGGCAGGGTCTTTCCATTCTCATTCTAACATATATTAATAAATGTACGAAAAAATATAGGAACAACTGAAACCACACATACGCAAAAAGAGTTTTCTCTATATGGCTTTATAATCGTGTTAAAAAGTTATGTTACATCCTAACATTACCCTAATTGGTAACACTTTACAATAAGGTTAATTTATTAAACATTAGTTAATGTATTAACTAACATGAACTAACCATGAGCAATACATTTGTTACTTTATTTATTAATCTTTGTTAACGTTAGTTAATAAAAATACAGCTGTTCATGGTTTGTTCATGTCAGTTCACAGTGCATTAACTAATAAATTTTACTAGTAAATTTAGAAATTAATATTAACAAAGATTAACAAATGCTCTAGAAGTGCAGTTCAAGATTAGTTCATGTTAACTAATGTTAACTAATGTTAACTAATGAACCTTATTGTAAAGTGTTACCCTATAATTACATTGAAGTATATTGCATTGATTGTATTATATAATCAATATATAAAATGATATAATTAAATTATTAAATAATACAATTTAATTTCATCCTAAATACATTCGATCATATACAGTTAAAGAGTAAGAAAAGCTGCGTTATAGCTTCAGCTGCGAGGTTTCTCTGAATAACGCAGATATATGCGTATGTACAGCTGGCTAATGAGAGCTCTGTAATCTGGGTCTTTATAAAAGCTGCTTATTGTGAGAACTGGTGAGAATGGCACACTTGGCATTGCTCGAGGATCCGGCAAGAGCGCGTCTGCAAACAGCCGCAAGTTTGACGCTAGTGACGAAAGGCTGTAAGGAAAGCATGTGCGGAAAGCCCTTATATGGAGATGGTTTGGGTGTGTTTTGTGCAAATGATTAACCTCGTGCACGCGGCCGCTCATTTAGAATACTCCAAATTCACTAACATCAGAATGAGGTTAAGAACAAATTCATGTGCGTACAAACGTTTTGTGAATCAAGCGAAAAGTTCTCCTGTGCGAAAGAATCCACACAATTATTAGTGAACGAGACCCAATGTCTCCAATGCTGAACACACTGGCATGTCGACATGCTTACATGCCATTAAAGCACCACTGATAACTAGGTTTTCCAGCTCTCTGTCCCGAGCCTCCCTCTTGTCACAATAACGACACCCGTCAGCGGAACAGTCTTTCCTGATTACCTCATTAAGAGGCCAATAGTCAATGCAAAAGCTCCACTGCCCAGCCTTCTTAGGCACCATGACCACAGGTGCTACCAACACACTCTCTGACGGCTCAATAATCTCTGCTTGCTGTGTGACCAACAAGGCCTTATCAGCAGCATACTGGTAGGCCAAAGGGAATAGCAGGGGACACTGCTTAATGGGCATGGCATCCCCAATTTGTGCTTCAGTGTGTTCGCCCTACATCCTTCTCCCTAAATGCAAAATAATCTTGGAAATCAACCAAAAAATCCAAGAACTCTTATCCAAGCCCTCACAATTCTTCAGCAACATCTGTCTCATAGCAACCAACCCCTCCTCTGTGAGGGGAATCAGAGGCTTATCCTCCTGCATACCTGACAGAGAGGCTCGAGGTTGGCTCTCAAGAGGTTAGTGGGGCCACACTGGGACAGCAATCAGATGAGCTGTGGCGTAAGGGAGTGGGGAACCCAGTTCCTGTGTAAGTGCACTGTATGATTATCCCAGCTAGGGTGCTCAGGAGCAGCTGTCACATCCAGCAGACCCGTAAAAGGGCATATCAGATTTACTTACAGTGGCCATGACAACCTCAGGACCCCATTAAAAATGGAGCATGCCCCCCAAGGTCAAACTGGCAGCCTGCACTTCTAAAGTAATCCAGGCGAATAATACAGGGGACCTGGACTGCAGCCACCCATACTGGATGACATACTGTCTTTCCCCTTAGAGTCAGCCCCAACTCCCCTTCATTGGTGCTAGTTCACCCTTCACACCTCACACTTAGCCGGACAGTGGTGGGTTCCAGCTTGGTATTGTCCGGATCTGGTCTTATCGCTGTCACAGTTGACCCCGTATCTACAACATGAAACCCCCTCTACTGGTACTTCACAAAAATAATTAACACAAGCACACACTCTTTTATCCCACATTCTACCTCCCCCAACAGTCCTTGATCCTATCCCCCTTGTCCATATCTTGAAACTCATGGTGGTGATGAGTGAAGTTGGGGGGCCACACAGCCCCAGTCATGCATAGCCATTTCCCTGAATTGCTTAGGACACTGAAGAACCAAATTATTTAGTTTGTCAGAGACAAATCTGTGTCTCCACCATCTTTGCTGGATGTCCTCTGGAAAGTCCGGCGACTCTCGGTGACACTTGGTTCCGGCAGCAAACTCAGAATCCCTTACATGTGACTCATGAAATTCCAAACAGTCTCCTACTACTTCAAACCGATTAGAATTCCATGCCAAGATACTTTATTAAAACACCCTGTCCACAGAAAGAACCAAAGAAAAAACCCTAAACACATGTACAGAACGCAAGTGCAGCTCGGTTAAACACATAAACAAAATGTAAGCACTCTTCTGGTTTTAGTCTGGCATTTTCAGATAATGTGTAAACAAATCTTCAGCAAACATTATTTGTAGCATATATCTCATCCAAAACACCTCAATAAACTTTGAAACAAATATGAAACAAAGCCTCATATTTCAAATTCTGTCAATTTTATAATTCAAACAATAAATACCATTTTGCCGCTCATAGCAGATGGCTGTAGCCGCCTTCGTTCACACGGCATGTGAACCGATAATCTCTTCCTCTTTATTAATAGTTACAGCATGAAATAAACCTAAACAAACATAGGTATGCTGAAAGATACAGTAGATGCATGTCTCATGAAATCGCTCAAACAGTGTTTCAACTGCAGAAAGACAGCTTACAACATTTTGTTAAATATATGCATCTTACTGTCACGGGTGTGTGCAGGCAGGAAGAAGAAGACAGGCAGATACAATTCCAAACATGATTTAATCTCATAGAAAGGCAAGACAGGTAGACGGGCATCAGCACAACACACCGGACACTGAACTGAAACTGAACTAAACATATATACAGGTGTTAATGATGGTGACTGATGAGTGCACAGCTGAATGTGATTAGTGTCCGTGACAACAAATGAGTGACGTAAGCAGGTGATGACAAAACATAAGTCCAAACTAACTTGAATGTGACACTTACATATTCATTATATTTTAACTTAACCTGTTCTTTAATATTTAATAGGCCTATATGTTTGAATATATATGTCATGAAAAGTTTGTATGCCATCGTAAAAAATTTTATATTTGTAAAAAACTGATTTGGAGTACAAACATAATTATGTCCTTAAAAAGTTATTATTATAACCTTATTATAACTGCCTTATTAACTGCAAAATGTGCACGTACTCTAACTTGGTGCTTCTCAAAACCACTTTTAATGCTTAAATAAGGCTTATTGAGCTTTGCAAGCCATAGCTTATATCTCTGTATATTCTCTGCTGTGGTGCTGCCTTTCTCCATCTCAGCCAGTTATATCACTCTACTCATCCCAGCGCTCTTTGCTGTCTTCTTTTTTTCTTCAATGAAGGAGCAATCAGAATATACTGTATGACATTTCACTCGTCCCAACATTCAAAAGTGGCTATGGCATGCTGGTGGACATTAGAGATTGCAAAGGAAATATCTGGCGTTCATCTTTGCCTGCCGTTAATCAATCCACATGGGGCCGGATATCCTTTGAGCCTGTGGGGTTTCTTCACTGCCTTCTTTCTTTCCTTATTGAAGAAGCAAACAGCATATAAAATATGTCATCCCACTCATCCCAGTGTTCACAGCAAGCTTCATCGCTTTTTCGGGGGGGGGGGGTTTGGCACTCCAGCCTTCTAGAACTGTTGTCTCTTTCCAGCCATTCCAGTCGACATAACAGTAGATTGAGCAGAGGTTTCATCTCTCTGCTGGCAAAGAGAAAAGACTCAACCAATAGTTTTGCAATAGTTGGTGCCCATAGTTCTCGTTCATTCACAGTGCGCCTGGCAGATTGGAAGATCAGTCTTCTAAAGCACCTTGGCTACTTAAGGAGCTGGAGCTGGCTAATGTAAAATGCATAAAAGGAGAAAATAAAGTGTGGGATGTGATTGATGTTAAAAAGAGGTAATAAGCGTGATAAGTCGCAAAAAGAAAAAAACATAATGTGGTACATGCACACAGAAAGCCATGCACCCTTCAGCGTACAAGTGCAGAATTGAGTTTTGGGCGACAGATGAGACAGCTGTACAGTCCACTATCGCTCTCAACACTGCCCTTGCGGACCCTGAACCTTAAACTCCTCCCCATTTTTAAGTGCGCGGAAGCGTGCTGATGCCGCATGTCACCTTCCAGCTTAATGTGCTGAAGGGGTAACAAATAACAAAGAGGGTTGCTTACGGTGATGAAATCCACCTCTTGTTATAATAACCTGCCCATTACTCACAGACTTTCAGGGAATGTGCTAATGTAGCCCAGACTATGTCGGAGAATGATAAAGTACCATTTTCTTGTACCATCAAACCACCCAACCCTCACAAGGAGTGCACTAGCATTGTCTTCTGACCAATACAAATCAATACAAAAATGGGTTGCATCATTTCACTTCCATCGGAAAATCACCCCTAAACAATATCTAGCACAGTAGCCCACTAGGGGCCCTCAGTGATCCTCCGGGGATAACTTAATTAATTTTAATATATTAATATAATTCATTAATTGTATTATTGATACGTTAAAAAATAAAAGATAAATTATATAAATGTAAAAAATAAATTACAACAAAGAACCACCTCTCTCGTACGTATTCTGTGATTGTTTTGGATTCGGAGCAACCCAAGGCGTTTCTAATCGCACTGTGTGAAATACAAACTGAACGGCGGCTCAAAACACCCAACCGCTTCATGAACACAGGATACACAAACTACACATTTCAGTTGGATAAAGAAAAGCAGTGTCGCTAAAACGTGTTCATGGATGACATACATTAGGCACGCACGTGTCCGTTATAACTGATGCACAAACAAACCGTGTATGTGCGCTCTCGGCTCACTGATTGCTATAACATCATATTTCTGCATGACCGCAGTTCAATATATTTACGTAGTTGTCAAAATGAATGTACTGTGAGTGTTTTATAATGGATGCATGTTTTGGAGACGTTTGTGAGTATCAGTGGTGTTTATGTACACATGGGCATCAGCTCCAAATATAGACATGGTTGCTTGTTCTGACAGAGGAACTGTTCACTGATGACATCGACTTGAGATGGATACGTTTCCACAAATTCAGAATTATTTTATTTTCATTTGTATTTTAGTGTGTTTATTAATTATGAATGGATCCATATGGTGTTATATGCAGTCATTTGGCATCTCCCTGTGGTCTTGTTTGGTATGGCAGGTTGACTTGTGCTTATTTGTACTTACTGTACTGAATAACTGAGTATGTACTTTTAAGTTGTAAAGAAAGTCTGTAAAGTATGTTTGCAAAAAAGAACACTGAAGGTTAATATATCTTGAATTTCTTTTGTTTAAAAAAATGGTAACACTTTACAATAAGGTTGTATTACTAAACATTAGTTAATGCATTAGTTAACATGAATTAACCATGAACAACACTTCTGTTCAGCATTAGTTAATCTTTGTTAACGTTAACTCACACATCTATTAATGCATCTATTCATATTAACAGCGCAATTAGTTAATGCATTAGTTAACATGAACTAACCATGAACAACACCTCTGTTCAGCATTAGTTAATCTTAACTCACACATCAACATTAATGCATCTATTCACATTAACAGTGCAATTAGTTAACATTAGTTAATGCATTATTTAACATGAACTAACCATGAACAATGCCAAGGTTATCTTACTGTACATATTTACATTAGTTTACATAGCAAATGACACACACTAAGGATGAGCATTTCTAGCTCACATCTCACTCTAAAGGTAAATATGCTGTTGTGTACCTTATCAACATGATTAAACAAAGCTTGTATTAATGGTTTTTTGAGAAGCTTATTATCAAGTGTACACTATTTCAACATTAACTGATGTGTTAACATTTGTAGGTTCATTACAAAGCAGTAAATAATAATAAATGCTTTGTTAATGGAAAGTCATGTTAATAAAAGTCTACAAATGTTAGTAACACATTAGTTAATGTTGAAATAGTGTACACTTTACAATAAGGTTCACACAATTCATTAATTAATGCTTTGTTGATGGTAAGTCATTTTAAAAAAAGTCTACAAATGTTAGTAACACATCAGGTAATGTTGAAATAGTGTACATAAGGGTCACAAAATATAAGTAATGATAGCAAAGTGCGTATAAACATGAACAACCTATCCGTTGATGTTCAGATGGTTTCCACTTTAGAATTATGTTTACCAACAGCCCAAAATCAATAACTTATTAAATAATGTTGATAAAGTACACAACAGCACTTTTACCTTTAGAGTGAGATGTGAGTTAGAAATGTTCATCCTTAGTGTGTGTCATTTGCTATGTAAAATAATGTAAATATGTACAGTAAGATAACCTTACAAAAACAGTAAAGCTACAGGCATTGTTCATGGTTAGTGCAATTAGTTAACATTAGTTAATGCATTAGTTAACATGAACTGTTAATGTGAATAGATGCATTAATGTTGATGTGTGAGTTAAGATTAACTAATGCTGAACAGAGGTGTTGTTCATGGTTAGTTCATGTTAACTAATGCATTAACTAATTGCGCTGTTAACGGGAATAGATGTATTATTTATATAGGTGTGAGTTAACGTTAACAAAGATTAACTAATGCTGAACAGAAGTGCTGTTCATGGTTAATTCATGTTAACTAATGCATTAATTAATGTTAACTAATACAACCTTATTGTAAAGTGTTACCAAAAAGGGAATAACATGGAGTTGAAAAGTAATAACACTAAAATACATGTTCACAAATGTTTTTGTAAATAAAAAAACACTGGTCTAGCATGCTATCAAGCATGATACCCGGACAACTTTAACCATGCTAGTGCACCCACCTATACCATGGTGAATGGTGAAAACTGTCTTCCATCTGGCATGCCTCCTTCCTTCTCCCGCTCCCGCTGAATTTCTGACCATTACTGCCCATTCCCGCAACGTGTGTGTTCTACTCACACCCTAAAATGAAAATTTATAGTTTATTTAAACGGGTGTTGTTCTAATGCTATATGCCCTTCTTTGTTTTATGACCACAAAAGGAGAATTTAAAAAAAATGTCCTAATTTTTCAAAAAGACACAAAAGAATCAGAATGATCCCATGTGACATATGCCATATATTCTAAGTGTTCTAGGGGTATACAATATGAAATTGAACATTAATTGATTATTTAACAAAAATCCTGACCTTTGCTGATGGTTTGTGCTTGACTGCATGTTCATGAGACAGTGCCGCATCACTTCGACTTGCCCAGAAAAATACACAATTTGAGAGGAATCAAGATGAACAAAAATGCAATACAAAATACAAACCATGTACCTTCTTCTCTGAGGTGAATATATCTGTTGTGTTTGTCATAACAAGAAGTTATTGTGCTCACATCCACCAACTGTTATTCTGACTGTCATTTGACAAATGGAGTTTCAAACGAAAGATATTTAACTCAATGAGGGCAAGGGCAAGATTGGGGCATCACGGAGAATGATTTTGTCTATAGATGCCTTTCCGTTTCCACCATGGCAGCCATTCAGTGGCCAAAAACGCGGCTGCACAAAGTTCCTTAACTGCCGCAGGAGACTGCTACCAGGTCAGCCTGGTACTAGCAGGGCACCACCAGCCTGAACCGCCACCACATACGCCTTGCCCACCAGCTGCAATGTTGTTTGGCAAGATGGGAGCTTTCAGCTTCCGAACGTCTCTTCTATCCAGGGCATCCTCATGTATCCTTGCTTGCACAGCCCCTCCACATTTGAATACAACGGAAGTAACTATTTGAGTGGAATATGGATTTCTCCATGATCAGTGTGGCTCCTTGGAGGTGAGCATATATGACCCACCAGAAATCCTCCTATGCAGGACTAGTAGAGAAAATATTAATCTCAACTCCTTCCACATCAAGTTCTTGTTCTTGCTCTGAGCCAAGCTGGAAGAGGGAAAAGAGCAAGCTACAATCCTCACGATTGTAGCCCCCGGGGCGCTGCCTCAGCAGACGCAGTGCAACAACTGCGAGGCGCAGACACTTGGCTTCAATCTCTCGCAAAGAGAGCCAAATGGGAGCAGAGCTTTCTTAGAGTGAATCAAACACTGTAAGTTCATCAGGCCCCCTCAAGGGTTGAACGCATGCTCCATTCCTAAATAGATAACACATATATTGTGCATATGTTCCGTTGTTATAAAATGAGGGCACAGCTGTACTCATGGTCTAAACTGTCAAGGGTTTGCCATTTCTTTTTTCTTTTTTTGAGAGAAACAGACACTTTCATACACACACAAAGCAGCTTCCTGAAGACAACAAAGCTGATGTGTATGGCAGTCACCCTTTGATATGCTTGGGTGCTCCATGTGACTCCTGCTGGCTAATACAATTAGCATTATTTCACACAAGCATCAGACACTGTGTTCCATGGACGTGTACCCACAGCGTCAACATCTGGCGACTGGCAAAGGGGAAAGGGAACGGTACATTCTTTAAATTTTCACAGTTGAAGAGGACACTATGCATGTGTAAAGCGAAAACCATGGGTCAGGTATGATGCAGTTATTTAATGTGTTTCAACAATCCCTCTGTTCCAAATGTACATGGTCTACCCTAAAACATACAGTGTACAGACTATGCAGTGTTTTATTTTACATCTGATTACTTTATACAATTTCTGCAGTATTTTTAACTGAATTCTACTGTTAGATAGATCACATTTCATTAAAATGTTCAGTGTTTAAAAATTCATAAATGGCTCATTTATTCTCTCTTATAACTCTCTGGAAAATGCTAATTAAGCCCTAGATATCTGTTACCATGAGGAGTTTTACCAGTGCAGTCATTTTTTCACCTGATTCATTAATGTACATACTGTATATGTTTGGACCTTAGTCACGTTGAAAGAGGTGTGTCCCCCAACGTTTAAAGTGTCAACTATGCCCATGTGAGTATGTGTATTTTGTAAAATGTTTGCAATTGCTTTTTATTACTTAATTAGTATCACCACAAATCAATTGTGTCGTCTGTTACATAGGGACTACTGAACATACATTTAGAAGTGCAAAACATAAAAAAAAGTAAATAAAAATCTGTAAAAACACTGTTATGTTGTAAGTCTGTCCCATCAGGTAATCAAAAGTTCTATGTACATTTGCGGTTTTCACACCCACTTGAAACAAATACATTATGTTAGTAGACAAGTGGTTAGTACAAAGACAGCAAGTGTAGCAAGACGAATGTAGTTGAACTTGGTGTAGGAGTTTATTAGACAAAGGCACTGGAGAAACAGACAAGTAGCAAGAGTTGAGTTTCACAATTAAGTAAACACTTCCCTTGTACAATCTTTTAGTCTTCAGTAACAACTTAGGCATGAGGTAAATAACAGATCATAATTAGAATCAAGTAGGTATAACAGATAAGAAATATTCGCTGAGACATCACTTAAGTCAGAATAGCATCTGAGACACTGAACAAAGGCTGAGGTAAATATCTTGCAGTGAACAGAAAACGTCTCGGTTACGTATGTAACCCTCGTTCCCTGAAGGAAGGGAACGGAGACGTTACGTCAGTTACTGACGGAATGGGGGTTTCGCTTAGAAGCCAATCGCCTTTGAGCTCTACAAAACGAGCCAATGGCATGAAAATGCCATGGGTCTGCGGAATTTGCATGCCGCAACCCCGCCCCACGGCGTGGGTATAAAGGGCGTTGCGTGGCAATCTCGCCATATGTTACCTGCTGAAGAGCCGAGGCATGAGCGCCCGGCCAGTTCCAGCGGTACAGCGGTCGTGGCAGGGGGACGTAACGTCTCCGTTCCCTTCCTTCAGGGAACGAGGGTTACATACGTAACCGAGACGTTCCCTTTCAGTCAGTACACTACGAGTTACGTCAGTTACTGACGGAATGGGGGTCCCAATACAATCTCGCCATGACGGCTGTCTTCCAGCGTCCTGCGCTGACCCGGGCTCCCTGCCGTGAGTGTGGGCACGAACGAGGGGCTAGGCTCAACGCTACCAAGGTACACTGGGAAGCATATCCCACGTGGAGAATGCAACACAATGCCAACCCAAAGGGGGGGACTTTAAAAATACACCTATGACCTGAAGGAGCTGCATAGGGGACACTCTGGGATATCTAGCCGAAGGTGGAATATTTCAACCCCAGGCGTGGCAAGGTGTCTTGCCAAGGGAAGACACGAGCTACAAGAGACTTACTGTGGAATACACATGTGGGGGTTACCCAACGGGGGAACCATGCACACGGAGGCACCTAGCCGAGCACGAGGGGTGGCCGAGAGGGCACTCGCACTGGTGACGACATAAACAGTGCTGGAGGAGCTCAGGGCTTACTGGGAAGCTCACCTGAGAAGAAATGCGCACGCATCCAGTCCGTGGAGTGGAATGGCGCAGCAAGCGAAGACACCTGAGCCTGTCCGGTTACTGGCCAGTAGGGGCGAGTACACGAGAGGATACAGGCTCCACTCGGAGATTATAAAATCTTGCAAATGTATTGGGTGTCGCCCAGCCTGCAGCTCTACAAATGTCTGTTAGCGAGGCGCCATGCGCTAGAGCCCAAGAGGAGGCAACACTCCTGCATGGCATGCCCTGGACTTGATATGCCAGGACAATGGCGTCCACTATACAGTGGGACAACCTCTGCTTGGAGAGAGCCTTCCCTTTCTGCTGGCCTCCGTAACAGACAAAGAGCTTGTCTGAGGTCCTGAAACACTGCGTCCGGTCTACGTAAGCGCGAAGGGCGCGTACTGGACAGAGCCGTGCCAAGGCTGGGTCTGCCTCCTCCAAGGGCAGCGCTTGCAGGTTCACCACCTGGTTCCTGAAGGGAGTGGTGGGAACCTTGGGCACGTATCCAGGCCGGGGTCTCAGGATCACGTGAGAATTGGCCGGCCCGAATTCCAGGCACGCTACGTCAACCGAAAATGCCTGCAGGTCCCCTACCCTCTTGATGGAGGCCGAAGCAGTCAGGAGCGCCACTTTCAATGAAAGGAACTTCAGCTCGACTGACTGCAGTGGCTCAAAGGGAGCCTTTTGCAGGGCAGCTAAGACCACTGCTAGATCCCAAGAGGGTACCTGAGGTGGGCGAGGAGGGTTTAACCTCCTTGCGCCTCTGAGGAACCTGCTGACCAGGTCGTGCTGTCCAACCATATTAGAGTCCACCAGGTCGTGATGGGCTAAAATTGCAGCCACATAGACCTTCAGGGTGGAGGGAAACAGCCTTCGCTCCAACCCTTACTGAAGGAAGGAGAGCACGGACCCGATCGAGCATTTTCTGGGGTCCTCTCGCCGAGAGGAGCACCAGGTGACGAAGAGGTTCCACTTCAACGCATAGGCCTGTCTGGTAGACAGGGCTCTAGCGGAAGTGATGGTAGCCGCCACCTGAGGTGGCAGGGTACTCAAACCTGCCGCGTCCCGTCCAGGTTCTACACGTGGAGGTTCCACAGGTGCCATATGGTGCCCCGTCTCTGAGACAGGAGGTCCCGTCTCAGAGGGATCGACCAGGGGGGGGCTGTCGCAAGGAGTACAAGTTCTGAGAACCAGGTCCGGCCGGGCCAATACGGGGCGACCAAAAGGACCTGCTCCCTGTCCTCCCTGATCTTGCACAGAACCTGTGCGAGAAGGCTCACTGCGGGGAACGCATATTTGCGTGGGCCCCGCGGCCAGCTGTGCGCTAGTGCATCCGTGCCGAGGGTCCCCTCGGTCAGGGAATAGTACCAGCGGCAATGGGAAGAGTCGTGGGAGGCAAACAGATCTATCTGTGCGTCGCCAAACTGTTCCCAAATCAGCTGAACCATCTGGGGATGGAGTCTCCATTCCCCCGGGAGCGGCTGAAACCGCGACAGCTCGTCGGCTGTGCAGTTCAGGTCTCCCGGGATGTGAACGGCATGAAGCAACCTCAGATGCTTCTGACTCCATAGGAGGAGATGGCGGGCGAGTTGCGACATCTGACGGGAGCGTAGACCACCTTGTCAGTTGATGTACGCTACTGTCGCCGTGCTGTCTGAACGGACCAGTACGTGTTTGTTGTCAGACCGAGCGAACTGAATCGCATAGCCGAACTGGATAGTGCGGGCGAGCCAACTGGACAGGTTGGGAAGCGCTAGCCAGGCTCCCAAGAACTGAACCAGCGGGGTCATGCGAACCACCGGCGTACCTCGGCCCGGGTGAAGGCTGCTGCTGGGGCCGGGCAGGAGGGGTGGGAGTCGCAGGGGGGCGGCCTCGGTGGGGAGCAGACTGAGGCTTCTGGGCCGGCGGCTGGGTGGAGTAGAGCGAGGTCGGTGGCCGTCCGCAACTCTTGCATTAATGCAGGGTCAGCATTGCCCTCGTGCATGTCCCTGAGCACCTTGGCCTGATAGACCTGTAGGGTAGCCATGGCATGCAGGGCGGACGCGGCCTGGCCCGCAGCTCTGTAGGTCTTCGCCGTCAACGTGGACGTGAATCTACAGGCTTTGGACGGGTGCTTTGGGTCACCGCGTCATGTCGCAGCACTCTGCGGACACAGTTGCATCGCAACAGTGCGCTCAACAGGGGGAACCCCAGTGTACCCTTTCACCGCGCCGCCATCGAGGGCAATGAAGGCGGAAGTGGTTGCCGAGCGATCGCGAAAAGTCAAGGGAGACTTCCACGATTTCGACAGCTCTTCATGCACTTCCGGGAAGAAAGGCACTGGGGGCTGACGGGCGCCTTCGGCACGGGCCGCCCCCAGATACCAATCGTCCAGCCTGGAACGCTCGGGACATGGCGGAGGGTTCCAAGCAAGCCCAATCGTCTCGGCCGGCCGGGCAAGCATGGCTGTGAGTTCCGGATCGGACTCGGGCAATGCTGGAACTCCCGAAGGAGGCAACACAGCCGAACCGTCATCTCCGGAGGAATCCAGCCCACCTTGTGATGCGGCGATCGACATGGCGTCCTCCGCGGGTGCGCCAAATGAAACGCAGGGCCCCGAACGGGAAGCCCCGGCGCCCTCATCAGGCAACACCACGGGTTGCAGTGTGCAGGAGGGGGGTGTGGCCCGAGGAGGATTCGTCGGGCTGTTCCACACCGTAACCCTCAGATCACCCTGACCACCAGCCAAAGTACCCCCTCCAGTGGAGGAAGTAGATTGGGGTGTGGTAGAGGGGACTGGAGACTCATGGAGTCTCGATCGCAACACTGAGATGGTCATGTTCCCGCAATGAGAACATGACTCATCCATGAACGCGCGCTCAGCGTGCACGAGGCCCAAGCACGCCAAACAGCGATCATGACCATCGAACGGAGGCACCAGCCGACCGCACCCAGAAACGGAGCACGGGCGAGCCATCTTTAAAAAGACGTGCCACGTGCAGCTCTTTTAGAGAGGAGTGAAAACTCTGCAGAATGCCGAAGCACCCAGGGAGAACGCGCACGCTGTGCTAGATCACTGCACAGATCAGAAAGGAATGCGGAACTCGCTGGAACACCAACACTCTGGAGAGAAACTCGTCTTGAAGAGAGAAGCGCTCAGGCAGTAACTCGGCTCTGAAGCAGAAACATAATGCGAGATTGCCACGCAACGCCCTTTATACCCACGCCGTGGGGCGGGGTTGCGGCATGCAAATTCCGCAGACCCATGGCATTTTCATGCCATTGGCTCGTTTTGTAGAGCTCAAAGGCGATTGGCTTCTAAGCGAAACCCCCATTCCGTCAGTAACTGACGTAACTCGTAGTGTACTGACTGAAAGGGAACTCTGGAATCTCAGAGTCTCTTTTCTTTCTGTCCAGGACATTGAGAACACAAGTATACTGTAAGTATATTATTAACAGGGAATCACAGAGAACGACTGTCCAGAGGAAAATGGTGAACATCAGACCTGTTGCATGAAGCTAGCTGAACAAACTCTAAAGTTTCAGAGTAGGTTTAAAGTTGACAAATCCATATAAATCCAACCTAGTAACATTCTCTGTCAACTCAGGTTTGATCCAAGTTTGCGATTAATGCTGCCTTCACATGCTCTCAGAATTATTGTGGAGTAGAGACTGTCATGCATTGTTCACAGCGACCGCAGGGGCACAGTGCGACAAATCACCAGCAGCTACAACAATGGTGACTAGGAAAATGTGTCACAGCACAGCCTTCTGCTTATGGGCCTGCGTAGCCAACAACAGCCAGAGTTGTTATGCTAACTGCACGTCATCGCCAACAACGCATGAAATTGACCCAAGATCATCGAGACCATTGACTGTGGATGATTGGAAGAAAGTGGCCTGGTCTGACAAATCAATATTCCTGGTGCATCACGCCGATGGCCGGGCGCAGATATGCCGATTACCAACAGAAACTATGGCACCTGGATGCACTGCTAAGCGAACAGTGTTTTCTTGAGAATCTTTAGGCCCCATTATCCCAATAGCACAATCCCTGACAGTTGTCAGGTATCTGAACATCGTTGCAGACCAAGTACACTCTTTCATGGTAACTGTGTTGCTTGCCGGTGATGGCCATTACCAAGAGGATAATGTGCATGGCTTTATTGCATCAGATACATTTGTCAATTTACTCACAGCTGATTGGTCCACCAAACTAGAATAAAACTTGCTCCGGAGCAGGTTAGGTGTGTAACATAAGTTACCATGCGAATGAAACTGTCACGTTTAAGTTAGCTTTCATTTCATTTTCAAGGTCTTTTAGTTGTCATAGACATTCATTAACAAGCACACCCGTCTGTATTTAGTTAATCACGTCTATTTAAGTTCCTAATTTCTTTTCAGTCATTGTCCGATATTGTTTGTGCTATGCACACTCTTTCGTTTGTTTTTCATCAGATTTGGATTAAGCTACCTGTATTTACTTTGTTTAAATAAAGAACTCTTTTACTTTGTTATACAACGCTATTCTTCTTCTTCATCGGACTACACTTGACAGAATCACGGACCTGAAAAGAAGATGGATTTTGCAGCCAGGTTTATTGAAGTTTATAAAACAGTTAGCTCAAGTCCTTGATTTTGGTCAATAGCTGTGTTTTATTCACAATAAAACACAGCTATGACGGCTTTTGTGAAAATATATTGTACATTTTTTTTGGCTTTAATATTTGTATTGTGTGGTTACTGTTTTGTATTAAATCAATACAAAACACATGGTTTTGGTGAACGCTTCGTAATCTATATTCACATTCGATTTTTAAAGCAACACAATTCGTTTACAAATGAGACAAACCACAGATGCAGATTGCCCTGCAAATTTGTAAAGCAAAGAACGATGCTCTTTGATATATATATATAAATAAAAAAATGTCCCTGGCTAGGGACATTCTAAAATGCTTAATGTGAAAAATGCTTAACGTGGCTTAATGCACTAAGGCAGTGATATTAAAAGACCAAACTCCGTAAAACATCATAATAAACCATATTGTACAGCAAAGCAGTTTAGCCCAGAATATGAACGCAATTAGTTTAATTACACGTTTAGTGTTTTCCTTCCATCGAAAACCATTATAAAGAAAAAGCTTAATGTCACTTAATGTAGCCTACTAACTACCAATTTTTCTGTATAGTATGCTTAGTATATTGTTTACTAAGTTTGATATTTTAATGTCACTGTCTTGTACATTAAGCCACGTTAAGCGTTTTCTTTATGGGAGGAAAATGCTTAATTAAACGTGTTGCATTCATATTCAGGGCTCATCTGCTTTTCTGTACATAGTATGCTTTATTAGTATTGTGTTCACTAAGTTTGGTTTGTTAATAACACGGTCTCAGTTAGTTAAGCTTTTTCACATTTTCATGTTAAGCGTTTTAGAACGTCCCAGTGGCGACATAATTTTCAACTGATTAACATTGAATTTTTAGCTCTATTTGGGGGATTTAAGCTCTTCGCATCTGGCAACCACAAGCATGACTGCTGGTGGAGGCTTGTTACCAATGCAAGATAACGCAAATCCCAAAGAAAAAACACGTTTTAAGGATAAATAACGAGCGGGCCAATATCGTGATGATTATTTGTAATCAATCTTGAGAAGAAGATATCGTTATATTTAATGATGAGACAATAAAGTCTCTTTATTGGACAGGGGCTAACTATTACAGTCCCCTGGATTTACCGAACATGAAGAGAAGAAAAGAAACTGGTGAGATGCGGTTCTCCGATGTCTGCAGTGTGCTTACCCTCATCTGATGCCAGCGTTAACGGCCACTGCAGAGCCTGAGCACTCGCCCATGGCAGAGCTGGGGACCGCGCTGGCACCTGCCACTGACCCTGAGCCAATGTCAATGCCCGCAAAGGAGCCAGAGTATGCAGCCATGTCCGTCCCGGAACTGAAAGTTGCCCCCCAGTCTGACCAGGTGTGTAAGCTTTTGGGGCAGACCTGACCTGTTGAAAAGAGATGGTATCCATCCCTCCTGGGGTGGTGCCGCTCTTCTCTCTAGTAATTTGGCACATAGTCTTAAAGCTAAACCTTGACTAACTAGGGCCCAGGTCAGGAAGCAGACAGACTGGCTTACCCGACCGTCTGCTAGCTGTCTCGCGTCACAGAAGTCAGATAAATCCCAGCACATAGAGACTCTTTCACCTAGCTATTATCACATAGAGACTGTGTCTGTTCCACGAATTAGTAAATACAAAAAACCACCACAACTATCCAACGGTAAAAATTTAATTGAGGTCCAACAAATAAACAACAGATATAATACAGATGAACAAATGATAAAGCTCGGGCTGCTGAATATTCGATCCCTTTCCTCTAAAACGCTTATTGTTAATGATATGATTACAGATAATAATCTAGATGTGCTGTGTTTGACAGAAACCTGGCTAAAACCTGACGACTACATTACTTTAAATGAGTCCACCCCACAAGATTATTATTATAAACACGAGCCGCGTCTGAAAGGTAAAGGGGGAGGTGTTGCTGTAATTTATAATAATATCTTCAGTATTACTCAGAAGTCTAGTTTCAAATATAATTATTTTGAAGATTTGCTTTACGTAACGTTATGTAGTGAAATTGATAAATCCTGTTTAACATTTGTGTTGGCTACTGTATATAGGCCACCAGGGCACAATACACACTTTACCAGAGAATTTGCTGATTTTTTATCAGAGTTAGTACTGGCTACAGATAAAGTCCTAATTGTTGGTGATTTTAATATCCATGTAGACAATGAAAAAGACGCATTGGGATTGGCATTTAGAGACATTCTAAACTCTATTGGAGTTAGGCAACACGTATCAGGACCCACTCATTGCCGTAATCATACTCTAGACCTAATATTGTCACATGGAATAAATGTTGATACCGTTGAAATTCTTCAGCAGAGCGATGACATCTCAGATCATTACCTAGTATCATGTATACTTAATTTAGCAAAGGCTGCAAAGCCGTCCCCTCGCTTTAAATATGGCAGGACTATCACTGCTGAGACTAAAGATTTCTTTATAAATAAACTTCCTCATCAGTTTCATCTCCTCAGCATCCCAGATAGCCCAGAGGAACTTGATGTTGCAACAGAAACTATTGACTCTCTCTTTTCCAGCACTTTAGACACAGTTGCTCCTCTGCGCTTAAAGAAGATTAAAGAGAATAGTCCAACGCCGTTGTACAACGAGCACACCCGGGCCCTTAAAACAGCAGCCAGAAAAATGAAGCGCAGCTGGAAGAAAACAAAACTGGAAGTTTTTCACATTTCGTGGAAAGAGAGCATGATTTCATACAGTAAGGCCGTAAAAACTGCTAGATCTGCTTATTTCTCGACTCTCTTAGAAGAAAACAAACACAACCCTAGGTATTTATTCGATACAGTGGCTAAATTAACCAAAAATAAAGCTTCAACTTCTGATGTCTGCCAACAGCACAGCAGTAATGACTTTATGAACTTCTTTACTTGTAAGATTGATAATATTAGGAAAAAAATTATAACCATGCAGCCGTCTACTACTGTATCACATCAGACAGAGCATTGTAGTGTCACTGAGGAAAAATTACATTCATTCACTGCTATAGGAGAAGAAGAATTGGCTAAACTCGTTAAATCATCTAAATCAACAACATGTATGTTTAACCTATACCGACTAAATTACTAAAAGAGATGCTTCCAGAGGTCATAGATCCTCTTCTTAATATCATTAATTCATCCTTGACTTTAGGATATGTACCGAAAACTTTTAAGTTGGCTATTATTAAACCACTTATTAAAAAAACGCAACTTGACCCTACAGAATTAGTCAATTACAGGCCAATCTCAAATCTACCCTTTCTGTCAAAAATACTAGAAAAGGCAGTGTCCTCACAATTATGCTCCTTTTTAGAAAAAAATGGTATCTGTGAGGTTTTCCAGTCAGGATTTAGACCACATCATAGTACTGAGACTGCTCTCATTAGAGTTACAAATGATTTACTCTTATCATCCGATCCTGGTTGTATCTCTCTGTTAGTGTTACTCGATCTTAGCGCTGCATTCGATACCATCGACCACAACATTCTTTTGAATAGACTCGAAAATTATGTTGGTATTAGTGGAATTGCATTGGCATGGTTTAAATCATACTTATCTGACCATTTTCAGTTTGTAGCAGTAAATGAAGAGATGTCACACCGATCACAAGTTCAATATGGAGTACCGCAAGGCTCAGTGCTAGGACTGTTGCTTTTCACCCTGTACATGCTACCACTGGGAGATATCATTAGGAAGCATGGCGTTAGTTTTTATTGTTATGCTGATGATACTCAGCTCTATATTTCTTCACGCCCTGACGAAACTTACCAATTCACAAGATTAACGGAATGCATAGCTGATATAAAAAATTGGATGACTAGTAATTTCCTGCAACTTAATTCAGAAAAAACAGAATTTTTAATTATTGGACAAAAAAACTCCACATGTAGTAACCTAGAATACTGTCTAACACTTGATGGCTGCTCTGTCAAGTCCTCGTCGTCAGTTAGGAACCTGGGTGTGCTCTCATTTGAAAGCCACGTTTCTAGCATCTGTAAAACTGCATTCTACCATCTTAAAAACATCTAAATTACGGCATATGCTTTCAATGCAAAATGCTGAACAGTTAGTTCATGCGTTTATGACCTCAAGGCTAGATTATTGTAATGCTCTATTGGGTGGTTGCCCTGCTCGCTTAATAAATAAATTGCAGCTGGTCCAAAACGCAGCAGCTCGAGTTCGAGGAAGTATGACCATATTAGCCCGGTTCTGTCAACACTGCACTGACTCCCTATTAAACATCGCATACATTTTTAAAATCTTGCTAATTACTTACAAATCACTAAATGGTTTAGCTCCCCAGTACTTGAGCGAGCTCTTAATGCATTATACTCCATCACGTCTATTGCGGTCTCAAAACTCTGGCCAGTTGATAATACCTAGAATATCAAAATCAACTGCAGGCGGTCGATCCTTTTCCTATTTAGCACCCAAACTCTGGAACAGCCTTCCTAGCATTGTTCGGGAAGCAGACACACTCTGTCAGTTTAAATCTAGACTAAAAACGCATCTCTTTACTATGGCATACACATAAAACATTTTTAATTTATATTTTATTCAAATTGTTAGGCTGCATTAACTAGGTCAGCCGGAACGGGAACACTTCCCATAACACCTGATGTACTCGTTACATCATAAGAGGAATGGCATCTACGCTAATGTTAGTCTCTCTATTTATCCCGAGGTTTACTGCAGTCAGCCGGATCCGGGCCGTATCCAGATCAGATGGTGGACCAGCGCCCAGACATTACCAACGCATCCCTGAAATGTCTGCAGAGACCGTGTCAAATAGTCTACCCTCTGAAATTGCTCATCGACATGGCATCCTCAATGGATCCATCTCCGGCGTGATGACTCTGATATTTCGAATATTCCTATTTAATAATTGTTTAATCGACACACCATCCTCAATAAACCCGTCTGCGGCGTGATGCCTGATGGAGTTTTGGTTCCTTGCCACTGTCGCCTCTGGCTTTGCTCAGTTGGGGACACTAAACTTTCAAATAAATATCCAAATAAATGTAATTACTAAACTAAATTAACTATGTCAACTACATTACTTGAATATATATGATAATTGAAATGAGCTGAAGTCAAGTCAACTTTATTTATATAGCGCTTTTTACAATGCAGATTGTTTCAAAGCAGCTTCACAGTGTTAAACAGGAAAATAATGAACAGAATTTGATTCGGCTGTACAGCCGCTCTGGAGAAAACGGTGATGTCATCTAGCTCATTTCAATTATCATATATATTCAAGTAATGTAGTTGATATAATTTAGTTTAGTAATTAAATTTATTTGGATATTTATTTGAAAATTTTGTGTCCCCAACTGAGCAAGCCAGAGGCGACAGTGACAAGGAACCAAAACTCCATCAGGTGTCCTAATGGAGAAAAATAAACCTTGGGAGAAACCAGGCTCAGTCGGGGTGCCAGTTCTCCTCTGGCCAATTAACAAACAGTGTATGTTTATTATTTTGGCAGCCTTATAGGTCAGAAGTAATTTAAAGGCCTTTGCAGGTGTTTTGAGTTAATTAGCTGATTAGAGTGTGGCACCAGGTGTCTTCAATATTGAACCTTTTCACAATATTCTAGTTTTCTGAGACACTGAATTTGGGATTTTTCTTAGTTGTCAGTTATAATCATCAAAATTAAAATAAATAAACATTTGAAATATATCAGTCTGTGTGTAATGAATATAATATACAAGTTTCACTTTTTGAATGGAATTAGTGAAATAAATAAACTTTTTGATGATATTCTAATTATATGACCAGCACCTGTATAGGCAGGTCAGTTAACAGCACACAGGTTTAAAATTTGTAATTAAGACATGGTGGAAAACTTGTTTATCTTCCATTTTCAATGTGTATATCATAATGTATTCTCTTGAAAATTCTTTATTGTCAAATGTGTGTTGAATGTAAACCCTTAGGAATTTCACCATTCAATGTGAATTTATCCGAGAATATTCTTAAATAAGGAAATCTATTCAGTGATTGACACTTAAGACTGACACTTAAGATGTAGTCCTACACTTCACTTAAATTACGACTGAGACGCTTGATAACTAACTTTTAAGCGCAGCTTTAAGCCAAGAATTTTTTTACTCTTAAGTAAATTCTTAGCAGTGTTCTTATGAGTAATTCTCAGAGGCTTGATAAATACGGGCCCTGAAGTAGGTGCAGAAGGTCCTTAATCTGGAACACGCAGACGAAGAAACCTTAAAGTGAAGGTTTGCTCTCCTGAGCTTATCCTTGTTGCAAATGTCTCTAAATGTGTCTTCTGCCTCTCTAGGCCAGACACTCAGGACTTGGTCAATCAGCTTTGGTCTCTCCAGCATGGAGACTTGGGACGTGCTGTAGTCGTCACTGTCTCGCTGGACTAAAACTCTGAACATAGTGTTTGTTGTGTCTCTTTCCTCACAGGCTGAAGGCTCAGAACATGGTCTTATCTGTTGCTGCCTCACAAGCTGTAGACTCAGATCCTCGGATCTTTTGTTGTCGCTCTGGAATAACCAGAGGCTCAGAATGTTACGGTGTATCTGTTATGTCTCATCCTTGGTGGATAGACTCAGAACTTGGTGAACTGTTTGTCTCTCTCTCGAGGGGAGACTCAGAACTTGGTGATCTGTTTCAGTCTCATCCTTGCAGGACAGACTCAGAACAAGGAGTGTCTGTTGAAAGGGTACCTTTATCCCTTTACGATGAGGAGGAGATTGCAATTTGGTGCTTCTCCATTCCAGTGTTGCGATTGGCTGTTGGCATCAGAGGGGGCACACAGTGTGGCCCACCCTTCTTTCCCCTGTGGAACTCATTTGCATACTATACACAGTTAGAAGTTTACTAATGCATTTATCACTTTCCAAACCACCATCAGAATACCCGTGGCAATATTCTAATCAAAAAGACATGGAAAAAGATTGAACTGTCATGTGTTCATTCATTTGTTCATTAACAGCTGAATTTGTGTAAGATGTTGCATTAAAAATAGCTGTCACTGAGAATACTTATTTCTCTGAATAAGTATGAAATGGATGTGTGTAGTTTACATCAGTCTTAAGGTTTCCAAACATAGTAATGAATGGATTTAGATGGATCATTGTGGTCTTTCTTTGTTTCATCCACTACTGCTGAGGTCCTGTGGAATTTTTATGGCAAAGAAAAAACACCTTTTATACTTACTGTGTGAACACCTTTTGCAATAACTGTTTTAAATGTATTTATTTTCTAAATGGTCTCATTATTTGACAATGGAATTGTATTTATTATTTCTAAATATTTCTTCTTTAAAAGTACAAAACATTTCTAACCAGGAACATTAAGATCAGTTAAGAAGGATCTGAAACCATAATTGAAAAATGCTAAATTCCCATCCTTACCCATGGGGACCTTTACACCTGATCCAACATTTTCTGCAATCTCTACACTCTTAGAAAAAAAAAAAGTACAAAATTGTACCTTTTAAGGTACAAGTGGCCTTAACTGGGGTGGTACCCTTAAGGGTACATTTTTGTACCTCTAAGTAGAGGAAAACAATGGTATAATTGTCCCCTAAGGACCAGTTGTGTACCTTTAAAGGTACAGTTATATGTTTTGTTCCCCAAGGAACAAAATTGTACCTCCACTGTACCTTTTTATAGAGTGTAGGCTCTAATTTTTCGACCATAATCATCTTTCACTCTTGAGTTAAGACATGACACCAGACCACAGCTGCCTCTTATTTGCTAGATTTGCTCTATGATGTTTCTGTGCCTCACAGTTTATGTTGTTTGCTATATCATGTCGGATGAGGTCTACTTTCGTTTCGTTGATAATGTCATTGCAGCACTTCTGATGGTCTTGTCACAAGAGTCTTTGAATGTCTTCTGAAAGGTACTACAGGGACTGTTTGGCATAAATGCCAAGACTGAATGTGCCCAACATGCACTGAGGACAGCTGCCATAGGCAGCTAACTAGCCCATGACAAGCCCCAATGGGGTCTATTTCTACCTGTCAGCTGTCTTTGCTCACCTGTCTAATGAAACACATAATATATTCAAGCACCTTTGTTGTTTCCATGGTTTCTACAAAATAAAACCTGAAATTGAGGGTATGACATCATTGATAGGTAACGCATGGACATGGTCCGTATCCTGGTTAAAATTTCTCTGGATTTAAACATGCTTGGAAACATTTGAGATAATGTAAGTACACAAGTCAACAAAATATATAACATTGTTCTAGTGGTTTTTGGATATGTTTTGGACATATTGTGCCTTTAAATTCAAAGAGACAAGATAGTCTATGCATGACCTGTCATTTTATTTTAATCCAAAATGAGGTGATTTAAACATTATGAAGCGCTAACACTCTCGGTTAATGTATGTTTCATTCAAACTCGAAGCCGGAGGGCGCTCTCTCACAGAAAGTCCTAAATGGATTCCTAGAAGTAATAACTCCCAGGAAATCCTTTATATGGACAAAGGCATTCAGCCATTCACTGTAGCAGCAGCTGAATAAAAAGAAACGTTCTGACTGATGAAACATGAAGACAATAAATACACAATTGCAACAATATACATGATTTATTTATATTTTTCAAGCCATCTCAAGGTAAAAAAAAAAAAAAAAAAAAAGTAGGCTATATTTTAAACGATTAAACAATTTTAGTGATTTGTGTTTTGTCTGTCATTAGAACGGTAGCATTTTTAAAAATTAACTTACAAAGGTTATTGTAGCTATGTGGGTGCTCACTGCCGTTTTATATATTTGCCAACCCGATAACCTATCTCTGCATATTCATAGCACGAGTTCATACTTTCATTTGGCATGCTCTTAATATGCAAAAGTCATCTTTTACATGATACACAATGGCACACTGCTCTTCCCATACAACGTGTATAAATAGGAAGAATTGGCTATAAATGTCCAAATCATCTACGTGATTAAATTTTCAACTTCATGCCTGCTGAGAAGAGAACTTCTTCGGTTACACGCAATGGAAGAACTGCCCATCAAGCACCATAGAGGATGAATAAGAAACCACACAAACTTCATTTGCTAGTATAAACATCAACAGCGGCAGATTTGAATGTAGATTTCTACTGTATATGTCAGTACAGGCTTCTGTAAACTTCTACAGCAACGGTTGTCCTGACTCACAAGGTGCGTGCAGCTAGGCAAGCTCAAATCCGATACAAAGCTGCTCGAATCAGAATTTGTTTACAGTGAGAATGGCAAAGGGAAACAGAAATCAGGTAAATATTACCTGACTTCCACTAGAGGAGAAATAATATCACAGCGCTTACAAGAAACAATTAAGGTCGGGTGTGGTCAATTATTAAATAAAATGTATTTTCAGAATATGCTTTTATTTTATTCTTAAACTAAAGTTTTGCAAGCAAAATCATAATACTAATACTAAATCCCTTTTTTGGTTTAAAAAATAATAAAATTATATTTAACTGGTTATCGCGTATCAGATGCATGCAAAAAGTGTGTATCAGATACATGTAAAAGTGGATTTTTGCGTATAAATAGTGTTGTGACTTTGTATCACTGTCCACAAGGGGACATGATATGTGGGAACCTATAGACCCCTTCACGGTTCACGTCACAGAAAAATGTGTGGTTCGCAGTGCGCATGTCGGGGTCAGAAATTTCATTCCATCCCATTGAGTTGTGTTAACCAGGGAATTTCTTGTCAAGAAAAAAATGCCTACTTGTTGCGTCGTGAACTGAGAAAATCGCACCAGTTATGGAGTCAAGTTTTTCATGATTCTTGCAGGATCTCATCCGTTTAAAAAAAAAATTGACGACATCTGTGGCTGCAAGCTATTAAACGGGCAGACTGGGATAATGCTACTACGATCAAAGAGGCTCGTGTTTGTAGAGGCTCAAAATAGAAGAATAATTTAAGCTATAAACCATATAATTACAATATAAATAGAAAAAAAACAATTTAAATAACAACAGAGCTGAAAATAACACTTAGAGAAGATATCTAAAAAGAAACTCAAAAGGGATTGATCATTCGTGTTTTTATTTCATTGTTATAGTAATTTACTTTATTTACATTAATTTAATCTTGCACAAACAATATAAATTGGTACGTTTCTAGTCATTGTCTGTTTTATATGTGCCTTATAAATATAGCGAACCTAAGCTACTGGTCCATGGTGCTCTGAAATTCAGTGACTAAGCCGAGGTAAAAAGAGTAAAGTGTTAGAAAAAGTGGTAGTAGTTAGCCGCAGGCTAGCGCCAACATTGTGACAACAACGGTAGAGTTAAGCCATGGTAAGTAAACAAAATGTTTTCTGTAAACTGTAGACTGATTTAATAATTGTGACCTGTGGCATGCTACAGACTTAACAGACTAGCTTTATATTAGCGCTTTCACTATGACAACAGTAGATTGCGTTGTTTTTCTGACCCCATGCTGCGCGATGTTTACAAACATTGAAGGGGTCTTAAAAGGGTGTAGAAGAAGAGTGAATGGAAGAACCATGTGGCATCTTGACATTGTTTGTTGGCTACCCCTGACTTTAATAAATTGTTGAAAAGGACTTTCTGAAATCTTGGATTCTTGATGCTTCCCAGGGCTTAAAAGACTACAAAATTGGCGACGAGGATGGGATATCCTTTTGGAGCATGAACTGGACTTACCCATGAATTACTCACCCAATCTCCCTGTTTGAAGTTAGGAGTACGAGCTCTTCGCCTAGATACGTTTTCATGTTCTTTTGTGACAGATACTTTTTGACTCACAGAAGCATTCTATGTTTAGATGAGTTCACATTTTCCTACCACAAAGTAACTCAAATGGAGACAATCCAGTAGTAGAGTGCGGAGTAGCACAGTAAATTTGAAGAAATTGTTTTACTGGTTGTTCCATGGCTTTCCAGACACAGTCACAGATTGAATACAATTTTGAATACACGATGGAATCTCTCAATGGCACCATTTGCAGCTGGATGATACACTGATATTTGTTGAATGTCTCTGTTTTTCAGAAATTCAGCAAACTCCACTGACCAAAATTGATGTCCAATATTAAAAATAAGGTACTGAGGATTTCCAAATCGACTAAAACTGATGTCAAGATGAGTGATCGAAGAGGTAAATGCCACTTTTGGCCATTTACTGTGCTAATCAATCAACGTCATTATATAATGACAGTTCCAAGTAGCAGTTTCAAATGAGCCTACTATATCAACAGCTACTTTCTCCCAAGGCCCAGAGGGAAAGGTACAGGTTGCAGAGGTGCAGCAGAAAAGATAGCAGTCTTATCAGAAGAGACACAAACTTGACAGTTTTTTGTTTGTTCGTTGACCAAACAATCAATACCTACTCAATAAAAGGGTAGTTTTGGGTGCTGAGTTTTAGTGTTACAACCATACCCGGTCTCCCCTACAAAAGGACTATGTATTCAGACGGTTACGTCTTGTTGTTCCTGTTTCTCTGAGACACATTTTGGTGAATCAGGCACACGAAGGTCATCAAGGAATAGTGCATACAAAGCAGCACCTCTAGGCAGCACCTACAGATCACTACTGGTGGCCACCAGTAGTGATCTGTAGGTGCTGCTTTGTATGCACTATTCCTTGATGACTATTCTTGATGACCTTGTAACACATACTGGGGTAAGTTGTAACAGGTAGACAAAATGCAAAAAACTAAGGGTACTCCAAGTGATATGCCACAAGTTTTATTTTAAATGAATGGCTGCAACATTAAAATATATGTGAATATGGCGTGTGTATGTGCATATTGTGTGTGTTTGTGCATGCACACGTGTGCATTTGTTTGTGCATGTCTGTATGTGCACATTCATATGTGTGTGTGTGAGCGAGAGCAAGAGCTAATTAACAAACATGGGCATTTTGTAGAATTATTAAAATTACAAAAATGTTCTTAGTTGCATGTAAGTGGATGGTTGTTTCAAAACACGTGTTACAACTCACCCCGCCACTGTCACCCATTGTTTAGCTAGATATATTAGCATGGTGCTTTGAAATTAGCAGGAGGTTGATACACCATTCTTTACTAGAGAAACTAAACTTTGACCTGGAAGTAGATCTTTATCCACAGCAATTGATAAAGAAGGCCAACCATGATCATTTTTTGTCAAGTCAATTCTGAACATGATGCAGAGGCAAACTCAATTGGAGATACAGCAAACATCTCAAAAGACAAGAATGCAACAAATTCAGGTTCCGCATCAGAAAGGTCATCTACAGAAGCAGGCAAAGGTAATCGAGACAGACAATCAGCAGTATGATTTGTGGAACCAGAACTGTAAATCCCTTCATAGTTGAAACATAAGAGTCATGCTGCCCAGTGTGCAATTCTCATTCCAACACGAGCTGTACCATTGGAAGAAAGAAGCACTGTTAAAGCTTGATGATCAGTATGCAGGAGAAATGTTTGACCCTAAAAGGTAAACTCTCCTTTTTTCAACACAACACAAACACGTTCAAACTATGAGGTACACAGTGCAGACACACTCAAATTACAGACACAAACAAGAAACCTCTCAGAAAGCTTTCATCTGCTGTATCTCATCCATAAATTCTTATTAAAACTCCAAGTCTGCTCTAAAAAACTTGATTTAGGAGTGCATTGAAAAATTGAGACATCTGAGTCCATTTACTGTCAAACAAAAGAGTTTGGTTTATTTGGTTGGTGTGAAAGAGGTTTGCCAAACTGCTGTTGATATGACTTAATTTATGTAACTAAAGAATGCTAACTACACTAACATTACCATGATCTAGTCTTTTCCACACACATGCACACTATTTAAAAACTTGTAAGAACAGGGACACTGACAGCAAAAGGGAGCCATGAAAAGGTAATGTCTGTGTTTAGCTTCCTCTCTTCACAGACCTCTCGAAATATTCATACTGTTGAGCACTGAGAGGGCACAGGAAGCCATTGGCGCTGGATATTGTGGTAATTAATCCTGTATCAAACAGGCAATGCTAAAACTATGCATTCTCTCTGAACCCATAGATTAAATACGCAACAAGGAGCTCGATTTGCATAAGAAATCAGCACAAAATAAAATAGTTTGCATGTGCAATTCCAATAGTTTTATTAGTGCTTTTGATGGCAGTGAAGCTAATGCTAATGAATTCAAGCTAGGGCTGCAGAGTAAGTTGTTTTCCTTTCAAGTGCATTCAATCCTTTTTGAAATGCATGTGGCCTGAAGTGCTGACATATAGTTTTAGAAATCCTTGCAAGCCCCCCAAAACAGCCTATTAAAAAGAAAAGGAATAGAGAGTTAAAGGATTGGAACACAATGACAAAGTATTTTTAGTACTAATTTAACTCACTCCTAAGCTAAAAAAAAAAAAATCACATTGTCTTCTATGCATGCATTACGTACAATTATCAGAAGATTGCCTTTGTGAATGTTATAATTTTAGTGTTACTCAGTAAAAATAACTCAACGCTGCTCATTACAAAATGATGGGTAATTTATGCATGTCTAAGCTCATTGCTGTAAAGTCTCACATGTAATAATCTGGAAGCTCAGAGGACAGATTTCAGAGATAACACCACTGCATTTATTCATTTAACAGCTTGCTATAAAGTCCTGCCAATGGACTCTCATATCAAAGGTTTCCTGAGCCGCACACGTGAGGATACTTGTGGAAGAACATAACAATAACACATTACTCCAGTCACAATAGATATTGCACAAGACATGAATGATAATGCTGTCATCAACTGGATATTTGTAATGCACTGCACTGCATTTCATTAGTGAGGTGCAATACTTGCTCATTTATAAGTTTACAATAAATATAATATCACGCAGTAAACACATTCTCATCTAGGGTTGTACGGCATTCAGAATTAAATTTGAGAGTGCATTTTTTTATTTGAATTGAGACAGAATTGCAATTCGAATTTGCCTGTAAAGAATTAGAATGAACATGAAATTGAAAGAAAAACTGTATTCAAATTATAATTCTATATTTGAATTATTGAAAATATGGTTTAAAAGCTGTAAAGTCCCCAAAGTTTTTTGGCTTTTAGTATGAATATGTTAGCCTTACTGTTATCTAAGCTAGTCTGCTCCAAAACAATGGGGGGGAAAAAAATCACATTTAAAAGATATAAGCATTCAAATGACAAATGATTTTGATGACATCACTCTGCACTTCAGCTTCTCATCAGATTTTCTGTCCAATCAAATGCTCTCTAGAATCTAAAGCATCCCACCCCCTACATTATAAATAGACGCTGAAGCTGCGGAAATCGGTCACCTGTTCACACATTTACTATTTTCTACACGGTGAATGGCACAACGTGCACTATATAGGGGGTAGGGAACAATTCAGACCGTTTAAATATGCTTTCCATTGGGGCGAATGAAGTCTGGTTTCACATTATTGTCACGTGAACTGTGCGCACACACACAGTCTGCTCCAGTCCAAAGACACTATAGCACTGAGTGGATCATATGCACGAGTCGGCGCATACCAGAAAACATATCGGACCCATTTGAATTCTGCACATAATGCTATATTTTAAAGTGACATGAATGAGATTTTGAGGAGAAATAATTAGAGATTAGGAGGAAACTGCAGCTTTACTGAGCTCAATGGTTCTGGCCTGTGATATAAACGAAACGCTATTGGCTGTTTTAAAAAAGACGAGGAGCTGTTCAATATGTGGAAATTGCATTAAATAATGCTATGGGTTTCAAGGCACTTCAATGGGCCTTTAAAGTTTGATAGGTTGTACGGATAGGTAACATTTCTTCATAGAAGCCATTTTAATTTTTAACTTCAACAAACAAAGCACAAAAGGTGTGGTCACAAAATTGATTTCAATCTAGAGATTCAATATCAAGAATTTCTTTTGATGATTTCAACTGAAATCGTTAGTGCTTTTCCATCACACCAAATGGTTTTCACTGAAACATGCCATTCCATAACCAATCTGTAATCAGTGAAATCAGGTGGTTTGTAACCAGACCATAACAAATGCTACTGGTACTATTACACACCATTCTCAGAACCATTCGGCCCAATTAGGGAAAAACACATAAAAAAAATTGCCATTTAGTTACACCATGAGAATTGTCTGTAAGTATTTAGTCTTAAAAACTGCAGCTGTGGAGGAAATCCTTAATGGTGACTGCACTTCCAAACTGATAATTTCACTCTCCAGTTCACATATATTTAGCTTCACGTTGAGTGAGTGCTGGACACTAAGACACACCACCACATTTTGTTCCACTGTCTCCCTTTCCCTCCATCTAATTAATGTAGCCCTGTTGGACTAAAAGACTATTGCCAAGGTTCTTTATCCTCATCCATTTAAGGGCATCTGAAGTTAGAAGAATCAAGCTGGCAGATGTTGTCTCTTGAGAGCCATTAGTGTATTCAACTTAGTGAGAACATGATTAAAGGCTCTTTCAATGGCCACATGAAAAGCCATATGCTGCTGGTCAGATGACAGTCAAGCGTTGTCCTCCCATCTCCCTCTTTTTAATTACATATTTTTCAAATTCACACTTACAAATAATCAGATAAAGTAAAAGAGTTGTCCGAGGAGAGGGCTCCGAGCTTGGTTTTTTGGCCTGAACCCAGAGTACTCCCCCCGTATCCCTGTCTGTGATAGAAACCAGCCAAGAGTGAGGAGTCGGTGTGGCAGAGGGATGCTGAAAACTGTCTAGGAACTAGGTGAGTCAGCTGCATATATATACATAGGCCTCCTCTCGTGCTGATTGGATAGATCATTTGAAGGTGTTCCTGCCAAACTTTGTTAGCCCCCTGGTGTCTGAGGAGTTCCCTTTCGATACAGTTCACTTGCATCACTAACACTTATGGGGAAAACTACTATTTTCTCAGAATCCTAAATCCTAATTGGTTCACGTCTGTGCTTTTCACAGACAAATGGCATTTCAGCTTGACAAAAGGGGCGGGGTTGGCTGCCTATTTTAGCCACGCAGAAATACTGAATCGTCAGAATCTTTCTCCTTCTGCATGAAGCTGAACCTCTCGTGCCAAAGCGGAGGCCTTTTTGAGCAGCTGTGTTTGCTGCACCTATGCGAAACGAATGACTGGAAAAGTGGTCTGCTGGGATGCCAGATTGAATCAGAATAGATTTGAGGTGTTTTTGGAACCAGAATCATGTGACTGGGCGACTGGAGTGATCTGGGAAGAGTGGGTTGGATGGGAATTTAGCCTGTGAGCTTCTAAAATGTAGTTAGTAGGTAGGTAGGCTTGGTATGGCTGAATTGGTGATGGGAGGTTAAAAAAAAGTAAATGAAATGGCCTTTTCGTTTGGTCAGTCTTTCTTTGTTTGATGAAGTATGAGATGGTTTTCGCCATCTAGCACTGATAAATCTGTAATTGTGGGGTTGAAATTGGATGTGATAGCGAGTTCTGAGCATCTGAGAAAACTAAAAAAAAGGCCAATATAAGGCTGTGTTCACACTTGACGTCTTTTTTGACAAGAAAAAGTTGACAAGAGCGCTCTTTTAGTATAAAAAAAAGCTGGCAGCGTTTGGTTCAAAATAGCAGCCGAGGGCGTCTTTTGTTGCTATAACAACAGCTGCAACGTCAATAGCGGATGAGAAACCCAGCGTAATTTAAAAATACTACTGTTAATGTGTGACGAAATGTAGTTAAGACTTTTTCAGGTGAGAATGTACTTTATAAAGAGTGCGCCTATTTGAATATTTTATATGGCGTTTTTGAGATCCAGTCGACCACTGGGTGCTCAGCGCTCGTTAACCCCGCCGAGAGCAGCCTTTCCTCGGCTAGTCCTTCTGACGTTTACTGCTGGCTCTGATGTCTCTGTAGTGGTTAAACATGTGATACGATCTTGTGTATATCTAACGGGCGATCTTTGGTCTTATGAATTTATAATTTGTTCCCTGGCAAATCATTTTGGCTGAGGGCAAAGTGAAGTTTAGGCTATTTAACTTTACCGTTGTAGCCTACTAGTGCTGACTTTGTATGTTTGACTGGATTGTTTGCTTTATTTCTTGTATAGCTTCTTATACCTTTTACTTTTATAATGGCTATTATTGATCATACATAAACTTACATTTAACAAAAAGAGACTGGGTTGTGTTTTATGTCATATTTAATTTTATTACAGTGATAATCATATATGCACACTTGTCTGAACCACATATTAATATTATGTTTAATATTGTTTTAAATGTAAACGAAAAGATGCAGGGTTGTGTTTTATGACATATTTCGTTTTATTGTAGACTAAAATATACATACAGAGATGACAGGTGTCATGACACCGGCACCAGGTCTTGCTACTCGCTTGTCATTGGTCAGGTGTCAAAAAGACACTTGACGTAGGGCATTTTTATCAGAAAAGTTAAACTTTTTTCAACTTGAAAAGACGTGCTGAGCTGCAGAAAAAGACGCGCTGAGCTGCAGGAAAAGATGTCGGCGTTGGCGTTTAAAAAAGCGCTCACAACTTTTTTTAAAACATGGATTACTCCATAGGATTATAATGTAAAACAGATGCTGGCAGCTTAAAAAAAGACATCAAGTGTAAACACGGCCTAAACATTGCATTGAGTGTTCGGGCAGTATTAATGGAGTGGTAGCCTATGCGGAGAGAGGAGATACATTTGGTGAGTATGTCTAAAGTTATGGGTTGTCTGGCGTCTGTGGGAGTTCTTTGGATGCCTTTGATGAGAAGGGATGTTTGTGAATTTGTTATTTCGTCGGAGGGTGAACCTCAAAAAAGCTTATGAAAAAAATTGGATTCCATTTAAGGAACGCCTAAATGGAGCCAGCTTGGAGGTTCTAAACCCCCTGGGGTCGCCGAACGAGGCGGCACGTTTTTTTGGTGGATTTTTTCCACATAGCAGTAAAATTTACTTAAAATACTCCATCGTACTCTAAGTAATACATTATTAGAAACTGTAAAGGGTCTACTTTTATTTGTACACATTCACAATAACAACAATACTTTGTGCTTTTGTAAAATAAAGCTTTCTGCCGTCTCAGTCTCTATGAACTTTTTTCACAAAAATCACAAAAATGAACCAAAGACAACAAGATAAAAAAAGCAGGTATTTTAACGTCTTCAGTGGTGCAGTCAGTAAAGCGTAAGGCTTAAGGATTGACGAGATTGACCTGGGTTCGAATCCGCCTTTTGCCGAGCTCGCTCTTTTCCCTTTTCCCATCACATATCACATCGGAAAGGCATTTACTTTCAATAAAAATTAAGAAAATGTAGCCTGACAAGCAAGACCCACATCAAGATATTGGGTCTGGGAACACACCATTGGCAGGGCTCAATCCGAGGGGCGGGATAAACGGTTGTCTTTCAAATTCCCTCTGCCCGCAATAGAATAGCGCTACAACCAACCAGAGCAACGAAGAAGGTGAAGCGGAGCTAGTTGATAGATTAAACTTTTGCCGTATCCGGTTGGCGTATCCAGTTTAGCCTAGAAATCTAGATGACCCTGGCTGCAAATTACATTTCCTGCCGATAGGGTGCATCTAGATTTCTAGGCTAAAGAAAATGTTCTAAAAGTGGAAATAAAGTGCCCAACGAAATGTTTAATAATAATAAAAGCATTTATTGGGTAGGGTTAGGGGTAGGTGTAGGGAGGGCTTTTTATCCCATTAAGGCAGCATCCATTTAATAATTTTAATAAATATAATAATTTACACTGTTATTATTGCATCCTGTTATTTGTACAACAATACTGAGGTGCAAATAGTAGCCTATGTAGCTGTCAAAATAAAGTATAAATTGCATGTAATTACTATTTACACATATTGCAAAGAACTGCTACTTTTACCACTTAAATAGAATCTAGTTGCTATTTACACTTGGTGTAAATAGCATCTATCACTATTTGCACTTAATGTAAATAGCAATTATCGCTAAGAATATATATTATTTTCACTGAGTGTAAATAGCATCTATCGCTATTTGCACTTATTGTAAATAGCATCTATTGTAAATAGCACTTTTTTAAAATAAATAGCTGCCTTATTTTTAATGTGACCACACCCATGCAAGCTATTTACTCGGTAATCGTCCACGTGAGGCATGCAAACCTGTAAATGCCCCTTGATAAACAAGGAATCAAGCTACATCATTCCTCTGCTTTTCATCATGTTTGGAAGACGACGTGTTGCAAGCGTTTAATTTACCTCAAAAGAAGAAAACGATGGACAGCTTGATCCAATGGAGGATTGAGTAAGTCATTTTTTATCTCACTTACATTAATTAACGTATTATTTTTACATAAACTTTTTAGTTTAACTATTGCCAGATTAAATGTGTGAAATCGACGGAACCATGTTGAAATATGAAATATTTAGGCAGGTAGGCAATCTCTCAATGTGTAACACGCGCTCATCAGAAGTATACAGTATTAGCTGAATGCTTGACTCTATGCCAACAGGTAGTAACTAGTCTTTTGTTCAATACACTGAGCCAGATCAATAGGCCAATCAGAAGATACAAAGCTCGAAGGAGGCAAAGCACACACAAGTTTGAGGTTTTTAGATTTTGTTCTTTTGGCTGTTATGTATTTTTCTTTTTGATTGAAGTGTTGATGTGATGAACAGTAAATGATAAATGACAAAGATAAACCAAATTAAATGTCAAACTTAACAAAAAAAAAAGGGAAAAAAAATACAATATGATCAACTATAATCAAATTCTTATTTGAAAGAAATTGATAAACCCAAAAAACAAGTAAAATAAATTCTTCAACAAAACCTTTTCTTTCTTGACTCTTTGGTTGGTAAATTCCCTTTTATTTGTATTTTTATTTTCTAGCTTAGGTTTGAAATTATTGGTTTTTCTAATTTAAATATGCCTATTTGTTGTAGATTAATACGTTTAATTTCGGTCCAAATTCAGTCTGGGGGGGCTTGCCATCTTTCTTTTCTCTCAGCGTGGCTTGATGAATCCTCACCATGCATGTAAAATCACAGCAGAAAATCCAAACTTCTACACATACAACAAAAACTGGCCTGTACACACAGGATAACATTTTTAGAAACTCATTTTTAACTCTGTTTCAACAGTATTCAATCTTCACATGTATGAAAATAAATCCACAACTCACCGATTCATTTGAACTGTGGTTTTGCTAATCTTTTATCCAGATTACACCACGAACTATAGCGATGACTTCACTAACTCGATGCTCCGGAGAAACTAAATTATTATAGAAAAAGGAGTGACCGTTCCATTGTTTATGGAAGGTTATCCATAAACTGAGCGCGTTGCAGCACAAAGATTTAGGGAGATTTTGTCCTCTAGTGCGTGAATTGAAGACGTGAGGGAGAAGAGATGTGAGGGAGGACGATTGGAATCCCGAGCTCATCGAAAGCCTTTTGGACTTTAGAAGTGATGTCGACTTTGGTGAGCCAATCACCACGACCAGTGTTTTATTGCTTGATCAATTTTGTGGTAATGAAGAGAATATTCTCAGAGAGAGATAAGGCTGTTTATGCTTGGGAAAGGGGAATTGTGTTTGTTTTGCTTTTCTCGGAAGCCTGGCTTCCTTTGTTTTGTTGCACTTTTCTTTAGCAATGATTGTCTTTTGTTGAAGATCTATGACTCCTTGCTTTTTGCCACCTCTGCTCTTGGATTCATTAATTGGGGAGTTAGCTCAATCAGTAAACTTTAAACACAAGAGATCTGGGTTTGATCCCCACCTAGAACAGTCTTCTTACATCCTGTGAGATCTCTTCTAAAACATTAAAAGAGACCATTGTGAGAGTGTTAGAGAAGCAGGAGACATCTCCATTTGATGTTCATTTATGTCTTTCTAGTGTGTTTGGAAAATGTGCTGCATATAGAATGCTGGGCATTGAAGATAAATTTAAGCTAATAACCCTTAATATTCTGAAATGTATAATGGTTTTCAAATGATAGTTTCTGTATTTACAATATTAGGAATATAATTTTTTTATATAAAATGAAGACATCTGAAGACAAAGCTGATACCTAAATGAGACATATAAGAGAATCACTACTTAGTATCCTGAGCTCAGAGAAACCTCTGTCAGAGCCATAGCCTTGTGGGCAGCACATCAACATTGAGACATAGCTGCACCTCAGACATCATGAGTTTGAGTCCCAGCTAAAAGTACTTTCCTGCTTCTGTTCCCTTCTTGCCTCCTCCATTGTTTCCTATCTCTCCTCCTACTGTCCTATCCATTAAAAGTTGAAAAATCAAAGTGAAAAACCCCAATGTCAAAAAAAAGAAATAAAAAAATAAAAAAAGAGCAACCTCTGCAAGACAATAAAGGGATCTCACATTTCTCACAGCCCATTTTCTCCTAAGGAAATTTAGGAGAAACATCTGAGACACTGACTGGAGATTATCACAAATAATACTTGTGGGGAGGCTTTCCACGGCGGGTTTGAAACTGGGTTTGTTCAAGACCAGAGAGCAGATATTTAGTAAAGTTAGCATCAGGGTTGTAAGACAATTTGGCAGACAAACGAGAAATATTCACAGGAGTTGACAAGTAATTTGTTTAATCTTTATTTAGAGATCTTTTTACATGGCAAAATCTGCAAATGTGCATGAAATGGCAACGCTGTCTTGAGCATCTCCCTTAAGTTAAATTAATTGCAGACCTGACTGCTGGAAGTGAAATAAGTGTTTCTCCTTTTAAATCCGTAGCTGAGGAGTCAAAGTTGGTGTTTGCTGGCTGTGGGACATAACTAGTTGACTTTACCAAGGATGAATCTGGGCAAGGGGGAATTGAAGGGCTAATCAGAGGGCAAGCTGTGGTGGAGTGGGCAAATGATCTACAGGCCATGCAGTAAAGGTTACGACAGCCCAAGAACACTGTTGTGAAGATCTGTGTCTAGTTCACCCTAGTAAGGGCACTGGGCAAACATAGATGGCATATTTTGCTGAGAACAGCTTGTGGTAAGTATAAAAGTGAGTTCCTCCGTAGGATGGTGCAAGCTCTGCAATTATTTTGAGATAATCATTCAGTTTCCTGATAATCATCACCGTCTCCTGTGGGGAAGTGCAGCGCTAATTTTGCACTGTAGCGAATGAAGGCAATGTAAAATTCAGAGAAAGAAAGAATGCGGGATGGATTATGGGCTGAATTCTTTAAGGTAACTGCAAAGTCTCCACAGGCAATTTGCCGATTTGAAACAGAAATGAGGAATCAGTGAATCGATGTCCGACAGGGGGCGGTTGCAAGGCGATAGCGTTTAGTGGGATGACAATTGTGTAGCGGAAAAGAGAGTAAAAGGAGATTTAGTTTGGGGTAGAGTGTTAGGAGGAAGAAAGGCCGGGATAAGGCCGCTTGTGGAGGCAACCTCACGCTTGGGTCAGCCCCTGCAGCCTGGGGAGTAAAAGGGAGAGTCTTCACACAGTCTTTGTGTCTTTGTAACGTTTCTTTGGGAGACCTTGACTCCTGTGGCCTTGAGACATATAGAGAATCTGACATGGGATACAGGAACTGTCCATACTGTATGTATAACATTGCTTGTCCAACGAAGCCGGGCCTTCATGATCATGGCCTTGATACTGACCAGGCCGCCTCTGTCCAAAACCTCTAGATTTGTCACTTTGTCCTGCTATTTGATGCCCATGATTAATCTTAGAGATCTCTGATGGAATTTCTCAAGCTGTTTCTGGTGCTTTCCGAACATTGTCTAGGTCTCACAGTCATAGAAGACTAGTGAGCATGACTACCCTGTGTACATAATGATCTTATAGCGATATAGCGCAAATAGCGATAAATGCCAGCTAGGTGTTCTGGTGGAGCAGGACTTGTATGCAGATCGATCTCTAAGTGTGCCATTAAGGTACAGTCATAAACAAAGAGTCAAAAAAGGATCAGCCAGTCGATTGTCTTAGATTTGGTATTCAGCCTCCTGAGATCAAAGAGAGCCATCGCGTCTGTATCGCAATTACACTCGAATCCCTGTAGAGCATGTGTCAGAACACAGGTGAAGAAAAGGTTGAAAAGGATAGGAGCAAGCATCTTTGCACATCTTTGCTTCACTCCGTTTGAAATGTAAAATGGGAGTAAAGCATCTCCATTGGAGGCCCATCATTCTGTACTAAAAGAGACTGATCAGGTTTGTAACCTTTCTGGGGCATCTAAACTTTGCAAGAACGATCCACAGCACTTCTGTTTTCCATGGCAAAAGTCTTTGTAAGATGATAAAAATGTGCATATGCAGCTCGGTGCATTATTTTCTGGATCTGACTGTGAAGATATTGTAGACGATGCTATGGTCAGGTCTGAATCCCAACTGAGCCTCTGGCAAGGACTTCTCTGAGATGGACTAGATCAACCAATTAAGTATAATTCTTGCAAGGACTTTTCCAGCAATTGACAGAAGTGAGATGCCTCTGTGAGTTGCCATAGTCTGCTTTGCTGCCCTTATTCTTAAAGATGGTTACCATTGTGACATGAATTATTGTGGCATGATTTCCTCATCCCAGATGTTGAAGAATTTCTTGAAATTGCATGAGTCTGCAAAACTTTGAACTTCTTCAGCCTTCCTCTGTAAATGTTTCAAGCTGTATTTCTTCGCTGGAAAGTTGAGGTCATTTTGCTACTCAACATATGCCTTGTGTTTTTCTTCCATATGTCTGCTGTTCCGTCTTGGTGGGCTCCCTCCTTAAGGCCAAGGGTCTCTTTTCTGACTCACTCATCATCTGCTTGAACTGAGATAACATGATCAGTGACTATAACTTACCTCAAACTCTGAAATCTACTAGAGAACATCAACATGTTGTCTTTCACATTTGTCAACTTGCAATAATATAACATAAATATCATTGGTGCTCCGGTGCTGTTGGGGGCAGCAGAGAGTCTAATGCTGTTGTGTCTGTTGTTTAGGAATACTCTACTGTTAGTCAGTGCAACTGATAAACATGTTATCAGTGCATCTCTAACAGAACAACAATAACAGCCAGTTCACCTAGTTTTAATAGGATTAATATAGACATTTCATTCAGTTTCAGTGTTATCTACTGTAAACTTAGTGGTACCTGTCTTATGTAGTAATTAAGCATTTTTTAGATTAGGCAGGAAGATTTATTTTTGTTACCATGGCAACTATTACACAGCACATGTTTTCAGCTTCCCTCTCAGAACTCAATAAATAATAATTGAATATAGAGAGATGATTTGGCATTTTGTCACACTGTATGGGGTAAGTTGTCAGCATATTGTTATGCACGTTATTAATCATTTGTGTAGTTGGAGGTCTGATACAAAAGTTTACAGTTACGAAGATAAAATCCTTGTAAAAACATCCAGTAGATCAGATGTACCATGTACACTCTTAGAAAAGAGTTGGTTTCTATCATAAAATACCAAAAAGGTTCTTAATATAATATAGTTAATATAATATAATATAATATAAACCAGCATTCCTGTGAGCCTAAATGGCAGAGCTTCTCAGACCTGTCCTGGGTACGCCCCACCACTGCACAGTTTTTAGGTCTCCTTTATCTAACACACCTGATTCAGCTCATTGGCTCATTAGTAGTGACTACAAGACTCCAATTGGATGTGAATGATGAGGACATCCAAACTGTGTACGAAAGAGAAAACTCGAAAATTAAAAAAAAGTGCCCACCGAGCCTGCCTGGAGTTGAGTCGTTTAGCGGATCTGATGTATTCAAGGTTCTTGTGATCGGTCCAAACGATAAAAGGTACCCCCGAACCCTCTAACCAATGACGCCATTCCTCTAATGCTAACTTGACAACTCTCTGTTACCAATGTTGTAGTTACGTTTGCCGGATGACAAGCGATGGTAAAAAAACGTGCAAGGGTGCATCTTGGCATCCGTGGAAGAGGGCTGGAAAAGAACCGCACCTACCCTCACCTCTGATGCGTCAACCTCCACCACGAACTGACGTGACGGATCTGGGGCTATCAGAATAGGAGCCGAAACAAAGCGGTTCTTGAGGTTGGAAAATTGGCTGCACCAGACCACCTGAACGTTGTCCTGGTGGAGGTCAAGGCAGTCAGAGGAGTGGCTGGCTGAAATTGCGAATGAAACACAGGTAAAAATTTAACCCCAGTAACCTCTGTAGGGCCTTGCGGGAATCTGGGTTTGGCCAATCCACCACAGCCTTAATCTTGTCGGGATCCACGCGCATTCCCTCGGACGAGACGATGTAACCTAAGAAAGTAACAGACTTTGCATGAAAAGCGCATTTCTCAGCCTTGACAAAAAGCCCATTCTCTAACAGCCTAACTAGGATGAGCCCGGCTGCTAAGAATCAGAAATGTATTTTTCCATGGTCCCCCTTTCGGGAGCAGAAAGCGAGTATAACTTGCCCTTAGGTGGAGACGTACCTGGTAGTAGATCTATAGCACAGTCATAGGGATGATGCAGAGAAAGAGAAGCAACCCGGGACACTTTCTTTAGGTTGAGGTACTCCTCGGTGCCCGGCTCAAATGGGGACAAATTCATCGGCTCATCCTGCAACACAGAACAAGACACAGACGAACAGGCAGAAACAAGACAAGAGGCATAGCAATGATTGCTCCAGGCCGAGATGGAGCTATTGTGCTGCACCAACCAGGGATGACCTAGGATGTTGGGGACAAGCGGAGAGTCCGTGAGCATAAAAGACAGCTCCTCCATGTGGTTCCCCGATGTGACTAGGGTTATGGGACCGGTGGTGAATGAAATGTAAGGAAGTTTTTGTCCATTGAGTGCACTGACAGAAACCTTGTGAGGGAGGGGAACGATAGGGATCTGAAGGTTGTGTGCTGAGGTTTGGTCCATGAAATTACCTTCAACTCCAGAATCCAACAGGGCCTGGCAGTGGTGAAACTTGGTTGCCCATTGCAGTCTTACCGGGAGGAGAGTTGAAGATGAGGATTTCTCCACGGAAAGTCCGCCCGCCCGTTCTCTCTCCTACCGGGAAAGCGGAGCTCTACCCACCAGGATGGGTTCGTGATCAAATGCAGGCTGACCGTACTGCTGAAGCTGGATCTAGAATACTCTGGGTTCTCAGAAACCACAGTCTGGCATGCTCGCTGCTCCCGTCGCTGTAGCCGTGCGTCCACACGCAGTGCCAATTCAATAAGTCTGTTGATATCCATGGGGAGTTCCAGCGTGAAGATCTCTTTCTGAATACGGTCAGCCAACCCATGCAGGAACATGTCCCACTGCGCCTCCTCGTTCTATTTGCACTCTGCTGCCAAAGTCAGAAATTTGATGGAATAGTTGGAGACGGGTCTGTTATCCTGACAAAGATCGGAGAGCAGGTGGGCCGCCTCACGATCAAAGACCTGCCTCATCTTCTCGGAGAGTGCTTGGAACGAGCAACAGCACTGATGTTGGTTCTCCCACACCGCCATTCCCCACTGAGTCACGCACCCCGACAGTTACGTCATAATCAATGCTACCTTAGACTGTTCCGTGCTTCAGGAGGGGGTAGGCGTGGCTCATGCTGATGACTGCTGTTCGATGGAGTGGGAGGAACGTATGGCGGGGGTGGCGCAGTGGCCACTCTCAGTTGTTGAAGTTGGTTGGTGAGCTCAGACACCTGCGCTACCATGGTTTGCACCGCGCAACCCGTAACAGCCATCTGTTCTTCTTGATGATCCATGCGAGCACTTTTGTTGGACAGAAACTCTCTTAGATCGGACGCAGTCGCTGAATCCATCTTGATCAGATCGTTCTGTCAGGATCAATGAAAAAAGGATTCAGCAGCGAGTGTGAAACCAACTGTATTTATTCAAGAAGACAATACGAGTAGGAGACGTGTGTCTGATGATAAAGGTGCCCGGGAACAGTCTCTCTTGGTAGTGCAGGGACTCAAATGGACAACCCAATCCTCTGTGAATCCAAGGAAGAACGATCAGGAAGACAGACACAAAACACAGGAACCACAAAGACAGCCAAGACCAGGACACGAACACCGGGAAACGATCTGACAAACACAAGGCGGATGGCAAAGACATTAAATAGCAAGGCTGAAAAGCCACAGCTGGTGCTGATGATCAGAACGGCGGAAATCAGCAGCCACACACACACAGGGAGAGAGAACGAGTCAGTGAATTCATGAACCGTGACAAAGAGGAGGTCATTCCCCTGGTGGAGTAGGCCCTCAGCCCAATAGGGCATTGTAAGTTTAAGGACTTGTCTTCATTGCATCCAATATCCAATGGGATAGCCTCTGCTTCCTGACTGGAAACCCTTTCGAGAGCCCTCTAAAGCACACAAATAGCTGCTCAGACTGACGAAACTGACTAGAACGCTCCATGTACACCCTAAGGGCTTCTTTTCTTTTCTTCGGAGTCAGCGAGATGATCTTTGCGCTTGAAGGAAAAAAAAACTAAAATCGCTTTCATCGGGACTTAAATAGGCAGTCGGCCCGTTTCGGTGGACTGAAAAGCCATTTTAACCAATCAGAACTAATCAGGCTTCAGTATTCTGAGTTTTCCCCATAAGCATTAGAAACTGATGCAATGCGAGTGAACCATATCGAAAGGGAAATTACCATAAGCACTGTTTCCTTGTAGAAAGATGGTCCCTGGTTCAAGATTCAGCCTAGCCAGGAAGCCAGCCCTGTGATAGACTGGTCATCCACCCAGGATGTTTCCCTGCCTTTGAGATATGTATGTACACATTCAAACACACACAGACACAATCTTACTGGAAGCCATGACACAAGCTGATCACATTTATGCTAACAAGCTGGCAGCAGAGAAGACACTGCATCAGATATGAGGTGAGTCATTCACCCAGGGTGACAAAAACCACACAAACACACTTGAAAACTGAGAATGGCTCACATATGTTAAAAACAACAATATTGAAAAAAAAAAAAACAAAAAAAAACAATGAAAGTAGAGCTAATAGCATTCTAAAGTAAAGTCTCAAACTCTAAACTAATAAAAACAAGATGCAACAAGTAAATGTCTTGGTTACATTGGTCTGATAATAAAATCTACATATTTTGCATTATTATTACATTTTAATAGGCACTAGGAGGGATTTTTTTTCTCCTAGTGCCTATTAAAATGCAATAATAATGCAAAATATGTAGATTTTATTATGTCATTGAACATAACTTTTCTTGTGCAGCTTGTGATCTTATGAAGGGCTTTGCAGCTGTTCATAACTGGAAAGCAGAATTCTGTGCTGAAAGCAGTAATGTTGCTGTCACATATAAGGCCTGCTCCAAAACCTGCTGCCAACTGCCTAGATAGGCAGTATTCTAACAGAGATGGAACCTAATAATTGACTGAATTGGAACGCTGTACATCAGACAATAATCCCAATGCCAAACTCAATAGAGTTTCAATAGAGTTTGACACTAGCATGTAGCTAAGCTAACAGTCAGACATGTGATTTTTTTTTCCAAATCAGTTCAGTGCAAACCCTGCCCTGCCACCATTTCTAAAGATTTTACATATCAACTACAGTGCTGATTAGCTACATAATGTTGCAGCAAATGCTAAACCCTAACTGTAATGTAAACTCTAACCTTAAGCTTAGTAGGGGTGAGTGGGGCACAACCTAACACGGGGATAATTGTAAAACACATGGTTTAAACTTTCCACACATGACAGCATGACGAAACTTGTGTATTTACTAGTTGCCATATCAACACTATATCGAGAAAATTTGGCAAAAATTAAAAAATCTTTGAAAGATATCACTGAACATTTATTTACCATAGCAAAAGTAAAGTTCTTAAGTTAATTTTTCATATCTATTTTTTGTGTTTTATTTCAAATTAGACAAATCTGATTTTATTTTTATCTTATATCTGTTATTTAAAAGTTGAGCTAGTTCTTTAATGCTAATCTAACCAGCAGAAGAAAAGAGCCAGGTTTAAATCCCAGTTGTGCAGGTGGGGCATGTTGTAACACTGGGTTACAACGTGCCCCTATTAGAACAATGCTATTCTATTTATACTTTTATGAATTCTATTGAGAAACCATGAAAAAAAGGTGAATAAAGACTGAGACTCAATGTTCAGAAATTATTAATTATTATTCAAGTCAAGTCACCTTCATTTATATAACGCTTTTCACAACACAGATTGCTTCAAAGCAGCTTTACAGTGATAATAGAATATACATTTTGTTTTTGAAGAAACGTTTTTGATCAATTTCTGTTTGTAAAAGCTGATTAGTTATTTAATTTGGTGCCATTTAAACAACACCATCTTTAAAACAGAAAACCCCCAATGCGTTCCGGACCCCATCCGCACAGCAACAGCATTTGTTGGCTCGAGAATGCGAACCATAAAATAGGTTTGGAATAGTTTTGAAACTATACCATCATTATCATTATCATCATCATCCCCACACAAACCCCTAAAAAGGCGAATTTTTGAAAATGGCGATGGCATGTACGCAAGCGTTACGTGTTCAGCCTATAGGCAAGCGTGTTTGAATACATACTATGTGTGCATATGTGTTTTTATCTGTATAGAGGGGAAGGGAAGGAGGCCTTCACAGGGGAGAGTCTAGATACAGTCTCTGCTGACACTTCAGGGATGCGTTGGTTGTGTCTAGGAGCAGGTCCACCATCTGATCTGGATCCGGCACACTACAGTAAACCTCGGGATAAACAGAGAGACTAACATTAGCATAGATGCCATTCTTTTTATGATGTAACGAGTACATCAGGTGTTATGGGAAGTGTTACCGGTTCCGGCAGACCTAGTTAATGCAGCCTAAAACAATCATTTAATTGATTTAAATAATAGAAATTGATAATGTTCTATGTGTATGCCATAGTAAAGAGATGTGTTTTTAGTCTAGATTTAAACTGACAGAGTGTGTCTGCTTCCCGAACAATGCTAGGAAGACTGTTCCAGAATTTAGGTGCTAAATAGGAAAAGGATCGACCGCCTGCAGTTGATTTTGATATTCTAGGTATTATCAACTGGCCAGAGTTTTGAGACCGCAATAGACGTAATGGAGTATAATGCGTTAAGAACTTGCTCAAGTACTGGGGAGCTAAACCATTTAGTGATTTTTAAGTAATTAGCAAGATTTTAAAATGTATGCGATGTTTAATAGGGAGCCAGTGCAGTGTTGACAGAACCGGGCTAATATGGTCATACTTCCTGGTTCTAGTAAGAACTTGAGCTGCTGCGTTTTGGACCAGCTGGAGTTTATTTATTAAGCAAGCAGGGCAACCACCCAGTAGAGCATTACAATAATCAAGCCTTGAGGTCATGAACGCATTAACTAACTGTTCAACATTTTGTATTGAAAGCATGTGCCGTAATTTAAATATATTTTTAAGATGGAAGAGTGCAGTTTTACAGATGCTAGAAACGTGGCTTTCAATTGAAAGATTGGTATCAAAGAGCACACTAATGCTTCCTAATGATATCTCCCAAAGGGTAGAATGTACAGGGTGAAAATCAACGGTCATAGCACTGAGTCTTGCAGTACTCCATACTGAACTTGTGATTGGTATGACATCTCTTCATTTACTGCAAAAAACTGATAGCGGTCAGATAAGCATGATTTAAACCATGCCAATGCAATTTCAGTAATGCCAACATAATTTTCGAGTCTATTCAGAAGAATGTTGTGGTTGATGGTATCGAATGCAGCGCTAAGATCAAGTAACACTAATAGAGATACAACCAGGATCAGATGATAAGAGCAAATCATTTGTAACTCTAATGAGAGCAGTCTCAGTACTAAGATACGGTTCTAAATCCTGCCTGTAAATCCTCACAGATACAATTTCTTTCTAAAAAGGAGCATAGTTGTGAGGACACTGCCTTTTCTAGTATTTTTGACAGAAAGGGTAGATTTGAGATTGGCCTGTATTTGACTAATTCTGTAGGATCAAGGTGTGTTTTTTTAATAAGTGGTTTAATAATAGCCAACTTAAACGTTTTCAGTACATATCCTAATGACAAAGATTAATTAATGATATTAAGAAGGGTAGAGTGTGTCTGCTTCCCGAACAATGCTAGGAAGACTGTTCCAGAATTTAGGTGCTAAACAGGAAAAGGATCGACCGCCTGCAGTTGATTTTGATATTCTAGGTATTATCAACTGGCCAGAGTTTTGAGACCGCAATAGACGTAATGGAGTATAATGCGTTAAGAACTTGCTCAAGTACTGGGGAGCTAAACCATTTAGTGATTTGTAAGTAATTAGCAAGATTTTAAAATGTATGTAATGTTTAATAGGGAGCCAGTGCAGTGTTGACAGAACCGGGCTAATATGGTCATACTTCCTGGTTCTAGTAAGAACTCGAGCTGCTGCGTTTTGGACCAGCTGCAGTTTATTTATTAAGCGAGCGGGGCAACCACCCAGTAGAGCATTACAATAATCTAGCCTTGAGGTCATGAATGCATGAACTAACTGTTCAGCATTTTGCATTGAAAGCATATGCCGTAATTTAGATATATTTTTAAGATGGTAGAATGCAGTTTTACAGATGCTAGAAACGTGGCTTTCAAATGAGAGATTGGTATCAAAGAGCACACCCAGGTTCCTAACTGACGACGAGGACTTGACAGAGCAGCCATCAAGTGTTAGACAGTATTCTAGGTTACTACATGTGGAGTTTTTTTGTCCAATAATTAAAAATTCTGTTTTTTCTGAATTAAGTTGCAGGAAATTACTAGTCATCCAATTTTTTATATCAGCTATGCATTCCGTTAATCTTGTGAATTGGTACGTTTCGTCAGGGCGTGAAAAAATATAGAGCTGAGTATCGTCAGCATAACAATGAAAACTAACGCCATGCTTCCTAATGATATCTCAGAGTGGTAGCATGTACAGGGTGAAAAGCAACGGTCCTAGCACTGAGCCCTGCGGTACTCCATATTGAACTTGTGATCGTTGTGACATCTCTTCATTTACTGCTACAAACTGAAAACGGTCAGATAAGTATGATTTAAACCATGCCAATGCAATTCCACTAACGCCAACATAATTTTCGAGTCTATTCAAAAGAATGTTGTGGTCGATGGTATCGAATGCAGCGCTAAGATCGAGTAACACTAACAGAGAGATACAACCACGATCGGATGATAAGAGTAAATCATTTGTAACTCTAATGAGAGCAGTCTCAGTACTATGATGTGGTCTAAATCCTGACTGGAAAACCTCACAGATACCATTTTTTTCTAAAAAGGAGCATAATTGTGAGGACACTGCCTTTTCTAGTATTTTTGACAGAAAGGGTAGATTTGAGATTGGCCTGTAATTGACTAATTCTGTAGGGTCAAGTTGCGTTTTTTTAATAAGTGGTTTAATAATAGCCAACTTAAAAGTTTTCGGTACATATCCTAAAGTCAAGGATGAATTAATGATATTAAGAAGAGGATCTATGACCTCTGGAAGCATCTCTTTTAGTAATTTAGTCGGTATAGGGTCGAGCATACATGTTGTTGATTTAGATGATTTAACGAGTTTAGCCAATTCTTCTTCTCCTATAGCAGTGAATGAATGTAATTTTTCCTCAGTGACACTACAATGCTCTGTCTGATGTGTTACATTAGTAGACGGCTGCATGGTTATAATTTTTTTTCCTAATATTATCAATCTTACAAGTAAAGAAGTTCATAAAGTCATTACTGCTGTGCTGTTGGCAGACATCAGAAGTTGAAGCTTTATTTTTGGTTATTTTAGTCACTGTATCGAATAAATACCTAGGGTTGTGTTTGTTTTCTTCTAAGAGAGTCGAGAAATAAGCAGATCTAGCAGTTTTTACGGCCTTACTGTATGAAATCATGCTCTCTTTCCAAGCATTGGAAAGCATCTCTTTTAGTAGCTTAGTCGGTATAGGGACGAGCATGCATTTTGTTGATTTGGATGATTTAAAGAGTTTAGCCAATTCTTCCTCTCCTATAGCAGTGAACGAGTGGAATTTTTTCTCAGTGACACTACAATGCACTGTCTGATGCGATACTGTAGTAGATGGTTGTATAGTATATTCTTCCTAATATTATCAATCTTGCACGTAAAGAAGTTCATAAAGTTATTACAGCTGTGCTGTTTGCAAACGTCAGAAGTTTAGGGGTACGACAGCTGGGGCAGTACCCTTAAAAGGACATATTTGTACCTTTTTTTTTTTTTTTACCACAAACGGGTTGATAGTTGTACCTTAAGGTAAGTATTTGTACTCTAAGGTACTAATATGCCCCTTTTAGGAGTAAAAAAGGTACAAAGATGTCCTTATAAGGGTACTGCCCCAGCGACAAGCTGTTTTACCCCTAAAGGTCGAGAGAGTTGAGAAATAAGCAGATCTAGCAGTTTTTATGGCCTTTCTGTATTTAATCATGCTCTCTTTTCACAAAATGCGAAAAATCTCTAGTTTTGTTTTCTTCCAGCTGCGCTCCATTTTTCTAGCTGCTCTTTTAAGGGCCTGAGTGTGCTCGTTGTACCACGGCGTTGGACTATTTTCTTTAATCTTCTTTAAACGCAGAGGAGCAACTGTGTCTAAAGTGTTGGAAAAGAGAGAGTCAATAGTTTCTGTTGCAACATCGAGTTCCTCTAGGCTATTTGGGATGCTGAGGAGATGGAACTGATGAGGAAGATTACTTAAAAAGCAGTCTTTAGTGGCAGTGGTGATAGTCCTGCCATATTTGAAACGAGGGGTGGCTTTGCAGCCTTTGATAAATTAAGTAAACGTGATACTAGATAATGAGCTGAGATGTCATCGCTCTGCTGTAGAATTTCAACAGTATCAACATTTATTCCATGTGACAATATTAAGTCTAAAGTATGATTGGGATGATGAATTGGTCCTGACACATGTGGCATAACTCCAATAGAGTTTAGAATGTCTCTGAATGCTAATCCCAATGCGTCCTTTTCATTGTCTACATGGATATTAAAGTCACCAACAATTAGGACTTTATCTGCAGCCAGTACTAACTCTGATAGAAAATCAGCAGATTCTTTGGTAAAGTCTGTATGGTGGCCTGTTTACAGTAGTCAGCACAAATGTCAAACGGGATTTATCATTTACACTACATAACGTTATGTAAAGCACCAAAACTTCAAAATAATTATATTTGAAACTAGACTTGATACTGATAGTGATACTAAAGATATTACAGCAACACCTCCCCCTTTGCCTTTCAGCCGCGGCTCGTGTTTATAACAATGATCTTGGGGGGTGGACTTGGAGTAATGTAATTGTCAGGTTTTAGCCATGTTTCTGTCAAACACAGCACATCTAGGTTATGATCTGTAATCATTTCATTAACAATAAACGCTTTTGAGGAAAGGGATCAAATATTCAACAGCCCGAGCTTTATAATTTGTTCATCTGTATTATCTGTTTTTTATTTGTTAAACATCAATTAAATATTTTCCCTTAAATGGGTTCGGGAGTTTTTTGTATTTACTAATTCGGGGAACAGACACGGTCTCTATGTGATAATATGTAGGTGAAAGAGTCTCTATGTGTTGGGATTTATCTGACTTCTGTGACGTGAGACAGCTAGCAGACGGTCGGTTAAGCCAGTCCATCTGCTTCCTGGCCGGGCCCCAGTCAAGGTTCAACTCTAAGACTATTTGCAAAATTACTAGAGAAGAGAGCGGCACCATCCCTGGAGGGATGATCACCATCTCTTTTTAACAGGTCTGGTCTGCCCCAAAAGCATTTCCAATTGTCTATGAACCCTAAGTTATTCTGTGGACACCACTTAGACAGCCAGCCATTGAGTGATGATAGTCTGCTAAGTATCTCATCACTCCTTCTAACTGGGAGGGGGTCAGAACACATTTTTTTAGTTGCCATCGTACTTGCAAGTTCACACACCTCTTTAATGTTACTTTTGGTGATCTCCGACTGGCGATGTCAACCATCATTAGTGCCGATGTGAATAATAATCTTAGAGAATTTACGATTAGCATTAGCTATGGTGGCTGGTGTCTCTATTTTCACGTTCCGTGTAATAGAATAGAAACTAGGGCACTTTCAACAGAATTCTCAGTGGGTGCGTCACTGAGTGCAGAGAATCTGTTTGATGTTCTAATCAGAACGGAAGAGTCTTTTTTTGATCAGCGACTATGCCATCTCATAGTCACCCAGTTGCCCTGCTGCACGGGCTCTACAGCCGGAACCGAACAATGTACAGAGTTCACTAAGCTAGTCACATCCAAAGCAGTGTCTAAAGCCCTTTCATTCTCACTATTCTCAATAAAAGTTTGGCTGTGTGTCTCTAATTCTGAAATCTTATCCGTCAGCCTGAATATCTCCCTGCATTTAATCACATATGAAGCACTCTTCGCCAAAAGAAAAGTAAATAATCTGAACCACAAGTGAACTTACACAAACTGAGAAAGTCAAAAAGTGTTGTGCCCCGCTCTCCCCTATAGCCAATCAGTCAGCATTTTTAATAAAAAAATGTGTTTATACATTTTCCACTTTGTCCGTCATCTTTTTACTAATACATATAAATTAATACACAAAGCTTACATTCTGGGATTGCTTTAAAATGTGGTTCCTCTCTGCTATCTCCTAGGTTTTGAAACAGAGCTATAAAGTGTTTGTTGAATGCTTTTAGCTTTGACATTCCCTCGATGCTAGTCTGACAAGTAGATACATTAGGTCCTGATTGATTTCATTACCATTCTAAACTCAGTGTGGCAACGTTGTTTTATTACAATGCTGAGAGAAAGAAATCTGCTTCAGACATCTAAAAGAGAAGGATTACTAGCCTACACATATAAGTCAGTGTGCAGTAGTGTGCTATAAACAGCGACAATAGTGTGCTGACGTTTTGCCTCGGAGCAGTGAACAAAGGAAAGAGTGTGTAAGTGTGTGTGTCCCTGCAAATCCCTGTAACTCTGCTGAGTAATGAGAGAGGTTTAAAATAGTGAGTCAGTAGCTTTAATGCTCTCTCTCTTCTCTGCTCTAGCTCACACCCGTGCTATCAAACAAACCCTGACAGGAGTGACCAATAAACTACATCACAACCATGACTTATGGCTAAGCTTCTTATTCATGCACACACATACGCATTTGCATCCTTATACAGCATCTGCAGCTGTTTTCATCTCTGGGGAGCTTTGACACAACAGGAAAGATGAGCATTTGTAAAGTGTTGAGGTTGAAGTGTTGTAGCTGTGAGAAGGAGATACCAAACAAAGAAGGAAATGTGCAAAGCAGTGAAATCGCAGGAAGTGGAGCTCTCTATGGGGTAACAGCTGCAGGACAAAGAGGGAAATGCTAATAACAGCATGCTAATAGTCTGCAAGTACTGAAGCAGATGGACTGCTGATGTTTAACTCTTAATAAGAAGTGCTGTTAAACAGATATTGAGTTATTGAGTCCCAACTGCACTGTGAGATGGGACACAATATCAATGTTCGCCACAGAGACCTCAGAGACACCTTCTGTAGTTGCACTAATCGGGAGAACATTTGTCTCGACTGCGCCAAGCAGTACCAACTTCCATTATTAATATCTCCATTATTAATATCTCAGTTTGGTTGTCACTGAGCTATAACTGAGTTCGTTGTTGCTAATCTTGAACATGTTTGGCATGGCTTTAATTTGGGAGAGAGCTATATTTGGAGTCTGCTTTGAAAAATTTGCTGTTTTATAAGAGAAAGTCGAGAAACTGTTGCTGCAACATTTTCTTGACTTCTCTTATGAAAATTAATTTCTTGCCTAGTTAGTTTCTACAGTTAGCCTCTGCTGGTACTACATATTAAATGTAATCATTAATCAGATGCTTTTATCCAAAGCACCTTACAAATGTGGAACATCAGAAGCAATTTATCACAAATTTATTTGTCAACATTCTCAAAGTATAACAGTGCCGAGATACAAAAGTACGAATACAAAAAGAGAGAACAAATAGAGAAATATACCCTTGGTGTAGTTACCCTTTTTAGATTTTTTTTATTTTTTTTAGGGTAACTACACCATTATGCCAGCAAAAAAATAAAAATAAAAAGTGTGTAAATGGATTCATGGACTCTTAGTCATATATTTTGACAAAATACATTTGTTTGCAAAACTTAAAAATCTTAAAAATGACATTAAATTAGATGTTTTTCTTTTAGCAGCATGAAATATATTTATATTTTCCCCTGTCTGTTGCAAGGAGTGATATTCACATGATATGACATGAGTTAATAAACAAATTAAAGATGGCTGAATGCTACAGCTGAGCAACTATCATGTATGAATACACTCACCTAAAGGATTATTAGGAGCACCTGTTCAATTTCTCATTAATGCAATTATCTAATCAACCAATCACATGGCAGTTGCTTCAATGCATTTAGGGGTGTGGTCCTGGTCAAGACAATCTCCTGAACTCCAAACTGAATGTCAGAATGGGAAAGAAAGGTGATTTAAGCAATTTTGAACGTGGCATGGTTGTTGGTGCCAGACGGGCCGGTCTGAGTATTTCACAATCTGCTCAGTTACTGGGATTTTCACGCAGAACCATTTCTAGAGTTTACAAAGAATGGTTTGAAAAGGGAAAAACATCCAGTATGCGGCAGTCCTGTGGGCGAAAATGCCTTCTTGATGCTAGAGGTCAGAGGAGAATGGGCCGACTGATTCAAGCTGATAGAAGAGCAACTTTGACTGAAATAACCACTCGTTACAACCAAGGTATGCAGCAAAGCATTTGTGAAGCCACAACACGCACAACCTTGAGGCGGATGGGCTACAACAGCAGAAGACCCCACCAGGGTACCACTCATCTCCACTACAAATAGGAAAAAGAGGCTACAATTTGCACGAGCTCACCAAAATTGGACAGTTGAAGACTGGAAAAATGTTGCCTGGTCTGATGAGTCTCGATTTCTGTTGAGACATTCAGATGGCAGAGTCAGAATTTGGCGTAAACAGAATGAGAACATGGATCCATCTTGCCTTGTTACCACTGTGCAGGCTGGTGGTGGTGGTGTAATTGTGTGGGGGATGTTTTCTTGGCACACTTTAGGCCCCTTTGTGCCAATTGGGCATCGTTTAAATCCCTTTATGACCACCATGTACCCATCCTCTGATGGCTACTTCCAGCAGGATAATGCACCATGTCACAAAGCTCGAATCATTTCAAATTGGTTTCTTGAACATGACAATGAGTTCACTGTACTAAAATGGCCCCCACAGTCACCAGATCTCAACCCAATAGAGCATCTTTGGGATGTGGTGGAACGGGAGCTTCGTGCCCTGGATGTGCATCCCACAAATCTCCATCAACTGCAAGATGTTATCCTATCAATATGGGCCAACATTTCTAAAGAATGCTTTCAGCACCTTGTTGAATCAATGCCACGTAGAATTAAGGCAGTTCTGAAGGCGAAAGGGGGTCAAACACAGTATTAGTATGGTGTTCCTAATAATCCTTTAGGTGAGTGTATATTATAATGCATAATACTTTTAGTATTTTTTCCTAATGGATTATGCTATGTGATAATTGGGACAGTGTCCCAATCACTACCTCTATAAGAAAATCTCTGTTCATACCACTCCTGGGGGAGTTCTGGAAAACTTTTTTTCTTTTGTATTTTAATTAGGACTAATACATATATTTTTTGGACTGTTTTCTTGAGTTGGTCATTGTCTCTGAATAATATCTTTCATTTATTTTTTATTCTGGAACCACATGGGCAACTAACTACTCAGAATATAAGGTACAGTGAAATATTGAGACATTGGGCCTCATTTATGAAACACCACGCAAAACGGAGAATTGAAATGAGAGTATTTTGATCATTTAGATTATTAACCTGACTAACAACCAAAGCTCATTAGTCGACCATTAACCATTAAGATTAGAATGTCAAATTAAACTAGCTTTACCTGAGCAAATAGCAGCATAAACAACAGAACATGTAAATGGAGAAAACAGAATAAAATTAACTATATAAAGGAATAAAATAAATAGGACTACACAAGTTTTAGTGACACTAAAACGCATTGTATTTGTTTTCTTTATATCTTTATTTTATTAAATCTAACTGATCGCGCATGCAGGCGCCTTACATGCGCACACACAACTTATAAATTCTAGCATTGTTAGCTTGACATTTCAGCTATTCAACCAAACATAAAAGTTACACTGCTCAAATTAAAAGGTCCGCTGTAAAAATCAACGTGCACAGCGCCGAACCAAACACATAAACCGTGAATTTTTAGGGGCATGATATTTAAATGACGATTGTTTTCAGCCGCCACATTTATCAACGTACGATTATTCATACGATGGGATTGGCGGCATACGAATGTTTCATGAATCACACGTGAACCCTATCGTAAGATGATTTTTGTGATCTGCGCTTGTTTCTACGTTAGATTGATAAAGGAGGCCCATTGAGTCCAAGTAGAGTGTATTATGGGATGCTCGATATTGTTCTCAATATTTGCCATGAAGATCTCAAAAAAAAAGACTACTTGTACTAACCAACGGAAAAAATATTATTCTTCACTTCAAGCAGCACGAGAACCATTATTAATATCTCAAATCAAGCCCCAAGTCTCTGTCAGCTTGTTACCATGGATGCCAACTTGTATGCAAATGAATCTAGAGGTCAGCTTGCATCCCCAGGGCATTATGGGTATTCTTGGCTTATGTTTTCCAAATGACCCTGAATTTCTCATTCTGCTTTAGCTTTAATAATTCCCTCTCACTTCTTTTCTGGTTGCATGGAAATTCTACCAGACATCCAATTAAGAAGGTATTTCTCACAGTTCATGACACCTTAGTGCTTGTGGGAGATGTTGGGCTCTCTGTTCCTGGCCTCAGCACTGTCAGAACATAATACAAGCGTGCTGCTTTTGAATATCTATTGAGGAGAGGGAAACAGTCAGGGCCCTCTAGGCCCTCTGAAAGGGCCAAAACTACTGTAAAAATACAAACTTTTAGACAACAAAAAGCAAATTTTAAAAAAATAAAAAGTCATCAGTTCTAATGTTATTTTGGGAATTTTTAATTTGGCAATAAACATTGAAATATTGTTGAGTATATAAACCCTTCAAATGCCTATTCAGTTTGTGTTGTGTTGTGTTGTGTAGATGTTTTTTTTTCTTCCATATTAGAATGTTTCCGCTTAACGCTCTCAGCTCTGTGATTGGTGGTCCAGTCGTGAAATTACAGAGGGCCAAGCCACATAGCAAGTCAATGAGAGACGAATTTTAAATATTTTAGGAAAATTGACCATATCGCCCATTTAAATGGGTGGGGCTCGTAATCAATAAGTTTATGACGCGTTCCACCCGCTGTGAGGATCAAAAAAAAAAAAAAAAAAAAAAAAAAAAACTCTGATAAATTAGCTAGCACTATTCGCTATGGAAACCACAAGCAACATTAATGAGGAGGACATTGTTTCTAATTTATTATCTGTGCCATTTTCAATATAAATTTTTATGAAAAGCTGGAGTTAATAGGCAAAGGAAGACCTACACCAGAGCTTAATTTGGTGCAGAAAGCTAAAGCTTTTGAAAGCATTTCAACTACAGCAATTATAAGCGATACCCCTGGATGACAGCATCAACCAAGAAGCTAAAAATGACTTTTGGAATCATTTGCTGTTTTGGGTAAGTTATTTAAAATCGAATAGGTTACGTGATTGATTTTATTCTGGTTGCCGCTGCCACTGTTTTATATGTTAAGCTTTAGTAGAGAAACCAGTTATTTTGCAGAATTACTGGTCAGTCTGTTAATTTGCTAACTTAGCATCCACACACATTTGCTGTAATTCTGCATAATAGTTACATTTTCCCCAAAGTTTAATATCGTCTACTACACGCATTTAATCGAGCTGCCGTGCCAGTCTAACAATATGATTTATTATCAACATATGCAGAAGTGTCTGTCGCTAATGTGCGTTGGTCTCTGAGTCATGATGCATCGGCTTACGTTTTGTTGGTTTGGAGGCCAGTTGTCACCATATTCCCCTGCAATGACACAGCGATTGTGTGATGATGCAATTCTTTGTAATGATGATTTACATTTTATTACTTTTTGTTTAATTTTGGTGACAACTCTCATGCTCACTCTGATGTTTGATTGTGGCATTTCTTGTCAAAGGTAACATGCATAGACACAGACACAGTAAGCTAGGCGGATTTTAGGCTGAGCTTACTTTTTTGAATACATTGTCTGAAAACAAAACAATCTTTTAAACTTTGACACCAATGCTTCCAATTCCCGCAGTTTCAGTCTTTCCACACATTCATAGCTATCCGATATTTAGAATGAGTTTCATAAAATGTGTCACTGACAGATACAGATGTAAAAAAAGGTCAGTGCACACATGAGTTCTCCTTTTGTTGCAATTTTACCAGTAGGCGGTGGTTACTATTGTTGTGAGAAGTACAATATTTGTTCACTCACATTTTAAGCTAACAACAAGCTAACTTTTGCACACAGTGATCATTGTTCAGGTGTGAAATAGGTGTAAAATTGGTGTGGAGATTTGTGTCTTTGTTTCAAGGTGGGAGATTGCATCTCACAGCTTTCAATGGACCCTCAAACCAAGTGGATACATGCCACACACTGAGTGCTAAATAAAGTGGGAGGAGAAAAGTGATGGAAAGAAATGATTCAAAAAGCAGGATTTGGATAATGCAGAAAAAAGAAGTTTATGACCATTATTTTCAGGCCCAAAGAGATACACAACTCATGCACTGTTCAATGTATGCCTCATGTGATACATCAACCACCACATGGAACCGAACAAACATCGGATGACAGCATACAAAGGAAAAAACTATATTGTAAAAAATATATTGTAGAGGACAATATGACTTCAATTTCCAATGTAGCCATTGGGGCAGATTTCCTGCTTATTTTCACATGAAATTACCTCAATTAAACCTCACTCCAAACCAAGACAATATTAGTTGGCTTCAGATATGTGTCTGCATCAGGTCAGTAACTAGTTGGCATGTTTGTTCTTCTTATGTGGAGTACAGTATCAGATTATAAACACTCAGCCACTCAGTTCAGTCATGGGACCCTAGTTGGACTCTTGAATTTTATATCAACCTGGCATTACAGCTAAGCGGGTCTACATTTACGATGGGAGTCATGGTGGAGGAAAGCAGCAGTACCACAGTATAACATGGCTGCCAAGCCAGAGTCTTCAATTATCATGGCTACCATACCAGAGTCTTTAGCCATCATGCCAGAGTCTCCAGCTATCATTACCACCATGCCAGAGTCCTCAGTCATCATGGCTGCCACATCCAAAGTAACAAGGAATGTTCCTATGCATTTGAGACTGGCGTCCAATGGGGCGGACCCACCGCTGATCTCAGTGCAAGCAGCTGGTATCCCAGCGGTCCCAACATCATCCCTTAGTCCAGAGCACCCTGGTCTAGAGGTCTCAGTGCATTTGAGTCTGGTGGTCCCAAGTCCTGGGGTATCGGAGGTCCTACTACCATCAGCTGTGTATTCAGTAATGGCAGTCACCATCTTATGTGTTTGGGCTGCACTCCTCCCGAGGCGGCGGCATCCGCTCATGAATTCTTTATATGCTTTGACACGACCACAGAGGTCAACTATGAAACCTCTGTCTGCCCTGGCACGACCACGGAGGTCCCCCTAGAACTCTCTGCCTGTACTGTTATGACCATGGCAGTCACCCTTGAACTCCCTGCCTGTCTTGTTACAACCACTAAGGTCGCCACTAGAAGTTTATGCCTGTCCTGTTATGACCACGAAGGTTGTCCTAGAACACCCTGTCTGCCCGGTTATGGTCACAGTCACGATCCCGGTGTTGTGCCTGTTTTGTATGGACTTTTAAAAAAAAGTGTTTTTATGTTCCTATTGTTTGTGTGTTCATTCCTGTGTCCTGTTCCCATGGCCATGTTCGTAGTTTTGTCCTTTTCCCTGTTGGAAAAGAGAAAGTCTTCCCCAGGTGTGTCTTGTTACTTTGTTAGGTTTGTTTGCTCCCTGTGTAGAAATAGCCCTTGTGTTTCATCCCCATGTTTGTTTGCCTTCCTTGATTCCCCCCATCTGTTACAGACAATGAGCCATAATCATCTGTTAAAATCATAAACTCAATGATAATGAAGACAAAAAACAAAACAAAAAAACAAGTGCAACATGATAACATTTTAATCTAAAAAGTCGACGAAAATGAATGAAAATATGCAAAAAGTCAAAATATAAAACTAATACAGCATCATGTTGGCAATGCAATAATGCTTTTAAAGAAAAAATCTATGAAGAAAATAATTATTTAAAGGGGTCATGAACTGGCTTTTTTATTTTTTTATACTGTCGTCTGAGGTCAACTTATGATGTTCGTGTGGCTTTTACATCCAAAAACATCATAATGAATACGTAATAGGCTATTTTCTATCTTGGTTTTTATTATAATGAGCTTCGGCTCCCCCGTGAGTACACGTGAGGAATTGTGACAGCGTGCTAAGTTATGTTCAGTTAGACACATACACAATCAATAGATATCAAACTGTAACAATGCAATACTATCACATATAAAAAACATTTCTTACTCACATAAGTGTGTTGCTTCCTTCATTCATGTAATCTCATCATGTCTGCAAATCCAGTCTCTTGTTTACAAACGAATCCGTGGTGAAATGAAGGAACAAACGCGCAATGTCTTCCCCAGGTGAGCTGGATATTCATTAAAAATAAGTTCATCCATGCATTCATAATATTGGAATCCAAATGAAGCTCATGCAGCATGTTTGGCAATGCTTGGAAGTTCGATCCGGTTTAGCTCCACGTAGGCCTATGTTATTTATCTATAACATGCCATGCACAAATCACTGGGCGGGGCTACAGAATCAGGCGTTCGTCTTCTTCGGTTAAGGTGGTGTTTCACCACACTCTGACGTCACAGCTTGGCACATTCTGAGATTGAGCGTTTGCTGGGCCTGATGTCAATAAAAGCTTTTCTTTGACTAACAAGGAAGTGTTCAGCTCCGAAACTTACAGGATATTCTTATATCACGATGAACTTTTATATATCACAGGCTGAATGAAAAGTTGATTTCTCAATTCATGGCCCCTTTAAAATAATAATTAAATTATAGTCATTATGATCAGGAAACTGAGGCTACAATTTGCACAGGCTCACCAAATTGGACAATAAAAGATTGAAAAAATATTACCTGGTCTGATGAGTCTCGATATCTGCAGCAACATTCAAATGGTAGGGTCAGAATTTGGCGTAAACAACATAAAGCATGGATCCATTCTCCCCTGTATAAACGGTTCAGGCTTTTAGTGATGGTGTAATGATCTCCATATGGCTACTTCCAGCAGGATTACATGCCATGTCACAAAGCTCAAATAATCTCAAACTGGTTTTTTGAACATGACAGTGAGTCCATTATATTCAAATGGACTCCACAGTCACCATATCGCAATAAGGTTGTTGAATCTATGCCTTTTATATATATATATTCATTACCTCCAGTATGTCCACCATCAAAAGCATGCGAGTGTCAGAACTTGACTGTGGAGCAGTAGAAGAAGGTCGCCTGGTCTGAAGAGTTCCATCTTCTTTTACATAACATGGATGGCCGCACACATGTGCACCGTTTACCTGGGGAAGTTAGGCTACCAGCATGCACTGTGGGATGATGACAAGCCGATGGACGAAGTGTGATGCTCTGTGCAATGTTAAGTTGGGAAACTCTGGGTCCAGCCATTCATGTGGACCTAAATTTGAAATGCCACTTACCTAAACATTGTTGCTGACCAGTTACACCCCTTCATGACAATGGTGTTCCCTGGTGGAAGTGGCCTCTTTCAACAGGATAATGCACCCTGCCACAATGCACACATTTTTCAGGAATGGTTAAGGAACATGATAAAGAGTTGAAGGTGTTTCCCTAGCTTCCAATTCCCCCAAGTCTCAATTCAATTTAGCTGAGAAGGTGGTCGACTTCCAGCGGTACCCCCGCTGGAAGTTGACTCTTTATCACCCCAGCTGGGCCTAGCTAAATAAAGGGAGGTGCTGAACTAGAAGTCCAGCCACCCATCTTATGGCTACAACAGCATTAGAAAATGGGCCCAGTACCCTGCACGCCTACATGCCCGTTCTATGGCAGCAGAATGACAGGGCTGCTATAATCTGGACATTCGGCACAACGATTTTCCCTCTCAATCGCCACCTTTAATGCCAGAACAGTATCTAGGGAGTCAGACCTGTAGTTGATCATCGAGGAAAAGAGAAACATCAAATGTGACATTCTTGGCCTCTGTGAAACGCGGCACCGGAATATCTTTATGTAGAGTGGAAGGATGGATTAACAGTAGCCCATGGGGTTGGGGAAGGATTAAGGAGTACAGGAGGAATTGGGTTCATTGCGTCAAGTGAATAGGCAAAGCACATACTGTAGATCACCTAGATGTGTCCAAACCTTGTATCAGCTTCCTGACCCTTTCCTTCCACCAGCAGAGAACCCTTTGCATCACACAAGTTTATGCTCCTACCACAGCAGCAGAAGATGAAGATCTTGAGGCGATAAACACACACTGTACCTACCTTGTGTTGATGGGTGATTTCAATGCAAAGGATGGACACTGTAAGGATAATTAGAAATTCATTGGACACTTTGGAGGAAAAGAAAATGAGTTAGTCAAGATGCTCATTCTTCTGTAACACCTTCTTCCAAAAGCATCAAGGACGCCTGTGGACATGGATCTTACCAAATGGCAAGGCAAAAAATTTGATTGACTACATATTGTGCAGCCACTGCAGAATCCTACAAGATGCCTCAGTAATTGGAAAGGCATTTTCAACAGGAAGTGACCACCGACTCATCCGAGCGAAGATCTTTTTGATTCAAAAGTTGAAAGACCACCTTCAACAAGGAAAGCTTCCAAAAGATCATAAGAAAACTTGAATGGGAAATCAAGGGCAATGTCTCGGATAATTATGACAATTTGGTACATTAACACAGAACGGCACGGCAACAGGCGGAAAAACCATGTGAAAACCATCAAACAAAGCGAATCTCAGATTAAACAAAAACTCTCCTTGAAAAGAGACGGCAGATGAAACAGGATGGAAAAGACCATGTCGAGTACAGTCTCCTCTGTAAACTGTAAATCTGCAAGAAACTAAAAGCAGACCTTGAGAAATATTGGCACAAGACACTGCTTAGTACAGCAGAAAAGAAGCAGAGCCTCAGGAAATGCAGAAAGTTAATGGCCCAACAACGAAGCCAAATGTCAGTCCTAAGGAAGTCAAATTGGGTGATCGTGAGGAAAAGGAAAGGTATTGACCAAGAGTGTCAGGAGTTCTACACAAACCTGCAAGTTGCCTCAACCCTCTATACCATAGCAAAGTACGACATGCGGTTGAACAAGCAAAGAGTGATAAGGCCACTGGCAAAGATGGAATAGAGATGGAAGCATTAAAGGCTGGTGGCCCCACGCTGTGGACAGCACTCACAGTGCGATACAGCAGGTACACGAAGGACATTCCCAGGCAATGGAAGGAGTCAAAAACCATTCTCCTATTCAAAAAGGGTGACAAAGGGCTGCTCAAAAACTACCGACCAATCTGCCTTCTCTCATCCATATACAAGACTTTCACCAGAGTCATCCTCAGACACTTATCGAGAAAAGAACAGGCAAGATTCCGGTCAGGGTATGGAATAATCGACCACATACATGTCCTCAACCAAACTACTAAAACGCCGTTGGTGCTGGCTTTTGTGGACTGAAAAAGCTTTTGACAGCATGGAAAATCAATGCAGTCCTCCAAGCCCTCCACCGTCACCGTATTTAAGATGATTACATCAATCTGATACAAGAACTCAACTCTGGATGCTCCACCGACATTACACTCTTCTGAAAACCCCTCCACATTCCAGTAGCATGAGGCATAAAGCAAGGAGATACAATATCCCCAAAGCTCTTCAACATTGCACACAAAGAAAGTCTTCCGACAACTGGACTGGAGAGATGGCATTAACATCAATGGCGAAAGACTAAACCATTTACTATTTGTTGAAGACATAATTGGTGAAACAACAGAAGAGGTTGAAGAGAAGCTGAACCAACTAGACTAGGGGTGTCCAAACTTTCTTAAAAGGGGGCCAGATTCGATGTTATGGACACACCTGGGGGCCAGTTCCTTTTCTATTATACCAGTCAAAAGTTTGGAAACTACTATTTTGATTGTTTTTTAAAGAAGTCTCTTCTATTCACCAAGGCTGCATTTGATCCAAAATACAGCAAAAACAGTATTATTGTGAAATATTTTTACAATTTAAAATAGCTTTTTTCTATTTGAATATATTTTAAAATGCAATTTATTTCTGTGATACAAAGCTGAATTTTCAGCATCATTACTCCAGTCTTTAGTTTTTTTTTTAATGAATAGAAAGTTCAAAAGAACAGCATTTATCTGAAATATAGAGTATTTTTTTGTATTTTTAATAACATAAATGCAGCCTTGGTGAACAGAAGAGACTTCTTTCAAAAATAATTAAAATAGTACAGTTTCCGAAATTTTGACTGGTAGTGTGTGTGTGTGTGTGTGTGTGTGTGTGTGTGTGTGTGTGTGTGTGTGTGTGTGTATATATATATATATATATATATATATATATATATATATATATATATGTATATATGTATGTATGTATGTATGTATTAAATTTTGTTTTGAAAAAACTTTCAACAAACTCGGTTTTAAAGGGTGAAATTTAAATATTATTACTGAGTTAGAACTCTATTTTTATTTAAATTAACGAGTACTCTATTTAGATCACCACAGGTAAAACCACACTGCAAAAAATGCTTTTCTTACTTAGTATTTGTCTTTTTCCAGTCCAAATATCTAAAAATTCTTAAATGAAGATGCTTTTACTAGATAAGTAAAATTAACATTTTTAGATAACATTTTTTTCTTGATTTCTGGGGGACATTTTTTTATTTTAGACTAGAAACAAGACAAAAATAATAAATAAGAGCATTTTTTGCAGTGCACACATGGCACCTCACTACATGGTAAACGTAAAAAATATTATTTCTATATCCAGAGTGGCTTTATGTTATTTAGTCTATAAACATATTTAATATAAATACAAATGCACAAAACTGCAAGTTTATGACAAAAAAGATTCTGTAATTTGGCCCTCTATTACTCATTTAATACGTCTACATTAAAAATGAAATAAAATGATATATTAACCTAAATTTTTGACAGGTTACAGTTAGTGTTACCCAAGTAAATCCATGATAAATGTTGGTAAATTGTATTCTATTTGTAAAAAAAGTATTCTAACTGGATCGTTGTGGCTCAGTGTTTCTCCTGATTTGCACGTTAGTGTTGTTGATTAAACTAAATTACATCACCGAGAGATTTGCAGATCGTACCGAAGACCTCTGCGCCAAACTCGAAAGCTTCTCAGTGGCTGTTTAGTGGCCGTGTGATCGAGATACTCAGCAAGTAAACACATTTGTTCAGACCACAGACTCAGCTCGCGAGTTGCGCTACGCACAAGTAGTGCTGTTTCGTTCCGCTTTTGGCACGTTAATGTTTCCCTGGCCTAAAATCTAGTATTGCCACCTTGTGTTGACATTGTGAAACGCGTTTTGTAAATTATGCGTGGCGGGCCACTTATAATATATTTTAATAGACAAGCTGCGGGCCGTTTGAAATTTTTCCTCGGCCGCATTTGGCCCGTGGGCCGGACTCTGGACACCCCTGAGCTAGACAAAGAAAGTGCAAAGGTCGGACTCCAAATGAACCGATCAAAGGCAATGTGGATGAAAAACCAACAAGTCAAAAATAGCTCCATCTATATCGGTTCTGAAAGGCGAAGGGGACGATCTGGCATCCCTGTCCTGACTTGTGGCCCCTTCATGTGTGGCCCATCAACGGATACCCGAAAACCTCTCAGAAGGGGTGCTGAATAGTATTTCTGAAGCGAGAGCGCCTTCAACCAGGCGGCTTTACGCTCTAAAATGGTCAGTGTTCTCAAGCTGGTGTGCAGCACAGAACCTGGACCCACACTCGTGAAGTCCTCTCCTTTCTTCAAGAGCGGACGTGGGTCGCGCCCCTTCCATGCTCAAAGTATATGTGGCAGCCATAGCAGCGTTTCACACTCACGTGGCCGGACAGTCACTGGGGAGAAGCGACCTAATCGTGCGCTTCCTCAGAGGAGCTAGGAGGCTGAACCCACCTCGACCCCCATCGGTTCCTATATGGGACCTTTTTAATGGTCCTGGAGGCCATGAAAGGTGCCCCATTTGAGCCGCTTCAGTCTGTGAGCCTGAAGCACCTTTCACTGAAAACTGCTCTCTTGCTGGCACTAGCTTCAGTCAAGCGAATTGGTGATTTACATGCGCTCTCGGTGAGTGCTTCCTGCCTTGAGTTTGAGCCTAACGACTCTACAGTTGTCCTCAAACCAAGACATGGTTATGTACCCAAAGTGCTCTCCACTCCATTCAGAGCACAGGTCATTTCGCTATCAGCTCTTCCCTCATCTGAGGACAAAAGAGACGCAAATCTACTCTGTCCCTTCAGGGCTCTTAGAGTTTATCTAGGGCGTTCTGCCGCATCTAGGCAGTCGGAACAGCTCTTCGTATGCTTTGGTAGTCGCACCAGAGGGTGCGCAATCACGAAGCAGAGATTATCGCGATGGATAGATGCTATCTCGCTGGCTTACGAGTCAAAAGTTCTCTGCTGCCCCTTAGGCGTCAGAGCTCATTCCACTAGAGGCATGGCCTCGTCATGGGCTTGGTCCAGTGGAATACATGTTAATTTGGAAACATGGAACACGGGGGTGAATCCTCCCGTACGCGGGAGGCAGTTTGAGGCGGACTGCCTCCATCTTGGTGACAGTGAACGGGCCAATGAATTTAGGAGCTAATTTATTACTCACGGAGCGGAGAGGAATGTTCTTAGAAGAAAACCACACTTTTTGACCCACAACATAGACGGGAGGCTTAGACCAGTGGCGATCGGCTTGGGCCTTGGTGCATCTGCCCACTTGGAGCAGAGTCTCACAGGCTCATGTGTCACGACACCTCTGGACGAAGGCGTGAGAAAAATCGGTGGCTGGTACCCTAAGCTACACTGAAATGGCGAAAGGCCCGTACCTGACACTGGTAACGAATTATGCGTGTACTCAATCCATGAGATATGTTGTTTGAGATAAGTCTTTTGGCAGATCTGATGTACTCCAGATTCTTATGATCGGTCCACACAATAAAAGGTACCCCCGACCCCTCTAACCAATGACTGCCAACAACTCTCTGTTACCAATGTCATAATTGCATTCGGCTGGCGACAAACGATGAGAAAAAAAACGCGCAAGGATGCATCTTGTCATCCGAGGAAGAGTGCTGGGAGAGAACTGCACCTCTGATGCGTCCACCTCCACCACGAACTGGCGTAAAGGATCAGGGGTGACAAGAATGGGAGCCGAAACAAAGCAACCTTTGAGTTTAGAGAATGCAGCCTCGGCTGCACCAGACCACCTGAACGCCGTTCTGGGGAGGTCAACGTGGTCAGAGGCGCGGCTAGTTCGCTGAAATTGCGAATGAAACGGCGATAGAAATTGGCGAAACACAGAAACCTCTGTAGGGCCTTACGGGAATCTGGGCTTGGCCAATCTATCACAGCCTTAACCTTGTCAGGGTCCATGCGCATTCCCTCGGATGAGACGATATAACCTAGAAACGGAACTGACTGTGCGTGAAACACGCATTTCTCCGCCTTGACAAAAAGCCCATTCTCCAGCAACCTCTGGAGCACTAGTCTGACATGCTGGACATGTTCCTGGAGAGAAGAAAAAATCAATATGTCGTCCAGGTAGACATAAATGAACTGCTCAACCATATCTCCCAGCACGTCATTGACTAGTGCTTGGAAGACTGCAGGGGAGTTAGATAGCCCGAAGGGCATCACTAAATATTCAAAATGGCCCCTGGGGGTATTAAATGCAGTCTTCCACTCATCCCCCTCCCTTATGCGCACCAAATAATAAGCATTTAAAAAAAAAAAAAAACGTAAATCCAATTTCGTGAATATGGATGCTCCCTGTAACCTCTCGAAGGCTGAAGACATCAACGGCAAAGGATAAGTGTTCTTTACCGTGATGTTCAACCCTCTGTTATAAATACACAATACTGTGATGCAGGGACGCAGCAGGCAAACACAGACACAGAGGAATCCAGGAACCGGAACAGAGAACACACCGGAAGCAGCAGGAACAAACACCACGGAACAAAACACCAGGGACAGCCTGAAACGATCTGACAACAAGTGCAGGTGAGAGACACGTATATGAAGGCTGGTTAATGAGTGCAGCAGGTGTAAACGATGAGCTCCGTAATCAGTGACCGCGCCTCCGACACAACCACACGTAACAGAGAGAGAAAAGAGACGATGAATTGATGAACCGTGACAATATTATATTCATTCATTACACACAGACTGATATATTTCAAATGTTTATTTCTTTTAATTCTGATGATTATAACTGACAATGAAGGAAAATCCCAAATTCAGTATCTCAGAAAATTAGAATATTGTGAAAAGGTTCAATATTGAAGACACCTTTTGCCACACTCTAATCAGCTAATTAATTTAAAACACCTGCAAAGGCCTTTAAATGGTCTCTCAGTCTAGTTCTGTAGGCTACACAATCATGGGGAAGACTGCTGACTTGACAGTTGTCGAAAAGACGACCATTAACACCTTGGACAAGGAGTGTCCAAGCACATTAATAGAGAGGCGAAGGGAAGGAAAAGATGTGGTAGAAAAAAAATTGTACAAGCAATAGGGATAACCGCACCTTGGAGAGGATTGTGAAACAAAACCCATTCAAAAATGTGGGGGAGATTCACAAAGAGTGGACTGCAGCTGGAGTCAGTGCTTCAAGAACAACTACGCACAGACGTATGCAAGACATGGGTTTCAGCTGTCGCATTCCTTGTGTCAAGCTACTCTTGAACAACAGACAGCGTCAGAAGCATCTCGCCTGGGCTAAAGACAAAAAGGACTGGACTGCTGCTGAGTGGTCCAAAGTTATGTTCTCTGATGAAAGTAAATTTTGCATTTCCTTTGGAAATCAGGGTCCCAGAGTCTGGAGGAAGAGAGGAGAGGCACACAATCCACGTTGCTTGAGGTCCAGTGTAAAGTTTCCACAGTCAGTGATGGTTTGGGGTGCCATGTCATCTGCTGGTGTTGGTCCACTGTGTTTTCTGAGGTCCAAGGTCAACGCAGCCGTATACCAGAAAGTTTTAGAGCACTTTATGCTTCCTGCTGCTGACCAACTTTATGGAGATGCAGATTTCATTTTCCAACAGGACTTGGCACCTGCACACAGTGCCAAAGCAACCAGTACCTAGTTTAAGGACCATGGCATCCCTGTTCTTAATTGGCCAGCAAACTCGCCTGACCATAACCCTATAGAAAATCTATGGGGTATTGTGAAGAGGGAGATGCGATATGCCAGACCCAACAACGCAGAAGAGCTAAGGGCCACTATCAGAGCAACCTGGGCTCTAATAACCTAGGCAGTGCCACAGACTGATCGACTCCATGCCACGCCGCATTGCTGCAGTAATTCAGGCAAAAGGAGCCCCAAGTATTGAGTGCTGAACATGCTCATACTTTTCATGTTCATACTTTTCAGTTGGCCAAGATTTCTAAAAATCCTTTCTTTGCATTGGTCTTAAGTAATATTCTAATTTTCTGAGATACTGAATTTGGGATTTTCCTTCGTTGTCAGTTATAATCATCAAAATTAAAAGAAATAAACATTTGAAATATATCAGTCTGTGTGTAATGAATGAATATAATATACAAGTTTCACACTTGAATGGAATTAGTGAAATAAATCAACTTTTTAATGATATTCTAATTATATGACCAGCACCTGTATGTTGTGTGTCCACTGAACACGAATTGGTGAGTTCAGAACTAATCAGCTCCTGCTGTGTGCCATAAAGGTCTGCTGATGGTTTAGTGCCCTCAGGTTAGAGTGGAAACGCTGACCATCCTCTCCTGAGTAATAGTCTTATTAAACAGCAGTGCTAGCAGCATGGACCTCAGCACACCATCACCACTGATTTCACCTTTGTGCTTTCATCTCTCTGTCTGATTGACAAGATTCCTTTTATGATGGAAACTACTGACTGTGAACTCAGAATAGATCATGGATGAAGAGTGGCTGAATTATAGCCTTATAGAATTATGCTTTACAGTAAAAACCAAGATATCATATTAAAAAACATGATCATTTTTTTACATCTGATTCAAACCACATTTAGAGGGGGTTTGAAATACGATTCCAATCAGTTTTTACAGATACATCTCAGTCTTGATGCTGTGGCTGGTCTTTTGCGTCACTCTTAACGCGTCACACAACAATACAACAAGTTCTCACTCCCAACTCGTCACATATTGACACTTGGTCAGGACCCTTCAGTGTCCCTTTTTAATGTACAGAGTACCCCTCTAATGTCATTTTTCGATGTGCAGGGTGCTACAGTGATTTCAACGAGAAACCTTTGGCGTCATAAACAGACGTGTTGGGCATGGGAATGTTATCGTCATGATGAAATTATATATTGGGTTATGATTTTGCCATTATGACATGTTGGAGTGTGATTCTCAACTTAATCAGCCACCATCATTTTATTTATATTTTTTTATTTACGCTATTTAGACACGTAACCCAGCCCCATCCCTAAACCTATCCATATGATATAAAACACAGGATATAACAGGCAGATACAACTTAAGGCACAATTTATTCAAAAAGAACAAATATTCCAAGTGTTCCAAGGCCAAATGATTAACTTTTGTTAAGAAAATCCTCAAAAGTGATCAGCGTCTCCATCCGGCGAAGATCATGTACACATTTGAAAAATTGCCGCTCAACGAAACGTTACGTCAGCTTTGATAGTGAAATTGCATTGGCTATGTATCTTTTGAATGAGATTTGACTGAGTGCACGCGCCTGTTCACTGAGCGGCGGGATCATCATTTCAGCGATAAAAACATTAAGATCAACTCTGTTCTTTACATGGAGATATCGTATGTATTCTGCCCCTACTAGGATGAGTGCTGAAGTGCTTGAGCCTGACTAGCTTGGCAGATAGCTAGGTTCTTCCAAGAAAGACTCAGATGCCAGATTTTGATCGAGTTTGATTTAGTTGAAGGAAGCACTGTAAAACTGAACATACAAATAAAGAAGATGTCAAATAATGTGTCTTTGCATCATAATTCAGTTGTTACATTCAGATTATAACATATTGAGCATGTTCACTTCCATACAGATGAACAAACCAGCACATAAGTATTTTGTTATTGGAAACACAATTTACACATATCTCTCTTAAAATAGCATTTTACTCTATTAACAAAGAAAATATGAAACTAAATATTGTTTTTGGGAATGATGATGGGGTGTTTCCCTTCCCAACATGTTTAAGCTAACGATGAACGTCCTCCAACTCGTATTACTCCATCTTCATCCAAAATGGGGTTCAACTTTCTTAAGATGCTGCTCTTGGGCACGGCTTCATTTCTGATGAGGCACTTTAGTTCCTCTGAAAATGTTTCTTGTTAAACAGTTTTGATAACTACAACTCTTGCTTGTGTTAACTCATCTGTTACAGGGAACAGGATCTGGCCCTGCATACAAGACTAGCCATGGCTCTGGTGAGTATTTTTCAGCTGGAAAAGCGTGTAAATCTCTGTGAGTCTAGCTTCTATTCAGAGGTTTTGGTAACTAAGCCTGACACATGGGGCCGTACCTCTGCACCTGTGTCTGGCTTAATAAGGTTGTTGGTCTCTGGCTGGATTGTGTCAACGTCTAGATCACCTTTGTGCAAAAACTCAGGTCCTGTAAACCAGTTTGTATGGCTCAACAGATCAGGGGATATGGGACGCGTTCCATGGTCTGCAGGATTTTGGTCTGTACTGATGAAGTGCCACTGTTTTGGGTGAGTAGACCTTCTTATCTGAGCAACTCTGTTGGCAACATACACATAAAATCTTCTGTTTGTGTTGTAAATTTAACCCAAGACAATCCTACTGTCTGTGTATAATTTCACTCTTTGGAGTTCAATGTCCAGTTTAGTGGTTATCAAGACTGCCATTTCCACAGCCAAAACCGCAGAACAAAGTTCAAGACGTCGAACAGTCAGAGTAGTACGAGAGGCTAACTTGGATTTACCCAGGAGAAAGCCAATGTGGCTGCATCCCTCTGAGTCGACTGCCTTAAGGTAAGCTACAGCTGATATGGCCATGGCAGATGCATCTGCAAATATACAGAGTTCTCTATATTGTGTAGAACCTAGAGAAACAGGAAGGTTTGGTGTTTTGATCTGTATCTGTTCAAGCTTCAAAAGTGAATTAAGCCATGCTCTCCACTAATCTTCTTTTTCAGCTGGTATGAGAGAATCCCAATCACATTGATCATTGGCTAGTTCTCTGACCAAAGCTTTACCCTGTACTGTTACAAGAGCCAAGAAACCCAGAGGGTCATATAGACTGTTAACCACAGAGAGGATGCCTCTTCTGGTAAACGGCTTCTCTGCCCTTGACACGTAAGGTGAAAGTGTCAGTTTGTAGATTCCACATGAGTCCCAAGCTTTGTTGCATAAGGTAACTCAATGTCTTGCAAATCTTTGGCCAAGTCCGAATGACAGAATGCTTCCATAACCTTTCTACTGTTAGAGGCGATCTTGTGCGGTCTGATGTTTGATTCTGCTAGTATTTCTTTTGTCTGTTTCAGCACTGTGATAGCTTCTTCACTGGACGGAAATGAGGCAAGTCCATCATCCACATAGAAATTCCGCATCACAAATTGTTTCACCTCTGTGTCATGTTTGTCCTCTCCCAGCAGAACAGCTCCTCGCAACCCATAAATGGCCACAGCAGGTGATGGACTATTGCCAAAAACATGCATTTCATGCGGTACTCTACAATCTGTTTGTCTGGATCATTATCTTCAAACCAAAGAAATCTGAGGAAGTCTCTATGGTCTTCACGGACAATGAAGCTATAGAATATGTGCTGTATATCCGCTGTGACTGCCACCAGTTCCTTGCGAAAGCGGATGAGGACACCTAACAGTGTGTTGTTCAAGTCTGGTCCAAAGTGTTCTTTTATATCTGGTTTTCTTTTCAGAGTGTGTCGAAGAGATGCACCTCTATTTTCCTGCATCCGTTTTGAAAGCCTTGTCACATATATGGGTATGCCTACGTCATTACCAATTCAACACATGCAGATGCAGGTTGATTATGTCTGGACACACAAATCGTATTTGATCACTTGCAATTAATAATGTGGACAGTCTGCCTGAAAGGATCTGATTTGAGAAAAAAAAATCTGATTTGTCTGCAATCTGAACATGGCCTTTGTGCACCGTTGTATGTGCTGTTGGTTAAAGGGGTGATGAGGAGGAAGGCAAGTACACGCCAGTATTTCTCATTTCCTAATTGAGCTGACGTGGTAAATTACTGTTGGGTCTTGCTTTGTAGGAGGATTAGCTTCCCTTTAAAATCAATGGTACTTAAAGTGCCTCATTTGCTTGTTCTCTGATGAGCATTTTTCCCATGAGAGTGAATCAGCATCTTTCACAGATGAGATCTAAGGCATTTGATTGTCTGCACACATGTGTGTTGACACACTATTGGAGATGAACCCATTGTCCCAGGGGCCTCACTTTCTTCTTCATGATTCACTGTTTTCACTGCTATTTAAAGAAAAAACAATCCCAGGCCTTGCTTTTAAACTCTCTGATATGATTCAGTAGAACCTGTATACAGTACAATACAGTTACCAATTACCTACAGTATAATACAATACAATGGAATTTTTATTGTCTTCTTTAGTCTTTTCTGTAGTCAATAATTGTATCCCATAAAACTAATCTTTGATCACCAAAATGACATATTTAAAAGTTTTTGTATTGTGAGAAAAAATTTGTTCATGCCTTAAAATAGCTTACCTCTACACCCTTGCTTTAGTACATGTGCAACCATGAATATGCAAATTAGCCCTGTCTCCAGTCACTCAGACCAGCTCAGAGACCCACTTGGTCAACTTTTATTTAAGTTACTGTAGTAAATGCTGCACAAAGGTATCGCTCTTTACAACGTCGGACACATAACGGTAATTAATATGATTAGCCTTTTATCAAACAGCTATCCATTATCAAACAACTAATAATGTGTTGCTAATGTTACACAAACCATGTGCCCATTCGCCATCTCAGTCTGCCTTCTAAAAATCAGCATCTTAAGAAATGCTTTGAACATCATAGAACGTTACATCTGTAACCTGAAGAGGGAACAAGTCCATCATAACATCCTAATATGCATCATATACACAATTCACCCACTATATTGCTAAAAGTACCCGATTTTTCAAATCAGCAGAAAAATATACCGGGATAACCTGGCTTCTTTTGAGACTCAGCACGGCTTCGCAGCATAGTTATGATGATATGGTAAAGCCCGCTCGCACATTGACGTGACTGGTTACAAGGTACTTTGTGACTAAGGAAAATGTTCAAACCGCGTTTTTGAGACTGTCTTTGGTTCACTGCAGTTTTTTTAGGAGAAAAAAAGCACATGGTCTGTCTGAAAGCATTAAAAACACCACATAGACAACAACATTAAAAACTAGATTTTTTTACAACAGGGGGTCTTCAAGGAATATTAGGAGAAACATCTGAAATAAAGTTGACATTTCAATGAAACCTGAGAGCTCAATTAATCTAAAATATGTTAAAAGCACACATTACACAGTAATTTAATGACCACTGACCAGTTTAACCAAGTGACATCTGTTGATCAGTCTGTTGAGTGACTTCCAATAAGCTCTTCGTCACAGAATATGGCCTTCATCTTATCACTGCAGATACTGTCCCATAACTCGGCTGCTAACTCCTTAGAAAATGTTTGAATAAAAGCAGCAAAATCCTCCATGGAGGAAACCGAGGGAAGTGGCTTTGGTGATCATTTAATAATGCTAAAGCTTATCAGTCAAGAACAAGCCTAAACTTAATGGTGTGGCCTGTAGCAGACAAGAGATCATTTCATACATGAGGGAATTAGATGAATGTGCCTACAAAGTGCAAAGCATGAGGAAATTGGAATGGATGGAAGCTGAAATTGCTGTGTGTATTAATAGAAGATTGAAGGGCTAATGCATGTGTGACAGTGGCTTAGACAGAGAGGGGAACAGGGGGAACGGAAGAGACGATTGGGGTGGTAGAAGGTCACAGCTATGAGATTTAGATGATTTAACATGGAATTTAAATAAGGCAAACAAAAGATTATTGGTAATTTTAGGAAACTGGTGAAATTTCCCCACTCACTCTCTCTTACAGTCTTGTGGGCTTGCAATGTTTTGATACAAAATACCCAGAACATATACTAAATTAATGTGTGTGTGTGTGTGTGTGTGTGTGTGTGTGTGTGTGTGTGTGTTTATATAAATTATACTTTTATTCATCAAGGACGCATATTAAATGGATAAACATGACAGTAAAGACATTTATAATTATACATTTAAAATCTATATCTGATTAAAATCTATTATAAATTTAAAATCTATAGAAATTCTGTTCTTTTGAACTTTCTATTAAAAAATGTACCATAGATTCCAATAAATAAATAAGTTATTGTCAACACAAACATTTTAAACATTGTTAATGATAAGAAATTGACACTGAAGACTGGAATAATGGCTATCAGCTTAACAGGAATCATTTAAATAACTTTAAAATATTATAAAATAGAAAAGTTATTTTAAATTGTAATGATATTTCACAGTATTACACAATAAAATCCTCAATTTGTTAACAGTAGTGTGTGTGTATAATATACACTCACCTAAAGGATTATTAGGAACACCTGTTCAATTTCTCATTAAAGCAATTATCTAATCAACCAATCACATGGCAGTTGCTTCAATGCCTTTAGGGGTGTGGTCCTGGCCAAGACAATCTCCTGAACTCCAAACTGAATGTCAGAATGGGAAAGAAAGGTGATTTAAGCAATTTTGAGCGTGGCATGGTCGTTGGTGCCAGACGGGCCGGTCTGAGTATTTCACAATCTGCTCAGTTACTGGGATTTTCACGCACAACCATTTCTAGAGTTTACAAAGAAAAGGGAAAGGGAAAAACATCCAGTATGCGGCAGTCCTGTGGGCGAAAATGCCTTGTTGATGCTAGAGGTCAGAGGAGAATGGGCCGACTGATTCAAGCTGATAGAAGAGCAACTTTGACTGAAATAACCACTCGTTACAACCGAGGTATGCAGCAAAGCATTTGTGAAGCCACAACACGCACAACCTTGAGGCGGATGGGCTACAACAGCAGAAGACCCCACCAGGTACCACTCATCTCCACTACAAATAGGAAAAAGAGGCTACAATTTGCACGAGCTCACCAAAATTAGACAGTTGAAGACTGGAAAAATGTTGCCTGGTCTGATGAGTCTCGATTTCTGTTGAGACATTCAGATGATAGAGTCAGAATTTGGCGTAAACAGAATGAGAACATGGATCCCTCATGCCTTGTTACCACTGTGCAGGCTGGTGGTGGTGGTGTAATGGTGTGGGGGATGTTTTCTTGGCACACTTTAGGCCCCTTAGTGCCAATTGGGCATCGTTTAAATGCCACGGCCTACCTGAGCATTGTTTCTGACCATGTCCATCCCTTTATGACCACCATGTACCCATCCTCTGATGGCTACTTCCAGCAGGATAATGCACCATGTCACAAAGCTCGAATCATTTCAAATTGGTTTCTTGAACATGACAATGAGTTCACTGTACTAAAATGGCCCCCACAGTCACCAGATCTCAACCCAATAGAGCACCTTTGGGATGTGGTGGAACGGGAGCTACGTGCCCTGGATGTGCATCCCACAAATCTCCATCAACTGCAAGATGCTATCCTATCAATATGGGCCAACATTTCTAAAGAATGCTTTCAGCACCTTGTTGAATCAATGCCACGTAGAATTAAGGCAGTTCTGAAGGCGAAAGGGGGTCAAACACAGTATTAGTATGGTGTTCCTAATAATCCTTTAGGTGAGTGTATATATATCAGCAAAATATCCATTAAATGTGCTATTGAAATTTTTAAATCATAATCGTTTTGACTTGGAATAGAACACTCTACTATTTACATATCCAGTTCATTAACCTCACATAGAATTGTCAAAACTTATAGTTAAATATTATAGCAAAACAAGTTAAAATCTGAGTGTTGGTAAGTTGAAATAATACATCTATACAATACTAAAGCAGGACATTAATTTATACATCCTATAATGGTGAATATGTAAAATGTTCTGCCATAATTGAGACAACCATGCATCCGTGACAAAGGTAACCTTCACTATTGGCTTTAAATGTCTTGCCATTTGTCCCCTTTAGAATAAGCCAACAAAAACATTGTGAGTCACCAGCAAAAAAAAAAAATATTTTGGGTTTTTCTGAAGGTCACGCACATTTTCTCCCTCTCTCTCTAACACTATTCAACCTCAGACAGGCAATAATCTGATAATCAGATCTGCATCACTCCATCAGGACAGCACTAATAATCAGCTGTATGTATGAGTGAAAATCCACCTGACAAGCAGCACTTATGTGTGAGGGGGTTAAACAGACTGTGACAAGCGTGTGTGTGTGTGAGGCTGGGTAGATGGGTGGGTGGTTGGGTGTATGTGGGGTTGAACAAGCACATTTGTTCTTCATTTTATGTGATTTACCCTTCAGTGAGACACATTAAATGAAAATTCAAGCTGGCCATTAGGGCTGAACGATTAATTGCATTTGCGATAATATTGCGATATCATAAAACACGATTTTCTAACCGCAAAGGCTGCGATTACATGCGAGAGTAAAGCAGTCTGCACGCCTACAGGCCTGGCCAAAGGAAAGAATATTTTGTGTTTAATCAATCTAATATTGTGTTGGTCATACTATACAATAGGAGTGGGAGAAAAGATTCTCTCTCCAATGATTCTGGACCAATTCTGAGCTTAGATTTTAACTGCAGGTGCACGATGTGTGTTTTAGAAACACATGTATTCTGCTTGCTCCCATTTCCTCTCTCTCACACACACACCACTCGGACCATAAAATAATATTAGAAAACGTTCTGAAAGGTTGAAGCGAATTACAATGACATTCGAGGGCTTCATTGCACAGGATATGCGCTGTGAGAAACGTGCACTTTGCTTGATATTACGTTTACAGTGTGTGTTCTCGCCCGCCAGTATTTTCCTTACAAATGCTCTACGAAGCCTTCATTTATGTCGTTTGGAATGCAGTGTGCTTATACAGGTGCTGGTCATATAATTAGAATATCAGTTAATTTATTTCACGAATTCCATTCAAAAAGTGAAACTTGTATATTATTTTCATTCATTACACACAGACTGATATATTTCAAATATTTATTTCTTTTAATTTTGATGATTATAACTGACAACTAAGGAAAATCCCAAATTCAGTATCTCAGAAAATTTGAATATTACTTAAGACCAAAAGTATGAGCATGAAAAGTATGAGCATGAAAAGTATGAGCATGTACAGCACTCAATACTTAGTTGGGGCTCCTTTTGCCTGAATTACTGCAGCAATGCGGCGTGGCATGGAGTCGATCAGTCTGTGGCACTGCTCAGGTGTTATGAGAGCCCAGGTTGCTCTGATAGTGGCCTTCAGCTCTTCTGCATTGTTGGGTCTGGCATATCACATCTTCCTCTTCACAATACCCCATAGATTTTCTATGGGGTTAAGGTCAGGCGAGTTTGCTGGCCAATTAAGAACAGGGATACCATGGCCCTTAAACCAGGTACTGGTTGCTTTGGCACTGTGTGCAGGTGCCAAGTCCTGTTGGAAAATAAAATCTGCATCTCCATAAAGTTGGTCAGCAGCAGGAAGCATGAAGTGCTCTAAAACTTCCTGGTATACGGCTGCGTTGACCTTGGACCTCAGAAAACACAGTGGACCAACACCAGCAGATGACATGGCACCCCAAACCATCACTGACTGTGGAAACTTTACACTGGACCTCAAGCAATGTGGATTGTGTGCCTCTCCTCTCTTCCTCCAGACTCTGGGACCCTGATTTCCAAAGGAAATGCAAAATTTACTTTCATCAGAGAACATAACTTTGGACCACTCAGCAGCAGTCCAGTCCTTTTTGTCTTTAGCCCAGGCGAGACGCTTCTGACGCTGTCTGTTGTTCAAGAGTGGCTTGACACAAGGAATGCGACAGCTGAAACCCATGTCTTGCATACGTCTGTGCGTAGTGGTTCTTGAAGCAATGACTCCAGCTGCAGTCCACTCTTTGTGAATCTCCCCCACATTTTTGAATGGGTTTTGTTTCACAATCCTCTCCAGGGTGCGGTTATCCCTATTGCTTGTACACTTTTTTCTACCACATCTTTTCCTTCCCTTCACCTCTCTATTAATGTGCTTGGACACTCCTTGTCCAAGGTGTTAATGGTCGTCTTTTGGACAACTGTCAAGTCAGCAGTCTTCCCCATGATTGTGTAGCCTACAGAACTAGACTGAGAGACCATTTAAAGGCCTTTGCAGGTGTTTTGAATTAATTAGCTGATTAGAGTGTGGCACCAGGTGTCTTCAATATTCAACCTTTTCACAATATTCAAATTTTCTGAGATACTGAATTTGGGATTTTCCTTAGTTGTCAGTTATAATCATCAAAATTAAAAGAAATAAACATTTGAAATATATCAGTCTGTGTGTAATGAATGAATATAATATACAAGTTTCACTTTTTGAAATGGAATTAGTAAAATAAATCAACTTTTTGATGATATTCTAATTATATGACCAGCACCTGTATATGAAAAATAGGAAACTCACTGACAGAAGGCTTTCCGTTTCAAATTCTCACGCCACGCTTTGTGAAGAGTGCTCGCGCATGTGACTGTGTGTGTCTCAAAATGCTTTATTGACACAAAATTTATGTAAACACAGTCAGTAATGTCTTGAGGAATTAAACAGACAGGAAAAAACACATCTTATAATTCAAAAGAGATCTGTGCATTAGTGTGAGTGCAGATCTCCCGCTGTCTATGATGTCATCATTAAAAATCAAGCAACAGTAAAGCTGAGAAAGAGAAATATCACTCACAGTTTAGATACTCTTAAATACTGAAAGCACTCTTTGTTCATTGTTTGTAATATGTTTTTTGTTCCTCTTTATTATTTACTAGCTTTTATGTTTTGAAGTAATATTAGTTTATATATTTAAAATTCTTAAGCAATTTTTAAAATACATTTTTTATTTTGTAATTCTTTTAATATTACATATAAAATTTTAAAATATATATTTTAAGTTTTATTAATAAGATTAATTAATAAGAAAAAAGTTCAAAAATTGTTTTGGAATCGGAGTGTGACTCCCAGAATTGGAATTGGTTACCTAAAGATTCCCACCATTACTATACAATTTATTGCTCGTCTTTGTTGAATAATACAGAAGATAAAGAGCTTAAAAAATAATCGCATATTAAATCGCAAATGCAATATTGGTTAAAAAAAAAATCACAATTAGATTCATTTCCAAAATCGTTCAGCCCTACTGGCCATCACGATATTACATAGAATCAGAAAGTTTGTATACATACTTGTTTGGACACAAAAAAATCTGTTTTGGTGACAGAAGAAGAGGTCCCCCTTTTGCTCCAAAAACTCCCCTGACCCATCGAGGCATGGACTCCACTAGACCCCTGAAGGTGTGCTGTGGTATCTGGCACCAAGATGTTAGCAGCAGATCTTTTAAGTCCTGTAAGTTGCGAGGTGGGACCTCCATGGATCAGACTTGTTTGTTCAGCACATCCCACAAATGCTCGATTGGATTGAGATCTGGGGAATTTGGAGGCCAAGTCAACACCTCAAACTCATTGTTATGCTCCTCAAACTTTTTTGCTTTGTGGCAGGGCGCATTATCCTGCTGAACGAGGCCACAGCCACCAGGGAATATAATTTCCATGAAAGGGTGTATATGGACTGCAACAATGGTAGGTGGTACATCCACATGAATGGCAGGACCCAAGGTTTCCCAGCAGAACATTGGCCAAAGCATCACACTGCCTCCACCGGCTTGCCTTCTTCCCATAGTGCTTCCTGGTGCCATGTGTTCCCCAGGTAAGCGACGCACACGCACTTGGCCATCCATGTGATGTAAAAGAAAATGCCACCTTCTTCCATTGCTCCATAGTCCAATTCTGATGCTCACGTGCCCACTGTTGGCGCTTTCTGAGGTGGACAGGGGTCAGCATGGGCACCCTGACTGGTCTGCGGCTATGCAGCCCCATACACAACAAACTGTGATGCACTGTGTATTTCTGACACCAGCATTAACTTCTTGAGCAATTTGAGCTACAATAGCTTGTCTGTTTGATCGGACCACACAGGCCAGCCTTTGTTCCCCACGTGCATCAATGAGCCTTGGCCACCCATGACCCTGTCGCCAGGCCACCACTGTTCCTTCCTTGGGCCACTTTTGATAGATACTGACCACTGCAGAGCTGCCGATTTGGAGATGCTCTGACCCAATCGTCTAGCCATCACAATTTGGCCCTTGTCAGACTCACTCAAATCCTTACACTTGCCCATTTTTCCTGCTTCTAACACATAAACTTTGAGGACAAAATGTTCACTTGCTGCCTAATATATCCCACCCACTAACAGGTGCTGTGATGAAGAGATAATCAGTGTTATTCACTTCACCTTTCAGTGGTCAGAATGTTATGTCTAATCGGTGTATACACACACACACACACTAAACACACTAGACATATTTATACAGGTGTGCTCTATACAAATAAAATAGAATTCACAGAAAACGGAATACGAAGAGGTAGGGTATTATCAAATAAATATATCTCAGTTAAATGTTCTCCCCACTGTGCATGAGGTAGATTGGGGAAGAAACTTTTCTTGTGCATGGCTGTTCTGGTGTTCGGTGCTCTTTAGCGCTGGCCTGATGGCAAAAGTTTAAAGAGAAGGTGGCTTGGATGTAAGGGATCTAGGGTGATTTTCTGAGCCCCTTTTCTCACTCTGGGTGTGTTGTTGGAGGGTGAGCAAGGGAGTCTTCTGATGTCTGATTTTGTACCTGAACCAGAAGACAGACTCGATGGCTGAGTAGAACTGTATCAGCAGAGCATGTGGCAAGTTGAACTTCAGCTGGCAAAGGAAGTACAACCTCTGCATGGGCCTTTTTCACAATTGTGTCAATGTGATTGTCCCACTTAAAATCCTGAGCCCGAGAACTTGACTCGAGAATGACTCCTGCTGCCACAATGCTGTTCATGATGGTTAGTGGGGGGAGTGCTGGGGGGTTTCTTCTGAAGTCCACTATCATCACAGCTGTCCCTTTCCTGAACCAAGCATGGTGTCCTGCTCTTCATCTCTGAGCAGGAATCCCTCTATCCAGGAATGGCCTTTATGGCCAAATACTCATGACAATCAATTGTCCTTTTCTATTCCCAGTGCCGTTTTTACTTAATCTGCTTCCAGTCAAAAAAAAAAAAAGAAAAAAACACTTTTTACTTCTAGACCAGCAATGTTTTGGTGCTACTTAAGAACCACTTTTCCTGGTTCAGAGCTGGTGCTTTGGGTGTCGAAAGACAATGAACCGATTTGAAACTAGGCTCTGGCTCCGAACCAATACTCACTCAAACTGCCTTGGTGGAAAAGGGGTATGGGAGAGTGAGTCTGAGCCCCGAACATTATCAGGAAGGCTGTTCCAGAGTTCAGGGGCCAAATGCGAAAACGCTGTCCCTTCTTTGATGGACTTAGATATCCTAGGTACAACCAAAAGTCCAGAGTTTTTTTTACCTTAAAGAGATTGTAGGGTGATAGAAGATCGGTTAAATTCACAGGAGCTAAACAATTTAGGGCCTAATAGGTCAGTAGCAATACTTTGTAATCGAAATGGAACTTAATAGTTAAACAGTGTAGAGATGATTAAATTGGTGTTATATGATCATATTTTCTTGACCTGGTAAGAACTCTAGCAGCTGCATTTTGGACTAATTGTAGCTTGTTTATTGAGGATGCAGGACAACCAGCTAGTATGCATTACAGTAATGCATGAACTAACTTTTCTGCATCAGAAACAGATAACATGTTCCATAGCTTAATGATGTTTCTGAGGTGTAAGAAGGCTGTTTTTGTAACATATGAAATATGATTTTCGAAGGACAAGTTGCTGTCTAATATAACACCCAAGTCTTTTACTGTAGATGATGAAGTAACAGTACATCCTTCTAGATGCAAAATGTATTCTAAGAGATTCTGTGTACAGGTTTTGTCCAATAAGTAATACCTCAGTCTTATCTGAATTTAATAGAAGAAAATTACAGGTCTTCCAATATTTTACATCCTTGACACACTCAACTTGGATAATTTATAGATTTCATCTGGTTGTGATAAAAATATATAGCTGAGTATCACCGACATAACAGTGGAAACTAATTCCATGTTTTCTTATAATATTACCAAGTGGCAGCATATACACTCACCTAAAGGATTATTAGGAACATCATACTAATACTGTGTTTGACCCCCTTTTGCCTTCAGAACTGCCTTAATTCTACGTGGCATTGATTCAACAAGGTGCTGAAAGCATTCTTTAGAAATGTTGGCCCATATTGATAGGATAGCATCTTGCAGTTGATGGAGATTTGTGGGATGCACATCCAGGGAACGAAGCTCCCGTTCCACCACATCCCAAAGATGCTCTATTGGGTTGAGATCTGGTGACTGTGGGGGCCATTTTAATACAGTGAACTTATTGTCATGTTCAAGAAACCAATTTGAAATGATTCGAGCTTTGTGACATGGTGCATTATCCTGCTGGAAGTAGCCATCAGAGGATGGGTACATGGTGGTCATAAAGGGATGGACATGGTCAGAAACAATGCTCAGGTAGGCCGTGGCATTTAAACGATGCCCAATTGGCACTAAGGGGCCTAAAGTGTGCCAAGAAAACATCCCCCACACCATTACACCACCACCACCAGCCTGCACAGTGGTAACAAGGCATGATGGATCCATGTTCTCATTCTGTTTACGCCAAATTCTGACTCTACCATCTGAATGTCTCAACAGAAATCAAGACTCATCAGACCAGGCAACATTTTTCCAGTCTTCAACTGTCCAATTTTGGTGAGCTCGTGCAAATTGTACCCTCTTTTTCCTATTTGTAGTGGAGATGAGTGGTACCCGGTGGGGTCTTCTGCTGTTGTAGCCCATCCGCCTCAAGGTTGTGCGTGTTGTGGCTTCACAAATGCTTTGCTGCATACCTCGGTTGTAACGAGTGGTTATTTCAGTCAAAGTTGCTCTTCTATCAGCTTGAATCAGTCGGCCCATTCTCCTCTGACCTCTAGCATCAACAAGGCATTTTCGCCCACAGGACTGCCGCATACTGGATGTTTTTCCCTTTTCACACCATTCTTTGTAAACTCTAGAAATGGTTGTGCGTGAAAATCCCAGTAACTGAGCAGATTATGAAATACTCAGACCGGCCCGTCTGGCACCAACAACCATTGGTTGATTAGATAATTGCATTAATGAGAAATTGAACAGGTGTTCCTAATAATCCTTTAGGTGAGTGTATATTAAAAATAACAGAGGGCCTAACACAGATCCTTACAGCACCCCATAATTTACTGATGTTATCTTTTACTGATTTACTGAATTTACTGATGTTAGATTTTCCCCCCATTTAAATAGACAAAATGGTAACTGTCTGATAGGTATGATCTAAACCACCTTAATGCCTGTGCCTGAATACCAGTATAATTTTGTAGTCGATTATGATCTATAGTGAGCCTGAAGACTGAATTACGCTGGTCTGCCAGACATATTAAAAGACATTTCTAATATACATACTCTGTTGCTAAGAATTTTTATATTGATTCTATTTGAACTTTTTTATTATTTCTGACATTTCCAGTCAATTTTCATTTTGTTTTGTATCATAAAGAATGCTGAAGTATAACACTGATTTGACAACCAGCTCCTGGCCATTCTTTTACATGAGTAATATGTTATGTTATGTTATGTTATGTTATGTTAAATCCCATTTACTTTTTCAGACAGTGTACTCAATATCTGGTATACAGTATATGCATCAGTTGCTAGCAATGCAACTGTAGATGTAAGCCTCAGCTATACCAAGAGATGTTCTTATACTACAACAGTAAGAAGCTGTCAGTATGAAAGATAGGAAGAAAAACTGGAAATGTCTATCATGACAACTTGCAGCAGTGTTGAACTCACAAGATGCATGAGAGAACATAAGTGACAGATACCTTTCACTGTTTGATACAGTCATATATTGTAGATCCTATATGAGGAAAGAGCGGGCATAAATGTGGGTTTGGACAAAATTGATAAATACTATTTGAAATCTGACTCAAATTAACTAATTGGACTTCAAATCACATATGGATGCAGTTTGGATCAGGTCTGTAAACACTGGACATATTAGAGGATAAAAACTGTACTAGCACAGTACACTGATACTGAAGTGGTGAAGTAAATACTACAGAAAAAAACAAATGTAATTTCTACATGAAAAAGTTAGTTCAGGCAAGAATAGAAAAAAAGTATATTTTTTACTATAAAAGTAAAGTAAATTCTATATTAGTACTCAATTCAAGCTTGTAGAAATTAAAGCGTAAATATCAATGTTATAAAATTAAATAATTCTGTCAGGACCACTATCGTCAAAGATGATTGACAATTAGCATACAGTTTGGATTGGCGGTATGGTTCTGTTCTGGGCAAGAACTCCCTGCACATCCATGAAGCCTAGTATGGATAAGAGCAGGGAGAGCAGGAATAACCCCCCCTTAGGGTAAACAGAACAGAACCAACATAATGTATTGCAGATATTAAAATAATTTGGTCTGATTCAAGGGTAATCAGAATACCAATTCCTGACTGGACGAGAGGAGGAGCTGGGTATGTAGAAGGGTAAATGAGCTCTGGAGAAACGTGATAGCTGCTGATAGTACTGAAGGAGCTTATATATGATAACTACTCAACTTTTCTGATACTGGCGTTCCCATCATGCACTGGGGTTTGAATAATTAATGAGGTAGATTTTTCTGCTGTTTTTTTATCATTGCTTTTGTTGTTAGGTTTAGTAACTTGCCATTTTGTGACATTTGGAGTTTATTTTCTACTCAGAATGACACATTCACACTCAAAAACGATCCATCGAATGTCATTGTCACTGTGTATTGTGTACCAAGTATTGAGTCCTCTGTGTTTAGGTGCCGCATTACCACTATTACGTAGATATGGCATCTACACAATATCAATTGTGTTGTTTACTTGGATGTTTCGAAGTAAAACATACACTTTAAAAGTTTGGTTTAAATTGTTTGTATTGCTTACATTGAGTAAAATGTATTTCAAAGGAAACTTCAACTAAGTAGAAATTACTCAACCTTACTGGCCAAGTTAAAATAACTTATTTTCTTTGTTAATTTTACTTAACTTAGTTAAGTAGAGTTTACTTAATTCCATATGTGAAATTTACTTAAAAATATGCATGCAAAAACTTAAGTGCATTAATTAACGAATAAAACTGAAATTAAATAAATTATACCTCATTAAATTAATTAAACCAAGCCTGGGAATGGGATGGGGAAAGAAGGAAAGGAGCTTTCCCTAATTTAATAGGGCATCCAACTGTCATAACAGTGTATGTGTGATCTATTCTGTTGTGGAGTCTTAAAATAACCAGACTGGATAACCCTGACAGGCACCAGAGGGAGAGAATGAAATAGAGGGGTGTGGGGGGGGGATGTGAAGACACTACCTGTGGCCATACATATTCAACCGCACCACTCATTATCTCTGTTTGTGCTCTCTTTCCCATTCTTACGTGTTCATTTTTTCTTCAGCCATTTATTTTTACCATGATGTTGGATGGTTACCATAAACCTGTTCTTTCTCTCTCTCTTTTTCTTGCTATTTTTCTACATTGAGTTAAACCATTGTGACGGCCTGGGTTTTGGCAATGGTGAGTCTGATGCCTTAGGTCTGAGCTAACATGCACACAAACATACATCAGCAGGCCATTTATTGTTGTAAGCTGATGGAAAAGTGCACTTACTTGTGCATTTGGCTTTATGCAGTGCCTTTTATATGTTAATCATATCGCAACATGGTATTTCTGTTCATAATTGTTGGATAGTTATTATATTGACAGGCCTTCTGCTGGCAATCATCCCTTTTCCCTCTGTGATAATTAGAGTGTGCATGTTATGATAAGAGACAATTCCAAAAGAGCAATATTTCTCAAACTGTCAGCTATACTTAAGCTACAATTCTCATTTGTGCTTTTACATCTACTGTATGGGTGTCTGTGTGGAAAAAAAGAGAGTGTGATGAAAAGAAAGAGAGAAAGTAATTAGGCAAGCGCATTGTCAAATGTCACATGCAAATCCAGCTCAAAGAAACATCACTATCAAAGTTCTGTCGAGTATGCAAGCACAGCCGTTTTTACCTATTGAGAAAACTGAACGATCAGCGTTTTGTTAGCGTAGCATTTTAGCCTTTTTTTCTTATGTCTGATTCACAAAATTTCTCATTATCCTCAAAAGATGGAAGCTGATAAACAGAAATTTGACTGCAGGGGGAAAAAAATTTATCTTCGAATGAACACCTTGCATTTGCCTTAGTGTGTACGGTCGAGTGCTCTTGAATATGCCAATGTTGTGCTGTCAGCTAATCAGGCTAATTGAATATTTCCTCAATGTTTGTTATATCTGTGTTTTGGCCATGCTTGTAGAAGGTTATTTGCTTTGATATACAGTTTAAAAATGAATAAAACACAGATTCCACTAGATTGAGTTTCATTGAGGAAACTAAAGAATATTTAATGAAGATAAAATGGCTAAAGACACAATGCTAGTAATTAACAAGTCCCCAAATTACCTCACTATCATTTAAATGAATCTCAATAAACACAAAACAAGATGGCAATAGATACTCCAATGATACAATGATACTCCACAATAATGTCTAACTTAAACATTCCATTTTGTATCTTTGTGTAAGCATGCCTTTGGCAAAGCCTGGGGTGATGCTGTCAGGTAGTAAGTATCAGTGAGGATGGTTTATGGTAGTTGTGTCAGATCAATACAAAACTCAGGAAACACAACAGAGAAAGTAAGAGGAAAGAGAAAGTGTGTTTCCACTTGATGTAGTAGGCACCTATAGTCTTAGTAAGTTTATGTGACACAAACTTGTTTGGTTCTCAGAGAATATGTGTGTGTTTGTGCATGCATGAATGAACCATGACTGCACTGACTCCCAGACTGCACTGTGCAGCCACAGCCCCATTAATATAATTAGTGCAGACCACTGTCTAGTCTGGGATATTTAAAATCTAATGAAAAAAATCTAATCTTTTGAGACCCTACAGGAAGGAAAATAACCAAATAAATTGTAATTAATGGTAATAAATGCAATAAAAATAATAATTTCTTCCATATGTGTACCATGGGGGAAAAGCAAACAAACTGTGATACAGTCATTGTGATTATACCAGAGCAACAGCGTGCTGTGTTTGAAAACAACTATTGAATTAAACTCCTCTGCTGCTCAAGAGCATGTTTGTCTTCAAGTTAATCACAATAGAGTAGAAGGGCAAAGAATGACAGGAACATTTAAAAAGATGTAAACTGTGTAACGCTTGTTACAGCCACTGTCCCCCATGTACAACCTAAATGTGTATGTCAAACCATGTGAATTGTTTTTTTGTTTTTGTTTTTTGCAAGACAAAACCCACTAGGCTACATAGTGCAAAATTGATGCATATTGTCATCTCTGGTAAGCTCACGGATGCAAACTACACTTATGGACATTTTTCTGAAATAAAATATTTTGGGGGTTGGCAGCTAGGTCAGAAATGAACCATGGTTCAAGGCACTAAATGTGACAAAAATATTTTTCAGATATTTCCAATATGCAGGCAAAAATGCCCTTGTAGTTTTTATCTGTCAAATAACATTTGATAGATTTCATTCTATTTTTGGCCTGTCTAGAATTATCAGACACCTCTGCAGACAACACAGTGCCCTGTAACTGTCAAATATCATTGTCTGAGAAGTCAGTGTTGCATCGCTAATGTGATTTTCCATGAAAAAAAACTACCAATCCCCAGAACATTAAATATATACAAAACACTTCCAACAACTCAAGCAACATACATATCAATTTACCTAATCTAACATAATGTTACATTTTTAATGATCCTTCACCTGTTTCTGTTCATGTTAATTACTCTCCCCATGCATTTAAGTTTCATTTGTCTGTTAACGTTACTGTTATCGTAGTTATGTTATGTTCAATGAAATGATTCAGCTAAAGTATTCAACATACTGTAAAAGGACTGGTTAGAAAGATGCCATCAGAAGTATAAAACAAACAAACAAACAGATTATTGTCCCTTACTATAAAAGTTCATTTCTGACACTGGATATAAATTTACCATTTAATCCATCAATTCAGATTTGGTGAGCACATTGATCAAGTGCCTCAATTATTGCTTCTATACAAGTCAATGAAGCTTTTAACAACTAATCATCAACTGCATGTTCCAGAAACAAGAAACTTTCCAAATGTCATCAAATGAATACTCTATAAAGTTATAAGCATCCAATACAAATATAATAAAACGTATTTATTTGTTAAATTACTGTCACGGATCAGCCAGGCTCTCTTACTTCCACCACACAGCGATCCCTGTCACCAGAGTTCTGATCACCCGTCTTTAATCTCCTCATCAGCAGCGCACTATAGATTCACACAGTTCACCTTCAGTCATTGTCTGGCATTGTACTAGGAAAGACTTACTTACCTGATCTCCTTGGTTTTCCCCGAGTGTGTTCCTGTCTCCTGTCTCCTTGCAACTTCATCCCAGGTTTTTGGCTTTAGTTACTTACCTTTCATCCCATACTTCATCTATAAGACAACCGTAAAGACTATTATTCTTCTGCCGTCTCTCCCCTTGATACAATTGTATCATCTACGCGCCATTCTCTGTCCTATGTTCCCAAATAAAGTGTGTGTTTGGATCTTCAATAACCTTGTCCAGTGTGTATATCTTGATAGAAAGCCAGACCATAACCGCATATGGATCCAGAGCACCGTGATCCTTTTCAGGAACCGGCTGAAACTCTCTGGAGAGAGTTAGAGGGAAACCCAGGGCTGCACCGAGCACTACCGTCACTTCCACCAAAGTCACTACTTCACCTGGCTGTGTTGCCAGTCCCATGGTCAAGCCAGCACCCTTCTCTGGTCTGGAGGAGGACTGCAACGGATTTCTCTTACAATGTTCCCTCGCACTGGAAGCGCAGCCTCAGCTGTTTACCACCGAACAATCGAAGATATCCTTTATAATTTCTCATCTATCTGGTCAAGTCCTTTAATGGGCAGAAACAATCTGGTTTCGAGCTGGTCCGGCCACCATGTCTCTTCAAAGTTTCTTTGCACATTTGAAGGAGGTGTTTGGCCATACCGCAAGAGATTCTTCAGTCAGCAAACAGCTTTATCATCTCCGACAAGGTACGAGCTTGATTAAAGATTATGCGCTAAAATGTAGAACTCTTGTTCCTGCGAGTGGATGGAATGAGAGGACGTTAATTACCACCTATTGCCAAGGTTTAAATCCAGCGCTTCGTCTTCAACTGGCCATTTATGATGATGTCATTGGTTTAGAGAAATTCATCCAACAGTCTCAGAGCTCAAAGCTGTTATGAAGAAAATCTCATGTTGCAGTCCTCCAACCATCCCCTCGAGCCAGAGAGCTCAACGCCTCCAGAACCAAAAGTCATGCAAGTGGGTAACACCCGCCTGTCTCCTCCAGAAAGAACATGCAGGCTGACCCACAACCTGTGTTTACATTGTGGGGCAAGCAACCATTATATGGGAGCTTGTTCCATTCGTCCTCCTCGTCTCTTGGTCAGTTCAGTAATGAATAAAGCAGTTAAATCCTCTTCTCTGTCCACTACTGTAACATTGATTGCTGCTGAACTTTCAGTTACAGTCACTGCCCTTATCGACTCCGTACAAGGTTAAATCTGTAACTGGAAGGAATTTGAATCGAGGGTATGTGAAACGTCAAGTAAAGCCTGTAACCCTGCAAGTTGGCTGCCTGCATGAGGAAATGTTTTCTTCCCTGGTTCTGGAGGGGTCCACCACGGCGATCATCCTAGGGCTTCCCTGGCTCATTCAACATCACCCTGAGGTTTCGTGGCACAACGGAGATGTCTTAAAATGGGGTCCCAACTGCTTCCATTCCGGTTTTCCTCGACTTCCTCAACCTGCATGTCCACAGCGTGTGACAATTCCAGTAAATACTACTACTGAAAGCCCTCTAGAGAAATAGTCTATCAAGATTCCCGCCTGGTATGAATAATAATAATTTGTTACATTTATATAGCACTTTTCTGGGTACTCAAAGCGCTTTATACATAGAAGGGGTGAATCTCCTCAACCACCACCAATGTGCAGCATCCACCTGGATGATGTGACGGCAGCCATATTGCGCCAGAGCGCCCACCACACACCAGTTTATGGTGGAAAGGAGACAATGAAGTGATGAAGCCAATCAGTATATGGGGATTATTAGGAGGCCATGATGGACAGAGGCCAATGGGCAAATTTGGCCAGGATGCCGGGGTTACACCCCTACACTTTTTCCGAAGGACATCCTGGGATTTTTTATGACCACAGAGAGTCAGGACCTCATTTTAACGTCTCATCCGAAGGACGGTGCTCTTTGACAGTATAGTGTCCCCATCACTATACTGGGGCATTAGGACCCACACAGACCACAGGGTGAGCACCCCCTGCTGGCCTCACTAACACCTCTTCCAGCAGCAACCTGGTTTTCCCAGGAGGTCTCCCATCCAGGTACTGACCAGGCTCAGCCCTGCTTAGCTTCAGTGGGAAACCAGTCTTGGGTTACAAGGTGATACGGCTGCTGGCAATGAGTCCTACTCTGACGTCTTCTGACCATGGGACTGTGCCATCGACCTGGAGCCGGGTGAGTCAGTACCCCGCGGACATGTGTACCCACTTTCCATTACCGAACAGAAGGCCATGGAACAGTACATAGAGGAGGGTCTCAAGCAAGACATTCGTCCATCCACTTCTCCTGCTGCTTCCAGTTTCTCTTTGTGGCGAAAAAGGAGGCTTGCAGCCTTGCATTGATTGCCGGGCTCTAAACAAGAAACCAAAAAATTCCGTTATACACTTCCTCTTGTCCCAGAGGCTCTGGAACAACTGCTTGGAGCCTCCATTTTTTTCCAAGTTAGACCTCAGAAGTGTGTACAATCTGATCCGAATCCGTGCAGGAAACTTTATCACTCCATCAGGGCATTACAAGTATATTGTAATGCCTTACCGCCTGGTCAACGTCCCATCCATTTTTCTAGATTTTATCGATGAGGTATTCTGGGACTTCCTGAATCGGTTTGTAATTGTCTATATTGACGATATCCTCTCAGAACCAGGCCGAATATCGCCACCACGTCTCCGAGGTCCTCACTGGTCTCACTCCTTTCCAATGCATCCTTGGTTTCCAACCCCCTCTGTTTCCCTGGTTAGGCGAACCATCTGAGGTGCCCACCATCAACTACTGGTTCTGGGAGAGCGAAAGGGTATGATGAGGCTCATCATCTCCAGCAGGCAGTGCACAGACACCCACACTTCGCAGATGTGCGATAGGAAGAGATGCCTACTTACCATCCAGGACAACTCGTCTGGCTCTCTACACGAAATATCCACCGGTCCCTTCCAGGTCGAAAGACAGATCACTCCAGTCACATATAAACTCCAGCTACCTCCTCACTACAGAATTCACCCTGCATTCCATGTGTCCTTGTTGAAACCTCACTACCCACCTGTTTTTGCTCCCTCTGAAGAGAGGTCGTGGGTACCTAGAGATGACATCCTCGATCCTACTCTCCTTACAGAATTCCACCAATGCCACCCTTATCGGCCTGCTCCTTGACCTCATAGCCGGCTAGAGTGGACCCTGAAGAGGGGTGTAAAGTCAGAGATCTGCCAGGCTCTTCCACTTCCACCACACAGCGATCCCTGTCACCAGAGTTCTGATTTATTTTTTTTATAAAATTATATTAATTTAATCCATTCTCAAACTAAATAAATGTAAAATTGGGACTTCAAATAAGCTAGATGGAAACTTCAGGTTCTTCTGTTTAAAATGATGTATGGCACTTGATGCTAACTGCTAGAATGGGTGAGAAAAACAAAGAAAAGTAGAGGCAAGTCAGGCGCCCTAAAAATGTTCTAGGACTTTAAGGGTTAATCACCTCATCAGCAGCGCACTATATATTCACACAGCCCACCTTCAGTCATTGTCTGGCCTTGTACTAAGAAAAACTCACTTACCTAATCTCCTTGTTTTTTCCTGAGTGTGTTCCTGTCACCTTACGACTTCATCCCAGGTTTTTGGCTTTCGTTACTTGCCTTTCATTCCGGCTTCTGAGGTGTCCGCTTTTCCTTCTCCATACTTAATCTGTAAGGGTGTACTCACACTAGGCGCTCTGAACCGTGCCCGAGTGCGTTTGACCCCCAAAGCCCAGTTCGTTTGACAAGTGTGAGCGCTCTGTTCCGTGCCCTGGCGCGGTTCGTTTGGCTGGCCCTGGCCCACTTGGAAAAGGTGGGCCAGAGCGCGGTTTGGTTGGGCTCGGGTGCTGTACGCATGTGGTGTGAGCGCTAACCGCGCCTCAGCATGGAACAGCTGTGTGCTACTGTCATCAATACAACAGCAAACGCCAAACTATTGCTACTTGGATACACTTTTCAATTAATTCAAGTATATTTAGGTATATAACGGTCCTGGTTCTGCCCTTATTGATGAACATGAATTGTATTTTGCGAGTAAAGCTGCAAATTCCTCCATCACAGTCAGCTGCCTCCATAATAATCTTCTGATACGTGCAGTGCAATCAAGTGAAAATCGCTGCGCGGCATAAATGATAAATCTATTAGGCAGTCTATTAGCGAAAGCGCTTTTCTTCCTGTCTTCTTCAAAACAAAAAGTTACATTGTGAATGACGTAAGCGTGCTCCAGCCCAGGACGTTAAGTGCAATGTGAGTGCAGGCCAGAGGAGGAGTGGGGAGGGGGGACAATCGTGCTCGGGCCCGGTACAAGGCAACTGTGCCTAGTGTGAGTACACCCAGACAACCGTAAAGACTATTATTCTTCTGCCATCTCTCCCCGTGATACAAGTGCATCTTCTACCCCCCATTCACTGCCCTGTGTTCCCATATATAGTGTGTGTTTGGATCTTCACTAACATTGCCCAGTGTGTATTTCCTGACAATTACAGCATGGTCAATATAGAGAGAAATTTTATGAAAGCATTTATTAGAGAAAAAAAAAAACAGGAATTGATAAAAGTTAAGAATGTGGGTAAGAGAGAAATTTAGGAAGAAAATCTCCTCATTTCCCAGTGTTGTGTGTAATCGCACCAATGCTAATTGAAATGCAAGCCATGCCTTTGATTACATTTTTTTATATTAATATTTTTCATGCTTAGTACCTAAGTCCTCATTATAAATACATTAGCATTTCCTCTTTGTGATTTATAGCATTTTTCTAATTTTAAGAAGAAGAAAGTAAAAAAAAAAAAAGTATGTGTACAGAATCAAACAAATACATATGCCCACACAAAACAAGAAATGTTTTGCATGTAGGACCTGCATTGACTATGAATTCCTTTATGTTGATTATATACTGCTCAACCTTGAAGTGGCTCAAACACAAACACACACAGACACACAGAGACACTTTTCAGAGGCCGCAGTGTTATTATTAAGGATAAGCTTGTCCATGAACTCTTTAGCTCTTCTACTGTCTCCATAGCAACAAGACTACAGAGGATATACTTATTTTTCATATAGGAAAATTTAGGATATGCAATAAATATCACCCATTAACATACAGGCACGTGTGTGTTCGAATACTACAAATAATCTGCATACTTACTGCTTTTCTCAAAGTAACAAAAAAAAAAAGAGAGAATAAATTCACCATATGAAATTCCCCCATGACTACTGTATGCATTCTTAAATTTGTGCACTTTTGTATGTGATTGTTTCTGTTTATATGGATTGTAAATGTTGTGTGCAGGGAAGGAGTCAATCATTTAAGACATTTCTCCATATAGAACCTTTTTGGCATAAAGGTTTCTTTAAAATTGAGCTGAACCCCATTGAACCTACCAGCACACACCATCTTATTAAAAAAAAAAAGAAAAGAAAAATCAGCCATTCAATTATGCTGTGTATTCTAAAACAAAAAGCAACAGACATGACATAATCTCTCAAATTCAAATATATTATAGTAAGTAGATGTTTCATTAGTGTCCAATTATGTTATGAAAGATTCAATGTCCAACTATTTTTTGGGAGTGAAAATTCAACTATACCCTTCAAGAGTTTGGGGTCAGTAAGATTTGTTTTAAGTGACAGTAAAGGTATTTATCATTTTTAAAAAGATTTTAAATAAATGCTGTTCTTTTTAACTTTCTATTCATAAAATAATCCTTAAAATGTAACATGGTTTCCTCAAAAATATTGAGCAGCACAACTATTTTCAACACTGATAATAATAAATTATTTTTCTTGAGCACCAAATCAGCATATTCAAAAGAATTCTGAAGGATCATGTGACAGACTGGAGTAATGGCTGATGAAAATTCAAGGTTGCCATTAAAGGGAAAAAATACTTTTGAAATATTAAAATAGAAAATAATTTTTAACAAAAATTTACTATATTTTTGGACCTGCACTACAGCCGAACAACTGCCACTGAGATGATTGCAAATGCTAATGGCTAGCTCTCTTCAGGTATAATGGAGCTCTTTGGTTGTGTGTTTGTGTGTCCTGGTAAACTGGTGTCCTACATTATGGGGACCATTGGGGACAAATTATGGGACCCACAAAGATGGTGTAAAGGGCGCGTGTAGGTAAGAAGACCTAGACACAGAAGATAGACTCAAACAGGCAACTTTACTTATAACAATCCAATAGGTAGCGATCCAAAGAACGAAGACATAATGTTAACGTGACCGGACAGAAAATGAATGTGAGGGTACAACTTAAATAGGAACTCAAACAAGATGATTATTAGAACACAGCTAAACCAAACAAACTAATAATGTCAGTGACCATGGTAACAAAGGAGTGGCGGAAAAACTCAAACAAAGGAGCGTGAGAATGAATGAAAACAAACTAAAAGTCCATGATAACTAAGACAGACTGAACATAACTGTGACAGGTGGCAATATCCAAAATCCTTGTCCTTGTGGGGAAATTTTTGGCAACAGGTTTTAAATCATAGGGGATGTTTTTTGTGAAAATGTAAAAATGCTGGAATTTTTCTGTGATGGCTAGGTTTAGGGGTAGGGTTAGTGTAGGGGGATAGAATTTACAGTTTGTACAGTATAAAAATCATTATGTATATGGAAAGTCCCCATAAAACATGGAAACCAGGTGTGTGTGTGTGTGCGTGCATGTGTGTGTGCGTGTGTGTATCAGTCTATGGTGTGTATCTACTTGTGTTTTATGTTTTTTTATTGTGTGAGTAAAAGTAAATGCTAGTGTGTCTGTGTACTAATCAACAATTCTTTTGAGGCTCTTTGTCTGCATTGGCTGTTTGTCTTACCGATGACAAATGTCCCATAATCTTTTATTGACTCCTTTCCTCTCCTCTAGGAACCCATTTAAGACTCTCTCTCTCTCTCTCTCTGGGTGTGTGTATGTTCATGTTTTTCTATCCCGGTGGGGACTTCAACCTGAATAGACACTTATACATGGGGACTCATGTCACCGTGGGGACCTAAATTGAGGTCCCCATGAGGAAACAAGCTTATAAATCATAGAGAATGAGTTTTTTTGAAAATGTAAAAATGCAGAAAGTTTTCTGTGATGGGTAGGTTTAGGGGTAGAGTTAGTGTAAGGGGATAGAATATACAGTTTGTACAGTATAAAAACATTAAGTCTTTGGAGAGTCCACACAAAGATAGCGAATCAGATGTGTTTGTGTGTGTGTGTTTGTGTGTGCATGTGTGTGTGTGTGTGTGTACGAGTAAAACCCTCTAACACAGTCCTGTGATCGTCTTATTGGGCCTGTCACACTTACATATGTACATAAAATACTTGAGGCCTAGACTGCATAATCTCATTAGCTGCTTTTATTAAGATGAATCATGGGAAATGAATACCTTTTCTCATCAGAGCTGTTTGACTCACTCAGTTTATTTGTTCAACTGACAGGCGATCCAAATCAGTCAATGCAATAATTTTCCACAGGCCATCTCAGTAATTTAAAGTCAGGGGGTTGGTTTGACTCTACAGTAAATATATTTGGAAGAAGCCATTTGGTGAAGAAGCCATACATAATCAGCAGTTCTAGGCTACTTGTACTAACATATGGAGTAGAGGCCTATATAAACTACTGAAAAGGATTTAAACTGCAAAAGATGTTGAGATGCAAATAAATGCATAATATTGATCATATTTGTTTTGTGAGCCCACAAGAAATCTGCACTTACTGGACAGAATAGGAATGGCTGACTTGACTTTAAAATTGTGAAGTATCCCTTGTATTTTTAAGGGCCAAGCACCAAAGGTGCGAAGGCACCTATTGAAATCGTTGGCGTTCTTATTAGGGGCCAAGCACCGAAGGTGCGAAGGCACCTATTGAAATCGTTGGAGTTCTTATTATTATTCTGCTTCTTCTTCTTCTTTTTCTTCGGCTCTTGAGTCTATGGCAGCCCATAGAACCGCTTGCAGGAAAGTTGTGAAATTTGGTACACTGATAGAGGTCAGTACTAATAGTAACCACACCAAATTTGGAGTCTCTAACTCATTCCCTCTAACGCCACCACCTGTCCAAAGTTTAACTTTTGAACCATAATGGTTAGAAACAAAATATTTTTTTCCTTTGATTCCTTGGCATAAGACGATTCGATTGCACCCTATGACGTCATTTTCCGTTATGTAAATTTTCCCGCCATTTTGAATTTTCCGAAAAAAATACTTTTACAAACTCCTCCTAGACTGTTAATTCGATTTGCACAAAAATTGAACCAGATCATCATCAGGCAGTGCCGACAAAAAGTTATGGAATTCAAGTTGATTTGTCAAATCGTTTTCGATAAACGCACAAACAAATTTTACGTAACGGTTGCGAAAATACACATAAGGCTATATCTCCGCAACGCTTTATTGTATTCAAACCAAACTTGGTACATGTCATTACAAGCATGACCTGAGGCAACATGCAGCGTTTCGGCACAGCGCCACCTACTGGTCCGGAGATACGTAAAATGGCTATTTTTGCTTATAACTACTGAACCGTTTGTCCAAAAATCATAAAAGTGGTCTCGTTAGATTCGGGACATCATGTCGAGTCGACTGATATCCAATACCATATCGGCCATTTTGGCTGTCGGCCATTTTGAATTATGTGCTAAAATGCTGTATTTTATAAACACATGAACGGATTGTTACGAAACTTGGAATGAGTCATCACCACGATGCCCTAAAGAGCCTGAGAAGCAGCGCCACCTAGTGGAGATTTTTTTCCCCAAATGTTTATAACTTTGGGTGTGGTCAACTTATTTTCACGGGAGTAACTTTTTTATCTCCTGAATCCTTGCCGAGTCCAACGATACCAGACATGCCAGGTTTTGCCTTATGGTTTGTGCAGCGTTATGATTTAGCGCTTAAAAAACATTTGCGAATATCTTCGAAACCGTTATTCCGATCGAGACAAAACCAGCGTAGGAAACACGAAATACAAGTTGATTAATTGAGCCTTTAGGCCCAAATGTCAAAATTTTGATAGGAAGTGGCAAAAAAATCTAAACAAAGTTGCCCATGGGTCATTTTTAGGGCCCGAGCACTGATGGTGTGAGGACCCTATTGGAATTGGTCTGTTTAATTATGTTGTTATCGCTATAAATGTCTATAACTCCTAAACAAAATGCAATATTGTCACCAAACTCGACACACATATGTATGGGCTCATTCTGAGGACACTTAAAAAAAATGGTGGGATTGTGCCTCTTGGTGGCGCTATAATAGAACAAAACATGAAATTCCCATTGACTACAATGCAGTATTATGATATAAAACGCTAATGCTATATTTTACCAATGCATTGGTGTATCATTACAAAACTTGGTATGTGTCATCAGCACCATGCCTTTAGGGTACTCAAAAGGTTTCGAGACCATGTGGTCCATACTTATCCATACATATTGACACCCTGCTTTGACATAATGACACCAAACTTTGCATGTGTCGTTGTTCCCTTATTCTGACCCCACCACATCAATTTCGTAACTGTGCCACCTATTGGTCGAAAGTGATAAACCATTAAATCATTATTATTGACTGTATTTATAATTTTACAGCTATTTTGCCTAAAATCACCTTAATAGGTGGCTCAGTGTCTCATTGTTACAGTTGGTCTGACACTCCCAGCCATGCTGGCATGTCTTATCTTCTTCTTTGCGCTTGGCCCCGATAATGGCTGCTTGCAGCTATATTTTTTAACTGTACATGCAGATAATATGATATTAATAAAATAATAAGTGTACCTAAAGAGAGATGTTTCCGTCCCACTTTATATTAAATATCTTTAACTACTATGTATTAATATTTAAATCAATCATTTGTTAAGGCTCTGCTATAAACATGTTGAAAATCATTTTTTTTTTCACAACCTCTATTGAAAACTGTCTGCAGACTCCATCTGGTCCTGCTTATGACCTATTGAAATGTACATGAGAAATAAGAGGGCAAAAGGGTGACCATAGAGACAAACAAAAGAAAAGAGAGAGAGAGAGGAAGAGAGAGAGAGATTTTCCCCTTGGCTGAGTGTATTGATTGCGCACTGGCTCTTTCAGTAATCAGAGGTAATTTGCTGAGAGGTAGCGATGCTGGACCAAGGCCACAGCAATGTCTGTGTATGTGTGTTTGCACCAGAAAAGTGAAAAATAAAGATAGACAAGATGGAGCGGGGGAGGATAGGCAGGGAGCATTTCAGTCATTTGAACACAGAAGGAAGTGGAAGAGGTTTAATTTTGTAACTTGTGTTCGTGTGTGCTGTTGTGTGAGTGTGTAGAGGGTTTAATTTGGGTTTCAGGAAATAGATGTTAGGCCTGACATCTCTGTCTTATAAAGTACACAAGACAACAGTAATTCAGACCATTTTAGATCCCACCAAGTGGGTCCAGTTGAGCTCTGATTCGGGTTGTTTTGATGGAATGTTTGACCTCAGCTTTGTAATATTTGCTTTGTTTTTAAACAGCTAAATTCAGCAATCATTATAAAATACAAACATTAGTTTAATGATAACTCCATAAATGTGGACTATTTTAGGAGTTGACAGGTAAAATGGGATCACGGTTTGGTTGGTTAGAACAGCCTAGTTATCCTCTGCTGATTGATGTTATAACTGTACGCCATCTGTGAGTGCTAACAGGTTTCTCCAGGAATTTATACATGGGTAAGGCCTCCGCCTGTAAAAAAAGAAGTAAACTTTGTAATACTTTTAAAAAGAGTGTTTATTACAAGAATTTTATAGATACAATATCAGTGCACACTGAATGTAATGTTTTCAGATATTTAATTGTTATTAAACAAATACATTGTACATCAGGGTAACACTTTATTTTAAGGTGACATACTTACATGTTACTATATGTATCCTACTAACTACACCGATGGACATTATGACCACCTTCCTAATATGGTGTTGGTCCTCCTTTTGCTGCCAAAACAGCCCTGACCCATTGAGGCATGGACTCCACTAGACCCCTGAAGGTGTGCTGTGGTATCTGGGACCAAGATGTTAGCAGCAGATCCTTTAAGTCCTGCTAAGTTGTGAGGTGGGGCCTCCATGGATCGGACTTGTTTGTTCAGCACATCCCACAGATGCTCAATTGGATTGAGATCTGGGGAATTTGGAGGCCAAGTCAACACCTCAAACTCGTTGTTGTGCTTCTCAAACCATTCCTGAATGATTTTTGCTTTGTGGCAGGGCATTATCCAGCTGAAAAAGGTGGCCTGCAAGTGAATACTGTTTCCATGAAAGGGTGTACATGGTCTGCAACAATGCTTAGGTAGGTGGCACGTGTCAAAGTAACATCCACATGAAAGGCAGGACCCAAGGTTTCCCAGCAGAACATTGCCCAAAGCACCGGCTTGCCTTCTTCCCATAGTGCATCCTGGTGCCATGTGTTTCCCAGGTAAGTGATGCACACGCAGCCGGTCATCCACGTGATGTAAAAGAAAACATGATTCATCAGACCAGGCCACCTTCTTCGATTGCTCCGTGGTACAGTTCTGATGCTCACGTGCCCACTGTTGCCGCTTTCGGCGGTGGACAGGGGTCAGCATGGGCACCCTGAGTGGTCTGCGGCTATGCAGCCCCATACACAACAAACTGTGATGCACTGTGTATTCTGACACCACGTGCATCAATGAGCCTTGGCCGCCCATGACCCTGTCACCGGTTCACCACTGTTCCTTCCTTGGACCACTTTTGATAGATCCTGACCACTGCAGACCAGGAACACCCCACAAGAGCTGCAGTTTTGGAGATGCTTTGACCCAGTCGTCTAGCCAGCAAAATTTGGTCCTTGTCAAACTCGCTCAAGTCCTTACGCTTGCCCATTTTTCCTGCTTCTAACACATCAACTTTGAGGACAAAACATTCACTTGCTGCCTAATATATCCCACCCACTAACAGGTGCCGTGATGAAGAGATAATCAGTGTTATTCACTTCACCTGTCAGTGGTCATAATGTGATACCTGATCGGTGTATAGTAATAACAGTAAGTTATGCATAATTACAAGTAACTAACCCTAAACCAAGCCCTAACCCTTACTGTAATTATATAGTAAGTACATGTAGTTAATTATTATTACTCAGTTCGGTAACACTTTATTTTACAGTGCCCTTGTTACATATGTTACATGTACTTTATTAAGTAAATTATGCATAATTACATGCAACTAACCTTAAACCAATCCATAACCCCCCTAGCCCTAATTATATAGTAAGTACATGTTGTTAATTAATATTACTTAGTATTTAAATGTATAGTTACACTGTAACAAGGACACCTTAAAATAAAGTGTAACCTTCAGTTCTTATTTGAGTAAGTAGAATTTAACTACGTCACCTTAAAGTGTAACCTTAATTTACGTATATTAAATGCAATTGGTTAAATGAAGGCTTGAATTTTAGACATGAAACAGGGGAGGAGACACAAAGGTAAATGAAACAGTTCTTTATTAAAGGGTTGGTGGTTATCTTAAAGATCTGCAGACAGGTGAGTGATGAGCATAAGCAGTTCAAATGACAGTCACACTTAACTGACGAGTCTTTCTACTTGCAGGGTTGCAGACAAGCACAGTGAAGATAATAGGTCAGGTGAAATGAGTCTCTGGAAGAGAATGATGAAGGTAGGCATAGCAGGCACGACGTTATGCAGGCTTTTCAACAGGCCCACCCAAAACTTTTCTTAAAAAAATTTTTAAAAACCTTTTTATTTTAATTTTGTCAAGAATGATTCAAAATCGGCAAATAAGCTCATAATTTGTGCTAAAATAGTCTAAATGTTTAGTTTTCAAAAATTTTTAAAAAGTTGGTTATGTCTATTTTAATGTTTCTGCGCAAGTTCAGCAGACAGTGAGGTTCGAGATCGGATGTAGCTTGTGAAAGTGTGAAAATAATTTCCAGTAAAGGACAATGTTGCAGCAGTCGTTGTTTAAGTGCCTTAAACGTGCACGAACAGTCTTTGAGTCATCGCTGCAAACAGGAGATGAAGGAGAGCTGAAATCCACGACACATCTTTGTGTCTGCCACCCCAGGATGCTAGCGTGACTAGCGCCGGTGCTAGGATGGCGCCAGCGTCTCCGCCTCTGCCTCGCGAGTGGATGATAGCCCTGTGGATCTGAACTAAACTTTGTTTTGGGGAAATATTAGATTCCTGACCACTTTTACAGTCTATAGGCCATTAGGCCTTATAGAGAGATGCTCTAAAGCACAGCCTGGTGCGTAATGGAGATTCCAAAGCGCTCTTTGGTCAGAACCATGGAGAGCGATCGTGGACAGGTCCGTCCTATGCACCGAAACTAAATATTTAAAGAGCATCAAGCAATTAAAATCTCTATTATGTAAGCACAGATAATATAACAGTAGCCCTTTATTAGTCAGTCATTTTTATTTTATTGATAACGTTTTTAATTTAAGGCCCACCCACAGTTGGTCTGGCCTATCCAAAACTGTAATCCTGGCACTGTGCCTGAGGTATAGAAAGGTAAGTAGTCAGGTAAGTTACTCTTGTGTTGATACTTACGAGACCAGACAATGAGTGTATGTGAACTGGGTGCTTATATTGGGTGCTTGATGAAGGTGTGACAGTATTTTGGTGAGTGGGAATGAGTAGGTGGAGCTGAAGGTCCTGGTGCTGATGGTGTGTTGGTTGAATTCGTGACAGCTGTACGGCATCCTTTCAAAAGGTACATGTTAATGGTACATATCAGAAAATGTTTAAAGGGTACCGTCCCAGTGACAGCTTTTGTACCATTTTTTTCCTGAGAGTGTTTAAAGCATGATAAACGATTATTAAAACATAATGATTTAAAATGTGCCTTAAAGTAATACATTTGTTTATTACAAAGTGCACTTTAAAAAAAGTACTTAAGTGTGTTAAGAAACAAAGTGGTCTTTTTTTTCATCATTATTATATTCAATTATATTATTTGTGAAGTGCTCAATACAGTTAAACACACTTCTTTTTGAAAAGGGTTGTCATTGTAAAAAGTATTGTCATTTGATAAATATTCCAAAATAAACTGTAAATTGTGAATTCTCAACCAGTACTATTACATGTACCACACAAATAACACATTCATGGTATATTGCTTGTGTGTTTTGAAGACACTCATTATACATTTCTAATGTACTTATAACACAAATAAAGTACACTTTAATATCACTAATCAATCATGTAATTAGTCCCTGCACAGGCATATACTTAGTGCACTAAGTATACTTGAAGTTGTTCTAATTTAGCACATAAAAGTACACTAAATACAATTAAATGTATGCTTTACTACAATTTAATTACAACTAGAATATACTTAGTGCAAAATTAGCTGTTCTAAAATAGCACACTTTATCATTAACACATTTGAAGTACACTCACCTAAAGGATTATTAGGAACACCTTTTCAATTTCTCATCAATGCAATTATCTAATCAACCAATCACATGGCAGTTGCTTCAATGCATTTAGGGGTGTGGTCCTGGTCAAGACAATCTCCTGAACTACAAACTAAAAGTCAGAATGGGAAAGAAAGGTGATTTAAGCAATTTTGAGCGTGGCATGGTTGTTGGTGCCAGACGGGCCGGTCTGAGTATTTCACAATCTGCTCAGTTACTGGGATTTTCACGCACAACCATTTCTAGAGTTTACAAAGAATGGTGTGAAAAGGGAAAAACATCCAGTATGCGGCAGTCCTGTGGGCGAAAATGCCTTGTTGAGGAGAGGAGAATGGGCCGACTGATTCAAGCTGATAGAAGAGCAACTTTGACTGAAATAACCACTCGTTACAACCGAGGTATGCAGCAAAGCATTTGTGAAGCCACAACACGCACAACCTTGAGGCGGATGGGCTACAACAGCAGAAGACCCCACCGGGTACCACTCATCTCCACTACAAAAAGGAAAAAGAGGCTACAATTTGCACGAGCTCACCAAAATTGGACAGTTGAAGACTGGAAAAATGTTGCCTGGTCTGATGAGTCTCGATTTCTGTTGAGACATTCAGATGGTAGAGTCAGAATTTGGCGTAAACAGAATGAGAACATGGATCCATCATGCCTTGTTACCACTGTGCAGGCTGGTGGTGGTGGTGTAATGGTGTGGGGGATGTTTTCTTGGCACACTTTAGGCCCCTTAGTGCCAATTGGGCATCGTTTAAATGCCACGGCCTACCTGAGCATTGTTTCTGAACATGTCCATCCCTTTATGACCACCATGTACCCATCCTCTGATGGCTACTTCCAGCAGGATAATGCACCATGTCACAAAGCTCGAATCATTTCAAATTGGTTTCTTGAACATGACAATGAGTTCACTGTACTAAAATGGCCCCCACAGTCACCAGATCTCAACCCAATAGAGCATCTTTGGGATGTGGTGGAACGGGAGCTTCGTGCCCTGGATGTGCATCCCACAAATCTCCATCAACTGCAAGATGCTATCCTATCAATATGGGCCAACATTTCTAAAGAATGCTTTCAGCACCTTGTTGAATCAATGCCACGTAGAATTAAGGCAGTTCTGAAGGCGAAAGGGGGTCAAACACAGTATTAGTATGGTGTTCCTAATAATCCTTTAGGTGAGTGTATATTGATAATGATAATTAGTTTGGCTGCCAGTATACTTAGCTTCTTTTTTTCACTAGGGCTAAAGTAAACTCAATGGGTAAAGCATTAACTTACCTATGCTAGCAGCTTCAGAATTTCAGAAGGTCAAACTTGTTTACTATGTTTTTTATTGTGGTAATCTAAGCTTTTCAAACACCTATAGCCACTCTACTCTCTCAAGAACTGACCTGACATCAGACTTTTTACATTTGCCATTATAGAACAGAATATTAGCAAACATCAAAGTTATCTTGTGTCATTTAAAAAGGGCACAGAGATCTCAAAACCTAAAGCATTCCCAGTGAGCCAAATATAGCCCAATCAATAACAGGCCATCTGAATGCCACAGGTCACCAACCAATGCAAAGCAGTGAGAGAATGGATTAATGGATGAAGGTAAATATAATGACGGTTTATAAAGGATAAGGGTGTGTAGCCTGTTGTGTTATGGAAATAAATATATGGCTTTAACTAATATAAATGTATCCCCAAAATATCTATCAAATATTCTAACCTGGTTCAAAAGTTAATAGGCTGAATTGTAAGGCTGAATACAGAAATATATCTTAAGGCTACCAATTGAATGACCACATCTAGCATATCAAAATATCATGTTAAAATGTTTATTTTTATTTTATTTAATTAATTAATTTAGTTATTTATTTATTATCCCCCTGACATGTACTTAAAATTAAATAAGGGATTTTCCTATTATCGGAACAAAATTTTTCTGGCTCAAAAATATTATGCCTCAAATTATCGTCATTTGGGGGCTTATATTTATAATATTTCTTAGCAAATATTACCATATGCAATTAATTAAAATGTATTTGCTGAATCAATAAGCATATAATGTAATTCTATTTAATTGTTTAATTGATTAACACTTATTTATGTACAAACACAGCAGCGTATCCCCACCAAGCTCCCACAGTCCAGCGACTCCAATTGTGTGATACAAATTAGATCAGCATTGAGTTTTTTTGTTTGTTTGTTTTTTAAGGATATCAAATCAAGCAGGAGGATATAGTGTCATAAGACAGACAACAAGTACATAGAGCCATGTGTTTTACAGCTCTCTTTATTGATCTGGTTACGACTGGATGTATGTGATTTTGAACCATATTTTGCCTAGAATGAAAGTGTCCTTTGGCTAAACTGCTTCAAAGGAGCGCCATTCTGCAGCGATCAATATCCTGAGGGGCCACTGGCACCAAAAATAGACCTTGTTTTCACAGCTGTACATGTGTGGTCCCATGCACATGAGCATGGTGGTACATACATGCACACACACATACACACATAAAACATGTGAGCACATCCATATATAATAGGGCTATGTAGGCACAAGTAGTTCCCTGCACACTCTTCCCAGTGGAAGTTCTGATGCCCATCAACCTTCAAGAAACAATTGAGCAGAAAACCCTCCGAGACATTGTGAGAAATGACATTATTAATGAGAGAGGTAGAGAGAAAAGACTGTATACAAGGTCATGCACTTACACACAAACACAGTGCAAATACAACAGGGGAAAACATCATGTTGGGTTTTTTGTCACGCGATCATCTCATTTTAATTTCGAGCATTCACACACACCCACACACTCACACACTACATGACCCCAATGAGCAGCAAGTGCAAGGCTACAACATGCCAACTGGGATTAAACCCAGTGTTTCTCATAATTACTGATGTTCATTAAGTGCTATTGACTGGCAAGGGCATTATTACACAAACTCACACGCAGACATACAATCATTATAAAGGACACACTGCAGACAGCTGTTTAACAGAACTTGCAATTTTAATCAGTTTCTTTGTTTACAGAAGATGATCAATGCACAAGTGCAAGCAGGCTAAAGTAAAATATTGATGTTATTGTGTAAGGACCACCCATTGGCCCAACGATGGTATCCAATGGCGTGAGCCAAAGTATAATGCATGTAGGTCTTTTACTTGTGCTTCTGCAAAGTTCACGTTATTTATTATAATTTAGTTTCAAATTTAATTTAGCTCTGTACTCAATCTGACTCCAGTTCAAAATTACTATAAAGTTTAAATAGATTATTACTAATTTGAGTTTTGTTGTTAATTTAGATATTTGATTATTCTAGTATTGTAACGATATGCAGACTCAGAGAGAACAGATAAGTAAACAATGAGTATATTTAAACAACAGTGAGCAATGCAGGCAGGTGAGTATAGATAATGGCAATGCAAGGGAGAATGTTAATCTTGGATGAGTATAACACTGTCTATTTCTGGCAGACAGTGTTATACTCAGAGCCAGTGTAGAGCCAGTGAAGCAGATGAGAAGGATAGGCGGGAATATGGATAACACACACCTCAGTTGCCGGTGTCAGGTGAGATCCACGGTGATGTGGGAAGTGCACAGAGACGAGGGAGAGGAATGTCGGAGACTGGAGCTGGAGAGGAGAATTTGGAACTGGAGAACAGGAACTAGAATCTTTCACGAGCAGCAGGACAATCTGGACGTGAGGTATGGAAGAGGTAAGTAGAGTGGGGTCAAAAATGTCCACTCTGGGTACCCAGGAACGCTCCTCTGGTCCCTCTGTACTTTCGTCTGGCCAGCATCCCCTGTGGCATCATCAGTTCCTACTACGTTCTTCATTGTGGACAAAGGGACACCACTCATGGAAAGGGACCTAATGTCTGCAATGCATGTGAGAATTGAAAACAGTCTTGCCTCCTAAAGTTACCCTATGACTTTTAAGTAAAAAAACATGGTGGATGACCAGCAAGAAGAAATAGTGTTTATAGTGTATGGACTGCTTTTTACAGAAAATTATTCAGAGAAGATTCAGTCACTCTTAACACATCTCAGACCACAGGAAAATCTGATAAAATAATCTGTAGACCCATCAAGATTACCTAGGGGAGAAGACAGTCCAAAATCTGTCAGGATTTATTAAACAATGAAGCACACAAAACAGTAGCTATCTTAATCCATCTTATTTACTCATTCACTTTCGTTCTCACACGTTACGTTAGAACACAACAGTTCAGACTTTTTTTTTTTAAATAGTAGTCACTATACAATTCACTCATGAACACACAAAAAAAAAACGTATTCACAAGTGCTTCCCGGTCTAAACACTCTATCAGATCCCAAATCGAACAACAGTGCTAATATACTCACAGTGTGCCGCAGTACTACTCAAAATCCATGATCCTAACCTTTATCTCCATACCAAAATCTCAGTTGGCCAGAAAGCAATTTATCTCTTCTGAATCATTAAAGGGCATATTGCAAGTAAAAAAAAATTTCAAAATGAATATATAACCCTGTATGAAAATACCATATGAAAAGTTAATGCAGGATAAAAAATGTTTTAACAAAGACATAAGGGCACAAATTTAGTAGATAAAGTGACCGTTTCTTTGACTGTTTGTAAATACCGCATTGTTTTTAACATTGCGTCATTTTACGTCACGAAAGGGAGTTGTTTGCCGGGCTCTGCGTTGGCTCAGTGTAGAGTAGGTTAGTATTCAGTAGGAGTTAGTGTGTTTTCAGTAGTTTTTATCATTTTTAATTTATCATCATCATGGTAAAATGATTGTGTTTGTGAAGGTTGCACAAACTCCAGCCTGTCAGGATATCAAGTCCACAGGTTTCCCAAGATGAAAAAGTATGGTGATATCTTCCGTGCCTGGGACTTCCCTTCTGCATCTGCTTCGAAAAACGCAGTGGTGTTTATCATTCACTTTAGACCGGAGGATCATCCTCCCGGCAATATGATGGAGTTCAACCCTGTAATACTCATGTAAAGGATATTAAATGAATAAACATCCACACGCGATGCTTCTTTGCTGTTGTTTTTACGTGAATCAATTTCATCATTGATGAATACAAAGTATGTACATTAACACAAATGCATACAGTCTCACACTTTTCAAAACAGTTTTGAATTATGTGCTGGTAAATATTTTATTCATGCCATGTACTATATGTACATTCAAGTTCTCTCAACTCAGCATCCTCATACTATCAGTGAATCGGCAGGAAATAGTCATAACACAGAATTAATGAATAAAGGATAACATAAAACACACAATAACACTATAGTTCGGTATATATGGTTCGGCCGCCGGCGGGAGACATGATGGTTACGGATCCATCAGATATGCAGCTCGAAGAAAACGTGAACTGTGCACCGTAAGTCTTGTTTTTTAAACATTTGCTAGCTAAGTTACCAAATCAGTCGTGATGAGAATCCGCTAACATTATATCACGTAACGTTAGTGTGGACTGATATTAACTAGTGTGACATGCGCCTGATCCAAGCTTATTAGTTTCTGTTATTGATAAGTATCAATACTCCTAGATGACCAATACCAGCTTTGCTATTGCCTGATACATGATAATAATCTGTACAGTATTGTGATCTGAGCACAGTGTTACATATCGTTAGCTAACGTATATATCTATAAGCTAACACTGGTCTCTCACCGAGACACCTGCTCTGTTCTCCACTGTTTCTCCTCACAGAACAACTCAATTTGTCTCCTCTAATCGTTGTTCTGTCTAATCCTGGCCTGTCCCTAATTGTCTGTCATAATTGAATGGCTGTGGTCCATCATATGAGTATGAATAAACACTTACAATATCCTCAGCGTCCGAACATTGCAATCCATTGTTTTCCTATGGAGTAGAGGCTTGGACCCAGAAATAGTATTCAGTATGTCATGTCATAATAAGCGGATGGTATTTGAAATAGTATGTAATGCAACAGTAAATGTTTCAAACAATAATATGCCATGGCCTGGTTTCAAAGACAGGGCTTAGATTAAGCCAGGATAAGGCCTTAGTTCAATTAGGACATTTAAGTAGCTTTTATAAACGTACCTTAGAAATAAAACATTACTGGTTGCATCTTGAGATAAAACAATGGCACTGACATATTTTAAGATACATATTTGTTGTCATTTGACCTAACTAATTTTAATTAAGCAAGTGCCATCCATTTTTTTATTATAGCTATAAATAATATTATTTAGCATTTTAATACAACTTTGTGTAAAATAAATAAATAACATTTGGCTGTCAGATTAAGTAGATGTTAAAAATGTGATTCATTAGTCACATTGGAATTGGAAAGTCAGCTTGAGTGCTTTGCATTTTGGGATACATTATTTCAAGCAGTATAGTATGTTGTATACTGTACATTTTGGCAAATGTAGTGTTAATCATGTATTCTATGCATACAGAAAATTTGCATATTGTGCAAAGCGATAGTAAGAGTTGTATGGTCGTATGTTTCTGGACATCTAAACATTACCACTCTCTCTCTCTCTCTCTTTCTCTCGCTCTCTCTCTCTCTCTCATACACACACACACACACACACACACACATCCCTTCATCTGTGTGTTTGCCTGTCTCAAAGGGCTTTTCTGTGGAGCTGAGATTAGACTAATAGTTCTTACAGATACTGGTATCAGCTGCACAAGTTACATTAAACAACACACACTCCCAAACACACACATCTCTGTACTTTCGTATTAAAATCCACACTGTCAGCCAATTAATCATGACTGATGTGCATGCTAAAATACATGAAATATCTTTTGACAGCGGCACTCAATTATATGTACTATTGCAAACTTGACAAAACCAACACCAACACATACACACACATTCAGTACATAAATCATGCCCAGTTTTAGTATAGTGCTAGTGAAGCTGACCATTCAGCCTGCAATTGGACTAAAACCCTGAAGGTTTTTTTCTCTATTATGTTTATCAAGACTAATTGTTGACAGCCAGATTACTGACACGAACAAAGTTATTGCATCATATTACACCTGTTTTAGCTTCTTTACATTGGTTACCTGTTTATTCAAGGATTGATTTTAAGATGTTATTGTTGACATATAAAGCTTTAAAGGTGCACTATGTAAAAAATTTTCAGTAAAATATCTAAAAACCACTAGGCCAGTGTTATATATTTTGTTCAGTTGAGTACTTACAATATCCCAGATGTTTCCAACTATTTGTAAATCGTTAGAAAATTGCTTTTTTAACCAAGGAACCGGGACGTGGGGAGTCGCCTGTCAATTGTGTCATATCTGCGTTACCCTCGGTTTACGGTTTTATTTTGCATAACATCATTTTCACCACACTCAAATATATCTATTATGATAAACAGAGCTGTGTTATCTCATACTCATGACCGGAAAAGCGGAAATGGCGCCGTGACTGTGGCATAATAAAAGTCCCGCTGCTGACGAGGCGTGTGTTGCGTTCATCTTATTAACAATCGCTCCTGCGGCCTTGCTCAGCTCCCACAACACTCGGGTCTGCTCTGCTTCATACTACAGTAACGTTAATAATCGCATCCATGAACATGATTTCTGCCCGAGTCCTATCCCGATTCTTTTCCACCGGCTGTGAAGTAAAGACCACATGTCCCAAGATTCTGCGCTCAAACTTGCCGTCATCAAACTACGCCTTTGTTTTGAATAGGCGACCTCTAGCGGACGGAAAAGTTACATAGTGCACCTTTAAATAGTTTGGCACCTATATATTTAACTAAGCTGAAGCAGGGAGATGTCTGAGATCCTCTTTTAACAAGCTACAGGATGTTCCAAGAACTAGATATAAAACTAAAGGAGATAGAGCATTTGCAGTGAGGGCTTCGAAATTATGGAACAGTTTGCCAATTGATATTAGAACATCTTAATGTGTGTCTGTTTTTAATGTCGTCTGAAAACTTACTTGTATAGAAGTGCTTTTAGTATTCAGTGATGTCTTTTGTGTAGTTTGGGTTTTGATACTTTATATTATATTTAGTATGTATTGTGTATACCTCTTCATTATGTATTTCAATGATTGTGTTTTTATTGTGTAAAGCACTTTGTGCATTGTACTGTTAAAAGTGCTATAGAAATAAAATGTACTTACTTTTACTTACTTACTGACACACACATTTGACATCAATCTATATGCCACGTCTTTTATTACACAGAGATCATGAAAGCAAGTTATTATCAGTCTTCAAGAAGCAGTTCACCCAAATATGAAAATTCTGTCACCATTTACACACCCTCAAATATCTTATTTTGTATTCCAAAGAAGAAAGAAAGTTTGGAAGGTTGAGTTACTAAATGAAGACAGCATTTTCATTTTTGGATGAACTATCCTTTAATAGTAGCTTCATGTTTGGTTGTATGGTTATAATATGGTTATACATTCAGTTCTTTTGTACCACTTATTGCCATTTATAAAACAGTTAGAGGAATCTAGGGTATGTTTCCCGTACAAAGTCATAACTTTGTTGATGCAACATCTGATTAACTATACACTGTAAAATCTAATCAGTTAGACTAATTAGTTATACTCATGCAAGCATGAGTATGTGGTACTGACAAATGCTTAGTTAGTATAGTTCACTTACACAAGAGTTCTAGAAACTAAAAAAGAACTGTAGAGAGTACTTGATAATTTAATTTAAATAAAATTGAATTGTTACCATTGTTTTGTTTTGCATGCTGAATGTTGAAGTCTGTGTGACTCAAGCATGGACAAATGAAAGATATTGGGTAACACTTTACAATATGGGTGCACTAATATGCATTAATTCATGCCTAACTAATGCACAGATAATCATGAGTTAATGTGTGACTCATGAAGAACTAAAACATTTATTATTGATTACTGCATCAGCAACTAATCAACATTCTATATTATTAATAGATTAAGTAATATATGAATTGCTATTAATTAAATGACATCATGTATTAATTCCCTAATAACATATTATATTAACTAATAATTTAAATAAATCTGTTAATTACCACAATGGGTCAAAGCAATGCATTTCAATTTCCAGTTGTCAGCTTTTATTAATTATTAGCTAACGATTTGCAGATGTATCATTATGTTATGACTTTACTTGTTGAGGCACATGACTATTAACTAATTGTTAAGTAAATGTCATTGTGGTTATGGCTTTTGAATTAATTTTTAATTAGTTAATAGTCATGTGCCTCAACAAGTAAAGTCATAACATGATACATTTGCAAATCATTAGCTAATGATTCATTAAATGCATGGCTTTGACCCATTGTGGTAATTAACATATGAATGTACACTATTAGTTAATATAATATGTTATTAGGAAATGAATACAATATGACACATTTAACTAATAACAATTTAATGATTACCTAATCTATTAGTCATATAGAATGTTGATTAGTTGCTGATGCAGTAATCATTAATAAATGGTTTAGTTCTTCATGAGTCACACATTAACTGTGATTATCTGTGCATTAGTTAAGCATGAATTAATGCATATTAGTGCACCCGTATTGTAAAGTTTTACCAGATATTGTGACAAATATAGAGGGATTATATCAACCCAATTAAAAGTTTCACAAGGTGTTTATGATCTAAGTGTTAGCAATACCATTTTAAAAGATCATTATTTGACATAAAATATAATTTTGTTAGATATCATTCATATACATATATAATATTATTTCTTCCTTTCCTTTGATATTGAATAACTGTGATTTCTTGTTGCATCGCTGCATCAATAGGAAGATAATTACACTAATATAGATGAAGTTCCAAGTGCCCAACCAAAGAGAAACATTGATCACCATAATGGTGAATTCAAACAAAAACATTTTAGGAAAATCAACATCAATTTATGAAGTTCTCTCAAAATGTTCAGTTGTATTGACAATTGAACATTTAAGATGACTTTGGGAAATCAGTAAATGCAAACAGAGAAAGATAACTGCAGAAGTGGAGGAAATGAGAGAGAAGTCTGTTAAGTCTATTTGCCCCAAATCAAAAACTTTTTCTTTTTTCTTTGGCTTTTTTTTTTTTTTTGGTACTCAAAACAATCAATTAATCTTAACTTGGGTTTTCTAAATAAAAAAGGCATAGTATGTGAATAGTACAGATTACTAGATTTTGAATCACTGTTGGAATTTACAGTGTACAATGCATTGTTGGTGAAATTAACTGTTTTTTTTTTTGTTTTTTTCGAAAACATGGTCGCACCTCTATCATTAGTACTGTAGTTAATGACGTCACGTGCAGGTAGTGCAATAATAACTTCTGCTAATTAATTGATTCAACAATGCAACTCATTTTATATTATAGTTCATTTACACACAAAAAAATTCATCACGCTTACATGCAGTATGTAACTGCAGCGGCTATATATGCGGTTTATTTACCGCATTCTTCAAAAATAGTGATGACTGTTGATATGCAAAAATATATAGATTGAAATTGATATATTTAATTATAATGAAAGATACACTGTAGAATGTACTGCAAGTTAGATTGCTATTTACCAGGTCGAGAGCTGTAGTTTCAACCAAACATATTTGCTGTTTGTGAATGTTCATTGGAACTATGGTTTCTGGAAATGCTGAATCTTCCAGAACTTGTAGTTGGCTAACGATGCATTTGAAAAACACACCCCTAATTGAACAGCTCTTCAAGAGTGTTTCCATGGATGTCCAGACCAGAGTATGTGAGCATTAACCATACATTGCTCTCACAAACAACTAATTTTAATGAAAATTCAGGGTTGAGATGTGCAGGTAATTATATATACATACATATTTTACATTTTACACAAATTAACTTATTTATCATTATTCAAATTATAATGTATCTTCTCAAAAGTTCCCCATAGAAGGTGTGAGGTGATAGGGAATGCACAGAGGGAAGTCTCCAGTCATTATTTTTGATTTGGGGATTTGAGATGGGAACACGGGTTTCAATTGCTGATAGTCAGAGAGAGCTGAGAGCTCAGCAAATGCAAAATAAACTGCTATCAAAATTGAATGCTCCAGTAGTTTTTTTATTAAAAGTTTTGATTAATTTTATATAAGCAGACAATGCTGTTTAAGCATGCAGTACACTAGCAGGTGAGCTGACAGAAATGAAGAATACATTAACAAAGGAAGATGACAAAATGCCCAGTGTTTATAGCAATAAACTGTTTGTGTGTCTTCATTATTTGTGTATGGTTGCGGACTCTGACAAGGCTAGAGAACCAGTTGGACATTATTTCACACTGTTATCATGGCAACCATATGAAGCCCTTCAATCAATATGGAAGGACACCTGGAGTGTAGTGATAAGAGAAGACTAATCATCTGCAGTTATTTCAAAAATGACTTTTAGACGTAATTTCCTGAAATGAAACATCACATAGTAAAGAATTAGCTCTCAAACTATAACACTATGAATAGACAGACATGTACAAACAGCCAAGCAGTGTGTGTGTTGTCTCACAGAGAATCCATCTTCATTTGCTCACTATCACAGAGGCATAACACCTACCCTAAAGAAACACCCTGAAATCTATTTTTATGGCAACATTACAAAGGCAAGAGCAGAAGTCAGAAATTCCTGTGTGAACCTAAACGGTGCAATAAAATACACCAAAAAGACCACTCTTGCCTGGAAGTTTATGTTCACTTTTCTTTGCTCAAGATTTTCTTAGCCAGCTCACAATTTCCATGTGGTTGTTTATGCATACTAAAACATATGACTGACCATCATGGAGAAACTTGTAAGTGAGGTGTTACTACAATCTTTAGTGAAGTGAAATCAATGGCAGATGGATTCAGGAATGTAATGATGTGCATAATGATCAGAGCAAGCACTAAGACTGGAAACCCTAATCCAAGAAACCTCTGAGATACAAAATGGCACACTAACAAAATGTATTATCAATATCATGGCATTCTATGAAGTACCTTGGCTCTTTGTGACTGAGGCTACGTCTACTCTACATGAATCCAGATATATTTGAAAATCTCTTTCTCTGTCTTGGACTTCTGCCCACACTTAGATTGTATCTTTGTCTTTGAAACGGAGGAGAAGGAAGGCTCCCTTGGTCCCAGTTACAGAGTCCGGTGGTCCCGAGTCCGGGGGTCCCGAGTCTGGTGGTCCCAGTTCTGGTGGTCCCGAGTCCTGAGGTCCTGAGTCAGACATTCGGAGATGGTGACGGAGCAACACGCGGTCGTCGCGGAGGAGTGTCCTGAGCCGCCCAAATGTATTGCCTTGCCGTGGCTAGCCCGTGCACCGAGTCTGGAGAGGGCTCCGTCCCGTGCACAGAGTCCGGAGAGGGCTCCGTCCCGTGCACAGAGTCCGGAGAGGGCTCTGTCCCGTGCACCGAGTCCGGAGAGGGCTCCGCTTCCCGTCCCGTGTCCAGAGAGGACTCCGATTCCCGTTTCGAGTCCAGAGAGGACTCCACTCCTGAACTGTGTGGGCCGCCCTGGCCTCCTGAACTGTGTGGGCCGCCCTGGCCCCCTGAACTGTGTGCGCCGTCCTGGCCCCTGGAATCGAGGTTGCCACCTTGGCCCCCTGAACTGTGTGCGCCGGCCAGGACTCCTGAACTTTGTGTCCCTCCCGTCCTGGCCCCTGGAATCGAGGTTGCCGCCTTGGCCCCCTGAACTGTGTGCGCCGGCCAGGTCTCCTGAACTTTGTGTCCCTCCCTGGTCTGTCCCTCCCGTCCCTCCCTGGTCTGTCCCTCCCGTCCCACCCTGGTCTGTCCCTCCCTGTCCCTCCCGCCCCACCCGTCCCACCCTGGCCTGTCCCTCCCGTCCCACCCTGGCCTGTCCCTTCCACCCCTCCCGGGTCCCGTGGTGGAGCGTCTGGTAGCCGCTCCTTAAGGAGGGGGTAATGTCACATGTCTGTCCTGTCTAGCACATGTGGTGTTTTGGGTTCTCTGTGTCATGTGCATTCCTGTTTGTAGTCTTGACCTCACCCTTCTTGTCATCTGATTAGTGATTCATTTGCCCCACCTGTTGTTCGTCGTTACCTGCCTTGTTTGTCCTCTACTTAATCTCCTTACATTTTCTGTCCTGTGCTGGTACATTGTCCATGCTACGTCGTCTGATGTTTCCTATTCCTGACTTATTGATCCTGGTTTGTTTCTGTATTCTGTATATGTTTGATTTTCCCCCTTGTGGGTTTTGTTTTGTGTTTATTATTGTTTTGTTAATAAATTCACAATCATCATCCTGCAATTGAGTCCTCACTCCTTTTATTTTGTACCCGGACGTGACACTGAACACACTGTCCAGTTGCAATAGTGGTATCGTATGTAATCAATGTAACAGCAAAAAAGTCAGTTGTTTTGGTAGCTGGTAGATGATTATCACTGCTTTTCCCTACATTTCAAGTCACTTTGGAGAAAAATGCCTTTTAAATAGCATCTGCAAATACAAATATTGTCACCTTTATTTATATAGCGCTTTTTTGTCGATTGTTTCAAAGCAGCTTCACAGTGTTAACAAGAAAATAATACAAAAAACGAAAGATATTAATATATATTAAGATATAATATTCGAAAGATTATTCGTCATGCCGGAGACGGGTTTAATGAGGATGTCGTGTCGATACGGTTTACATGTTACATACTTCGCAAGAACAGAGAAAAAAGTTCTCGCTCCCAGGGCTGTGAGAACAAAATGATGTAATTTTGTTCTCGCAGCCCTGGTTTGGGAGTTCTCGCAGCTTGTTCTCGACACATCATCTGAGCAGAACTTTTTTCTTGTGGGTGTCCGAGACCTATTGTGTGATTGGTCAGATATTTAAAGTGGGCGGGTTAATGCAGAGAAACGGAGATGTTCGGCCCCTGCTTTTCTTGTGAAGTATGGAATGTACTGGCCAGAACAAACTTTGTTCTTGTTCTTGCCACCTCGAGAAAACACACAAATTTATTTGTTCTTGCAGAGTATGTACCAAGCTTTATGGGAAGTGTTCCCGGTTCCAGCTGACTTAGTTAATGCAGCCTAAAACAATTATTTAACTGATTTGAATAATATAAATTGATAATGTTCTATGTGTGTGCCATAGTAAAGAGATGTGTTTTTAGTCTAGATTTAAACTGACAGAGTGTGTCTGCTTCCCGAACAATGCTAGGAAGACTCTTCCAGAGTTTAGGTGCTAAATAGGAAAAGGATTGACCACCTGCAGTTGATTTTGATATTCTAGGTATTAACAACTGACCAGAATTATGAGACCGCAATAGACGTAATGGAGTATAATGCGTTAAGAACTTGTTCAAGTACTGAAGAGAAAAACCATTTAGTCCTTTGTAAGTAATTAGCAAGATTTTAAAATGTATACGATGTTTAATAGGGAGCCAGTGCAGTGTTGACAGAACTGGGCTAATATGGTCATACTTCCTGGTTCTAGTAAGAACTCGAGCTGCTGCGTTTTGAACCAGCTGCAATTTATTTATTAAGCGAGCGGGGCAACCAACCCAGTAGAACATTACAATCTAGCCTTGAGGTCATGAACGCATGAACTAACTGTTCAGCATTTGCACTGAAAGCATGTGCCGTAATTTAGATATATTTTTAAGATGGTAGAATGCAGTTTTACAGATGCTAGAAACGTGGCTTTCAAATGAGAGATTGGTATCAAAGAACACACCCAGGTTCCTAACTGACGACAAGGACTTGACAGAGCAGCGTCGTTAGACAGTGTTCTAGGTTACTACTTGTGGAGTTTGTTGTCCAATAATTAAAAATTCCGTTTTTTTCTGAATTAAGTTGCAGGAAATTACTAGTCATCCAATTTTTTATATCAGCTATGCCTTCTGTTGTGAATTGGTAAGTTTCGTCAGGGCGTATAGAGCTGAATATCGTCAGCATAACATAGGTACAATGACTAATTAAACTGATGAACACCTTGGCTGTAATCTGTGTGTGTGTGCGTGTGTGTGTGCGTGCATGTGCAGATATAAAGACAGTCGGCCAAAATAAGTTGTGCATGCTTTAACTCCACATGTATCTGCTGGTATGTATGTGTGTGCATTTGTGTGTATGTAAGTGTGTGTATCTGTACACTTAGTGTCAAACTACCAGGTTTGTCCAGCGGAAAGTCATTAGCAAGCTCGGTCTTTGTTTTTTCACTGATTAGCTGTGTGTGCATGTGTTTTCATTCTCGTATGTCTCATTATGTTGCTCAGATATTGTCCCCTTTTGTGATTGACTGAATAGAGAAGGGAAACATGAGAGACACTTTTGTGTATTTCAGTGCAAAAACCTGCATCTTACCACAACTGGATTTGTCTATTAAATGATGTTATGCCAGATTTGTTAAGACTTTACAGATCTCAGACATTTTTCAGACTATTGCAAAAATAGAAAAGCAGATTGAATTTGATTATTTGTTCATACAAGCAGTATACAAACAATTTAACTGTCCATTCTGTTCGTTTTTGTTGTTTTGTATCTTTAACTAACAAAAGCCATGTCTTTTATGATCATCCTTCAGGAAGTGACATAATTTTTAACATGAAAACAACAGCATAAAGGAAATAATAGCTTGGATTTTCAGTGATGTTTTGTGGTGTACATTGCTTTGTTTTGCTTTTTGTTTTTTTGTTTTTTTGTTTTTTTTTTGGGGGGGGGGGGTTGTTTTTTGTTTTTTGGTGTAAACCTTAAATAAAAAGACAGATAACTATGACAACATTTCAAAATATACTTATCAAAATATCAAAATTAACTTAAATTTGACACCCTCATGTAAGCTAACTGTCAAACTCCTCAATGGCTAACTTTAGCTTTTAATTTCCATCCTGTTAGGTTCCATTCTATTACTTCTTGACATTGTATAAATATTCAAATAAATATTCAAATTCCTGAGCCAATCTTTTATAGAAATGCTTTCTTCAAACACAATCACATAAATTTTTTTATAGTTTCAAAAGGTTTTATAAGAAGAATGATCCGCATCATTCACGGTGAATTCCCATCTTTGTCTCTGTTGAAGATCTGAGAATATCAGTTGAAGATTCAGTTCAGTGAAAAAGGCTACTATTGTCACAGCACAACATATAAAAAAATTATATCTAGCCCACAACTGATGATTTAATGGAAAAACAGCAGGAGGCACATGAGAAGTGTGAATGGAAAGCTGACAGAGAGGAAGGTGGCAAAGCGAAAGAGTCAGAGCAAGTATTTATACAGGATTTTGAGAAAGGCTGGCCCAGAGAATTGTTGACTGAGCCAAATGTGAAGACTAAAAAAAAATCTTTAGAAGGAAACTTATGGTTACCAGTGCAAATTTGTTTAAAAGTGACAGTGCATTGTCTTTTGTCTGTTATTAAAAAAAAAAAAAAAAGTCACTTTACTATCATTTTTACTCTCACTCAATTCTCATTTGTTCAACACCAGCCAATACATGATGTTCTGTTAAGTGACTATTAGTAATTAAATGCTAGAGCAGGGCTGCAATAACAGCGAGCCTGAGGCATAACAGCATTAAAACTATTAAAATAACATCTGTAGGGTAATTCAAGCTTTCATTTCCCCCCCTCTGACTAGAGCTCCATACTGGCTCAGAAATGAAGCGTGCCAGTGTTTGTATAACAGGAAGTGGCCATTTGTGTTGATTTTCACATATAGCCTATATTGCACACTGTAAGGGTTTTAAAGGAATTTTGCTGTCTAAGACAAATTTCATGAATCTAAAATGTTTTTTTTTTATTGTAGGGAAAAATCATCTGTCTTAGATCTTAGAGGTCTTTTAGTGTGACATGCCCAATTAACTGCATTTGCTAAGAATGAGGGCCCGTCCACACAGAGACGCGTTTAGCTGTATGCATAACATTCTTGTATCATATCAGCGTTTTGTCCAGACGGATCTGGCATTTTGGGAGCCTGAAGCCCGCTAATTTTTGAAACCGGGTCCCAGAGTGGATAAATCTGAAAACGACACTCTTGCGTTTTCATGTGTACAGCTAATCCGTATATTTTGTGAAACAATGATGTCATTACCCCACGTCTCGAGGTTTATGCACATGCTCCAAGTCTTCTTCTCCGTTTTTAGTGATTCTCTGTGGCCGAATTATAGCGCCACATACTGGTCTGGCATGTATACTACATCGTTTTGAGTTTGATTCAGTGGTTTCGTGTGTACGCAGATATTTCTCGAGATTAGGGAAAAAAAAATTGGATTGGGAAAGCTCTGGCTTCTTGTGGATGTGGCCTTTTACGTCGCATTAACCAATATAAGCACAAAAAATGTTGTGTGTTAAAAGAGAGAGAGATCAGATCTAAACTAGAGATCAACTACTAAATGACTAAAAATGCTATGTTATGCATGCCAGGCCAGACGTTGGCGATGTTACTTTGTAAAGAAACACTACGTGCCTATCCACCTTATTTTTCAATGAGAAAGTTAGGTGTTTTCGGTGAATGTGCAAGAATTCCGATTTATTAGCCGCTTTGGGGAAATTACGAGAAGAATATATCAAAGTGAAGTAAACTGTAAAACTGTTTGCGCTACAAACCATCATGTTTATAATTAAGACAATACGGTACAATGGGATGAAAGGCACACCTTAAGAAAAAATTGCTTTTCATTACTCCCAAAGTGTATGATTGCAGAAAAAATAATATATGTGTGGCGAGGGGGGCGTGGTTTCGCGAGGTCTGCACAGACGGAGGAGGTCACGAGACGAGCGGTGAGAAAGTAGGTCAAGTGCATAATGATAAACACCTGTGTCTGATTGCAGTGATTGGCGTGGAGAGACCGGTTAAAAGCCACGCAGGAACAGAGTGCCGGGAGAGAAGGAAGCTGAGGACTCGTGAGACCGGCAGAGCGAGAGTGAGAGAAGGAAACTGTGACGACAGTGACGAGTTGGGAGTCTTTTGAGTGTTCAGATGAATGAGTGCGCGTGGCGCCAGTTTCTGTTACGTTTTGAGTAAAAAACGCCGACCAGCTTATCGCCGACCCTGCCTTCTTCCTTTCTCCCACACAAACGAACTTTGCTACACTGGTGCCGAAACCCGGGAGAGGAAGAAGGGAGCCGCTGCCATCATGCAAACCCCGCCAGCATCACCATTTGCGGGCATTATCCAATCGCTCGCGGGCATACACCAGGAACATCATCAGGCACTGATCGACATGAGGGCGGACCAGGAACAACGGTTCCGGGCCCTCATCAGTGCCCAGCAGGAGGACCGCAAACTGTTCCGGAGCTGGGTAGACCGGGGGGTTCGGACCGAGGGAACAGCCGCCGCTGCAACGCCGCCCACTCACGTGCCTCTTATGAAAATGGGTGCCCAGGACGATCCGGAGGCGTTCCTAGACCTATGTGAGAGAACAGCTGAGACCTGTGGATGGCCGCAGGATCACTGGCCAGTATGTCTCATTCCCCTGTTGACGGGGGAGGCCCAGCTGGCGGCACAGCAGCTTCCGGTCCAGAACCTCCTGGTCTACAAAGACCTGAAGAAAGCCATCCTCCAGCGGGTCAGCCTGTCCCCCGAGCAACACCGCCAGCGGTTCCGGTCGCTGGGTCTGGGGGAGAACGGCCGGCCCTTTGTGATGGCTCAACAGCTCCGGGACGAATGCCGCAGATCGCTGTTGGTCGAGGGAAGCGACGTGGACCACATCATCGACCAGGTGGTACTGGAGCAGTTCATAGCACGACTGCCCTGGAAGACAGTGCAGTGGGTCCACTGCCACCGCCCCACGTCGCTGGACTCGGCCATCCAACTGGCTGAGGACCAGATGGTGGCGTGCCCCAGGGTCGGCGAACCCCTTCCAGCTGTCTCTCTCTCATCCTCTTTTCCCCTTTCTTCCCCTTCTCCCTCGTCCTCTATGATGAGGCCTGTCCCTTTCCCCAGGTCCCGCCGAGGAGTGCCACCAAGGCCGATTCGCTTGCGGGACAGGGAACCGCGTCCAGGGGGGAGGGGCCAGTTAGTGCGGGCCAGGGGTCCGGCTACGTTCTGCCGCTCTCTCCGCGTCAATCCCTTGACCCTCTTCCTGCCACTAGGGCGGCGGGGAAGTCTGGGCTGGCTTGTTGGCGAGGCGGGGACCTGGGACACTTTATTGACAGGTGTCCGGTGATGGAGGTGGGGACGCTGGTCCAGGTCCCGGACACGCCACAAGCTGCCCTTGATCAAGCCGGGCTGTACCAGATACCCGTGAGTATTAAGGGGGATACATATCAGGCTTTGGTGGATTCAGGTTGTAACCAGACCTCCATTCATCAAAGCCTAGTTCAACCTGAGGCATTGGATAATGGCTGCTTGATTACAATCAGGTGTGTGCACGGGGATGTGGTGAAGTACCCATTAGTGCCGGTCATAATTCAATTTCGGGGGATAAAACATAGTGTGGAGGTAGCGGTTAGTTCCCACCTTCGACATCCGCCGATTTTGGGGACGAATTGGCCAGCGTTCAAGGATTTGTTGGGATATATTTGTGCGAATGTTTCCTGGGAGAAAAGAGAGCGGGGTGAGGGTGCGGTCACGCAGTTAGGGGAGGCTGAGCCGGGGCCATCTGGGGCTGGGTCGGAGGAACGAAGTGCGGTGGATAAGCTAATCCTTTCCGAGCATGATGATTTTCCTCTGGAACAGTACCAGGACGAATCGCTCAAAAATGCCTTCGAACAGGTCCGTTCCATCGATTGACAGCTTCTCCAACCGGCGCGACCGCTCGCTTATCCCTATTTTGCAGTGATAAAAGACAGGTTGTATCGAGTAACCCAGGATGCTCAAACAAAACAGGATACAACCCAGTTGTTAGTACCGAAGAGCCGTCGGGAAATGCTTTTCCAGGCGGCTCATTGTAATCCCATGGCCGGGCATTTGGGTCAAACCCAAAAAATGTGCACAGATGGTGTGCCGCTTGTCGTGAATGTCAGTTGGTAAACCCACCGGCTGCTCCAAAAGCGCCTTTGCGCCCTCTACCTCTCGTGCAGGTCCCCTTCGAGCGAATTGGTATGGACCTCATCGGGCCATTAGAACGAACCACACGAGGGCACTGTTTTGCATTAGTCATAGTAGACTATGCAACATGATACCCCGAGGCAGTAGCCCTCCGCAACATTTCAGCAAAGAGTGTAGCGGATGCTCTGTTTCGTTTAATCTCCCGGGTGGGAATCCCGAAAGAGGTTCTCACCGATCAAGGCACAGCATTTATGTTTCGCACCATAAGCAAACTTTACGAATTATTGGGCATTAAGTCGATTCGTACCAGCGTTTACCACCCACAAACAGACGGTCTGATAGAGCGATTTAATCGCACGTTGAAGACCATGATTCGTAAAGTCGTGCACGAAGACGCAAAAAATTGGGACAAATGGCTGGAGCCTCTGTTGTTTCGCTGTAAGAAAGGTCCCCCAAGCCTCCACAGGGTTTTCCCCCTTCGAGCTCCTGTATGGACGGCAACCCCGAGGGGTGCTTGACGTCATACAGGAAGCTTGGGAGGACGGGCCATCTGAAAGCAAGAATGAAATTCAGTATGTCCTGGACCTGAGAACAAAACTCCACACTCTGGAGCGGCTGTCAATGGAGAATTTGCTGCAGGTCCAGGACACACAAAGCCGGCTGTACAACAGACGAACCAGACTTTGACAGCGAGAATTTACACCGGGAGAGAAAGTCCTTGTATTATTACCCACGTCTAGTTCAAAATTACTCGGCAACTGGCAAGGACCATTCAAGGTCACACGACGAGTGGGAGATCTCAATTATGAGGTAGTGAGGTCGGATAGGAACGGGGCACGTCAAATATACCACCTCAATCTCCTTAAAAAATGGAATGAGGCCGAGTCCGTGATGCTGGTGACGGTGGTACCAGACGAGGATGATCTCAGGCCAGAAACGAGCACCAAATGCCAACGATCGCTCTGGCCCCAGGGGAAGATAATCTCTCACCCTCCTAGCTCACTGACATTGCCAGGTTGCAGGCAGATTTTGCAGATGTGTTCTCGCCCCTACCCGGCCGGACGAATCTCATACGGCACCATATTGAGACGGAGCCAGGCGTGGTAGTTCACAGCCGGCCGTATAGGTTACCTGAACATAAGAAAAAAGTAGTTCAGACGGAATTAGAGGCGATGCTAGACTTGGGGGTAATAGAAGAATCCCATAGCGACTGGGCGAGCCCGATAGTTTTAGTGCCTAAAACAGACGGCTCAGTTCGGTTCTGTGTGGATTACTGCAAGGTGAATGCTGTGTCGAAATTCGACACTTATCCAATGCCGAGGGTTGGTCCCCGGCCTGAGTCAGACGGTGGGGGTATGTGGCGAGGGGGGCGTGGTTTTGCGAGGTCTGCACAGACGGAGGGAGTCACGAGACGAGCGGTGAGAAAGTAGGTCAAGTGCATGATGATAAACACCTGTGTCTGATTGCAGTGATTGGCGCGGAGAGACCGGTTAAAAGCCACGCAGGAACAGAGTGCCGGGAGAGAGGGAAGCTGAGGACTCGTGGGACCGGCAGAGCGAGAGTGAGAGAAGGAAACTGTGACGACAGTGACGAGTTGAGAGTCTTTTGAGTGTTCAGTTGAATGAGTGCGCGTGGCGCCAGTTTCTGTTACGTTTTGAGTGAAAATAAAACCCACGAGTTCCAGCTTATCGCCGACCCTGCCTTCTTCCTTTCTCCCACACAAACAAACTTTGCTACAATATGTTTGTATTTAACATTTATGGAACAATAAAATTAAATCATAAAAATAGTTTATTTTGTTAAAAAATCGTATACATGTATGGGGTGGCGAGGGGGGCCTTTTACCCCACAGACGGGGTAAAAGGCTGAACAGCATGGGGCAAAAGGCACACATTATTGATACACATACTTTAGCTAAAATAATATGTTTTTAATAATGTCTAAGTTAATACTTGTTCAAAACAATCACTTTTTTGGAAAGTGCTGAGGCAAGTTTTTGTGCCATCTAGTGGTTTAGGGGAAAATAAAATCAAAGGAGCCTTTTACCCCGTGGAACCTTTAGCCCCGTTGTACCCTAGATTAAAATAATATGGTAAGAAATACCAGACTGCAATATCAAGCTGCATAACGAGCTGTTTTGTACAGCTAAAAATAACTGGAAGCGAATGACACCGGAAGCCAGACACATTAACATTACAAATGGCAGTGGCTGCTCTTACCTGAAAAATAAGGTGGATAGACTGAAAGGGTTAGTTCACCCAAAAATGAAAATTAAAAAAAAAAAGTGTAGCGCCTCTCGCCATTCAAAATGCTTAAGCTACGTCTGACGAGCGTAACTGGTGTGCAATGTCGTCAGACGTAGCTTAAGCATTTTGAACGGTGAGAGGCACTACACTTTTTCCGTAAATTGAATACGATTGAGGCGATTGGCTGGAAGCTAGATAATTTACTTTATAAAGTTTTAAATATGCATCGATTCGCTTTAGAAGGCCTTTATTAACCCCTTCGGAGCCGTGTGGAGCAGTTATATGACGGACAGATGCACTTTTATGGACTTCAAAAACAGAGCAACAGTGACTGCCATTATAAAGCTTAAATTAGCCAGGACTTTTTTAATGTAACTCCAATTTTATTCGTCTGAAAGAAGAATGTCATATACACCTAGGATGACTTGAGGGTGAGTAAATCATGGGCTAATTTTCATTTTTGAGTGAACTAACCCTTGAACACGTTACACATGCACATGACTTCACCGTTTTCACAAATTTGCATAAAGACGCAATGGTATTGCTTTCAAAACTTGTACTTTGAAACCTGTTTTCACTTTGACACCTGGCCAAAACGCATAAAAAGTTTTTCATTTTTAGTTGAAAAAGTGTTGTGTAAACGCCCAAATAGGTGCTGTAAATCATTACCAAAGTCCTAAGATATGTATCTGCTATAAAGTGTACAATGATATTGACTATTTGTTAATGTAATAAATATAATTAAAATGTACATTATTTATAAATTAAAACAAATTGTTCAATAAAACATAATTATTTAATATAATGAAATAATTATTTATATTAAATTCACATATAGGCCTAAACATTTTTTGTTAAAAAAAAATTATTTAAATTGTATAATTTTATGCCAAAAATCACTAAAGATCATGTTCCATAAAGATATTTTGTAAATTTACCGTAAATATCTAAAAAAAAATTATTAGTAGTAGTAATATGCATTGCTAAGGACTTGATTTAGACAACTTTAAAGACGATTTTCTGAATATTTAGATTTTTTTGCACCCTCAGATTCCAGATTTTCAAATAGTTGAATCTCGGCCAAATATTGTCCTATCCTAACACCTTACCCTGTCTCCAGCCTATTTCCATCTAATTGTCCATCTAATTGTCCTTTTGCTTTTAAAACTGTGTATGCAATAACGTCATCCTTAAAAATGAATTGTCACATAAGTTTTAATGTAGCGCATAAGAAATCTAGCCTTGAGTCATTTTTATTCATATCGCAAATTCTGTATCTTCCGCAATTGTCTCTTTTGAAAATGTAGCTGCCAGTCTGTTTCTGCTCTAAAGACACTTCTCTGTCAGACAGCAGATGGATCTTTCTGAATCATCAGTTTCACAAACACACACACACCAATGTAAGCTTGGACGTCTTCATTACTGTGTCAGTCAATTCATAAAACCATATGTTCCGTAAGATAAATCTTCAGAGAGTCAAATAAGTCATATTGTTATGAGGCATATTGATATTGTTATATTTTGTGTGATTATGAGGCATATGGTTAACCTTTCCTCAAATGCGGCAGCTATCAGCATAGCGATAAACACCAGTTTCAGTGCAGTGAACACAAATACCTGCATCAAGCACCCTGACACCATTTCAGGAACCGTGCCAGGTGCTTCACATCTCTTCTGAAGCTCTCTCATCAGCTGGGATTGATCTGCAATCAAGCACCTAAAGGGCACTTCTGTCTTACTCTCTGCTCTGCTTTAGCAGGGGCTCCTCTGACCTCCAGCTGGAAAAAAGTCCTCAACACTTTCCGTACAGTGACATGTCTAGCCCTTATCTGGCCAGCTAGTCACTACTAAGGATCCATTTACACAACTCCGTTTTTAACTTAAAACAGAAAACTTTTTATGTGTTTTGGCCATTCATTTACAGGACAATGACATTTTGAATCGCAAGCGTTTGAAATCGGGTTTTTGAAAACGATACCGCTATCGTCTCCATGTAAACAATAAAAACATGAATTTGTGAAAACAGTGCTGTAATGCGCATGCAAACATACCCTAAATTGTCATTTGGCCACAAAATCTCAATACAAGCGTTTTAAATCCGATTTTTCCCACATGAAATTTCACAGGCATTTTTAAGATGCATGCCTAAATGACCATGATTTATGGACATTCTTCTACATGCCTACAATCTCATATTGTCCTTTGAAGGTTATTCTTTGAAGCAACCATTCTTTTCCTTCTTCTTCTTCTCAGTAATAAATATTAATTAGTGCTGTCAACGTTAACGCATGCTTAAATCCTTAACACGTTAAAATCATTTAACGCAATTAACAAATAAATGACAAATGTACGCGAAGCTGCGTCATTAACGTAATTTACTCTATGCAATTAGATGATCTTAGAAGTCGGGAGTTTATGACACTGAGCATCTACAAGCATCTGTAACCAGTTGCGTCAAATTTCTGATTGCTTAAAATAAAAAATTAAGGAATTTATGATTTGTTACTCTAATTGTAGCTTGACCAATCAAAATGCTGTGTGGTAAAATGGCTGTTTTCAAACTCATTGGTTTGATTGTCACATGTTGTGCGTAGCCTACCCTGTCATCTTCACATGAGAGTTCATTAACATGCGGCGACAATAAATTTTCAAAAATGAATGGAAAGATGAGCGAGAAGAAGAAAATGTGCCATCTACATCAGAGCCTGCTTCAGCTTTCTACGATGAGACAGCGAGTGAAGCAGCACCTGAGGCTTCCTATTTCCATGACATGATGGATATGTTTAATAATCGCCCCTGTAGACTCTGCCTTGTCATGTAAAAGGTAATCCTATGTTTAAATTATAGCCGATGAGCTATGTTGTAGGCTGTTTGTTCTGCTGAAACGGTGAAGTAAATATGCTGTAATTTGTGTGCAGGTGTTAGGGCTCGTTTACACAAAATGTGTTTTTGCTTTGAAAACATGAGATGCTGGCAGTGGTGCGTTTTTTAAAAGTTTAACTGATTTTAACTTGAGACGCTGCAAAAAACGCGGTTATACATCTGTCTAGCACAATTACATCGAAAAACAATGGAAAAGTAGCACATTGGAATGAAAAACATATATGTAGTTGCCCCCCGATTTTAAGATTGGGACACCCCCCAAAAATAACATTCTGGCTACACCCCTGCCTGTAACCCTGGTAGGAGGAAGTTTCCATTCTAATCCCTTTAACCCAATTCTACTTCTCTGTTTGTGATCAGACCATTTTAACTCTTTCCCTGCCAAACACGGAATTTTCCGTTATTTGTGAGAAAACGCTTCCCTGCCAAACATGGAATTTTCCGTGTTTCCGTTGTCACTGTTAGACGCCAGGGGGGCGCTATTACGCATCTTCTGAATGAGTACAGAATCTCCTGATCAAAACACAGGCAAAAGAGACGCAATATTTTTTTTTTAAAACGCTGGTGGAGAAAAAGTTAAGCTGTTAAACTCTGGTAAAGTTTTTAGTGATCCAGTAATCGAATTCATTCAAACAATCAGTCCAAAACAGCGCTAATGTAAAGAAGGCCAGGCTGATTACATCAAAGATATCAGAGAGAATAGAGACTCAATGAATATATAAATCATTAGGGGGGTCTGAGATTGCGCCCTCTATCAGAACTGGCGCAGTTCCCAGGTCCCAGAGGAAACTGTTATTTCTCAGAGCAATGTACGTCCCCGGGGACAATAATCTGGGGGCCTTTGGGGAGGTACCAGTTGGTTGTACGGTTCCTCTGTGGCGCACGGAGCATGAGGCCTGAGACTCGTCCCAGAGTCCCGACCTGGGATCTGGCAGTGGTTCTTGAAGGGCTGTCCTTGGGCCCCTTCAAACCTTTAGAGTTGGCGTCAGCTAAAAATCTGATGTTTCAGGTTTTCTCTTGGCTATTACTTCCCTTAAGAGGGTGGAAGACCTCCAGGCCCTTTATATCATTCCATCATGCCTGGTCAGACCAGTTGTTGGTATGTTTTGGGTCACCCAGGAAGGGGCTCCCCGCCTCTAAACAAACCATTAGTAATTGGATTGTTCAAGCTATTGCTATATACACTCACCTAAAGGATTATTAGGAACACCATACTAATACTCTGTTTGACCCCCTTTCGCCTTCAGAACTGCCTTAATTCTACGTGGCATTGATTCAACAAGGTGCTGAAAGCATTCTTTAGAAATGTTGGCCCATATTGATAGGATAACATCTTGCAGTTGATGGAGATTTGTGGGATGCACATCCAGGGCACGAAGCTCCCGTTCCACCACATCCCAAAGATGCTCTATTGGGTTGAGATCTGGTGACTGTGGGGGCCATTTTAGTACAGTGAACTCACTGTCATGTTCAAGAAACCAATTTGAAATGATTCGAGCTTTGTGAAATGGTGCATTATCCTGCTGGAAGTAGCCATCAGAGGATGGGTACATGGTGGTCATAAAGGGATGGACATGGTCAGAAACAATGCTCAGGTAGGCCGTGGCATTTAAACGATGCCCAATTGGCACTAAGGGGCCTAAAGTGTGCCAAGAAAACATCCCCCACACCATTACACCACCACCACCAGCCTGCACAGTGGTAACAAGGCATGATGGATCCATGTTCTCATTCTGTTTACGCCAAATTCTGACTCTACCATCTGAATGTCTCAACAGAAATCGAGACTCATCAGACCAGGCAACATTTTTCCAGTCTTCAACTGTCCAATTTTGGTGAGCTCGTGCAAATTGTAGCCTCTTTTTCCTATTTGTAGTGGAGATGAGTGGTACCCGGTGGGGTCTTCTGCTGTTGTAGCCCATCCGCCTCAAGGTTGTGCGTGTTGTGGCTTCACAAATGCTTTGCTGCATACCTCTGTTGTAACGAGTGGTTATTTCAGTCAAAGTTGCTCTTCTATCAGCTTGAATCAGTCGGCCCATTCTCCTCTGACCTCTAGCATCAACAAGGCATTTTCGCCCACAGGACTGCCGCATACTGGATGTTTTTCCCTTTTCACACCATTCTTTGTAAACTCTAGAAATGGTTGTGTGTGAAAATCCCAGTAACTGAACAGATTGTGAAATACTCAGACCGGCCCGTCTGGCACCAACAACCATGCCACGCTCAAAATTGCTTAAATCACCTTTCTTTCCCATTCTGACATTCAGTTTGGAGTTCAGGAGATTGTCTTGACCAGGACCACACCCCTAAATGCATTGAAGCAACTGCCATGTATTTGGTTGATTAGATAATTGCATTAATGAGAAATTGAACAGGTGTTCCTAATAATCCTTTAGGTGAGTGTATTTCAGGATGTCTTTGATGCGGCTGGCTGGGCGACCCCCGCATACTTTCATTAGATTTTATAGTCTGCACCTTCCCTCTACACCGGGTGCACAAGTGCTCTCGTCCTAGGTTGTGCCTGGTACAGCTTCACATTAGGGCAGGCCTGTCAGTGTGGCATAGTGGGTATTCGTTCCCCAAAGTTTCATTACCGACGCAGTGCAAGTTCTCTCGAAAGGGAACGTGTCTGGTTAAGTCTGCAACCATTGTTCCCTAAGAAGGGAACGAGACACCTCTCCATGCCTGGGAGCAACTTGCTTCGAGCATAGAAGCAAACTCTGTTGTGTGTCGGCATCTCTCTGTAGCTTCCGTGTATGCTGTCACATGCTACGTCATGACAAAATGCCAATCAGGACTGGATTAGTTTCATACGTTTCATACTTTGGTGGATATAGCAAATGATGACAAAATAAATGTGTTAAACAAGATAAATGGCATATACTTATTTTTATGATAAATGTGCAATTAATCACACAACAAAAGTGTGATTAATCCAAATAAAATCTTTAATCAACTGACAGCACTACTATTAATGTAATTGTAGGGAAGATGTTATATGTTCTCCATGCCTTAGGGGGAAGCTGTGTTTTGTGAGTGTTTCATTGTATGAGTGAGCCTATTTACATGGGTGGGAGCTTTTGTTTGTTCATAATTCTCTTTCCTTGTGAAAAGTGGCGGATGTGGATAAAGAAAGCAGAATAAAAAGCTTCACTGCTGTGACAACAACGATTTTGGTGTCCTCCTCATACATCATACATCCCACAATGCAGAGACATTTGGGGGAGCACACCAACGAAGAGGGTTACATAATAATAATAGCAATAACAACAACAAATATTATTATTCATGCCACATATCCCATGTTCCATGAAAAGCATTCCCTAAAGCTGCCATTCCTGTTCTTCTACTTAATAATAAATAATGCAATAATATTTTACTTATCAGTAATAACGTCACACTCATTTTAATTTGGACTTATGTTTGTTATGTTTTGTCATCGTCTGCTTTCGTCACTTATTTGTTGTCATAGACACTAATTATGTTCAGCTGTGCACTCATCAATCCCCATCATTATCACCTGTATATATGTTTGGTTCTGTTCTCAGTTCATTGTCCAGTGTTGTCTTTTGTGGATATGTTTCTCTGTGCCAGTGGGAGCTCCCTCAAGCTCCCTCAAGCTCCCCTTGAGGGAGCTTTGCAACATATGTGGAGTGGGTGCTGGCGTCCTGCTGATCAGCATTCACCATCAAGGAAGCTACCAGCCTCATTCCCGATCCAGTGCCAGCCAGAACCACCCAGACAAAGAGGATCGACAGCCTGAGCCCACCGTAGGTACCCCGACGGAGATCGCCGCGATGACCAGGGATCACATCGTCACTGACCAGGTGTGTGAGCCGGGCGAGCCATCCATCACCGAATGGGAATCGGAAGTGAATCCCGCCCACCACCCCGCCACTGAGAGTGAGTTGTTGGCTGAGACACTTTTAGATTTTAAGTTTGGAGAGGATATTTTTCTCGCTGGCACCCACCCAACCCCCCCTCTCCTACCTCCTCTCCAACCACCTCTCCAGAATATTTCAAATGCTGTGTTTTTTGGGGATTTTTGCATGGACCTTAAGTCTCTTCCCCATTATCCAGCCATCAGTGCCACCCAGTCATCTCCGTCTCCCATCAGTCCCTCGGTACCACCTCTGCCTCCTCTCAGTAGGGTGGCACCATCTCAGGCCTGCTGGGAACCATCTCCTCCTGGGCATGAGAAGCCCGAGTCTCCACCCCCAGCCTCGGTGCGCTACAATCTGCCTCGACCCGTCACCCTGGCTCCTGTGCCTGCACTCCTTCCACCCTCGAATTCAGTGTGGACCATCAGCCATTCGGCCTCGCCGGACTCCCTCGGCACGTCGGCTCCACCTGGGTCAGACATTGCTTCGCTTCCGCTGCAGACTTTCAGACCGTCCACTGCTCTCTGGTCCTACACCCCTTCAGCTGTGGCTTGCTCTGCCCCTACTTCAGGCTCTGCCTCCACCCTCAGTCACTCCAACTCACTCTTAGACCTCCGGATCCCCTCCTCGTTCTCGGGAGGTCATCGCTGCGGCTTCGTCGTGGCCGCCAAGATCTTCGCCATCTCTCCACCATTACGGCTCATCGGCTACACGGTGGGCTCCATCCTTGCCGTCATCGTCCCCGGTCATCCATATGGTGGCCCTCATGTTCCTCCATGGCTCCTCTCTCCATCAACGCAGCGGTGGGGCACTCCCCTGGCTGTAGCCTGGATGAAGATCCATCAGCCCCTGCTCAAGGTCATCCCTTGGCTCAATCCACCATCATCTCCACCTTGGACTCTGTTGTTCGTCCTCCTCCCGGTAATCCGTCCACCTCCAGAACCTCCTCCTGCCTGTCTGTGCCATTCCTTCACCAGCCCCTCATCCTCTTCGTCTCCTCTTCTCCATGGCGCGAGGTCACTCCTACCAGGAGGGGATGTTCTGTGTGTTTCTCTGTGCCAGTTTGGATTACTCTTTAGATTTATTAAATATTACCTGTTTGTCTTCATCTCTGTTGTGTGTATTTATACAACCAGCCATGACAAATAATAAGAATAACTTCTTTAGGAAAGGTTTTTCAAAGGTCAACAACAATATTGTTATGATTAATAATAATAACAACAACGATAATACTAATACAGCAAGGAAATGCTCTTCGAAAGACACATTTTAATAATACACTGAACAAAATTATAAATGCAACATTTTTGTTTTTGCCCCCATTTTTCATGAGCTGAACTCCAAGAGCTAAGACTTTTTCTATGTACACAAAAGGCCTATTTCTCTCAAATATTGTTCACAAATCTGTCTAAATCTGTGTTAGTGAGCACTTCTCCTTTGCCAAGATAATCCATCCACCTCACAGGTATATCAAGATGCTGACAGCATGCTGTTTTGGAACGTTCATGCGATCGGAAAGATGAGGCCCCTTCTCTGACTATTTTTGGATGTGCGAGTAAGTATTAAACTGTTGGTGAGATGGGATGAGATAATGCAATGCTGACATAGGCTACAGTACAATGACAGTTGCACAGATGTGTGTGCGTGTGCATGTTAGGAGTTGGGAACCGGTGAGAAAATGTCTGGTACCTGGTAACTTTACCAGTAATAATAATAATAATAACAACAATTTAGTTCTGCTTAACGCTTCCTGAACGTTGTAACTAACAGCTGCCAGGACCTGTCTACGTGACTAAATCAGCCATCAACACAGCCACATGTTAATTGTTTACATACGAGCTGCGGTAGGTCTATATCTGTGGACTCAGATAAGCAGCAGTCAGTATATAACTGTCTGTGACACGGGAAATCAATGAATAAAAAATATATATATATATTCTAAGAGTTATTATTACTTATATTGATTTCGTTAATAACTTGACAGCACTTAAATGTGTATTTTTACAAGTTAAAGAACAATGTTTGTGCAATTCCTGTTTTTCACCTTTGAGGCAAAAAAACTGGCTAGAAAAAGTCTGGTGGTCAAAAAAGTTAATTTCATGCCCTGATTGGGGGGGTCCGGGGGGTCCAAAAACCAGTCAGTATCTGGTGTGACCACCCATACGGAAATGTAATATATGTGTATATATGAAATATCAATATATGCGATATATGCAATATATAAAGTAAAAACAGATATAAAACCTATTAGAAATTGGAACAGTTCCATATATTGACATATACATTTATCCCATATATTATATATGTTTATGTATGTATAATACATATTGACATATACACTCACCTAAAGGATTATTAGGAACACCATACTAATACTGTGTTTGACCCCCTTTCGCCTTCAGAACTGCCTTAATTCTACGTGGCATTGATTCAACAAGGTGCTGAAAGCATTCTTTAGAAATGTTGGCCCATATTGATAGGATAGCATCTTGCAGTTGATGGAGATTTGTGGGATGCACATCCAGGGCACGAAGCTCCCGTTCCACCACATCCCAAAGATGCTCTATTGGGTTGAGATCTGGTGACTGTGGGGGCCATTTTAGTACAGTGAACTCATTGTCATGTTCAAGAAACCAATTTGAAATGATTCGAGCTTTGTGACATGGTGCATTATCCTGCTGGAAGTAGCCATCAGAGGATGGGTACATGGTGGTCATAAAGGGATGGACATGGTCAGAAACAATGTTCAGGTAGGCCGTGCCATTTAAACGATGCCCAATTGGCACTAAGGGGCCTAAAGTGTGCCAAGAAAACATCCCCCACACCATTACACCACCACCAGCCTGCACAGTGGTAACAAGGCATGATGGATCCATGTTCTCATTCTGTTTACGCCAAATTCTGACTCTACCATCTGAATGTCTCAACAGAAATCGAGACTCATCAGACCAGGCAAAATTTTTCCAAACTTCAACTGTCCAATTTTGGTGAGCTTGTGCAAATTGTAGCCTCTTTTTCCTATTTGTAGTGGAGATGAGTGGTACCCGGTGGGGTCTTCTGCTGTTGTAGCCCATCCGCCTCAAGGTTGTGCGTGTTGTGGCTTCACAAATGCTTTGCTGCATACCTCGGTTGTAACGAGTGGTTATTTCAGTCAAAGTTGCTCTTCTATCAGCTTGAATCAGTCGGCCCATTCTCCTCTGACCTCTAGCATCAACAAGGCATTTTCGCCCACAGGACTGCCGCATACTGGATGTTTTTCCCTTTTCACACCATTCTTTCACCAGTCTAGAAATGGTTGTGCGTGAAAATCCCAGTAACTGAGCAGATTGTGAAATACTCAGACCGGCCCGTCTGGCACCAACAACCATGCCACGCTCAAAATTGCTTAAATCACCTTTCTTTCCCATTCTGACATTCAGTTTGGAGTTCAGGAGATTGTCTTGACCAGGACCACACCCCTAAATGCATTGAAGCAACTGCCATGTGATTGGTTGATTAGATAATTGCATTAATGAGAAATTGAACAGGCAACCTTAAAACCACTTCCTCCCTTTGTTGCCCTTTAGAGGACAGGATGAAAAATTTCACCCTGTAACAGGGTAACCATTACATGCTACACAGGACAAAACATGAAAGAGCATGAGCCACAAGCATTAATGTCCGAAACCTGAACCAAAACAAAACTAGAATGAAATGCCAGGATCCGAACACCACACAAAGCAATTCACACAGAAGAGCGCATTATCTGAGCGAACTCAAACCCGCAAGACAATAGGAGTGTCAGAGCTGTCACCAAACCAAGAATAAAACCTTATCCAAGTAACAGAACCCTGTGACTTATCCGGTGAGTATGCTGGCCATGCAAGAACTGGGATGTTTTCAGCTTCCAGGAATTGTGTACAGATCCGTGCATTATCATGCTGCAACATGAGGTTATGGTCGTGGATGAATGGCACAACAATGGGCCTCAGGATCTTGTCACGATATCTCTGTGCATTCAAAATGCCACCTGTGTTCATTGTCCATAACATACGCCTGTCCATACCATAACCCCACCGCCACCATGGGTCACTCGATCCACAATGTTGACATCAGCAAACCGCTCACCCACACAGCGCCATACACGCTGTCTGATGTTCATCCGTGAAGAGAACACCTCTCCAAAGTGCCAGACGCCATTTAATTGTGAGCATTTACCCACTCTATTCGGTTACGACGACGAACTGCAGTCAGGTCGAGGCCCAGATGAGGACGACGAGCATGCAGATGAGCTTCCCTGAGACGGTTTCTGACAGTTTGTGCAGAAATTCTTTGGTTATGCAAACCAGTTGTTGCAGCAGCTGTCCAGGTGGCTGGTCTCAGACGATCTTGGAGGTGAAGATGCAGGATGTGCTGGTCCTGGGCTGGTGGGGTTACACGTGGTCTGTGGTTGTGAAGACGGTTTGATGTACTGCCAAATTCTCTGAAATGCCTTTGGGGATGGCTTATGCTAGATAAATGAACATTCAATTCACAGGCAACTTCTCTGGTGGACATTCCTGCAGTCAGCATGCCAATTGCACGCTCCCTCAAAACTTGCGACATCTGTGGCATTGTGCTGTGTGATAAAACTGCCCATTTTAGAGTGGCCTTTTATTGCGGCCAGCCTAAGGCACACCTGTGCAATAATCATGCTGTCTAATAAAGGAGAAGTGCTCACTAACACAGATTTAGACAGATTTGTGTACAATATTTAAAAGAAATAGGCCTTTTGTGTACATAGAAAAAGTATTAGATCTTTGAGTTAAGCTCATGAAAAATGGGGGCAAAAACAAAAGTGTTGCGTTTATAATTATTCTGCAAACCACATATCCCACTGTGGCGAGCGGTGAGGTGAGGGACCATGAGAACGGGCCGGTGACGAGCAATAATGAGCTCCAGCTGCGCGCCACACCGGTCTCGTCTCACGGAGGAGTGACGGGAGCATAAAAGGAGGAGCGACGACAGTGCAAGACGAGAGAGGACCAGGCCTGGACTTATGTTGTGTTTTTGTTTACGTTTTATTTTGTGTGTGTGCGCGGCAGTCGTCTGTGAGGGGCTGCCGCGGCGACTTTCATTTGGTTTATTTATTTCATTAAAGTTTTAAAAGTTCGCCGGTTTCCCGCCTCCTTCTTCCTGGAAGATACAAACTTTGTTACATCCACATATTTGTCCATTGCTGACAAAGAAGAGGGATGACCCTCAGAAGGTGTTAGAACCAATGACATCTTCTTGATGTTGTCTTTGTGAACAAAACATATGGAAAGTGCAATGTGAATGTGTTTTCCGTCTTTTATTTGAGTTGGAGTGTTTTGTAGATGAAAGATAGATCAAAGTCTTTGCATAAAATTATACAAAAGAGGAAACAAAACTGCAAAGGTAGTAACAGCAGAGAGATGATTAGAAGTATAGGCTACCCCACATTTTTACTCAAAAGTCAGCTACAGCACTGTTGTAAGACGTCCTTTATCTTCTGCCTGCTCTGTTTATATGTGACTGACAGAGTTCTTCTCTGGTCTACCCAATTTCTTGGGCTTTGAAACTCCTGATTCAGTTTTAGTTACAGACACTTTTCTCTCTAGTGCTTAATCTGACAAAAAAAGCAGCAAGAACAAAGGGAGAAAACACTAAAGCAAGCACTTATAAGCAAGTACAAGTTTGGTTGTTTTGTGAAACAAATTCACAGATGAGTCATATCCCAGTCTTACTAATAACATCAGCAACGAATGTAATAAAGGTTTTATTGATTTGTGGACCATTTATAATCAATGTTTTGTCATACTGTACCAGCAAAAGCTCTTATTAACAATTCCCTCAAAAGTCAAAGAGGTCAAAAAGTAATATGTAGGTCATCCTTAGCCTGTCAGTTATAGGTTTCATCAAGGGAACACAAGGTCTATGCTATTTTCACTTAGATTAGCCTGCAACCCACATGCGCCCTATTGCCATGGGAACAGCTTAGGCGATCAAGAGGAGGTTACCCACGATTGGCCCTAAACCAGCCAACAGTGTTTCTATAAAACAATACCTGATTAAAAGTGAATATCTCAAAGGTGGAATGATGTTGTTTTTTTACAAATGTGTAAAAGTTATTCATCCACATGTGTTAGTGAGCTCATGGGAACATCAACATCAAAAGGCATCGTATTTGACATGATTAATTGAAGTAGGTGCACTCATTCACAAAGCACTTCAGCTTCAATAATAGTGATTGTCATCAGATCAAGAGGTGGGATGGAGAAAGGAGAACAATCTCATCAGCCTGTTCGCCTTCATGTGGTCATCCTGTGTGATTTATGACAGGGAAGGTCAAAAGACATTTCATTCTGCCCTGTCAAACACACATGAACTGTTCTATTTTTGGACTATACCTCATGTCAGTCACAAACTTAGTTACAGGCATTGTATAAAAATATATGAAAAGCCAATGTTTTAAGAAAAAGTACAGTAATGCATGTGCAAAGAAAATAAATGTTCAAGTGTTCAATTTCTGCAGCTCTAGTGTAACCAAACTAATAAAAAAAAAAAAAGATTTTTAAAACAGGTTTCTCAAACACTCCTGTCATCTGTCATAGGTTGGGAAATTAGATAATCCCACCCTAAATACACGCAATTGGTTAAATTAGTGACACAATGCATGCTAAATAAACAACAGCAATGTTTTTATAGTGCCTACACTTTACAACTTTAAGAGAAATCAGTCTACAAACGGTTTATTTGTCTCTGCATTTTAACCTGGAATAATAATTTAAAGGAATAGTTGTCACTAGTATGTTCTGTTTTGGTTTTATTCTACTTCCCGTCTCCTTTGTTCTCAGTTCCCTGCCACTGGTTTGTTTCTGTAGTTGTTAGTTCCCCATGCCTGTTCTGTTTCTACCTTGATTACCCAGTTTGTATATAAGCCCTGAGTTCTCCTTAGTTCGTTGTCTTGTATCGTCACTTTTTATGTGGTTGTTTTCTTCAACTTTCAAATGTCTGCCTTGTGGGTTATAATAAAGTGTTTTGTTTACAGCCAACGCGTTACAATAGTTCACAAAAAAATCTGTCATCAATTATTTACCCTCATGTTGTTCCAACTTTTAGTTTGGTATAATGAACTTTCAATGGAGGGACAGAAATCAACTTCTTCATGTGTGTTTTGACAACACGTCTTGGGTTTGAAATGGCATAATGGTGAGTAAATTATGGGAACATTTCTTGGAGAACTAACACTATCACTAACACTGAAAAATGACACACTATGGATGGATAGGTGAGACGTTTATATAGCGCATCTGTACCAAAGTGCTTTACAATCATATCAGGTGGTCTCTCCTCAACCACCATCAGTTTGCAGCATCCACTTGGATAATGCGACGGAAGCCACAGTACAGTGTGCCAGTGTGCTCACCACACACCAGGTATAGGTGGAGAGGAGAGAGAGTGATAGAGCCAATTGAGTGGATGGGGATTGTTTGGAAGCCATGATTGACATGGGCCAATGGAGGAAATTTGGCCAGGGCACCGGGGTTACACCCCTACTCTTTTACGAGAAGTGCCATGGGATTTTTAATGACAACATAGAGTCAAGACCTCGGTTTAACGTCTCATCCGAAGGACAGTGTGGTTAATACAGATACTGTTTTTACAGAATTTATAACAGGTTTACTTCCAACCACAAGTGAGGAAAGAAGGAAAGAAACAGAGAGAGCAAGAGAGATTCTCCCATGAGCCCAGTATTCATTAACTGTCCATGTAGATCTAACCTGCTCTGAAACAGGATGACAAAAATAGCACATTTCTCAGGCCCGCTGCTATAAACTCAATCACTAATGTAATTTGCTTCTCTCTGCAATTTATTTTCACTTTTCATGGCAACAGATAATTGTCAAGCATTTCGCTTAAACATTCAACCTAAAATCCTAAAAAAAGTGAAGGGAGATAAACAGGTGGAGCTGAAGCAAAAGTCCAGCATACGTCACCAGAGAAAAGTCTGCTGCTTTCAACGGAAGGTCAAGTAATGACATTCTGATTAAACATTACAATGTCAAAACATGTTTTAAAAAATGAAACATATGCAACATTTATTTGAAAAAAAAAAAAAAAAGATTTTAATTATTTAAAAAATTACAGAAAAAAAGTTTGACTTTTTTTTCCCCATAAAATGGAAGTCAACCAAAACTGTTTGGTTAAAAATATCTTCTTTTGTGTTCTGCAGAAGAAAGAAAGCCATACTGATTTAAAATGACATGAGTGTCAGTAAATGCTGACAGGATTTTCATTTTTGAATAAACTATTCCTTTATCATAGAGACTTAAATTCAGGCTCAAGCTAAAATTCTTAAAACAAGAACTAAACCCTGATAACCCTTTAAAGCCTAAATTGAATGCAATTTGGAATGTAGAGAGCAGTGACTCACAAACTAGCTAAATTATTTTCATTGGCCAGGTTATCTGCCTCTAACCCTAGATGAAACTTAGTTTGAACTGTGAAATCTCACTGTTTTCTCTAGTACACTCTTTACAGCCTGTGGTAGTGAGTCAGTAATGACTTCCATAGACTGAGCTGAGGGCGTCCAATTTAAATGTCACAACGGTAAGCCAAAACAACCCACTTCTTCTGCCCCATAGTCATATTTTACTCACTTGCCAATTGAGTATAATGTGTGTGTGTGTGGCGTGTATGTGTGTGTGTGTGTGTGTGTGAGAGAGAGAGAGAGAGAGAGAGAGAGAGAGGGAGAAAGAGAAAGACAGAGGGAAAACAGAACAGAGACATAAACAGAGAAAGTACGGTAAATAGCTGAACACCAGGAAATATATATTACATTTTCCACAAATAGTGCCCTCACAGAGCTGGCTTTGTCACCCAAACACATGCACCTTTTATATGTTCACATAAATGTTATAGCAATAAATGTTTTTAGAACATACATTGGTTGTGTCGCATGCACGTATGCACGCACACACACATTCTCATGTTTTATGGGGACTTTTCATAGACATAATGATTTTTATACTGTACAAACTGTATATTATATCTCCCTACACTAACCCTACCCCTAAACCTACCCATCACAGAAAACTTTCTGCATTTTTACATTTTCAAAAAACATAATTTAATCTGATTTATAAGCTGTTTTCCCCACAAGGACATGGATCTTTGAGGGGAAATTGTGTCCTCATAGTGTAGGGTTTACCTGGACGCACACACACAAACCTAAGAGAAAAGCCCATCATTCAGTATCTCTGGTTCTCTCTTGGGAAATTGTGCTTCAACCAGGACTGTAACATTTTCAGTAGCTCATTAAGCAATATAAAAAACTTGAGTTAAAATGAAAAATGAATTTGCATATGTGATTTTTTTAAACAAGACAGGACTTTTTTTAGCATTTGTTGAATTTTTCTGAGCATGCACAATTTTAGTTACATGACTGAGGTGACTAAACAACCACTGTCTTCCTGTAATTAGTTTAAATAGATATTTCAAAAGGATCCCACTTAAAACCAAAGCGAGCTGTGACAGAAAGAAGGTTTAACGTCTGTAAGAGGTGAAATGGAAATTGTTTTATACCAAGGTAGCAGGGAAATGTCTTGTTTCGAACAACTTCTTTTTTTTTTTTTATTGAACAGATAAAGACTGCTGTTGTTCCAGCATCATAATATGAAAGTTACATGTACTTATTTTAATGGTTAGAGAATATCCACCATGATTTTGCCTGTTGTATTTAATTCTGCTGTAAGCCATGTCACACTGTAGGATCTCAGTTGTCATTCATGTCAGACTGTACGGCAGTCAAGACACGTTAAAAATGAACCCACTCAAGAATACAAGTCTTGAGTTTTACATCATCAATGTTCGGTGACTGAGCTGCATTTACATGCAGGATAAAAATGGTGGCTAGCAAACAATCTCTAGCGTTAATTTTGATCATGGTTTGTCTTGAAAAGAAATATGGGAAAATATTAAAGGGGTGGTTGATTATGATTTTACTTTTTAACTTTAGTTATTGTGTAATGTTGCTGTTTGAGCATAAACATCTGCAAAGTTACGATGCTCAAAGTTCAAAGCAAAGGGAGACATTTGAAAGAAATCGCTTTTTAACAAATGGCTGGTAGGGACTACAATGAGCTTATTCACAGGTTAGTGACATCACTAACCCTAAACTTTACTTAAACCCTGCACACGTAACAAAGGGGGTGAGGCCATGTTGAGAAGAGGAAGAGTTGTTGTAGTAGAGCACATTTAGGAATCTGCTCAAGCTGTCACATCCGTCTTTTCATATTTATTACAATACAGTACGTAACACAAATGCAATAGCATGTCATAAAAGCAAGACGACAAAATAAGTTATAACCATAATTAAACCAAACTATACATGTTCTATCTTCATGCAGCATTTATTCTCTGGCTCTGTAGGCATCTTACAACAGTTCCCACACAAGCGATTTATAGATTATCATGACAGAATATGCTAGTCAATGACTTGAAAATAGTTAACTCCACATTAGCTACATAAATTCATCAACTAACCATTCAGAAACATCCTGTTGCATTCTACGTTGTCACTTCTTCTTGAGTCTCTCCATCACTGTCCAACTCCTGTTTGAACATAAAAGGCTAAACAGTTTCTGACATTTTAAGTGCATGTCTGCGCGAGGTAATCGGAGCTGCTAACGCCAGCTCTTAAAGCTCTTCTTGAAATGGGGCCGGGAGCAGCAGCTTATATGCATTTAAAGGGACGCACAAAAACAGCACGTTTTTGCTCACCCTCAAAAAGTGTCAATTTTAGCATGCTATAAAAAAAATTTTGAGCTAAAACTTCACTCTGGGGACATCAGAGACTTATTTTACATATTGTGTGTGGAGCAAGGGGTAGTTTGTTGATGTCTCACTAATTGCATCATCAGGTTCTGCGTGTTACAATACTAGGTGTAACTCAAAACTCACGAAGGAGAAGGAGAAGGAGAAGGAGAAGGAGAAGGAGAAGGACTTGGAACAGGAACTTTAATGCAGAAACTCACAGGGAACACTTAGAAACACCAGTATACATGAACGTCGACGTACAAACACTGAAGAAACACTGAGAACTAAATACACAGGGCAAACGAGGTAATTGACAAGACACAGGTGAAGGAATGAACTCATTAAGAAAAAGGCGGGAAAACTGAACAAAGAAACAAACTCGAAGACAAGCAAAAACAGACTAGACATGTAACACTGCGCTTTTATTGGTTTTTGATTTGAAGGTTGTCGTAGGAGAAAGACTGTGGTTGCATCCGAAATCACATACTTCCCTACTATATAGTAGGCGAAAAACAGTATGTGACAAAAGAAGTACGTCCGAATTCAAAGTACTCCATAAAAGGGTAGGCAAAAAGTACCCAGACGACCTACTACTTCCGGCGAGATTTTGAAGTGTTTATACGATGGACACTTTACTATCCCATGAGGCCACAGGAGAGGATTTGTGAGCAACAGTGATGTGGTGCGACGCAACTAACTCTGTTAGGTCACATGATAATGACAACATGATGAATGTAGTACGTCCAGATTACATTCATACCACACATTCATAGTATACAGAAAGTATTTTTTTGCAATCGTGAAGTAATTACTTATTCAAAATAAGTACCTACTCAAGAGAGTATGCGATTTCAGACAGAGCCCGAGTGTCAAATCCTTTGACACTGCCAGAATTTAGTCAGAGGTAACATTTGATTGCAACAGTCATTAAACTGTGGGCGAACATATCAAACTATATTTTGGCCTAGGAACAGAGGAATTCTTAACAATTCTCAAGGATTTGTCTAAGATGGCCAAATTGTCGACAAAATCATACAATGTAAAGCCGGCTTTAGTTGACGTAGTTGCAAAGTTAGTAGAATGTCTAAAGTGGACCATCGAAATAAAGTGTTACCTAATGTTTATATGTTTATATATGGGACTGTCATTTGTAATGACCTGGGTGGCACAAGTGGAGCCTCAAATGCCTGTGAGTTCTGAGTATAAAAACATCACAATCCAGAGTCACAATTCAAATCAATTCCAATATAAAAGGTCACTGAATGCACACACACAAGCTCCCTCTCTCGCCCCACTCAATTGTCTGGTGTTGAAATCTTTCCCGCTGCACTTTATATACTTCGTCGTTACAATTATTGTCATGACAGCGCATCAGGGTGAGTCTTCTCTGCTATCATAATATCTGTTTGCTTATCAGATGGCTTTTCTCAGGAGGGAAAATAAGTGTAAAGCATGTAAACAACATCTGTCCAGTCAACCTGTTGGAATGCCTCAATTTTATCATTATAACTCAATTGCTGCAGAAGGTGATGCTAGCGCCTTGATTGACGTATCTTAATCCCACTGTTTTGAGCCGAGGACTCTTACACACTCTTTGTCCCGTCAGTGCTAATAGTTAGATTAAGTTGGAATTTTTCCCCTGGCATGTAAAGGGGATCTCATTCATCATTCAGGCTTTTATCGGCATGTGAGGCACATGGAACACTTAACGAAAACATTTTACAATTGCAGAGTCATTGACAGGATTAGCAGGCATGCTTAGCAGGAATGTTGGGAAATTCTGGCACGCAAAACCATTTCATTGTATGGATGGGCTATCCGGCTCTCACATGTTGGCAATGTGCTCAATGTTTCAGTACGTTTGAGATTTGTAATCCATATTTTGTGCGACCAGAACCAATTGTTTCTCCATTTCAAAGTAGAATGGATGAGCATGTTTGCAGTCAATGAATTAACAAAATGGGATGAATAGTGTTTCTGGGGAGGTTTGGTTCCAACGTTACACAAGTCTGTGTGTTTTTTTTGGTTTTTTTGGCTTGGCTTGGCTTGGCATGACTATTGTCTTGTTTTGCAGAGACAGAAAATTACCCTTTTTCCGTCAAAATGGTATTGGTTCTCCTGCCAGAGTCAGTGCTTGGCTAGGAAATCTACAAACCTCTCTCAGAACCGGGCAGCGTTTCCACTGACTTTGTTCCAGAGCCAAACGATGAGTATGTTAGCCTACTGCATAACCTGCCTACAAATAAGCATGATGCATATCAGTCTTACAAGTTTTGAGAACATATTTTAACATTCAAGACATTTGATTGTGCATTTTTTGCCATTACAAGCTGCTTTTTTTTTTAATTCTTTACTGTATTTTTCTACACGGAATAACAAATGCACAGATAACAAAGACATATGTCACATGTTGAAAATCCGCAATACTATTATTAACTAACAAAACCCCAACCAATTAACAATAAATAGTTTTTTAACAATAAAAATTGGGGAGTAACTAGTTACATATAATGGAGTTACGTAATTTAATTACAAAATAAATGTAACTGTTCTCCGTTACAGTTACTGAGAAAAAAATGTGTAATTGAATTGAATTAAAAATTTAATTAAACTTTAAAATACAGTTACTTATGAAAATGTTAAAGGGTACATAACACACACAGTTTCTGCCAATCTCATGTTAATCTTGAGTACCTATAGAGTAGTATTGCATCCTTCATATCTCCGAAGAGTCTTTAGTTTTATCATATTTATAAAAGGCAGATACGCTGTACCGATTCTTTCTAAAAAAACAGCCGAGCTCGTGCAGGCGTGCAGTGGTCACGAATCACGAGCACACACACACATTACATCATGGCATTATCCCTGGATAACTTTTAATTAACTATATGTTCGTGTTGTTGACATTATATGCATTTACGCGCCGATTGCCAACAAAACACAGACATTTGAGGCAGTTTCACTCACCGCCTGCGGATTCGACTTGGGAAAAAACAAACACACTTGCAAAACACTGTTGCTGCTCCGGAAATACAAATTGCATCCACTGTTTCCTTAACGCTGGGTTATTTGGGAAGCTGAACAAGGTTATCTTTCCCTCACAACCAAAAACACACTTCTTTAGTGAAAAACTAAATGACAGCGCTGCCGACGGCTTCTGTAAACCGAACGAAGCTTGTTGATGGGCGTGCTCTTGCTCTGGCTGATGTGCACACACGCTCATCCCGGAGAAATGCCCATACAAGGAATTCCGCCCTTTATAAAGTCATACAGGGCCATACTCAAAAAAAAAACGTTCCGAAACTTTTTCGAATCCTGAAGGAGTGTATTTAGCACAGAAATACTCCATCATATGTCCAACTCGTTTTTTTTTTTATTTGGCCATTTTTAGCATCCAACTCTTTAACAGTGTAAATAAGTCAAAATGCATGAAATAGCATTAGACCACCACCTTTTCTTTTGTTAAATATAAGCTGTTTTCACATGGATTTTAATCAGATCGATGTCTACAATATTTAACAACAATACTTTTAAATAAAGTCACTTTTCTGTTCATATTCTTGAACAAGTGAAACATGCATTTAAGCCAATGAGATGACAACAGAAGGAGAATATGTTGAGTTGTGTGTGATATTTCTGTCATGATGTGGTGAATGAATATTGAATCTGTTCACGTCTTTCACGTTTTATCATTAAAGCTTCTTTTGCATTTGTCAAAAGATATTATTTGTCTTAATATTAAATAATTATTCATTAATAAAACGTATTCATTTAGTTTTCAGGGATGACAAGACTTTCATCTTTTCAAGTCTTTCTGCAGAAATGCTTGATATGGCCTAAGAGTCAAAATTTTTGTGTTTTAAAATTATTATTTGTTGTTTGCATGTTGTTTTTTATTTCCGTTTAAATACGTTTTAAACCTATTATTTTAGAAATATTTTATAAATATCCTAGGCCTATTTGTTTTCATTCAGAGAAACACATGTTTCACTTGTTCAAGGGCTTGGATTAAATGATTATTTTTATTTGACATTTGAAAATCTGAAATATGTCATTCTCTGTGTCTAAGTATTATTTGTAACAACATGAACATGAAGGAAATAATACGTTTGAATATACAGTCAAATGGGACACACTTTACAACATGTTACACCTTTAATAATATATTTTTATATATTATTAGTATAGTTGAAGTAACAATAAACTACAGTGTTTGTGTCCATTAACATTAAATCTCCTCATATTTTGTGTCAGTATTATTTGTAACAACATGAATGTGAAGGAAATAATACTAACATATAAATGGAAAACACTTTAGGCTACAACAACATGTTACACGTTTATTAATTATTATTTTTTAATAAAAACGGTGTATAGTTGTAGCCTATATCCATTAAGTATAAACTACTGTGTTTGTATCCATTCATTGACATTAAGCATGATCAATAGGCTATGTATATTTTGATCATTGTATCATGATATGCTTATTATATAAACAGAAAAGTGACTTTATTTAAAAGTATTGTTGTTAAATATTGTAGACATAGATCTGATCAAAATCCATGTGAAAACAGCTTATATTTAACAAAATAATAATTATTATTATTTTATTTTTTATTGAATCATTTCAAATAACAAACTGGCATTAACATAGTATCAATGCTAGACATTAACAATAAAACCAAGCAACATATTGTTAACAAGGTAATAGTAACACACATAAACACACACACAAAAAAAATTTATAAATAAAGAATGATTTAAACATATAGGGTGTCATATAGGTCCATATTTATATTTACATTTATGCATTTGGCAGACGCTTTTATCCAAAGCGACTTACATTGCATTCAAGGTACACATTTTACATTTTTGTCAGTTTTTACTTTCCGTGGGAATCGAACCCATGACCTTGGCGTTGTTAGCGCCACGCTCTACTGTTTGAACTACAGGAAATTAGAGAGCTCTAAGGCACTCCTCATTTTTAGTTGTTTTAAGGATTTAAATAAAATTTTAAAGTCATTTTTAAATGCCTCAAAACATGGAGAAACTTTAACAAATCTACATTTGTGTAGGTAAAATTTGACTACAATCATCACATTATTACTCAAAAATGCAATGTCTTTGTTGTCCAAAAATACACCAAATTCAACAATATGACAGTCAAAGGCAGGTATTGCATTTTTTGTCTCCAACCACTCATACAATCTGTCCCAAAAGGCCTTAACAATCGTACAATTATAAAAAAAAAAAAAGATGTTCCTGAGATTCAATATCTTTTTCACAAAACAGATATTGCTATCCAAATTAAACCTTACTCTTAGAAATTCGTTACATGGATAAATGTCGTTAATTGTTTTTAAATGTACTTATTTCATTTTAGGTAACAAAGGAAATGACAAGTATCTGGTAACTTTATAGTGTCCACTTTGGAAAACCTTGGAGATTAAGCCCCGCCCCTAAGTTACGGTTCTGTGGCTGTGGTTTTGAAACTGCTGTTCTAAAACTGCGGTGCTGCGGGTCTGCAGCTGGATAAAAAAAAATGCGTTCAAGTGCTGGAAATTTAAAAACCATTTAATCCAGGAATTAAAATAGGGCGCAAATATAACAGTTTAGTGCAAAAGACATCGAAGGTTTCAATATCGAACCTGAGGAAGCATCTCCTATGATGAATGTTAAGCTTAAGCGCCACCTAGTGGACAAATCTTTCTATTAGTTTGTCCTGTTTTAACTTGCAAAATAGAGCTATTTAACTACACGACGATTGGTCATCGAGTCTAAACAATATTTTAGGTGGAATATAACTTTATTTAAAAAAAAAATAAAACCTTATGACAGCTACACTGGGGGAGTCTGGGTTGCCAGTGAGTATGAAACTAGAATTCTTGTTTCTGTTAGTGAGAAATCAATATTAGGTCTTATATGGTATAATGTTTTCCCTTCACACACACATAGTGGTAAAAAGAATAGTATACATTTTTTTTTTACCATATCATTATCGGTTGATATTAGAGAGTTCTTAATTTATCTGTATCAGCAATTATTGGTTATTTAATTGTGTATGCATGCTCATATTTGCATGCTCATGCCCCTACTTTTAAATCATTTAATGCTCACTTCAAGTAAATACTTAAAAACACTAATAGTTAAATGTAATTCTTAGTAAATGTCAACATGAGTATACATTTTTCATTGTACATTATACAATAAATGTTTTGAATAAATGTATTTGTAGTCTTTAATAAATATTTGATTTTTTTTGTTTTATTTTTAATTTATTTAGACAAAATATAGAATATAAAATCAATTATAACATGAAACAAAAATTCAGAATTGACCAGAAATGTACAAATATAAGTAAATTAAATTAAGTGGCTCTAGCCTATGATGTGAAGAAACAAGATGTCTGTCCATTGAACATGCACCACACATTTCCAGTTGTAGACAGCTTTGTGATTGGAGTGATTTGTTTGCATTAGTCTCAGGCTGAGTTGTTGTTCTAACAACTTTACGTAGTTTCACCCATTATTCTGGTTTCTTCTTGGAGACCAGAAGGCTATAAGCTTCTGCTCTAGCTTTAGGGTGCTGTCCGTGGTTCTGAATTATCCACAGACTCTGCACACTGCTGAATAGCACAGATTGCAGACAACACCGTTAATTCTGCATACTTGTGTGTTAAAATAGTTCCACTTGAAGCTCTCCATGTTTCTTCCTCAAAAAACAAGTCCAAACCAAAAATGTTCTGTGTTATTGCATTTTTTGCAGTCCACGATAAAACAAAATGAAACAAATGCCTGTAAATAACAGAACAGCATTGGCTCAATACTCCAGCATAACAAGAAAACTGCATTATGAAACGTCCCCAATACTTCACAACATGACCAGAAATGACGTCAGTCTGAATACTTTTGTCCACACAAATTAGCTTTTTCAACTCGGCCAGCAAATGTATTTCATGCCAAAATCTATTCCTCTGTTAAATTATCTAAATTGCTAAATTGTCAATTGGTCATCCAGCAATGAAAGTCTTTTCAGCACAATTTCTCTTTGGTCACATACTTTCACCTTGACTCACTTACAATCTCAGGCTGGGGCAAACTGTTCTCACACTCGATGCATTCAGAAAGGGAGACAAAGCCCCTGTCTGGCCTGCTATGGAAGCTATCCATACATTTGTCCGGGGATTGAAGGTATTGATCTGTGGAGGGGTTATCTTGAGGCGAGGATGTGCTGGTGGTATAGCAGCTGTATAGGGTGCTTTTGAGCAGACAAAGGACAGGCACGGAGAAGAGAAAGGAAGTTGGGTTTTGATTTATGGGTCTCATTGGCTAGTGGGTGTCTCTGGTGACAATGTCACTATACGAGGATGAATGCACAAACATGCATGTGTGTGCACACGCACACAGACATAAGCCTACTTATGCTATCTCTTGCCTGTCTCTCGCTCTGTAGAGCTCATTGCATACGTTTTATATACAAATGATATCTCATTTGCAAGAAATATGCATTTCTGCAAACAAACAAATATATTCCGGTATATTTTCAAGGATGCTCTCACACTCTCAAAAGCCGTAATGCATTGATGTGGCATTCTCAAAAAAGCATTGAGTCTGATTAGATAACCATAATTTAAAAGGACCACATTGTCCCTATAGAGCTGTTCTCTTTGCATGGCTGCTTCTGTAATGATGGATAATGATACATCCACATTATTGCAGATGTAGATTTTATGGTCAGAATGAAGGCAGTTTGTGTGCGCTTTTGCTCAACTTGTGCTGTTACTACAAAACCTCAAAGCAGTGTTTTCAGCATTTTTTGCAATCATTCAAGTAGGATCCATATAAAAAATGTTGTGCGTGTCAACACTTTTCACTTTCCCTAATTGCCCATGGCATGCTGGGACTGTTTAAACAAAACCCCACCACACTAGCTTCACACTGCTCGATATATAAAAGATTAGGATCTTTCGCACTGCTCTGTGATCAGCCCTAACCACCCAAAAATGGCCTATAACACAACGAGAGGGGCTGCAAAACCGATCTGGAATCAGAAGAGGGCAGTTCCTTCCGCCTTGGAGGGATTACAGCTTTACCGGAAGAGGGAAGGAAAGAAAGGTTAAGCCACTGCTGGTTGCCAGATTCAGCACCTCTCTTTTTGCAGTTCATGTGTGCCTCATGCAGAGGGTCTGGCCCTTTATATTAGAGCATCGTGCCAACAGGACTCAGAGGGGAAACAGCACAGCAATCGTTGACAACAGTAAGTTACTTATTGTAGTTAAATATATATATTAACTAAACTCATGTTTGATTAAATAATCATGTGTGTGATGAAACACGCTTGTTCTTTTTTAGGTTTGAAGCCATATGACATGCCTTTTTACAGATTTTGCATAGATGAATGGATGGATGGATGGATGGATAGATAGACTTTCTGTAGCTTTGAATACTTGAATGTCATCAAGCAAGGTATTTATACAATTTTAAAAGTTTTTTGTCTCAAAGATGATAAAATCTGCTTGCAGTCAACAGCAGACTTGTCCAGGTTAACCTCATGATAGACCTCTGCTCTGCGTGCTATTTGAAATGTGCCTAAGAACAGAGCGCATAATATATATATATATAAACTGCTTGTCTTAGCTGGTTTAAGCTGCTCTTCCAGTCTGATCAGCTGAAAAGTGGACAGAAACCCTCTAAAACCAGCCAGCAGACCAGCCTGATATAATGGGGGACGAGCAAACAAGGTTGCTGTAGTCTGGTTTATGCAGTCAATAACCTACGAGAACACTGTTTTATCAAAAAAAAAATCTTTAGTATTTGATATTTATGCGCACTTTGTATCTGAAAATAGCCACAACAATAATTCTTTCTGGTCCATCTTTGCGAAGAAAATAGGCGAGGTTTGAGCATTTCCCTGAGCGCGAGCAGCAATGCAGTCCAATCAATTACGTTTAATTCAATTCACTTAAACTTCCAGCGCGCTGCGAAATGCAAGCATTTATTGATAATTAATTCAGAGCGCTCCTCCTCCTCCTCTCGTACTCCTGCTCGCCGCTGCGCATTAAGAGACAGTTGGCGATGAGAGGAATATCCCTCCACTCTCATCTCTGTCACCTCACTTGTGTTTTCCTCAAGCACTGCGGACAGAAAACGCTTTATAAGCTTTATAAGACACGGCACGAGGAGGATGCGGACCGCCGGGGTTTGGCCAGCGACCGTCACTCTCCTGGTCCCCCGGGACTGATTGTCGGTCAAAAATATTTAATGGGCGTTTGTATCGCCGTCTCCGCTGATTTCCGTGGATACCTGCTCGGATATTGTTGATAAGTCTCCAGGATGAAGAGGATGAACGTAAGCACTTCAAGTGTGTTACTGTGCAAGCATGCTGTCTGCATTCGGTGTGTGTTGAAGCGCGACTGAGTTTATTTTGTTTGGAATTGGCTTTACTGTACAATCGACGCGCAACTTTATCGTCTTCGGATGTTTTTCAGGTGTAAGGTTAAGGCATGAAACGCGACTAAGACAAAGCGATCTTCAACTCTTAGAAACAAGGATTAAGATTCGTTGTTTGCTGAGACAGAAAATTATCGATTGTTCGTTCCATTTGTGCGGAGAGGCAGTTCGTGACCGGTTGCGTTTGCGCGTTTTTCTCTGGTTGCACCATTATTAACACTGAAAACCGGTATAAAGTAAGAAAGTAGACATCCTCTAGTGTGGCTTCTTACGAAGGAATTGCTTAAGACATAAGTAATTTACAACTTGAAATGAGAATCGATTCTGGTTGCGATTCTGATTCCTTTTAACGATTCAGTTTCCTTGGCGATTTCATTGGCAACACTTAGTAGGCTAATAAAGAAAAATCCGATTTTGGGTGTGGAAAGAAATGCAATAATTGAACTGCATTCACTGCCCTCATCAGTGTGTTGCATTTATTTAATAAATCAAAGGTAATATAGACTAATTCTTGCCAAAGAACGTTTACACAGACTATTAATTAGCCTACTTTAATCAAATAATTGGCCCTAACTACAGTACAAGTAAAATACAAATATGGTAGCATTTCATTCATTCATTCATTCATTCATTTCATATCATCTACTGACAAAACTCAGTGTGTCTTTAAATACATATCGCCAAATGAACCACTCGGTATGTCTCACGGGCCTTGAGTACAATATTTGGGGGAATTTATTTTAACTTGACAGCGTTCTAAATATGTTGCGGTCATGCGCAAAAGATTGGAACGCAATTTTGACATCCTCAGTCTTAAAGAGATTCCACCAAATTGTGTGTACATACGCAAGCATCCATCCATTCAATCTCTTGAGTATTTCAAACCCATCTATGAATTGTCCTGGATTTCTAAAGTTGTTGAATTCTGTCTGCAGCCTCGCTGGAAGTCGCCACCCATGTGGCCGTCCGGAGTGGGCAGCAGGCAGCCCTGTCCCCGTGAATCTGCTCTGCGCAGAGCAGCCATTAGTGGGAACGTCCTTGCGCTCCCACCGTTCCATGTCCCTACGGGCAGGAGCGTCCGGGTCTTCATCTGTGCCAACCCTGATGGTAAGTAGCTTTTTCGCAAACTGTAATGTAAAAAATACTTTAAATTCTTCAGATTGCCACACTCGAAAAAGGTATTTGAAGGCTTCTGAAGGTGCACCAAATATCCTTTCCTAAAAATTAGGTTACTGGAAGAAACCGTTTATAGGGTCTTTAGAGTTCTCAATTTTGTAAGTTATTAATTTTTGTAAGAACTTACCTTTAAAAAGGCTAGAGGTTCTCCAGAAGGTTCTCTCAACGTGATGAGGCACCATTTTGGGGTTCCTAAGATCAAATATCTTTCATTTTTAAATAGTTTAGACTGTTCACGATAAGTGCATGAATATGTGTGTATGAGAACTTGAGAATCACCTGGTACCTAGCACCATACTGACTGCAGTGCACAAACACACTTTTCTGTCAACCAGATTGACATCTGTTAATGTGTGAGCAATGTGCAAGACGTGCTTTAACATCCAATGTGTTAATGAACCAGATTTTACAGTAATGAATTCAGATGGCAATGGCAATGGCAGTTCCACATCATGCCGTTTCATAACACATGCTGCCAACCTCAGAGATATGGCCATTGCTAATGTCTGCAGGATCGCTGTCCCATGTGCTTTGACAAGAGCAGCAGTGACAGCAGTTAGTGGAGCCGTCTGTCTCAGCACTGAACATGGGTTTCAACATTCCACAAAAACACAGGCCAAGCAACCGTGACACAAAATAGTGTGCTGCTTTACAGTCATACAGTCTCTAGTATTAAAATAGGGGAGTTCTCAGTATTCAGTTTGCTCACGGTTGTGTGAAAGTGGTTAGCGGCGTGGGAATTTCTTGCTCCTATCCTGAGAAATTGTTGATAGGTCATCATTTCCAACATTGATTGCTCACTTGTACATCGTAAGGTTTAGACCCAGGGCTGCTTAGAACTGACCTCAGATATAATGAGTGCTAGGGGAACTAGGCGGCACATATGCAGTCATAGATTTAAATATGGGCTGCAGGGAGACCTTAAAATAGTACTTCTAATCTAGGAGTAAACAAGCCAAGGGAAAGTATAAAATGGGTTAGGAGGGAGATAGAGAAACAGAAATGGAGAAATGAGTGCAGAGAGGTGAGGATGCAGTGAAAGGAGGGAAGATACCGGTGAATAAATTAGATTGGCGCAATGGTGTCTTAAATAAAATGAAGACCTTTCAAGCTGAAGGATTCACGATAAAGACTCCTCTAAATTGCAGCTAACATAGGCTACCTCGTCATATTCCACCTGTAGCTGCACTCGTTCCTGATGCACATGGATGTGGTTACATACATTATTCCTAAATAATAATAAAAAACAGGCCATTATTTACTTTTAAATAATAGTATCCAGTATAATATTATAAAACATATTATAGAATTATTAGTCTTTATATTAGGTGACCTTAACTACTATGTACTTACCATTTTTTACAATATACTTATGTACATACATGTTTACGTCTTTAACCCTAATCTCAAACTCATTAGCAGTAAACGTGGGAATTTTCCAGAATAACATAGTTACACAGTAAATCCATTTTGTAGGTATTTAATGTTAGAACACCTAATATAAAGTATTATAGCAATTATTTTAAATTATAAGGTGAAATGTGTCGTTTTAAATACTTTATCATATACCCTAGTTTAATATGAAGAGACAATAAATAAGCCATTCATTCAGTAGATTGATTTTCCTGAAAATTGTTCACTGTGACTCTGTAGTGCTGTCAAAACCCTGTACAGTTTGTTTGAGTATCCTGACCAGCCGATACAGCAACATTGGCTCAACTATTGTGTGAGTTTGGGGCAGGACTATCTGTTTGTTTGACCAGTAGCAGACAGATGGAGTTTTCGGAAAACCTGCTTGTTGTTGAAAACATGGTTGTTGTTTTTTGCAATTTTATTTTTCATTTGGTGAAGCTAATTTCAACTTTAAGTTAAATAGCTTTAACTTTATATTAAATAGTTTCTACATTCAAACACCATTTTGTGTAGTCACATTCAACCTTCACTGAATTCATGCAGTGCAACCTGGTCTTATACTTGAATACTGTAAATAGAGTGAGTTTAAAGCCACTTTTTTTTTTTTAAATAGAGGGAGACTAGAGAGATTTTGTTCTGGTCAAAAGCAGTCAGCCCTGGAAAGTCAACTGCTTGAAGATGGTTTAGCGATGTGAGGTGGAATGTCAAATCTGATGTTTGGAACCTGTTAGTTGCACAACTACAACAGGTGATGTCAAGGTAGAGATTTAATGACACTTTTAGTGGCTGAACAAGCCAGCTGGGATTTGGTGCAATGCTCTTCCCCCTTATGCACTAGAGGGAGCAATTTATACATCACAGATTTACAAAAAGGGAGTTGGCCTTGCACACACATACTCTCAACTATTTATGTCTTACTATTGTCACTCTTATACATCCCTTGACTTGAGAGGAATGATTTTAATTTGGTTTAAGCTATTGCAGAAGTCAGCTTTGTGATTTAGGGGGTCTACTAGGGGCAGTTAGGACAGCAGTTACTGGAGTCTTGCTGAGGTTGAGATTGAGGCTTTGTGGAAATGAATGTGATAACATTTAAATGCTTGTTTTTTATTTGTTTGTTTGTTTGTTTATTTTGTCTCTCTGTAGGGTAACCAAGGGCAACTAGAGTTTTATATGCAGGAGTTTTATTCTGCTTTAAGGACTGTGAATTGAATGCCACTGTGTTGTAACAGCATGTGTGGTATTAGCCATCATGATTTATTATGGTGCATTCACATTGTTTTCAATGCAAGTTTTAATACTCCTTCTGTTGTTTATATTATTTATTTATTTATATAAAATATATTTTTGTGGAAAAAGTCACTATGTAAACAATTTTTTCTCTGAATGTATGATAACCATTTAAATTTTAGGCTCAATTGAGGCTGTTGGTAGATGCCGTAATGACACACTCTGTGACTGAAAAGCATCTTTCTTTATTTATGACAGTTTTTTGAACTGTGCTTTTAAATGTGCATTTAGTAGTTTGGTGCAAATTTAAAATGTTTTACGCATAAAGAAATAATCACCTGAATGGTGTACAGTCACATTAGATGAAGACTGTACTCATAGTTTTCTATAAAAAGGGTTTTAAATATGTATAGTGTGGGTCATACCCTAAATGTTTGTAAAATATCAAGATACACTAGTAGTGTAGTGTTGTTTGGTGATGCGAAGAGCAAAAATGAAACAGTGGAACATATACTTATTATCGTCCTTTACCAGTCGAGACAGTGGGAGAATCAGCACTTGTACGGCCTAAGAAAAAGAAAAGGTAACAGTATGTTAGCTAGCAAAAGAACTACTGAGTGCACTTTTAAAACTGTAAGAAGGGCTCTTGGTGACATCAGCCAGTTAGCATTGTCATGACTTCATTTTCACAGGCTCCAAAAGGATTAGTCACATGGCATTAAATTACAGCTCAAGTGATTGGCTCAAAAACAACTGTGTCCAAGAGCAGAGATAGCAGATCTACGCCAGCTGAGCAATTGAGATAAATGAAAATGCTGATAGATAGCGTTCTTTAACTATGATATACATCCTTGGTTGAGTCAGTATTGCTGTGTTGGGCTAGTACTGCAGCTTGAACAAACCCAGTTTTAATAGCACTTTTCGGGACAATCAACCTATAAACTGCTTATTTATAGTCATCTTGGCATATTAAACTTTGATAGTATTTAAACATTTAAAAGATTAACACTCTTCACCTTTAATGCAGCATTACTTAATAAGCATTGCATTCAAAAACACTCAAATGGCTTATAATGATGTATAATTATGTGCTTTGAATATTCAGATAATATTTTTGCCTTTGAGCTTTTGGTAATTAGTTTACTAATGCCATGTAGCTAATGGATTGCCAACAGGAATGTGTTTTAGTCACAGATGGGATTTCGCTCAGTCGTTAAGCACACTCGGTCAGGCGCCTTTGATGGGGAGCAATTCTCATTTCATCGTCCTCCATCTTGCGACCTCACCTAATCCCTCAGAGTCTTGTGCTTCAGCATCAGACAGCTGTATCAATACTGAGCTCATCTATATGCGACCATCCGTTCAGAGCCCGTGCTGCTGGAGACACATGTGAACACCCCATGGGAGCGACTGCACAAAGGCTTTACCCCAGATTATAGACATGAACAGACACAGCATTGAGAGCGAGATGCACGCTTGCAGCTTGAGATTCCAATTGACACCAATAGTCATGAACTATTAAGGCGTGTTTAAAATGTTAAGTGACTATAAAAAATGTCAGGATAGTAATGTGGTGTGACATCTATTTTTGCTAGACCATACATACCATACATCTTCTTAATTTGTAGCCACCATATCTTGGCTGTGTGGGACTCTGTAAATTCGAGAACATTCAACAAGAACAATGTTGCAGGCAGAGGTGGACAGTAACTAAGTAAATTTACTTAAGTACTGTACTTAAGTACACTTTTTAAGTATTTGTACTTTACTTGAGTATAATTTTTTCGGGAAGCTTTGACTTTAACTTCACTGCATTTGAAAGACAAATATCGTACTTTTCACTCCACTACATTTCTATCGAGGTCCTCAAAGTCAAAAGTCGTTTCTGTAGCAGCTTTGAAAGTCAGTGGATGATTTTTTTCTACTTTAATTTTCTTTTTCTTTTTTTCGGACAGCCTATCAGTAATCACTCTTGTATGGTCATGTGAAGTTTCCCAACATTTTTTGATCACTGATCAGTTTATAGCAAATTGGAAGAATACGGTTCCACTGCACAGTGTGTGCACCCATGGCCATATTAGAAAGTATGTTTCAGATTTCTGGAAAGATTAAAGATTAGTTTAGTTGGCATATACTTGATGCATGTCTCATAAAATGTTCAAAAATTTAAACATCTGGGAGAAAGAGAAGAGTAAACAGTTGGGAGAATATCGGATGTGTATCAGTGTATAGGGTCAATGCATTCGGCCTTAAAGTGACAGCAGCTTTGTAAAGAGCTTTGTTTCTTTTATACAAATATTGAAATGAGTTTAAGGTAGTCCTATGCTAGCATGTCGGATGGAGCATCACTGACTGGCTTAAACCACCATGATGGCATAATGTGCATTTATACAACAATGCAACAATAATAAAATAATGCATTGACATAAAAAAAGGAAATTTACTTTTGATACTTTTAAAAACAAATACTTACGTACTTTTACTATAGTAAAAATCTGTTTTTAGAACTTTCATTTGTAACGGAGTTATATTTGACCAGTAGTGCTTTTACATTTACTCAAGTAATAGAGTTGTGTATTTTGTCCACCTCTGGTTGCAGGATCTGATTTTATTAATTGTTTTATTAATTGAGAATTGATTGGCACATAAAACATTAGCATGCATGCCAGAATGGAGCCAGGTGTTTGGCGGGTTGGGATTTGTGACATTAGTTATTCCTTTTTGACAAAAGTTTGCAAATCCAAACATTTTTAAAAGAAATTCACCCAGAATGCTTTATTGTGTTTCAAAAAAGCTAGATGGAGAGCAACAGAATGGAACAAAACACAGTTGGCAGAGACATTTTTGAGCTGTTAACACACAGAAAAGACACTTAAAACAGCATGCTATTCCTGTTCTGTGACGCAATATCAACTATCAGTGGACAGCCTAAAGAATAGCCAACTAATACAGACAAGTAAAGAGAAAACTGTGCTTCAGAAGGGTTGAAATGTGCATATAAAATGCCAAAAAAAAGCTCAGTTTTCATCGTCATTGTCATTCCAAAGATAATTAAAGCTTAGCAGACCAAGAAAGCATAGAGGGAGTGAAAAGGGAAAGAAAAATATAAAAAGAAAACCCTGTAATATGTTATAATGGTCAAAAATCTAGCATCTAGCATATGTTTAGACAGAAAATCAATTGAAAAACAACATATAAATGCAAAAATGAATTCTGTGTGTGAACAGACTTTAAGTCCTGGAATGTGCACTTAAAGTAAGTTCACTTTAATGCATGGGGGCTGGAAAATCTCATTCATCTATACATCTGAGATGTTTAATGGCAGCCTTTCGGGCTTTGATTGGGGCTACAAGGCTTTATTATAGAAATTATAAGTCTTGTTCAAGTCTTTTATTTCTTACAGCCTTTCATGACGCCCTCCATCATCTTTCCTCCCTTTCCTTTATCCATTCAATGCAATCTGGTTCAATAATGCTTTACTGGCACTACCCACCCCCACTCTTTTCTTACTAATTTTTTTTTCTTACTTTATCATATCAATCATATCAGACACTTCAAATGTGCAACATGTAAATGTGAAGGCCAGTACAGCGGCTCATATAGCTGATGGTTCTTTCATTTCTCTCTGTCACTCTATTTTTATTCCTTTCTTTTTCTTTCTATCCATGCATATTTCAAACCTTATTTCTTTGACAATTTCCTGATAGATACATTCTGAAAGTTTCAATCTGTTATGGAAATGTGCTGTCTAAAGTGCTCCCCAGTGCGTGGCACGTTAATTCATTTATGACTATATGAAGGTATCTACTTACGAGGTGCTTTTCCCTGGTGTTTTGCCAGTTTATTCGTGTCTTGTCTACTAACTGGACACTAATGTGGTCTAAAGATTTTCTTTTGTTCTGAGGATGGTTTGTTGCATGTGGGGAGATTATTTCAACGTTTCATTATAAGACCACGCCTCATCCTACTGTAGGTGACATTCTTCTTTCACATGAATAGTTATATTAAAAAAAATGACCTGGCTAGTCCAAGCATTATAATGACAGTGAATGGCAGCCCAAAATTTGAAGCCCAAAAAAGTGCATCCATCCATTATAAAAGTAATACAAACGGCTCCGGGGGGTTAATAAAGGCCTTCTGAACAAAGCAATGCACTTGTGTAAGAAAGTAAAATAAATCTTATATTATATAAGTAAAATATCTAGCTTCCGTCAGACCACCTTCCATATTCAACTTACGAAGAAGCCAGGAAGAAAATGTAATGCCTTCAAATTGCAGTTCAAAACTGTGTAATGCAGTTCAAAATGCTTACGCTAAGTCCTACATCATAAGTCGCGCCAGTTACGTTGAATCCGGAAGGCTGTCTGGAGGAAGCTAGATATTTTATTTTATAAAGTGTTACACAAACGCATGGCTCCGCTTCAGAAGGCCTTTATTAACCCCCTGACTTTTTTGGGATGCCATTATAAAGCTTGGTTCAGACAGGACCACTTTGGCAAATGACTTTAAGTTTATTGAAACACAAGTTATCTTTGGCGGTATTGTTTGATTATGGGGTTTCTTGCTCCATAATTAATAGAACATACAAGAGCTTTAGCATTAACCCCCATGGAACCATCAGCTTGAGTAATATACAGATTTAAGACAATTTAGTAATGTCTTTAAGCGAAACTGTGGTAATGTGTGGGCGCACAGTGATTCCCGGGACATCTACTGTAGCTTGGCTATGAGGATGAGTGTCTCTCGGCAGTGAGATCCATAAAAGCTAGGACTTAAAGCCTTGGTTATCTGAAAAAAAAAGAAGAAGACGACAGCCAAAAGGTGGAATAGTAATATGCTGATACTTATAGTGGGGAGGGAGTGAGGGTCGGAGCAGTTTAAGCATGCTTCCCGAGCAGTAATGCCACGTATATATATATATATCCCTGGTCTAATAGGAGAATGGTAGTGATTGGAATTATTTGACAGCTGACCACAGCACTAACGCTGCACTTGATATTAGCCAGGACATTTTTTAATATAACTCTGATTGCATTCGTCTAAAAAAAAAGATTGTCATATACACCTAGGATGGCTTGAGGGCAATTTTCATTTTTGGGTGAACTATCCCTTTAAGCTCCTCTGTTGTTTTGTTTGTGACAGTCATAAATAAGGTCTAATGGTGCGGTCACATTTACTGTTGTTAGGCAAATTTTGTGGGTGAAATTCAATCATTTCAATAGCAATCCACCCAATCATGAATTTCGCGTGAGGATGAAAGATTTCAGGTGCAGATTTTGCACCAGGTTAAAGTTGGTTACGTGAATTCATTGAACAGAAAGCTGCTTGGCTTGAAAGTGACTTCTAAATAAACTGTGCTTCATACATTGCTACATTATTGACAAGAGATAATTCACTTTTTATGCAACTTTTATGTGACCACATGTTTTTAATTTCTTTGCTTGCTTTGATAGTCTGGTTATTGTTTTGTCAGGGTGAAAAGAAGACGAAAGTACAGGAAGATATAAAAAAGAGAATGGAAAGTTTTTTTTTCCAAGTGAGTGGAAAAAACTTTAACCACAGCATTTATCACTGAGAAAGTCTGGAAAAGTAAAACAGGAAAACAGTGCAAGAGAAAAGTAATAGGCTGAGACTAGATACTTTATAGGACAGCCCAAAAAAGAACTGAATGGACAGTTATAAAATATTTAAAACATGAAAGCCACACAAGCTGTTGAACCTGCCAAAAATCTTGACTAGGCTGACACAGATAGAGATGCTGTAGCGAGCTGTGACACGCTGTGTTGGCTGCCTGTACCTACAGGGTTCAGAACACATGATTGGCCTCATCTTCCACAGAGAGCTCTCCAGTCAGATTTCCCCGCTCTCTGTCGCAATATCAACTATCAGCAGAGAGCCTAAACAATAGCAAACTGATACTGAAAAATAGAAGAGAAAACCATGCTTTCATGTGTATAAAATCACAATGACAAGTTCATCTACCTTTGTCATTCTAAGGTAAATCAAAGCTTAGCAGACAAAGAAAGGCATAGAGGGAGTGGAAAGGGAAGAAAGATGCAAAAAGAGATGTTTGACTAAGTAAGCATCATTTATTATGCGACCTTGAAATCAGACTGTAGTCTTAGCAAAGCAAAGTTCATATTCACATTAGAAAAGGTTTGTAATTGCAGCTCTAATTGTTTCGTGAATAGGGCACTGGGGGTGTTTGAGGGTGTTTGCCTTGCGACTAGCAGCTGTGTACAGTAGTAAATACAGTAAGGCTGAGTATCCTCAATGTGTCAACTCTCATGTCTCATATTGCTCTGACTTTCTGTGACAAAGGGCATCATGTAATATTCAACAACACACTGCTGCTGTGTGCAAGATTCTGAGGCCATTAGTGAAAAATCTTCTATTTTGCATATTTATTATGTAAAACATTTTTCACTACAAATGAATTCATAATTGAATAATTTAAATTAATTTCAGAATGTCTTATTCTTCAATGACAGTCAAGCTGCATGAACTGCACAAGTTTGTTTGTCATGGTGATCAGGTTCTCCAGCATGATTTGAGATGATGTTCAATGGAAGAAGAACATTGACCATCTGAACAGTCACATGATCAGTGTCACTAATTTACTTATTTGATTTGTCACTTGAATATTTCTTATTCATTTCATGTCATCTCGTAAACAGAAAGTAGCAGCATTTTGAAAATGTAATACAAACATATTCAAAATCCTGCAACTTTCTGTTCATTTCCAGGTTTTGAATCCCAGATTGTCTATGTGATCTCAGATGTTGTGTTTGTTTTTGCTCTGCTACTAGCAGCAGAGAACAGTAATGACTACAGTGTAAGCCGGGGAATCTCTGTTTTCAAGCCTTGCTGGCAGATATCCCCTTAGAAAATACATTGTATGAAAGAACGGACTGTTGAAGAGACAGCAAAAGACAGGGACTGAAATAGAGATGATTGTAAGTGTTTGTATGTGATTTACTCGTATGCATATAATGAAAAGTATCTGAGAAGGAAAGACCTTCACACTAACAAAACTACCATGTATCACAGGAATGCCATGGTGTTGTATTTACCATGTAAATACCACGGTAAATTAGTACAGTAATCATTCAGTACCAGTGTTGTTACTGTTAACTAAAAATAAAAATAAAACTATTAAAAATTGTTAATTGAAAAAAGCTGAAATAAAATATAAATATTAGTTGAAAATAAAAGTTGAAGTACTAAAATAACAAATTAAAACTGAAATAAAAGTTAATAAAAAAAAAAACACTGTTATTTTATAGTAAAATGGTATAATATAAAAGACCATCACTGTACCATGGTACCGACACAATAAGTTGATAAACAGAATAAGACTTACAAACAAAGATGTATGAATATTTACAGATGATTGTTTTTCCTCTCTGAATATTCATGCTTGTTTGTGTTTTGTTTGTTGTCACAGATACAGAAGCAGAGAGAAATGCTCTGAAAGAACATGTCTATCCCAAACTACGAGACTTCTGCAGGGAGAACTATGGCATTGAATTCCAGGTAACACAGCCGTCACTTTTCTGTAAATACTCTACAGCAGCCATTAAGTTCATGACAAACAGATTTCTTTCTCTTTTTTCTATCCTATCCTTCTAACTGGAAAGATAAAGTTTCTCAGGGACTATTATGTGATCTCAGCACTGATATGCTGATATGTAAGGAGAAAGCATGTCTTTCTTATATTCGCCCTCAGGAGCATGGCCCGAAATCCATCTCTCTCTTCCCCTCCTCTCCTCTGGAGTGGTATTTACAATGCAAATGGTTTGTTGTCTGAGAGAATGGAGCAGTGTGGAGATTTTCGTCATGCAATTTGATAAACAAATGCAGGGCCTAGAAGAGGTGCCGTGGCCATTGGCAGACAGTGTGCTGAGATTGAACTGAGGATACTTTGGTGTGGGGCTTGACTGACCTGATTTCAAGACCATCCCCTCAAGAAACAGATCTTTATGTAAAGTATAAGGCCCTGATCAGACAGAACGCATTTTTCAGGTTTGAAAACGCGAGGTGCACCGCACTGCCTTTTTTTGGTTGACATTTTTCAATTTAGAAAAGAACAGTGCGCTGCGTTTTTTTTTATGTTGCTAGGAAACCCGCGAATCAGCTGTGCTGTCAGTCTAATCAAGGTAACGGTCACCACAACGGAAGGCCCGCCTCTCCATTAATTCGATTGGACAATAGAAAAAAACGCGATGATGTTGAGCTGATTTTTTTTCAACTTCATGCGCTCAGAGCGCTCCTTCAAAAATTCGAGGCGCAGCAGGCGGTTAAAACGCCCGGGGTGCATAAGCAGCGAGCATACCGCTCGCTGCCAACAGAAATCTATTCAAAAAAGGCGCCTCTTACTGCAAAAACGCGTTCTGTCTGATCGGGGCCTAAGACTAAGCCTTGCTAAATGCAAACCTATTCTGTTATTTTTAGACTGTTTTTAGTGTCGCTGAAAGCATAAGTGACATTGAAAATTGTGATAATAATTAAGCATACGTCACAAGAGAGAAGTCTGACATTTCACCGGAAGAGTTTAGACATTTTTAGTATCAGTATTCAATAACAAACGGCATGATCCCATTCGCTTTCAACAGAGAGCTGGCGAGTGACTGGTGGAGGCAAGATAAAAGTGTGTCCAGTGATGAAACAAAGATGAGAAAAGTTAAACTTTATGCAAATGAGCAGCAAATTTCAGGAGGGACTACAAAATGGTAGGTATATATACACTCACCTAAAGGATTATTAGGAACACCATACTAATACTGTGTTTGACCCCCTTTCGCCTTTAGAACTGCCTTAATTCTACGTGGCATTGATTCAACAAGTTGCTGAAAGCATTCTTTAGAAATGTTGGCCCATATTGATAGGAGAGCATCTTGCAGTTGATGGAGATTTGTGGGATGCACATTCAGGGCATGAAGCTCCCGTTCCACCACATCCCAAAGATGCTCTATTGGGTTGAGATCTGGTGACTGTGGGGGCCATTTTAGTACAGTGAACTCATTGTCATGTTCAAGAAACCAATTTGAAATGATTCGAGCTTTGTGACATGGTGCATTATCCTGCTGGAAGTAGCCATCAGAGGATGGGTACATGGTGGTCATAAAGGGATGGACATGGTCAGAAACAATGCTCAGGTAGGCCGTGGCATTTAAACGATGCCCAATTGGCACTAAGGGGCCTAAAGTGTGCCAAGAAAACATCCCCCACACTATTACACCACCACCACCAGCCTGCACAGTGGTAACAAGGCATGATGGATCCATGTTCTCATTCTGTTTACGCCAAATTCTGACTCTACCATCTGAATGTCTCAACAGAAATCGAGACTCATCAGACCAGGCAACATTTTTCCAGTCTTCAACTGTCCAATTTTGGTGAGCTCGTGCAAATTGTAGCCTCTTTTTCCTATTTGTAGTGGAGATGAGTGGTACCCGGTGGGGTCTTCTGCTGTTGTAGCCCATCCGCCTCAAGGTTGTGCGTGTTGTGGCTTCACAAATGCTTTGCTGCATACCTCGGTTGTAACGAGTGGTTATTTCAGTCAAAGTTGCTCTTCTATCAGCTTGAATCAGTCGGCCCATTCTCCTCTGACCTCTAGCATCAACAAGGCATTTTCGCCCACAGGACTGCTGCATACTGGATGTTTTTCCCTTTTCACACCATTCTTCGTAAACTCTAGAAATGGTTGTGCGTGAAAATCCCAGTAACTGAGCAGATTGTGAAATACTCAGACCGGCCCGTCTGGCACCAACAACCATGCCACGCTCAAAATTGCTTAAATCACCTTTCTTTCCCATTCTGACATTTAGTTTGGAGTTCAGGAGATTGTCTTGACCAGGACCACACCCCTAAATGCATTGAAGCAACTGCCATGTGATTGGTTGATTAGATAATTGCATTAAGAAATTGAACAGGTGTTCCTAATAATCCTTTAGGTGAGTGTATATATGGCTTGTAGTCTCCACTCTAATTCATCCCAAAGGTGTTCTATCAGGTTGAGGCCAGTCAAGTTCCTCCACACCAAACTCGCTCATCCATGTCTTTATGGACCTTGCTTTGTGCACTGGTGCGCAGTCATGTTAGAACAAGAAGGGTCCATCACCAAACTGTTCCCACAAATTTGGGAGCATGAAATTGTCCAAAATGTCTGAACCATTAAGAGATCCTTTCACTGGAACTAAGGGGCCAAGCACAACCCCTGAAAAACAACCCCACACCATAATCCCCCCTACCCTAATAATAACCTAACCACCAAATCCAGACTCGTCCATCGGATTGCCAGACAGAGAAGCATGATTCATCACTCCAGAGAACATGTCTCCACTGCTCTTGAGTCCAGTGGTGGCGTGCTTTACACCACTGCATCCGACACTTTGCATTGCACAAGGCTTGGATGCTGCTGCTCGGCCATGGAAACCCATTCCATGAACACACTGTTCTTGAGCTAATCTGAAGGCCACATGAAGTTTGGAGGTCTGTAGCTATTGACTCTGCAGAAAGTTGGTGACTTCTGCGCACTGTGCGCCTCAGCATGTGCTGACCCCGCTCTGTGATATTTACGTGGCCTACCACTTTGTGGCTGAGTTGCTTTTATTCCCAGTTGCTTCCACTTTGTTATAATACCACTAACAGTTGACCGTAGAATATTTAGTAGCGAGGAGTTTAGAAGTTTAGAAGCACCTGTGCAATGGACTTACGCTTGAATTCACTGAGCTCCTGAGAGAAACCTATTCCTTCACAAATGTTTGTAGAAGCAGTCTGCATGCCTAGGTGCTTGATTGTATACACCTGTGGCCATAGAAGTGATTGGAGCACCTGAATTCAATGATTTGGAGGGGTGTCCCAATACGTTTGGCAATAAAGTGTATACATCAGTACCATACCCACAAGAAAAGTTAATGTTATTGAACACATGTGAGCACAGATGTTACCATATGGCAAATTAAACCTTAACCTAAAAAAAAAAAAAAATACAGTAAACAGTTATTCAAGACAACAGTTGTTCAAGTTATTCAGGTAAACAATCAGTAATAAAATAAAGAACAAAGCAACACATTACAAGCAATATAACAAAGACACAATTGAGGTAAACAATGTTTGTTTTTCCCGAAGTACCTAACAGCAGCATTCAGCAATAGCAAGTTTTCAAGTAAACATATAGAAATGGAAAAGAAAGTAATCACAAGTACAATCAAACTACTTAAATGTCTTTAGCATGATTGATCAACATAATACATTACTGTAATATAACCAGTAAAATTTATTCATTTTAAATGTCTTTAGTCTAACATGCTCAGTTCTAAGTGGCTTATTAAATCTAAGTTATCCACCAGGTGCAGTGAGGATTTTCTCTTTATCTTGTCAATATGGTTTAGTTAATGTTATTATCTAGTTATTAACTAGTTAGTAATTAATTAGTGTTATTATTATAGACAACAACTGCATTTACACTGCACGTATTTGACACCTGATTTCAATTTTTTCCCCATCAAGAAGCATGAGCTCTCTTCACAGAGCACATTTGCAATTAAAGGCTTGAAAGCTGCCTATCGGTCAGACACTGCCGATACCGAATTGAGTTAGTACTCAGTACTAATGATACGCCAAAGACTGGTACATTTGCATTTATGCATTTGGCTGACTCTTTTATCTAAAGCAACTTTACAATTTTTTCACTTCTTGCTAACCCATGACATTGGTATTGTACATGTTATGTTCTAATGTTTGAGCTACGGGAATACTGGCATTACATATCTGGAAACAGTCTTTGTTTTTTGCAATTCTGGTGGCATTAACAGACACTCTGCAGCTTTAAGTGCCTCTTGAGTCCTGGTATTATCATTGTCTTATTCTTCATCATAGATGAGCTGTTCTATCACTGCTTATTCTTTCATGTCAGCTTATGCACATCAGGTGTGACTGATTTGAGAGTGTGATGAGACATCAAGGTCAGTCATCTGCCCAAATTAGTTTTTGATCCATTGATAGTCATTGTGTTATACTGTACATGTTTGGGGTGTTGAATGTCTACAGTAGTCAGGAATAACTGGTCAAAGTAAATGTGTCTTTTTTTAAGGATGTTTTTAATATCTTACTGAATATGTTAGCCAATAAATTACTCTTTTGCATTTAATTTATCACATTTTTATTTAATATAAACTGACAAGAAAAACGAAGTTAGTGTCAGAGAGGAAGAGGAAAACAGTGAAAGGACTGGGGGGGAGATAGAGAGAGAAGGTGAGAGAGAAAAGTGAGAGACAGACAGAAAAAGAAGGGTGTTCTCTCAACCAGAAAATATGATGTGGCAAATTGCGATTCTTTCTGGTCACCGTTATTTGATTTTATTTCCTGTGGCGTCCCTGAGAGGGATGGATGCTGGATTGAGTGTGGCTGTGTACATGTGTGAGCTTGTGTGTGTGTGTGTGTGTGCATTCATCTATGGAAGGCATTCTAGTCCAGTCACAGCACACATGCACACACTCAATCCCTTTAACAGTGGCGGGATCAGGCCTGAAAGCGCAGTAACATGACAGTGTGGGATTTTCACAGTGTGGAGAGTAAATTACGGCATAATCTGCTTAATATGAAAACATATAATGATAAAGATTTTTTACACAAAGCATGCATATCATGTTTACTCTGGGTATTCCACTGATATGTATTTGAATCAATTTATCTTACAATTGATTATACATTATGAGATTTTACCCTCACTCTGGCCACTGAAGGAGTTTTGGTTCCTTGCCACCGTCGCCTTTGTCTTTTGGCTTGCTCAGTTGGGGACACTAAAATTTCAATTATATTACTGATCTGCCCGCTTTGACACTATATGATAATTGAAATGGGCTGGATGACATCACCGTTTTCTCCAGAGCGGCTGTTCAGCCGAATCAAATTCTGTTCATTATTTTCCTGTTTAACACTGTGAAGCTGCTTTGAAACAATCTGCATTGTAAACAGCGCTATATAAATAAAGGTGACTTGACTTGACTTGACTCACCTTCATTGATATCATGATAACTAGATATCTGTTTGCAAAATATATTTTTTTATATTTAAGGTCGACCAATGGTTGTTTTTGCCGATTTTAACTGGAAAATATGGCAGATAGACGATTAATCACAGATTGTTTTTAAAATCATTGATACCATTTCAGTTAACGTAAAATATTGCTGAACTTTATTAGAAAATTAACTATAATGACTTCAGAATAAGGTGAAATACATACAAATATCTATAGTCCATTTTACTTATTCTTCTAACTAATAACATGTCAACTACCAGTCATTAGATTATAAGTAGATTTCTGCTAACACTTTATTTTGATGGTCTCCCAACAGACATTCTACAATACTATAAAAGACTATAGACTATAACTAACTTTTCTAGTGCCAACTTATTCTGTACTAACCCTATACCTAATTTAACAATCTACTAACTATCGACTAATAACAATCTATTTCAACTACATGTAAACTCTCATTAGAGTTAGTTGAAATGTAGTTGCAAAGTTACTTATAAATAGTAGAATGTCTAAAGTGGACCATCAAAATAAAGTGACTTTTGAAGCAAGCAATCGGATAATCAAAAGTACGTCGGATGATCATAGTCATGTCTCAAAAAAACACCATGCAAAGTCTGTGACTGGTTTTAATGAATCTAAGGAGGGCTAACTGATAGTTCAACAAAGCAACAATCAGTGCCATTATTCTGTAAAAGCGATGTATCATTCAACCTCATTTATTCATGAGGAACCCAAACATAACTTTTAAATCTTTAATTGTTGTATTTTCCTACAAACACAACAAAGCTCAAAGAAATCAAAAATATATGATCACTTTCCCTCATATGACCGTCTCGCTGTCGTCACGGGCCACAGAGGGTCACACTCTCTTACTCAAACCTTAAATTACCATTTGAACAACTGTGTAATCTGTTCACTAACTCCTGATTAGCTACCAGTCAACTTGATCACATCAACACAGACCCAGGCTTCACGCATCACACACACACTAGCACAAAGCCCTGTTTTCATTCAAAAAACACTTCCTAATGATGGGCTCAATAATCCAATGAGAGCACAAGAGAGGAGCTGTAGGCACTGGCAAATTGCTGGTAATACTGTTTGGCTGCCATGACGACGGCAGCAGAGGCAAGGTTTGATTACAGGGCTGGAGTCAAGTCTAAATGTGTCAGGTAGCCTACTGAACCAACTGATTTGCATACAAACGTGTGTATAAATGTTGATGAATTTATGAGTTTGGTAAGCCTAAACTGGATTCGCAGGAGATGCTGTATTATTTGATTTCAGCATATGAATAGCATTCGTATGTTTATACAGTTTTTGAGAGTGATAATTGACCTTGTAATGTTTAAAGCTACACTAACGTTTGATCATCTAGCAGTTTAAGCATAAAACTAAAAGTTAAGGAAGACCATTGTTTTGGTAATTATGTGAGTTGTGCTTTTGCTCCGCTATTCTGCACGAATGAATCTGATGTTCTGGAAGAGCAGCGCTATGCCCATGTTTACAGAAGATTGCCTTATCAGTATAAATGTCACTTACAACATCAAAAATATCCTAATAACGAAAGACATTATATCATCTCTGGTTATGTATGTAACCCAGTTCCCTGAGAGGGGAACGAGACGCTGCGTCAGACGGCTTGATAACTATTATTATTATAATAATCAGAATATAAATGGACACAAACTGCCCAACCCATTCAAACCATGCTCTATACAAAGGACAATAAAACCCTGCAGAGGAATTCCCAACAGAGGAATTTTCCCGCTTGGAAATTGCACCTTTCCCATTGGTCAAGCCAAAACAGATGTAACCTCTTTGGAACTTAAAAGCCAACCCAAAAGTTCCCTCCCTCTCTTCCTTCTTCTCCTGGTTGCTGTGTATATGGGACCGGAAACCCAGTCCAACCTCAAGGTCGCGGGCTGGCAGGCCTCAACACATCAAGCCATGTGCAACTTCCTTGACAATAACAGTCAGACTAACATCGATTAAGTTTATCATAATTTATTCATTCAACGGGGAAGAAATTGATTGCAACTTCAACACCATCAACTCATGGAACCATCAAGACTGCTTCAACTGCAAAGGCAATGCAAGTATTGGTAAAGAGTCAGCATTTTTTTCAGAAACTGACTCCAATGGCTCAAATGGTGCTTCTGCTAGGTTATGCATGTAACCATGGTTCCCTGAGAAGAGGAACAAGACACTTAATCCTTGATCCTTATGGGGAATGCCTTCGGCGTGACCGGTGTCTGAAGCGCATATCCAAATGCGACAATGACACTGACATTGACACTGTGAGCATCTCTTCGACGGCAAGCATCGTTGTGTATCCATGCTCATGCACTCTTTCTACATTTGAGTAATTTGCATACTGAAACATGTGAATGCGGGCCGGATACAGTTTATTCCAAGATCTCTCAACCTCAGTATGGAGATCCAGAAGGAATGGAAGGCTCACAGGAGCTGGATGATCATGCCCTGACAGGAATCGCCCACAACTACTACGCGCACAGAGCTTTTTGATTGGAAAACCTTTACAATACACACATTAACCCCCTCGAGGCTCCTAACCCAGGCACATCACACACAAGTCATGTGAGTCCCTAGGTGTCAGATACCTCTGACACAGGGGCACACATTTCTTGAAGCATTTTGTGCTGGTTTCCATTGTACTTGCCTCTAGAAACACGCTACAAAACAAACGGCTTCCTGAAGACAAAGAAATGGATGACATAATGGACGTTTTATATTCTTGTTCACACCAGTAGTGACGTCACAGGCTGTCGGGGGCCAATGTCATTGTTGTGTTTGGATACGTGCTTCAGACACCGGTTATGGTGAAAGCATTCCCCATAGTTTCCTCTGTGGGATACAGTGCGAGTTCCCATTTAAAAGGGAAACATGGTTTGGAAGATGATGTACTTGCTCATTATTTAAATTTTGTTAATTTAAAAAAAAGTTACATAGGGTAGCTTTCATTAAAATTAGCTCAATCTTTAAGTGAAATGACACTGGACTTTTTACTCAACCTTATAGTTAGAGATTACATGTAGTCTCTAAATGTATATATAGAGATTGTGACAACTGGTCCTAGTCTCCCCATATATTTTGTTCTGTTATTGAGATCAAATGAATGTCCTTTAGAACTTTCCTTTGGAACTAATGAACTTTGTAACATCCCGAAAATGTGCGTTAACCCAGGAAAGTGTACTGGGGGAAAAAAAGCATATAAGCAGTTTGTGCCAGGGTTAATTGCCTTGCTTGAGGTTATAAAGGTGATCGAGTAGGATTATGACCTATATAACCATAATTTGGTGGCTCATTCGCACTTATCAGAAGGCTATGAATCCAACCCCATCCCCTCTTGTCACCCTGGGAATTCATGGCCTTTTGTGTATGTGCTCCATGCTGGTAAGAGCACATTGGATCTGTCAGCACTCATTGGAGCTTCAGCAAATGAGAAGGTGAGAAAAAGGGATGGAAAACAGCCGAAGGGTAAACAGAAAGAGACAGAGATGAAAAGCTAGATGGACTCTGTGATACAAACGCTCATTTGGTTTGGAGGTTATGTCTTGTTGTTGGCTTGTTGATCCATGGATTTGCATGGAATTGAGGTGGCTTCTACATTTTCAGTTGGAATGCATCGATTAGCCATTTGCAGAAAACGAAATGGCCATTTCACTTTATTCCAGGGATAGACATGATTAATGTAAAGGTTTTATGGTTTTAACATTTGTCTGTTCTCTCTTCATGTCTCTCTCCCTCTCCCTCTCTCTCTCTCTCTCTCTCTCTCTCTCTCCCTCCCCCCTCCTACCATCTCTCTCTCTTGCTTTCTCATCAAAATTGAAAAGGCAAGCAGGCTAGGCAGCTGGTTGCCATAGCAGTAGTCTAATTGCAAAGGCACTCAAGAGCAGTGCATTGTGGGTAGTATGTGAGATGAAATGAAGGCATGGAGATTGGTGACTGCTCCGATGCATTGAGGAACATGGTTCTCTCTGCAGGGTGGGTGAGCTAACAGCCTCTCAAATCAGGGGACTTCTGACAGGCCTTTTATTTCTTGCTTTATGCCTTTCACTATCTTATGCTTTTCATTTCCTGGCGTGCCTCTGTTTCCCCTCAACTTTTGCTCTCATAGACGCTTGTGCTTCTTATCTTCTTGTTTTCGATAATTTAATGTTTTAAGCGCAAGATATAGTGTTCGACCATCATACACGTTGGAGTATCATATTTCTCTTCTAATTGGCCCTTAATGGGGGCCAGCAGAGGACTCATTTGTCTTCTCCTAAAGTGATACATTCTTGTAGAGGCAGGAGCTAGAAGGATGATAAATCATAACTTTTCTCAGGAGAATCTGTGGGCCTTTTCATCAGGCTGAAGCTGGCAACTGCATTGTATCCTCCACTCATTCGTTTTGAATCTCATCATGAAATCTGCTAAAAACTCAGTGATATCAAACTATTTGACTCTTGTGGTGTTTGCCATTTAGAAGATCGTTTTCTAGTTTACAGAAGTTGTGATCGCTGCAGGCAGCCATAGCAAACCAAATTTTAGATTACAATTTCTGCTTACTGATACAGTATAGCCATTTGTAGTTTGTGTAATTATATATGACTTGGTGTGCAAGTTCAAAATAAAGGGAAACATTTTTTTATTTTTCAAAGTATATCATACCCCATGTACAAGATGATTAATTTAATTAGTTTTGGTTGTTTAAACACTTGTGTGGAGTCACACTGGTGGTTTTAGCGGTCAAAAGTGACCGGACCCCTAAAATGTTCTTATTTTTTCAGTAAAATCATTCTAATACATTTTTAATAATAATATATTTTCTTTTTTATTTAGCATTTTGAGAGGGTTTTGTGGTACTAATGAATATTTATGCAATAATTAATATTAATTTTTCCCATAAAAAATTATACTAATATTTTTTTATTCAATTTATGCAGTATTTCTGTATAGCTCTCTATAGAGCAGCTTGTGATATTTTTTTTGGGTGGAAGATTTAAATATATATTTAAACAAATTTCAAACGATTTTTTTGGTTAGAAATAGTGTTTTGAAGTGTTAGTTTATGCATTATGATTACAGTCAAACCTGAACATTGTTTTAGAAAAAGATTTTTCAGATTTCAGAATGTAATAAAAAAAAAAAAATGCAATTCATTCAATCACCCTGTGCCATCTGAGGTTTTTCTGAATTATTGAATTGATTTCACATATTCTCAAAACTTTGCTCTGTGTTACAGACACAGTGGTTCATAGGTGTGTGTGTGTGCGTCTGTGTGTGAGTGCATATGTCTGTATCACATTCTTGATGTTTCACAGTGTCATTCCTTCCCTGCTGTGTACTTTTTTTCAGTATTGTGGCCGATTTGTAGATTGTGCACACAAAAATTCTCAGTATTTTTGTCAGTTTCCCATTCATTTCCTATGGTCGGTCATTTTTGACCGAAGACCATGAGTGTGACAATTTTTTTTACGACCACTTAGTCTGTTCGAATCATGCCAAGTTATTTGTGTTCACACACCAAGTTTCGTACCATTCCGATGAAACTGTGTTTTTTAACAATTCAAAACGAAAAATTCTCCGGTCAGAAATGACCAAAGGCCGCTCAAGGGTTAAAAAAAAATACTAATATATTTTTTTTTAAAGTTGTGTACATTTTGGGACTTTTTATGTAGAAATCAAAACGGTTCTATCCACAAAGTTGAATATAGCTCAATATCTCAAAACCACTCAGAATTCAGATAGAACAGAAAGGTGGAGAATTTTTTTTTATTGTAATAAATTTTTTACAGTATACCTGTTTTACTGTATTATTGATTAGATAAAATTTAGATTTTCTGAGCATAAGAGACTTCTTTCAACAAGAAATAAAGAAAATCTTACCGACCCCAAACTTTTAAACAGCAGTCTATATATAAACAATAACTAACCAATATGGCCTTGATATACACAGATTAGGCATAACATTATGACCTAATATTGTGTTGGTCCCACTTGCTGCCAATACAGCCCTAACCCATCGAGGCATGGACTCCACTAGACCCCTGAAGGTGTGCTGTGGTATTTGGCACCAAGAGTTTAGCAGCAGATCCTTTAAGTCCTGTAAGTTGCGAGGTGGGGCCTCTATGGATCGGACTTGTTTGTTCAGCACATCCCACAGATGCTCAATTGGATTGAGATCTGGGGAGTTTGGAGGCCAAGTCAATTCCTCAAACTCGTTGTGCTCCTCAAAACATTCCTGAACAATTTTTGCTTTGTGGCAGGGAGCATTATCCTGCTGAAAGAAGCAAACAGCCACCAGGGAATATCGTTTCCATGAAAGGGTGTACATGATTTGCTTAGGTAGGTGGTACATCTCAAAGTAACATCCACATGGATGGCAGGACCCAAGGTTTTTTCCAGCAGAACATTGCCCAAAGCATCACACTGCCTCCGCCGACTTGCCTTCTTCCCATAGTGCATCCTGGTGCCATGTGTTCCCCAGGTAAGTGACGCACACGCACCCGGCCATCCACATGATGTAAAAGAAAAACATGATTCATCAGACCAGGCCACCTTCTTCCATTGTTCCGTGGTCCAGTTCTGATGCTCACGTGCCCACTGTTGGCGCTTCCGGCGGTGGACAGGGGTCAGCATGGGCACCCTGACTGGTCTGCGGCTATGCAGCCCCATACGCAACACATTGTGATGCACTGTGTATTCTGACACCTTTCTATCAGAACCAGCATTAACTTCCTAAGCATTTCCAATTCGCTCAAATTCTTATGCTTACGTTATTCTTAACAAATCAACTTTGAGGGCAAAATTTTCACTTGCTGCCTAATATATCCCACCCACTAACAGGTGCTGTGATGAAGAGAATATCAATGTCGTTCACTTCACCTGTCAGTGGTCATAATGTTATGCCTGATCGGTGTATGTGTATCCCTACGTTTGTAACAGTATAATCATGTCAGCATCATATATAGCCAATAGCATTTTACCAAATGCCCAGATATTTTAGTTAAACCAGACTATTCATAACAGCAGATTTTGTTATTTTTCCAGTAACAGATGTGCCTCTGTTCTTTAATTCAAAGCAGTTCTGTGGTTTGTCTCTGATTTTGTTCCATCTCCAAGGCATCATTTGAAAGTTCTCTCTATAATCATGAAAACCGAGGAGAAAAGAGAAGAAGCGTGACACGTGGTTCTTTGAAGACAGATTACAGATGCAGTGAAGCCTGAAAGTATTAAAACCTGTCAACAACAGTGCTTGAGTTGTTTTGTCTGTGAATTTCTATGGTTCGGTTTGAGAGACTGGTTTATGGTTACCTAGTTTGATGTCACTTCAAATGTCCTACCAGGGCAAGTTTTTAAATGTAGAATTTAAATGTAGAACTTTTGCAGCATTGACATTGACACACTTTCACCCTTTATCACCAATAATTTGGGATTTATGGAGCATTATGTTTGCAAATCCTCAGTTTGAGCTGTGCAATTATGTAAATACAGTCATATTTGCCTCATGTTATGAAATTTTATGGCCAGAGCCTTTAGTAGCCGAGTAAACCTCATCATCCGTTCTATGGATGCATTATTAGTGGAAAATGACAGCTTTTACTCCACTCCAGGGTGTAATATACTGTGTTTAATGATACTCAATATGCATATGTGTTTTCTTTGAAAAACACGATTGTGTAGCCCTGTGTGTTTTAGATCTGGGCTGTAATGCATTAAGGGAAGCAATGAAACAGAAGTCAGCATCTGTAATAGCTCTTTGCTCATGATACCAGTTAAATTGAGCTGTTTTCATAGTTCATCATAACAATATGATTAGGTTGTCATTTACAGATATGGGCATAATTAAAGTAGATGACAGCTGTCGTAATTTAAGGAATTAGTGGCAGAAGCTGCATTCATAAAATATTATGTTAGTATACAGGGAATAAGCTAAGCCCTTATTTTCCCTCATATGGTGGACTCTGCTAACTCATCCACTCATTAAAAAACGTATGGCTTTGTGAATTTTCCCAAAAATATAATTGTTTTCCTGAACATCACAGCTTTTTTACTGTCAGCTCGTTGATTAATTTTCTCAGGTTTATTTTTATGAAAAGCATCAGATGCAAGCTAATTATCTCCCTGTGTCCCTCTCTCAGTTGTTCAGTGAAACCTGAGGAGGATGTGTTTGTCATCTGTGTTGTCATGTCCAGATGTTTGGGTTTTTAAACCGTCTATTTACCTTGTTATCAGTCTTTCCCGGGGGCTGTGCTGTCACACTCTAACTGCTTGGTTAGTTAATAGTTAAGATCCATCAAGCTCAATGTGTGTAAGTGTTTGTGCACGAGTGTCAACGTGTGTGTGTGTGTGTGTAAAAGCATGACTGACTGCACTCACTCTGAGGGAAAACAGTTCTCCCACCACTTGCTCCACAGCCAGCGGCCAATACACAATCCAGCCAATAAGAAAACTTCTGGCTAGTCTTTACTGTGATCTGCCAATCACAAAGCATGATCAAACCTGATCATGTCACTTGAAGCCTATTTGTTGTCATTTCTGGAGTTAAACAAGCTTGTCAGGTTCTCATACCAGATGATAATGTATAAGGCCAATGAGTGTTTAAATGCATAATATTACACTAGTTATGCTTAATAAACCAACATCATATAAACAAGTCAAGTCAAGTCAACTTTATTTATATAGCGCTTTTTACAATGCAGATTGTTTCAAAGCAGCTTCACAGTGTTAAACAGGAAAATAATGAACAGAATTTGATTCGGCTGTACAGCCGCTCTGGAGAAAACAGTGATGTCATCAGCTCATTTCAATTATCATATATATTCAAGTAATGTAGTTGATATAGTTAATTTAGTTTAGTAAATTAAATTTATTTGGATATTTAGTTGAAAACGAAGTGTCCCCAACTGAGCAAGCCAAGCCAAAGGCCAAGCCAAAGCCTGATTACCACACAGAGGTTTGCCCATTACCCTGATTTCACTCATATGTAAACATCTTTAATGGCATTATGGCGATTTATTCGAGGTGCACATGTTTACAGTATATGCATTTTGATATCAAGACCAGAGAAAAACCTGCTCATTTTAAATGTTTTTTTTTTTTTTAAAACCTTAACAACATGCCAAGATTTTTGCCCATTACTCAAATTCCATTTTGCATAATGAACAGATCTTTGATAGATCGATATTATTGAATATGTAAATTAATAATGAATACATTGGTACACTTCACGATAGTACTGAATTCGTTAATGCATTAGCTATTATTAACTAACAAATAAACAGTGCTTTTGAAGTATTTATTAATCAAGATTAATGTTAACATTTATATATATACTATTACATCTTTATGAATAATGAATGAACAAGAAGGAACACTAGCATATTTATTAAATTAGTATATAAATTAACATGTAAATTAACATTAACTTACACATTGTAAAAACTATTTTCCAGTTTTTGAGACCTTTTAATTGACAAATACTAAGAAATGTGAATTACTTGTGTAATGTGTAACTACATGAAATGTGTAACTACTGTACATAACAACAGCTGTTAGACCAACAAACTTCCCCCAAATGGTGTCCCAAAAATTTAAACAGTTGTCTGAACAAAGAATTTTATATTGAGCTAATATAGCTGAAATGTTAAGGTTTTGTGAGTTCCCAGCATGCAATAAATTACGCTGTTACTGTTGTAGGATACTGTTTCTGTCTGATATAGCCTACTTGCTCATTCAGAAACAAAGATAGCATAGTTTACTTCACATGTGAAATGTCCTATAAAACTATATATACACCGATCATTATGACCACTGACAGGTGAAGTGAATAACACCTTTATCATGGCACCTGTTAGTGGGTGGGATATATTAGGCAGCAAGTGAACATTTTGTACTCAAATTTGATGTGTTAGAAGCAGGAAAAATGGGCAAGCGTAAGGATTTGAGCGAGTTTGACAAGGGCCAAATTGTGATGGCTAGACGACTGGATTTTAATCTCCAAAACTGCAGCTCTTGTGGGGTGTTCCTGGTCTGCAGTGGTCAGTATCTATCAAAAGTGCTCCAAGGAAGGAACAGTGGTGAACCGGTGACAGGGTCATGGGTGACCAAGGCTCATTAATGCACGTGGGGAGTGAAGGCTGTAGCTCAAATTGCTCAAGTTAATGCTGGTTCTGATAGAAAGGTGTCAAATACACAGTGCATCGCAGTTTGTTGTGTGTGGGGCTGTCAGGGTGCCCATGCTGACCCCTGTCCATTGTTGAAAGCACCAACAGTGGGCATGTGAGCATCAGAACTGGACCATGGAGCAATGGAAGAAGGTGGCCTGGTCTGATGAATCACGTTTTCTTTTACATCACGTGGATGGCCAAGTGCGTGTGTGTCGCCTTACCTGGGGAACACATGGCACCAGGATGCACTATGAAGGCAAGCCGGCGGATGCAGTGTGATGCTTTGGGCAATGTTCTGCTGGGAAACCTTGGGTCCTGCCATCCATGTGGATGTTACTTTGTTCATGTACACCCTTTCATGGAAACGATATTTCCTGGTGGCTGTGGCCTCTTTCAGCAGGATAATGTGCCCTGCCACAAAGGAAAAATGGTTCAGGAATGTTTTGAGGAGCATAACAACGAGTTTGAGGAATTGACTTGGCCTCCATATTCCCCAGATCTCAATCCAATCGAGCATCTGTGGGATGTGCTGAACAAACAAGTCTGATCCATAGAGGCCCCACCTCACAGCTAACAGGACATAAAGGGGTCATATGATGCAATTTCTTGTTTTCCTCTGTCTTTAATGTGTTATGTAGCTGTTTGTGCATGTATAAGATCTGCAGAGTTACAAAGCTTAAAGTCTCAAACCCAAAGAGATATTCTTTGTAAAAGTTAGGGCTCAGCCACACCTTCCTAAAACACTTCGTTCAAACACTCCACCACAAATCTACGTCAGTATGTGGGGTCAGAGTTTCATAACACCAGCCAAATGTATATGCAAAGAAATAAGGCGTAACTGTTATTCTCGCTGTAGTATTGTTGTCGTCAGCGCGCTAGAAAAACAGGAAATCTGTAGTTGCCTTCACTAATGTATTGGTCAACAAGTCATTTTACATTTAGTGAATAAAATCAAATTGACAAAACAAAGTAGCGTTACTTAGGAGTTAATTAAGTCAATTATTGAGATAACTTATAAATCTGAATGTGAATGTGTGCTTTTACAGTAGTAAATGCTGCAAAATTAATAGTTAATCAATTAGGTCATGCACTAATAATGTTAACAAATTGAACTTTATTGTAAAGTGTTACCAATACATTTTTCATGACAGTGAGAAAAAAAATTGGCATGGATTTGTATACTTGTATACTTACAGAAGCAAGACATTTTTCATATGAAGTATTTCTCTCTTCTAAGAAGTTTGAATAGCATAGAGAGCTTGAATGTAGAGTTCACATTATGTAGGGATTCTCTTGTGCTTTATGTGCCCTTGGATGGAAGCCATGATTGTATTTGTTAAATGAAGTCTGGGAGGAAGGCAGGACTCACAGTGGCTTGGTTTTTGCCAGCCAAGCAAAAGAAATGTGTTTGGGGTGCTAAAGAGCTACCACAATGTGAATGACATCAGAATTGTATATGACTTGCTTGAGATTGTGAGAAAGAGAAAGACGTGACCAGCATAGACACATTAAATCGACATCAAATTAAACTAATCACACTCATGCTCACACATTGAACAGACGTCAGCACACACACAGAAACACATACTTGATTATGGAGTCCTTCAGCACAGATTCGCTCGCATGCGTGCAGCAGCGAGAGATTCCCCCTGCAGCATGTTTGCCGTTTGAATTATCTGCGCCAGTGACACTGATTCTGACAAATGTGTCCAGGGATATTCCTGTGTCCTGCCATACTGGTGCTGAGGAAATGTCCTGTCTCTCTTCATTAAGTCCATTACCACATACACAGACAAAGACAGGAGCCATTTTCTCCCTCAATCTCTTGTTCCTCTATCATTTTCCCATCAGTGCAGGCACAGCTTTTTTGGTGTGTGGATGTAAAAATGTGTCTATGTGTAAATGTATCTGTGTGTTTTAAGCAGATATTTTGTGCTTCTGCATGTACATTGAGGCAAAAACAGCTGAATATATGAAAGGTCAAAGCCGGAATTTCTTCTCTACAGAGCCCCGCACATTAAATATTACGTTGTGGCCACGAATTAAGAATTAATTCCCACGACTTGCTAATACATCAACACGTTTTACTAATTCTTTACCTCTTTTTACTAAATTGTGGTCATGTTGTAATAATTTGTTCCCTTGTTTTAGATTTCAAAACGAAGGATCAAATTAGTTCAATGTGGCCACAATTTACTAAAACGAGAGAACTTCTTGAATTTGTGGCTATGATGTATTTTTTTTACGATATGTTCTATACTTCTCTGCCCAACCACCACTGCAAATTAATCTTAGTCATGCTCCCAGATATAATGTATCATACAAACTGTTGTTTTCTATGAAATTGGCCTATAAAAAAAAACTAACAAAATGAGTGCCACACATTAACATAAAAGAAACAACTAAATACATGTCAGACGTCTGTGTTCCCTCTCTCTCCACTGTCATCACTCTTTCTTAAGTCCTTCCTCAGATAGCAAGCAATCATTGAAACAATATCGAGTCAATGTTGATGCGTCACTATGCAACACTAGTTGCATTGAATTAACATTACAAAGTGATGTTGGTTCAAAATCACTTTTGAACCTGCAATTAATGTTGAAACAATGGTGAGATTTCAACAAAAAATAAATGATTATGTCATTGAATCAACATTATGAAGTGATGTTGGTTCAATATCACTTTTGCACGTTGAAACAATGGTAAGATTTCAACAATGGTAATGCTATTGAATCTACATTACACTATGATTGATTCTACATCACTGTTGTTAAATCAATATTGAAATGAACAAAAGTAATATAATTTGATCAATGTTACTATGTAATGTTGACTCTAAATCACCTTTGTTGAAACACTGAAAATACAACTGAAATGTAATGTCAACATAAAACAATGTTGCCATCTGATGTACCAAATTAATGTTGAAATGACATTAATATTTCAGCTACACTTCAATGGTATGTCAACAAATTCTTGACCATTTCAAAGTTTGGTGTAAACCTTTTAAAAAATAAATGACACCTTTCCAATATTTGAGTCAGTTTATTTTATTTGACCGTTTTAAAACAATCAATGGCTACTCAGACTACTGCCTCTTTTCCTTTGGGTTCTCTGAAATCTGAAAAAGAAAGCTTTAGATTATAATCTAACTATACTGTTAAAAGTAAAACACTGTTAAATTATATATATATTTAATATATTTATCTAAAATCTACACTTTAATAACATATGGATGCAGTATGGCAAGGTGTCCAATCTTTCCAGTTGAGTTTATCTTCAGCCCTAACTTATGTAGTGATTTTACTTTTGTCCATCCAAGGACGCTAAGTACAGTAGTGATTGGTACTCACATCACCCGTCACTTAAGGTGTGGTTATGAGTACATCAGATGACCACCTTCCCCGTCTTTTAGTTTGGGACACTAGTCAAGGTCTTTTACCTTGGCTCTATGAGAACACTCCAAACAAGAGGCTGTCCAATCATTTAGAATGAATGTAAAGTGGGGAGAGTTGGTCAGCTGATTTATCTGAAAGATTGGTGAGATTTCAAACTTGTAGAGCCTCTTCTGTATTATCAGACACTTCATAATGTTACAAGACACAATTGTAATAAAATACATTTTATTAACAAAGATAAACAAGAACAACTAACACAACTACAATGAATGATAAAGGAATAAAGTGCATAAGATGCATACAATACATGTGATTAGGTTGAGTGTAGCTATGGAAGAGTTGGGTTATCTTATGGAAAGATAAACTGTTGTTTCTCTGAAGCCACGATAAAGAACCTTATTATACATCAAACAAAATATTATTTGTTATTACCTAGCATCAGTTATATTACTGATAATATACAACAATGCCAAGGTCTCTGGAAAGAGGTTTGGTTAAGTGATATTTACATTCCACGTGGTTGAGTAAGCAGTCCGATGGCGATGACTTCTTTCACTGGTTGTGCTGGGTGACAATGCATTGGGGAAAAAGCTCGAAACCGTTTCAACTGCCTTGAACAAAAAGATCTGTGGGATTTTGATCTCCTGGAGCACCAAAGGGTCCTAAAATCTGAAACACGCAGATGAGGCCCTGAATTAGGTGCAGAAGGTCCATAATCTGGAACACGCAGCGAAGGAACCTTGAAGTGAAGGTTTGCTCTCCTGAGCTTAACCTTGTTGCAGATGTCTCTGTGTCTTCTGCCTCTCTGGGCCAGACTCGGGACGTGCTGTAGTCGTCACTGTCTCGCTGGACTAAAACTCTGAACGTAGTGTTTGTTAATGTCTCTTTCCTCTCAGAACATAGTTGTATCTGTTGCTGCCTCACAAGCTGTAGACTCAGATCCTCGGATCTTTTGTTGTCGCTCTGGATTAACCAGAGGCTCAGAATGTTACGGTGTATCTGTTATGTCTCATCCTTGGTAGACATACTCAGAACTTGGTGAACAACTTGGTGATCTGTTTCAGTCTCATCCTTGCCGGACAGACTTAGAACAAGCAGTGTCTGTTGAAAGGGTACCTTTACCCCTTTCCGATGAGGAGGAGATTGCAATTTGGTGCTTCTCCATTCCAGTGTTGCGATTGGCTGTTGGCATCAGAGGGGGCACACAGTGTGGCCCACCCTTCTTTCCCCTGTGGAACTCATTTGCATACTATACACAGTTAGAAGTCTTTAAAGTGTCTTTCTCACTTTCCAAACTACCATCAGAATACCCGTGGCAATATTCTAAACAAATAGACACCAAACATGATGGAAAAAGATTAAACTGTCATGTGTTCATTCATTTGTTCATTAACAGCTGAATCTGTGTAAGATGTTGCATTACAAATAGCTGTCACTGAGAATACTTATTTATCTGAATAAGTATGAAATAAATGTGTGTAGTTTTCATCAGTCTTAAGGTTTCCAAACATAGTTATGAATGGATTTAGATGGATCATTGTGGTCTTTCTTTGTTTCACCCACTACTGCTGCATGTCCTGAGGGATTTTTATGGCAGTCACAGGCCAGGGCATTAGGGATTAGTCTCTAGATGGGTGATGGGCAGAAACTGCATGTGGAACAATGAGAAGTCCTTTCCTTCCTGGGCTTGGTACCAGAGGTCTTCTTCTTGCCCTCTAAGAGGTGTCTGGCTGTTGTCCTAGCATCTTTATCTGATGACATTGGACAGTTCGTTTGTGTTAGTCCACCAAGATCCAATCAAAATGTAGCAAACCTTTGTCCACTGTTATGGGCAGAGAGGGGTCCGGCCATAAACTGGGCCCTGGAATGTGCTGTCCACTACACTAAACACACCTGAACCAGCTAACCAAGGTCATTAGGATCAATGAAAACTTCCAGGCAGGTGTGTTGGAGCTAAACTCTTTATGAAGAGGATTAAACACCTCTGAACTATATGGCCATTACTATCTCAGGCCACATCCACACGAAGCCAGAGCTTTCCCTATCCAATCTTTTTTCCCCTCATTTCAAGAAATACACTAAAAACGGAGAAGAAGATTTGTGGCTAGAAGGGGTAAAGCAATGGTAGGAAGTGAGGCAAAATCTCACGATAAAATAACAATAAATAAATTTGCTACTTACCAGATTGTGTTTTATTAACGTCTACACCTACCCCAACCCCAACCCTAAACCCACCCTTACAATAATACAAATACAGTAATTAAATGATGCAATATTGATGTTCGCATGCCCAGTGCCCGTAGCTGTATTCCTTCTAGTCTTTACCAGGCAAGACTTGGTGTGATGACATCACCGTTTCACAAAATATACGGATTGGCTGTACACACGAAAACACAAGGTTGTCGGTTTCAGATTTATCCACTCTGGGACCCGGTTTCAAAAAATATCGGTTTCAGGCTCCTAAAACGCCGGATCCGCGTGGACGAAAGGCTGATACGATCATTTTTTTTTTACATACACAGCTAAACGTGTCTCCGTGTGGACGGGGCCTCAATTTCAATTCACTTTCCATGAAACTACATAGCATTTAAATTACAAGTTTATCTTGTAGAATAAAAGAGCTTAGTTTTTTTTTCCCAATGAAAACTTCTTTAAAGTTGCAGATTCACCTAATGTAGACCTTAATATCTTTAAATATCACAAAATAGCCATGCCAGTCACTTTCACATGAACACAAGATGTAGTTTTTTGTGAATGTGTTTTAGTGGGGACAGGCTAAACTTAATGGAGATCAGTTACATTCCTCAAATTCAATACAGATTCAGGAATATGAATGATTACCTGACTGTGCAGTAATCGGGGAGCCGGAGATAAAGCACAGGTCAGGTGATTATCCTGTCAACTACAACTCAATGTATAATCAATGTCAGCATTACCAAGAGGGTGCTTTGGATGATTTAGTCAAACACTTAAATAACTTGTTTTAATTAATGTATTTCATTAGATTCAGTAACAATAAATCAATTGCAAATAACAATCAAAACAAAGGAACAGAGAAATAATAAACCATTGTTTCAAACCATTGTTTGAAACCCAGAGAAGTAATGTATGTCAGGTGCTTCAACAAACAAGACTTCTGTATAGGATGCACCTGTTTTCTCTAATGTGGAAGCATCAATTAGACTACTGAGAAGTGCACATGCAGAACCAAAATGGGTGTTTACCAATCAGTGCACATTTTAAAACTACAATTGGTGTTTTTCAACCATTTTTCAATAAACTTTCTAAAATCATGTAGGCCCACCCCTATTTCAAGCCCCCAGTGGATTAGAGCAAATCGGGTAAAGCAAAAAATGGCCATCATGGTTTTAAAAATCTCAACCAAAATTATGGTTTGGATCAAAATTCAACATTGTATCAATGTCACCATGCTTTCTTAGTCCAGAGCTACTCCGTGGATCTCGAGACCAGCGTGCTGTGCAGTGCTCATTCCTCCGGCCTCGCTCTGTTCACACGGCTCTCAACATTGCCCTTCTTGCCACAAATAGATGTGAAAAATAGATGTGAAATCCCCCTTAAGATGTCCTTCTATTCTGGTTTGTAGGGTGGGAGGGTACAGGATACACTGATGGCATTATGAGCAGTCAGGGGTGAAACGAATATCGTTGATCATCTCCTAACAAGGTCATATATTAAAGTCTGGGTAGATTATATGGTAAGCAAACAATCAGTTATTGTATTCAGCATGTTGGATGGAGGAGAAATGGGCAGCAATAAAGATCTTTGACAAGGATCAAATTGTTATGGCAAGACAACTGGGTCAGAGTATATCTGAAATGGAAAGGCTTGTGGTTTGCCTCCTGGTCAGCAGTGGTGAGAATTTACCAACAGTGGACCAAGGAGGGACAAAACAGAAAGCGGCAACAGGGTGTTGGGTGCCCAAGGCTTCTCGATGCACAAGGGCAACAAAGGCTATTCCATCTGGTCCGAGCCAACAAAAGGTTTACTGTGTCACACAAAATTTTAATGATGGTTATGGGAGGAGTTTTTAACATTGTGCGTCATACTCTGCTGCATATGGGGCTGCGTAGACTAATCAGAAGCTGCGTCCCAATTCAGAGGCTGCATCCTTCGAAGGACTTGGACTTCAAACGAGCATTGAACGAGCATTGTTAACAGGGATGGTCTAGCCTACGGAGGATAGTTCTTGTCACCTAGCAACTGTGACAGCTGCCATTAAAGAGCGGCAGTAACTAGTCTTTAGTACACTTTTTGTACTAGACTTTATATTGAACTGTCTGAAAACAAAACAGGGTTCAAAAATTAAATATGTCTAAATACACTCACCTAAAGGATTATTAGGAACACCTGTTCAATTTCTCATTAATGCAATTATCTAATCAACCAATCACATGGCAGTTGCTTCAATGCATTTAGGGGTCCTGGTCCTGGTCAAGACAATCTCCTGAACTCCAAACTGAATGTCAGAATGGGAAAGAAAGGTGATTTAAGCAATTTTGAGCGTGGCATGGTTGTTGGTGCCAGACGGGCCGGTCTGAGTATTTCACAATCTGCTCAGTTACTGGGATTTTCACGCACAACCATTTCTAGAGTTTACAAAGAATGGTGTGAAAAGGGAAAAACATCCAGTATGCGGCAGTCCTGTGGGCGAAAATGCCTTGTTGATGCTAGAGGTCAGAGGAGAATGGGCCGACTGATTCAAGCTGATAGAAGAGCAACTTTGACTGAAATAACCACTCGTTACAACCGAGGTATGCAGCAAAGCATTTGTGAAGCCACAACACGCACAACCTTGAGGCGGATGGGCTACAATAGCAGAAGACCCCACCGGGTACCACTCATCTCCACTACAAATAGGAAAAAGAGGCTACAATTTGCACAAGCTCACCAAAATTGGACAGTTGAAGACTGGAAAAATGTTGCCTGGTCTGATGAGTCTCGATTTCTGTTGAGACATTCAGATGGTAGAGTCAGAATTTGGAGTAAACAGAATGAGAACATGGATCCATCATGCCTTGTTACCACTGTGCAGGCTGGTGGTGGTGGTGTAATGGTGGGGGATGTTTTCTTGGCACACTTTAGGCCCCTTAGTGCCAATTGGGCATCGTTTAAATGCCACGGCCTACCTGAGCATTGTTTCTGACCATGTCCATCCCTTTATGACCACCATGTACCCATCCTCTGATGGCTACTTCCAGCAGGATAATGCACCATGTCACAAAGCTCGAATCATTTCAAATTGGTTTCTTGAACATGACAATGAGTTCACTGTACTAAAATGGCCCCCACAGTCACCAGATCTCAACCCAATAGAGCATCTTTGGGATGTGGTGGAACGGGAGCTTCGTGCCCTGGATGTGCATCCCACAAATCTCCATCAACTGCAAGATGCTATCCTATCAATATGGGCCAACATTTCTAAAGAATGCTTTCAGCACCTTGTTGAATCAATGCCACTTAGAATTAAGGCAGTTCTGAAGGCGAAAAGGGGGTCAAACACAGAATTAGTATGGTGTTCCTAATAATCCTTTAGGTGAGTGTATGTTCACCATGGTCCATTTCTACAGGGAGTGCAGAATTATTAGGCAAATGAGTATTTTGACCACATCATCCTCGTTATGCATGTTGTCTTACTCCAAGCTGTATAGGCTGGAAAGCCTACTACCAATTAAGCATATTAGGTGATGTGCATCTCTGTAATGAGAAGGGGTGTGGTCTAATGACATCAACACCCTATATCAGGTGTGCATAATTATTAGGCAACTTCCTTTCCTTTGGCAAAATGGGTCAAAAGAAGGACTTGACAGGCTCAGAAAAGTCAAAAATAGTGAGATATATTGCAGAGGGATGCAGCAGTCTTAAAATAGCCAAGCTTCTGAAGCGTGATCATCGAACAATCAAGCGTTTCATTCAAAATAGTCAACAGGGTCGCAAGAAGCGTGTGGAAAAACCAAGGCGCAAAATAACTGCCCGTGAACTGAGAAAAGTCAAGCGTGCAGCTGCCAAGATGCCACTTGCCACCAGTTTGGCCATATTTCAGAGCTGCAACATCACTGGAGTGCCCAAAAGCACAAGGTGTGCAATACTCAGAGACATGGCCAAGGTAAGAAAGGCAGAAAGTCGACCACCACTGAACAAGACACACAAGCTGAAACGTCAAGACTGGGCCAAGAAATATCTCAAGACTGATTTTTCTAAGGTTTTATGGACTGATGAAATGAGAGTGAGTCTTGATGGGCCAGATGGATGGGCCCGTGGCTGGATTGGTAAAGGGCAGAGAGCTCCAGTCCGACTCAGACGCCAGCAAGGTGGAGGTGGAGTACTGGTTTGGGCTGGTATCATCAAAGATGAGCTTGTGGGGCCTTTTCGGGTTGAGGATGGAGTCAAGCTCAACTCCCAGTCCTACTGCCAGTTTCTGGAAGACACCTTCTTCAGGCAGTGGTACAGGAAGAAGTCTGCATCCTTCAAGAAAAACATGATTTTCATGCAGGACAATGCTCCATCACACGCGTCCAAGTACTCCACAGCGTGGCTGGCAAGAAAGGGTATAAAAGAAGAAAATCTAATGATATGGCCTCCTTGTTCACCTGATCTGAACCCCATTGAGAACCTGTGGTCCATCATCAAATGTGCGATTTACAAGGAGGGAAAACAGTACACCTCTCTGAACAGTGTCTGGGAGGCTGTGGTTGCTGCTGCACGCAATGTTGATGGTGAACAGATCAAAACACTGACAGAATCCATGGATGGCAGGCTTTTGAGTGTCCTTGCAAAGAAAGGTGGCTATATTGGTCACTGATTTGTTTTTGTTTGGTTTTTGAATGTCAGAAATGTATATTTGTGAATGTTGAGATGTTATATTGGTTTCACTGGTAAAAATAAATAATTGAAATGGGTATAAATTTGTTTTTTGTTAAGTTGCCTAATAATTATGCACAGTAATAGTCACCTGCACACACAGATATCCCCCTAAAATAGCTAAAACTAAAAGCTACTTAAAATATTGATACAAAAATATTCAGCTTTGATATTAATGAGTTTTTTGTGTTCATTGAGAACATGGTTGTTGTTCAATAATAAAATTAATCCTCAAAAATACAACTTGCCTAATAATTCTGCCTGTATATATAATAAAGAGTATAAATATAAAATATATATTAAATCTTAGTAAGATATATATATATATATATATATCTTACTAAGATTTAATATATATTTTATATTTATACTCTTTATTATATATAGAAATGGACCATGGTGAACATACATACATACATACATACTAAGATATATATATCTTAGTATATATATATATATATATATATATATTTTTTTTTTTTTTTTACATTTGTATCATTAGATATTTCAGTAAGTTGAAACCCAATACGTTTCAAAGTGTAATTCGGCAATTTCTCTCAAAAATCCTATCGTCACTGGTACGCAATGAATTCTTGGGTAGGCAAGGCCACAAAGGATCCATCTGTTGTATCCTTGATTTCACACTGGACCTTGGAGCAGTGGAAGAAGTTTGCCTGGTCCGATGAGTCCCATTTCCTTTTACATCATGTGGACAGCTGTGTATGTGTGCGCTGTTTACATGGGGAAGTGTGTGAAGTCAAGCCCATGGAGGAAGTGTGATGCTCTGGTTAATGACCTGCTGGGAAACCCTGGATCTTGCCATTCATGTGGATGTAAATTTGACGAATGCCACCTACCTAAACATTGATGCAGACCAGGTACACCCCTTCATGACAATGGCTTTCCCTGGCAGAAGTGGCCTCATTCAGCAGGATAATGCACCCTGCCACACTGCACTTATTGTTCAGGAATGGTTTGAGGAACATGATAAAGAGTTAAAGGGGTTGCCTTGGCCTCCAAATTACCCAGATCTCAATCCAATTCTCCACCTCCACGACAGGACTTTTAAGATCTGCTGCTAATGTCTTGGTGTCATATACCACAGGACCCCTTCAGGGTCTTGTAGAGCCCATGCCTCAGCGGGTCAGTGCTGTTTTGGCAGCAGGTGGAGGACCAACAGCATATTAAGCAGGTGGTCATAATGGTTTGGCTCACCGATGTATGTGGAGAAATGACAGTTCAACTAATTGAATAATAACAGTATGGCAGCCCAGCATATTGTTCTTCATAATAATCAGTATAAATAATAACCCTTTTGAAATGCTTTGTGTGAGGCTCTTAATTGTGAGCAGTAAGCAGTGAAATCTGTCTCAGCATGAGCGCAGATTTTAGCAGACTGCAGGAACACATTCTCAGCATTGCTCTTCTTGTTAGGTTCCTCTCTTACTTTATTTCATTCGCTCTGTCTCTCTCTATCTCTTCCCTCATTCCTCTCCCTGTGGTTCCTTTTAAAGTGCTAATATGTGCTGAAAGAGTGTGGAAATTCATACTCTTCCAGCCATTCATTACTCCCCAGATCTTTCTTACTTGGTAATAAAAAATAATTAGACATTAGTTAACAATGTTAATTTACAGTAGATCAACTAAAATGTTATTCTCTGAGTAACTCTCTAAATCCTATATGCCCCTTTTTCATTGTAAAGAAAAGAGTAGCCAGAACATTCTGCTAAACTTTTATTGTTCATAAAGTCATTTTGGAATAAATTGAATGAAAATTATTTATATCTTGCAAGTTGCAACAGGAACTTGGGTGTGTAATGTTTAGATGGGTTGTAAAAGTGTGTAATGTTTCAGCAGCTAAATCTTGAAGTCTTAAATATCTCTGTATGTGTGTTTTCCAGGTGGTGGACCTGTACTGGGGCATTGATCCAGAGGAGTGGGATAGTCCGGAGCTGCAGAGACTACGGATGAAACTACTGGAAGAATGTCTGAAGACTTCAGCCGGTCCATGCTTTGTTGTGGGTATATATGACATTTCATCAAACCCTTAACCGACAAATTTATGTTGTAAATCCCAAATACATTGAGAGACATTGATAGTAATTAGTGATTGACCAATATATGATATGATTTTTAATTATCAGCATGGCCGATAAGTTTTTCTGTTTGGCTAATAAAAGTTGGGAATTAAAGCGGGGCTTTTATTTTGACAACACTAACAACTTGAACAGACACCCCTTCTCCGTCTTCATTAGCTTACTGTAATTGTTTAACAGTTAGATGCATGTAGATTCATGTAGCATTCATAAAAACTTACGTTCTCTGTGCATTACAGTCTGTCCATGTAAATTGGAGTTTTGCTGTCACTGGACATGCACAAGAAACGGACTTGATTGCTTGATTCAAACTTTGCTATATCCGGTTGCCTGCTATATTCATGTCATATCCACTGTGTAATGTATGTCATCGGTTCTCAACTGGTTTGGCCATGGGACCCACATTTTCCCATGCTCATTAAGCTGTGACCCTAACTTTTAATGGTTAACACACACATTAACATACACATAACTTGTTAGAATTTCACTAACACTGATGAATAAACGGTATAAGTTAAGGCTATCAAAACAGTCCTAAACTAGGTTTGTTAATACAATAAAGTTAGTAAGTATGAGCCACCACAATCATCAAAGATATAGAGTTAGTGGTATTTTGGCTTAAAGTTATGGAAACTACAGTTACCATGGCAAATACACAATACTAACATGAACTGCTAACAAGACATATGGACACTCATCCTGATGAATAGAATCATGCCGGCATGCAAATCCTTCCAAGGTAACACACAATGGACCACTTGTGTAATTTATTGGAACCGCCCATAACAATTTAGGAAAATAACATTTGAATAATCACACTGACATAATCTCATCTGACAGCAGATACTGAATCAGTCAAACACATCAGTCTAGTGCATTCATATAGAAAAATTGTGGAAAAGTGGAATGGAAAAACGTGTTATGTCTCAGAAGAGCAAAGTCTTTACAGAAGAGTCAACAGCTTTCATGCACATCTTTCAAAATCTTTTAAAAGTCTTACATCAGAAAAACATTACGATTTTGTTGTTGTTGTTTCTTTGACTACAAGCTCAGTAACCCACTCAGAACAGTCTTGCAACCCACTTGTTTTTTCCATCAAGTTCAAATTATTTTTTAAAACTGAATCATTTTCAAATTAATAATGTTTGGTTTATGTATACAAATTTAATTGTAGCGATGGTTATGCATGTGATATTTACGGTCTTTAAATTACATAGTGTGATAAAGACTTTATATCAGCTGTCGGCCACCCTGCTCTATAAGATATCGGTGGCGACCATCAAAAAATCCATATTGGTTGCCCACTAATAGTAATATGCAGTATAGATGAATGAATTGATAAATAGATACAGGCAGCTTCTGTGTCCAGTGTGCCACTTCTGCAGTGTAAAGACATCTTTAGAAAGAGGAAAAACCCCTAATTGATTATGCAAATATTCATCACTGTCAGATTTTCAAAATCAGACTTTCTAGTCGAATATAGTAGTAAAACTATGTGTAAGGCAGCTCCCTTATAACCGTACACACCTCAGAAACATATAACTGCAGCACATGACGTACAGTGCAGTGTGCTTTTAAATCTTAGAGCGGCAGTAAAGCAAAGTTTGGCTGGTGTTATGTTCTTGTTTGTGGGTTGAGTTGGGTATGATGTCTCTCTAGTCAGTGATACAGAGGGGCTGACGGAGAGACCTTGTGTAACACCCATATGGGAGTGAAGCACTTGAGTTCACTCGCAGAATGAAGCTCATTGTGCTTCTGTAACACTCTCTCTCTCTCTCTCTCACACACACACACACACATACCCACACACACACACAGCAAAATGACTTTCAAATCTCTCAGCATGGCATGAGGAAGGGTCTGGTTTAATGGCTGATGTTGGGGGAGATGAGAGATCATGCAGAAGATGTGAAGCACACCCACACACGCACGTTCCAGAGCACCAGGTGGGTTACTAACAGATGAGTGGATTTATAAGGAGTATACATTCACACGACTACACACGTGTGTGTGTGTGCTGGGGGCTCAGAATCAGTTCTCAGGTGTGGAGAGAGATTGATTTTAAATTATTAAAATGTAAATGAGCAATCTGGGCAAGAGGATTGGGATCTAATTGGAGTCAGAGAGCAATGTTTGAGGTGAGGCAGAATATGTGTGTGTGGTAAAGTTAAGTTTGAGGTGAAGTGGTGTGTGTGAGAGCCACTGAGCAGGGAACACTTCTAATTGTATCCTTCCTTTCTCTCTCTCTCTTTGTCTCTCGTATGCACACACGCATGCTGTCTTACACTTAACATTAACTATGCTCACCAAGGTCGTGTTTCCACCTGGTTTTAACATGCATTTCAAATGTATGGCAGCTCACCCTAGGGTGAGCTTAATTTCTCATTTGGGGTTCGCAAAGAGTCGATTGCAAAACTGTTGCAGCATGGGCTTGCGCCTTCAGAGGCTGAAGACCCAGATGCGGCAGCTCAGTCTGAGGCGGATGCTAATTGTTTCTCGGGTTCTGCCCCAGTTCATTTCTTCCCGGAGCTAAAGAAATCATTGAAGGCACCTTTTGGCATATATAAACACTGGCATATATTTATATCACCAGGGTGGTATCCACTCTCGTCGCTTGTCACAACTCACCCACCATCTCCTCCTCCGGAGTCAACTGCAACTGATATTCCGGGAGACTTCAATAATGCAGCAGACTCACTCTCGCAAAAGGTTGCGCTCCGAGGGGGGTGGAGACTCCATCCCCAAGCGGTCCAGCTGATTTAGAGTTGATTCAGCAAAGCACAGGTAGACCTGTTCTCCTCCCAAGAATCTTCCTACTGTCCTCTGTGGTATTCCCTGAGTGAGGCCTCCCTCAGCACGAACACACTGGCACACAGCTGGCCCAGGGGCCTGCACAAGTATGCATTTCCCCCAGTGAGCCTCATTGCACACACACAGTGTAAGATCAGGGAGGAATGAGAAAAGGTCCTGATGGACACGCCAAACTGGCCCAAAAAGACCTGGTTGTTAGAGCTCACTCTGATGGTGCTAGCCCCTCTCTGGCAAATCCCCTTATGAAAGAACCTTCTTTCTCAGGTGCAGGGCACAATCTGGCACCCACGTCCAGACCTTTGAAACCTTCACGTGATGTCTCTGGTTGGGACGAGGAGATATTCAAAGGACTATCACCGGCGGTGAAAGACACAATCACTCAAGCTAGAGCTGCTCTACCAGGTGGCTATATGCCTTGAAGTGGCACTTGTTTGTTATGTAGTGTTCTTCCTGAGGAGAAGACCCATGGAGATGTGGCATTGGGTCAGTGTTTTCCTTCCTCCAAGAAGGCCTGGAGAGGCACTTGTCTTGCCTCCACCTTAACTCTTACGGGTCTGCACAGTTTTGGGGCCATTTAGAAGTTTTGATATGCTCTGACCTTTGTGCTTTTTTCAGTTGCTTATAAACATATTAATGGAAAAAGTGTCATTACACTGTATTCATCACAAACTGGGCTACCATAATAGGTGAGCAACATGTATGTACATGCTTGTATTTTTGAGAGAATAACGTTTATGCATGGTTTAAAAAAAAAAATTAAGACACTGAAATAAGGCCACAAAACACACAATAGGTATGTGTCCACAAGACTTTTGACTAATGGGTGTTGTTGCCTAGAGTTTTTGCTTCAAACTGATTTGAGAATCATTGTGCCTGCTCATTCACATAAAACAATATATTGATTTGAATTTTGTATGACACTTTTTGTTTACAAAGCCCATATGCGAAGAGGCGTGAACAATCATGATTAATGCTGTGAACAAAAGAGAACAAAAGAACTGAATGAGCCTTTGAGTCAGGCATGTGACTGAGAGAGAACTAACAGGACAAAATAAATATCTTTTTAAAAAAAATATGTTTTCATTGTGTTTTTGGTTGAAGTTCTTGTGACCTATTTTTGCCCAGTCTGTCTAATTAGCTATGAAATTCTGTATAGGCCTATTATATTTAAATTATATACACCGGTCAAAAGATTGGACACATTACTATTTTTGATGTTTTTGAAAGAAGTCTCATGCTCATCAAGCCTGCATTTATTTAATCAAAAATACAGAAAAAATAACATTAATATTGTAGAATATTATTACAATTTAAAATAATGGTTTTCATCAGCTATTACTCCAGTCTTCAGTGTCACATGATCCTTCAGAAATCATTCTAATATGATGATTTATTATCAAATCTGTCCAAAACAGGCCAAAGAAATCTTGTCTAAACAGTCTTACGTCTATGACATTTTATGTTGCAGCAGGATTCATACTTAAACAGTCTTTTGTGGTTTATTATTCACAGACACTAACAGAATAAACTTACCTTACAATCATCGGCTGGATCCGTTGCTGTTTGAAATGTAACAGCTTTTCTTCGGAGGTAAATTATTGCAGGATTATTCCTCATGGCGTCTCAAAACGATGTAAAGTACATGCACTAAACTCAGTGTGTTTATTCGAGTTGATGCGGGCGGGGATATACTCGCATGGATCGCGTCAATATTTGACTTTCAAAAAAATGCGCACTCCATGGGTGTGGCAGCATTAACACTAATGAAGAGATTTTAATTATTTAAAACCTGACGTTTCAATGTTTCTTTAGACATATGTATCATGTTTGTGTGACTAGTATTCACTAAGTTACAGTTCATTTTCTGAAGAGTTTCAGATTGGACTTCATTGACAGAGAGGCTGCAGATCATGCGCATCATGTTTGTTTTCTTTATTTTGCAAAAAGCATAACATTTTGTTTTTATTTTGAGTGCACACAAAGTATAAAAAAAGTATAAACTTAACAGATTATAATGTATGTATAACACATTCCTGAATGACCAAAATCGACAGAGTATTTTTAGTCTCTTTCACACTGATAAGAAAACACCTTTGCCGACCTCAGAGAGTTAAAGGTGTACGTGGCTGCAATAGCAGCAAATCACGACGCTATCTGCAGTATATTATTGGGGAAGCACGACCTGATTAGCAGGTTTCTGAGAGGTGTGCAGAGGTTAAATCCTCAGAGACTGTGTGTTGTCCCCTCTTGGGATCTCTCGTGGTCTTACAGACCCTACAGAGAGATACATTTGAGCCTTTACAGTCATTCGAGCTTAGTGCCCTCTCTATGAAGACCACCTTCCTGACTGCACTCACCTCCATTAAGAGAGTGGGGGACCTACAAGCTAACAAAGTCTCTGCTAACAAAACATGCCTAGAGTTCAGGCTGGCAGACTCTCACATTGTCCTCAGACCTCTACCCGGTTATGTGCCTAAGGTTCCCACCAGAGTATGTGAGCGGAGTGGAGTGGGAGTGGAGCGAGAAGTGGAGCGGCGTGATTTTGAATGGAGTGAGGAGCAGATTTTTTAAAAGAGAGCGCTCCACTACCGCTGCATCACGAGTACATTTCATGTCAACGGCCCATAATATAACTGCATTTTTAGCCAAAACTCACACGTTAAAAACATTTAACTAGCTTGATACAGATGGATCACTCAAATCAGAAAGAATGTAAAGGTTATGACGACGGCGATGGACATGAGTGGGATGTTATAGTTCAAGGAATTGTTTTGTACCTTCTACATACCGAATATGATCAGGTGAAAGCACATTTGAAACAGGTAGCACTTATTCACACATGTAATCGCTCTCTCTAATGCATTCAAACAAATCTTACAGTGCCTATCTGCTTACAGTTATCTGTATCTGATTTTGAATTAGCAGAAATCTGTAATGTAGTGACCCGTAGATAAAAAAAAAACTGATGAAAATGTACTATTTTCATCTTTCCAAAAAAAATATGTACTGCAATAAACACATTAAACTACGTTGAAACTAACTACGTTGGGCCTATGTGTAACGAGTGTATGTTGTTACACTAGATTATTGAAATAAGAAGTAATTAATTGTATTAATTTTGGGAACTTTTATTTTGAACTTTGTGTTGGAAGAAAAGTATGATCTACTAGATCAGTATACACTCACCTAAAGGATTATTAGGAACACCATACTAATACTGTGTTTGACCCCCTTTCGCCTTCAGAACTGCCTTAATTCTACGTGGCATTGATTCAACAAGGTGCTGAAAGCATTCTTTAGAAATGTTGGCCCATATTGATAGGATAGCATCTTGCAGTTGATGGAGATTTGTGGGATGCACATCCAGGGCACGAAGCTCCTGTTCCACCACATCCCAAAGATGCTCTATTGGGTTGAGATCTGGTGACTGTGGGGGCCATTTTAGTACAGTGAACTCATTGTCATGTTCAAGAAACCAATTTGAAATGATTCGAGCTTTGTGACATGGTGCATTATCCTGCTGGAAGTAGCCATCAGAGGATGGGTACATGGTGGTCATAAAGGGATGGACATGGTCAGAAACAATGCTCAGGTAGGCCGTGGCATTTAAACCATGCCCAATTGGCACTAAGGGGCCTAAAGTGTGCCAAGAAAACATCCCCCACACCATTACACCACCACCACCAGCCTGCACAGTGGTAACAAGGCATGATGGATCCATGTTCTCATTCTGTTTATGCCAAATTCTGACTCTACCATCTGAATGTCTCAACAGAAATCGAGACTCATCAGACCAGGCAACATTTTTCCAGTCTTCAACTGTCCAATTTTGGTGAGCTCGTGCAAATTGTAGCCTCTTTTCCCTATTTGTAGTGGAGATGAGTGTTACCCGGTGGGGTCTTCTGCTGTTGTAGCCCATCCGCCTCAAGGTTGTGCATGTTGTGGCTTCACAAATGCTTTGCTGCATACCTCGGTTGTAACGAGTGGTTATTTCAGTCAAAGTTGCTCTTCTATCAGCTTGAATCAGTCGGCCCATTCTCCTCTGACCTCTAGCATCAACAAGGCATTTTCGCCCACAGGACTGCCGCATACTGGATGTCTTTCCCTTTTGACACCATTCTTTGTAAAGTCTAGAAATGGTTGTGCGTGAAAATCCCAGTAACTGAGCAGATTGTGAAATACTCAGACCGGCCCGTCTGGCACCAACAACCATGCCACGCTCAAAATTGCTTAAATCACCTTTCTTTCCCATTCTGACATTCAGTTTGGAGTTCAGGAGGTTGTCTTGACCAGGACCACACCCCTAAATGCATTGAAGCAACTGCCATGTGATTGGTTGATTAGATAATTGCATTAATGAGAAATTGAACAGGTGTTCCTAATAATCCTTTAGGTGAGTGTATGGGTAGTCTTTCTGACTGCACTTTCAGTAGTTATTGAGAAGTTTCCTAGAAACTCTGCTGGCTTTTCCCAAAGAACACTTCATTATCATATAGAAAGAATAGAGGTCAGTTTATAGACTTTAACCCCTTTGGGTGGTTCAAAGCAGACATGAGTTAAAAGCCTGTTCCCTTTAGACCTCATGGTTTGGAGTGCAAGTACAAGTAAACCCTGACACACTTGGAGCTCTGTAAGCGTTTGATCTATATGTGGGATTTCCTCAGTAAAGTTCAGTAATGTTGTCTAGTGCTATTGTATGGAGATACATGTATTTGGGTCATTTTTGATCAGACAGAGAGAGTGCGAAAATGAGTGGGTTTGCAGCTGACAGTTCTAGGTTGCATGTGCTGGTGTGTCTCCAGAGAAGGTCTCTAGGCAGATTGGAATTGTTTAATTTAAATATGACAGGCAGAGATGGGTAGAAAAGTAAGAGAGAGAGAGATTGAGAGAAACACTCAGATTAATATGGAAACAGACTACAGGGCTGCAAAAACTGGTAGCGTTTAACTAAAGAAACTAAAGAAATTAGATTTTAAAGAGCAATCCATCTACAAACATCTACACAGATTCATTTCAAATATATGAACTACTGTTCAAATGAGGTCAGTAAGGTTTAAAAAAAAAATTTTTTTAAAGAAACTAATATTTTTATTAAGCAAGGATGCATTTAATTGGTCAAAAGAGACAGTAAAGAATAAATTATGTGTTAAATTATTATGTTAAAAGATTTCTTTTTCAAATGAATGCTGTTCTTTTGAACTTTTTATTCATCAAAGAATACTGGGGGAAAAATGATCACAGTATCCACAAAAATATTAAACAGAATAACTGTTTTATTGATTTTGCATTAAATTCTGTGATTGCAGAATTCCAGGAAGGAAATGATAATAATAAATGTTTCTTGAGCACCAAATCATATGTTAAAATGATTTCTGAAGGATCATGTGATGCTGAAGACTGGAGTAATGACTGCTGAAAATTCAGCTTTGCCATCAAAGGAATACATTTCAATTTTAAAATATATTAAAATAGAAAACATGTATTTTAAATTATAATAATATTTCACAATACTGATTTTACTGTATTTTTGATCAAATAAATGCGAACTTGTTGGGCATTTAAAATATCTCACCGACCCCAAACTTTTGAACGAGAGTGTGCATTAAATATCTGAGCATTTTTTTCTTTTCATTGTGATTTATTTCATTGCACATTTGCATTTAGAGCCTTGAAAAACATTTTCTTATTGAAACCGTTGAGAATCTTAAACAGTAACTTAACAAACTTAACGTTCCTCAAAGATGGCTTAATCCTGAACAACACTCCCCACACTCTCCACTTCCCACATGAGGTTAAGGTTTCTTATAACAGTAGCAATAAGACAGACATCAAAGCTCTTGCAAGACGAGACAGCAGCTGAAACTTACTGTCACACAGCCTGGAGCAGAGACCAAGACAGAGAGAGAGATGGGCAGAAAGAGCTGGAAGGATAACAAGCATAAAGAGAGAACTCCAACAGCCACAGAACAACATAAGGAGTGGATGATAAAAAGAAAGTGCTATACTCCTAATACAACTTCAAAGTGTCTGTTTATTCTAGTACCTGTTCATGTGCCATCGAAGTGTGGCACAGTATTAAGGGATTGTGCCTCTCAGCACATGGTAGAGAAAAATCACTTCCACTGGCACTGAACGTTGAGGTGCTACACATGAAGCATATAATATCCTCTCGTTTTGACCATGCCTAAGAAAAAACACTGGTTTATCTGTATGTAGACCAAGCAAACGATCTCAGAGGCAACACAGATTGCACTATAGGGTCATTTTACTGACTCTCTCTCTCTCACACACACACACACATACACACAGCTTGTTATTCATGTTATTCAGTGTGTATCCTCAGTGTGTATAATTCTTATTTGAGTGTGTGCGTCTCAATTGCCAACAGGACGTATCTCCACAGTGACACCCTAACACTCGTTTGACCAGTTTCTCACAGTCTCTCTGTTCCTGTTATCCATTGTCTGAGGCTGTGACAAAGACAGCAGCTGGAATGTCCTTCAGTTTTTGTATTTGAGCATCATAATATTAATAATAATGATATAATAAAGTCATAAGAACGCATCTTCACACGTTTTCACAACCCCAGATTAAAGATTGGTGAAAGAGAATCCTCACAAAAATGGATGTCCAAAATAATAATAATAATAATAATAATAATAAAGTAAAAAAGACTCAGAGTTAGACTCGGTCTGAAACCTGAAAATAAAACCAAATAATTTTCTTTGTTTAGAATAGCTGGAGGCTGAACAGTGCACAGGTCTGAGCGGGATGATACCATGCTTTTTTCTTTTTTCGGTTTCATTCTGGTAGTCAGGATGTGTGTGATTACATCACCAATCAGATGAAATCAATAATGCCTTCACTAAGTTGTTTTTAATATTTTTTTAGTTCCTCATCTGTCAGTCACTATATTGTGGTCGACTGACAAATGGGGTCTCGTCACCTCTGAGTTTTAGAAAAAGCACTCAAAGAAATGCAGTGTAGTTCTGAGACGATGTTGATGCGGGAACTGCTCATGGCGACTGACCTTGCCCTCCGGTCGACAAAAGTCAAGGTGCGGGCCCTCAGCCAGACGATATCCACTCTGGTGGACCAAAAAACGTCATCTCTGACTGAACCTTGCTGAGATTCGGTTCGGCAGACGTCCCCCAGATTGCTGTCTTGTTGGCGAAGAATGCAGTAAAGCCTGTCTCTCCAGTCGAGATGAAGACGGGGTTTTACAGCCCTTACTTTATCGTACCCAAGAAAGGTGTTACTGACGATCTTGGATCTGTGAGTTTTAAAACCCTTTATAAATGCTGACACAGAAATGCATCCTCAAATGCGTTTGTCCCCAAAATTTGTTTGCAGCAATTGACCTGAAGGATGCATACTTCCACATCTCTATTCTGCCTCAATTCATCTGGGACTTCGGGTCAACTGGGACTCTTTTCTCAGTATGGAGTTGGACTCGGTCAGTATGATGGCACGTCTTACCAACGTGCAAAGTAAGTGCTGAACTGTCTGAATACATTCAGGGGCAAAACAGTGGTTTCACTGTAACATTTTCAGAGGCTTCTGGGGCATATGGCATCCGCAGCCACTGTCACACAGCACTGGCTACACAGCCGAGTCCCGAGAGATCAGGGAGGACGAGGAGCAGGTCTGCCCACCCGGCCCACTCTAAGAGGGGGATGGTGAGCCTTCTTGGCTCTGCAGCTGAGTTTCCCACTTGGCGAACTCTGGATTGAGTTTCCTCGAGCAACCTTCAACAGTCAGATGTGGCAGAGGCATTTGACGCCAGGCCCAGTACTCAAGTACATGCCCGCTCGGTCAGCCCCTGTGCTGGGCTAGGTGCCCCATGTGTTGTGATTCCCCCTTGGTAATCCAATATGTGTATTCTTCCAGTTGGTAAACATTTGTCTTTCCCTGGGCAGATTTGCTCTGCCCTGTCTCTGCGTCTGTAGTAGTTCTATTAATGTATAGGCAGGACCTACCACATAGGCTTTTCCATATGTAGCACTGCCCCACGGGTCAGTCCATATGTGTATTTCCACCTGTTCCTCCTTACGGGTAGGTGGTGTGGTTTCTGTATCGTCGCTCTCTATTGGACTAGGTATACTTCCCCAGCGTTAATAACACTGGTCATAGCTGGACTGAACTGAAGCACTCTCCCCATTAAATAAAATGCAAAATGAACAGCAACTACGGCAATCTCCATGGTAAGCCCTGTCCCTTCCATCCCGCTGGCATGGAAGACTAACATTCTGGGCTTACGTGGGGTGCTGGGTAGGTTACGACTCAACGGGAGCAGTTGCCAAAAGGGCACTCTACAGCTTTCCAGCATCTGAATCTCCATCACTTGTAACACAGTTCAGTGGTGTGGTGTTTTCCATAGTGACCCCATTCATCAGTTGACAAAACGTTGTAGTGACTGAAATATAGGGAACATCTTGGTTACTAATGTAACCCTCATTCTCTGATGGAAGGAAAGGAGACATTATGTCCCCCCTGCCACAACCCTGAACCACCACTGAATGGCCTGGGACAACTGTTTCATAAGCTCACGTTCCACTGGGTCAACACTGTATTCTATTTTTATGAAAAGTGACTTTTTTGATCATATCCCCTTTGCTTATAAGAGAGGTATTAAGAGGGAGAAGGCGAGAGAGAGTTGGGGTTTGGCTCATTACCCTCATTCTTAATTTAGTTGGCAGAGTCCACTCTAAACACTGGAGCTATAAAGTTCACAGGTATAATGTATCTTTAGGAATAAGTTGGAAAGAATGTGAGGGACTAAAAAAAGAGAATGTATTAGCTAAAATGACTGAAGAGCGAAACTGAGATTTAGAGAGAAAGATGCGCAGTGATGTAAAGGTCGAGTAAGCAAAGCATTAAAAGTTCACCCCAGTAGCCATTATTAGGTGTCACATAAATCATCTTACAGCACCTCTGTCAGATTTTTTTCCTGTAGGAAACCTACAATTTCAGAAGAGATATGAGCAAAGGCAAAAAATTGATCTACGATTCTGCTACTCCTCTTTAATCAGAGTCCATGATATCTGACAACACCTTTCTCATCTCCTGCAAGTCTCGAAAGTATATGCTTTTGAAGAAGGGCCAGATCATTAGTCTATGGGCTTATCCGGCACAATTTGAATGCTCTGCCACTGGCACTTATGGGCTTGTGGACACAATGACACTGGCAAACGTAATTCGCTTAGCAGTCTCAGCGGCACAGGCAACAATCGCAGAGGAGTAGCTAAATACCTCACTAAAGAAAGAAAGGTTAGCAGTGGTATGCTCTCAAGCTAACAGCTTTTACAGTATGTTTTATAATCTCATTATAAACATGTATTGTTAAATGGCATGTGGTCTGTTTTCTTTTCGGTTGCTTTCAAAGCCTTTTCAGTTTATAAACTCTGATGATCATTTTGACGGATGGCTTTTCACATTTGAAATTATTAACCCTGGTTTCACACTGTTGAAACCTGGATATTCAGGTTTTAAGATTTCTTACTGTTCACTTTTAAACCCTGGGTTAACATTCTAATTTACATATTTATGAGGCCAGTTTACAATTTCCAGTCAGTGTTATTGACTTCATAATATGCAATCAAATGCAAATAAGAATGCAGCTTGTGACTGGCATGCAACCGCAAAAGTTTTAAGGTATTCATAACAACCCAGTGTTAAAAGCGGTGTAATTCTTCAAAATTATAAGTTTGAACTTTTGATTTACCCACAGTTGAAAGTGGCCTTAGTCCTGAGGTTAAAAAACAAACAAACAAACCAATTCGTAAGTCAGGGTTGTGCGCAGTGTAAGAAAACCTTTGTGTCTCTCTCATTTTTTTTTTTTAAACCTGTTTTTACATGTTGGTTTGATATGTTGTGATTGAGGTGTAAATACAGTTTTTTTCTCTCTTTCCCAGGGGCTCATTGGAGAGAAGTATGGCAGCATTCGGGTCCCAGGAGAGGTGGAGTCAGCCGAGTTTGAGATGATCTTGGATGCGGCAGTGGAGGCGGGACTAGACACACGGATCTTGGAAGAATGGTACTGTCGGGATGAGAACTCGGTCCCGCCTGCCTACTACTTAAAACCGAAAGCTGAGATGCTGAAGAACTACCAGAATTCTGTAAGTAGAGCACGAAGGTATAAAGAAAAGAAAATATATTTGAAGAATTATCGGCTACCTCTTAGGACTTCAGCTTTTATGAACAATGAAACTCTTTCATTATAATTAAAGTATAGCTGATCCCTGTTGGTGCTAAGAAAAGTCAACCCTTTTAAAGTGGAGAGGAAATATTTTGGATTGATCATTTTTTCATACAATATCTTGGTTAATGGAGTTAAATGACTGAGAAAAAAAGATAAGATTGAACATCTTCCTCTGTACACCATTGTTTAAAAGTTTGGGTCTGTATGCTTTTTAAAGGTTAAAAGAAGTCTCATACTCAATACAGTAAAAATAGTAATAGTAATAGTAATATTGTGAAATAGTATTACAATTTAAATAACTGTTTTCTATTACAATATATTATCAAATGTAATGTATTCCTGAAATGGCAAAGCTGAATTTCCAGCAGCCATTACTCCATTCTTCAGTGTCACATGATCCTTTAGAAATCATTCGAAATATTAGAATTTTTTTAATGCCTTGATGAATGGAAAGTTTAAAAAAAAACATTTATATAAAAGAGATAATATCTTTTGTGACAAAATTTTTTTTATTTTTTGATTATCACAATGTAAAAATATATTTTATAATATATTAATATATTACGTTTTAATCATTGAATACAGTTCAGAGAAGGTCAACACCTCTGAGGTGAGACAGGCTAAAGTATTGTTTGCTTTTTGATTGTCCCAAGTGTACGGTAAACTGCACTGTACAAGGGGATAAACTGCAATTGTTACATTAAAGAGCTATTTCTACCTCACCTTACCCTTTAATTTAGTTTTGTTGGTGTAACATCATATATTTTAGGTTGATGTAGTAATGTTAAATAACTTTTTTTTTTTTTTTTATAAAATAAATTAATTTATGTTACCACACAAAGCACATTTTTAGGTTACCATTTTTTCAGTGTGTTGTTCCAATAACAATTGTTTAACCACAAATGTAAATAGAACATGAATGTAAACACCCAAAACAAGATATGGGGACTTTAACGCCTTATTTCAGAAGTCTAGCACACACCACTGCTTTTGAGGCACATGAGAGGGCAGTCACTACATCCAGGATTATGTTCAGCTTCCAGCAGACCTGACCTGTCCCACACATACAGAAATATCCTGTAAATGTCAGTGGCTAACCGGTGCTGTTTTTGTTTTATATGGAGAGCTGTAGAAATGGCAGGCCCGAGAGAGAACAATGTTCACCGTCTAGAGAGTTTATTAGCTTAATAAATTCAGTTTGCCTTTCATTAAACCTTACCAAGGGCTCTCTCTTCCTTTCTTATACACACACAAACTTTATGTCATGTTGGTTGCAGCAAGGAGAGGCAGTATCTAATCCAGCAATCCCTATATTTAACAATATAAACAAAATACCAGAATGGCTGGAGCACTGGATTAATGCTGGAGAGCAAGATACATGCCACCAATTTAAGATTGAAATGAGAATGGACAGGGATGAACAGAAAATTAGGGCTATATATACACGGAGTGATCTAATAAACTGGAACAGAAACAGGTGCGTAACTAATCAGAAACCATGGAAACAAACAAGCAAAGGGAACACAGGCAAACAGGAACAGAAATGAGCCAAACATACTCCTGACAGTTTCACCTTCTATCACGCACACACACACACACACACACACACACACACACAGAGAGATCATATAGTGTGTGTATAAATCAGGTTGTAACGCAGAGTGGCTGCAAATTGAGAAAGCGTCTGTGAAGCTGAGGGTCTCTGTTGGACTAAAATGAGAAAAACAGCAGGGACCGAGTTTCTACCTGCACTCAGCAAAAACACCCACTGATCTCTCTCTCTCTCTCTCTCTCTCTCTCTCTCACACACACACACACACACACACACACACACACACACACACACACACACACACACACACACACACACTCTCTCTTTTCTGTCCTCTGTCTCTCTCTGGTAGGTGACTGGGTTCATGACAAACACTTCCTAAAATATTACTTCAGTAACACAGTGTGTCTGCTTTCACTTTCTCTGTTCAGGCAGCCAGAGCAATTTGTATTGTTGGGTGAACTCTGGTATATTGGAACACTGTTTGACATCCTGTTACATTACATCGGGTTCCTATGGTCATGGAAATATTAGAAACTTTCAAAATTTTGATTTCTAAACAAAAAATGATGGGGTTTTTTTCTTGTTATACTATACTTGGCTGTAAAATTTTAATCATCTAGCCATAGTTTTTGCAAGTGTTTATAAAATTATTAAATAAAATAAAAATCCTTATCTAATTCAACTGCATCTTTTAATGCAAAAATAAGCTGTTTCCTGTGAATGTGCAATACTTTAAATTCATTAGCTGCTATAGGTAAATAACTAGAAGAATAACAATGCGCAGTAAACTGTAAAACTATTTGTGCTACAAACCAATGTATTTATGAATATGATATATGACAACAAATACCGGTTTGCAGTATCAAGCACTGTTTTTGTGCAGCTACAATAACTGGAAGTGTCTGATACCGGAAGCCATAATTGAATTAGTCATTATTAAGTAAAGTTATTCATAAAGTACAAAACTAAAATAATGTAGGAGCTTTGGCACAGCAGTTTCAGGTTTGATTCGGGCCTGTGTCATGTCCTGATGCTGCTTCCCCTTCTCTCTCCCTCTATTTGGCTGTCGATTATAACAAGCATATAAATAGCCTATAAATAAATAATTAATTAAAAATAGTAAAATAACTTAAGTTTACCGACATGTTTTTGGCACATGCTGTTTAACTGGTTTGGCTTGGTATAGAACAGTGCAAATATTATATTAGTGACTATTACGGGGCGGTCACAGTAGTGAAATTTCTGTGAAAATTCACAGACAAAAAATATATAGTAGCGAATAGTGTAGCGATGTATGAAGCACAAAAATAACGCAAAAATTAGCTGAACAGTGGTAAATGTGACCGCACCTTCAGGACAGAAATCAAGTGCTAAGACAAAAACCGGTAAAAATGTAACTGGTACGGGATATAATGTGTTTTTTTTTTTTATTATTATTGGTTTAAATGGACAATATCCAAACAATGGTACCTTAAATAATTCGATGACTCCATTTGTGCTTTTACCCCACAGATGGAGTCAAGCACCGTAGCAAAATCAAAGAACGACAAGGCATGGAGGGCAGTCTCAGAGGAAATCAAGAGGATCTTCAGAACTTCTGTTTTACAGCTGCAGGAGAAGGGGACCATGAAGAGCGATCAAGCCAAGAAATTTCTCTGCTCGGGTAAACTCTACTTATTGTTACAGTTATGACCGAGCTCAGAGCTAATAAATGCCTGAATGGGTTTGGAATGTGTTTTGCAGTACATTGCCACTTCTATAAGTGTGAACATTGACAGTATATGTAAACATACACTCACCTAAAGGATTATTAGGAACACCATACTAATACTGTGTTTGACCCCCTTTCGCCTTCAGAACTGCCTTAATTCTACGTGGCATTGATTCAACAAGGTGCTGAAAGCATTCTTTAGAAATGTTGGCCCATATTGATAGGATAGCATCTTGCAGTTGATGGAGATTTGTGGGATGCACATCCAGGGCACGAAGCTCCCGTTCCACCACATCCCAAAGATGCTCTATTGGGTTGAGATCTGGTGACTGTGGGGGCCATTTTACTACAGTGAACTCATTGTCATGTTCAAGAAACCAATTTGAAATGATTCGAGCTTTGTGACATGGTGCATTATCCTGCTGGAAGTAGCCATCAGAGGATGGGTACATGGTGGTCATAAAGGGATGGACATGGTCAGAAACAATGCTCAGGTAAGCCGTGGTATTTAAACGATGCCCAATTGGCACTAAGGGGCCTAAAGTGTGCCAAGAAAACATCCCCCACACCATTACACCACCACCACCAGCCTGCACAGTGGTAACAAGGCATGATGGATCCATGTTCTCATTCTGTTTACGCCAAATTCTGACTCTACCATCTGAATGTCTCAACAGAAATCGAGACTCATCAGATCAGGCAACATTTTTCCAGTCTTCAACTGTCCAATTTTGGTGAGCTCGTGCAAATTGTAGCCTCTTTTTCCTATTTGTAGTGGAGATGAGTGGTACCCGGTGGGGTCTTCTGCTGTTGTAGCCCATCCGCCTCAAGGTTGTGCGTGTTGTGGCTTCACAAATGCTTTGCTGCATACCTCGGTTGTAACGAGTGGTTATTTCAGTCAAAGTTGCTCTTCTATCAGCTTGAATCAGTCGGCCCATTCTCCTCTGACCTCTAGCATCAACAAGGCATTTTCGCCCACAGGACTGCCGCATACTGGATGTTTTTCCCTTTTTACACCATGCTTTGTAAACTCTAGAAATGGTTGTGCGTGAAAATCCCAGTAACTGAGCAGATTGTGAAATACTCAGACCGGCCCGTCTGGCACCAACAACCATGCCACGCTCAAAATTGCTTAAATCACCTTTCTTTCCCATTCTGACATTCAGTTTGGAGTTCAGGAGATTGTCTTGACCAGGACCACACCCCTAAATGCATTGAAGCAACTGCCATGTGATTGGTTGATTAGATAATTGCATTAATGAGAAATTGAACAGGTGTTCCTAATAATACTTTAGGTGAGTGTATATACCAGGGGCACTCAAATTTAAATACATTTTTTAAAGGTGTACATGACTATAATACAACTTGATAATTGATATAATTCTCTCCAATAACCTCCATGTTCTATGAGTAGTTTTGCCCAAAATGTGTTTTGATTCACTCGTTAACAAACAAACCCTCTTGCTGATTTAGTGCTTCTGTTGCGGAAAACAAATGCAACAAATACTTGTTTATCAGTCATCTCTACTGTCACTGTCAACACTTACAGTTTGGAACAGGCCATTGTCGTAGCTCTTCCGAAACATTTACTATTTTGCTAACAGCCCTCTGAAAAACAGTCATCTACCTGAGATATGTCAATGTCACTACGTTAGGACGTATAGTGATGACGTTACGCTGCTCTGACTGGGCATAGTATTTTAAAGGGCCATTTACACAAAGCTTTTATATACATATGCTTATACAATCACTCAAGGCCTGTTCAATTTCAGTTTCATCATCTTTCATATCAAATCCTTACATTTATTTTTTTTACAATTGCTGCTAGACACATTTGTCAATACTTAGGTTACTTTTTCAAAACTCTTCACACAGTGAGCACAACATGAGTCTATGTTTGTACATTAGGAAAATCATTACGTCTATGGAAAGTCCCCATAAAACATGATGAAAACCCAACTCTGTGTGTGTGTGTGTGTGTGTGTGTGTGTGTGTGGTCATGGTAAACCCGGGATCCAAATGTCCCCACATAGATAGTAATACCAGAAATGTTTGAACTTGTGGTGACATTTTTTTGGTCCCCATGAGGAAACAAGCTTATAAATCATACAGAATGATCTTTTTTGAAAATGAACATTTTGTGTGATGGTAGGTTTAGGGGTAGGGTTAGTGTAGAGGGATAGAATATACAGTTTGTACAGTATAAAATCCATTATGTCCATGGAAAGTCCTCATAAAACATGGAAACCCAACGTGTGTGTGTGCGTGTGCATGTGTGTGTGTAATTTGTGTACGACACAATGTGTGAAGCAATTTTCAAGCACCAGCCAGCCACATCAAGGAAATCTGAGAGTCTTAAAAGGCACAATTTTGCTCTGAACACTTCAATGGTGCTTGATGCTTAGCATTTAGGTTGTTTGTCTGTAGAATTACATGTAAAATTAAAAAGGCTGAATCATGCAACAGAGTCGTAGTTTATAGCTTAATGATTTCAGGGAGCGGTCGCATTCAAAGCTAATAATGAATGTAAATGTTATTTTTATCCCGCTCTTGAAAGTCATTGTGACTAAATAAAAATTTGCCTGCATTAGCCAACATAAGAGGAGATCTAATCAGGTTAACTTGATTCATCCAGGTTAATCCAATATTCAGTGATACAGTTAAGTCTCATCACCATACCCCACATTAGAGACAGTGGGTCGGCACCGGAGAAAGAACAGATTTACTTCTCGCTCTTTTATGTCATTCTGGGAGCATAGGCTTATAATTCAATCACTGATACAGTTACTTGCTCTTAGTTTGCAGAGGTTACTTTCATTAAAACTTCTGTCTGACTTCAGAGCATCAATGAATTCTCCCCTGAACTACTCGTGGGCCCTCTCTGATGTCGAATCTGACGAATGTGGCATCTTGTAGGTCTTTATTAAAAAAGCATCACTGGAAATAGGTATCAGATTGCAGGTTTGCAAACCTCTCCCACTGTGAAAAAATGCAAGTGTTCTCTGAGAACAAAGACTGTTGGTCTGAGATCAGATTGCCACTGTCTCCTCTTGATCAGTTTATTTTGTAACACTAGACATCACATGTAATAACAAAAGATCAAGTTGAGGTAATTTGATCTAATATGTATTACATTTATTACATTACATTTATTAAATGTATACATTTTAACATATTTTAGACAGAAGTTTAGAACTGTAGTAAGTGCAAGGATGGTATTTGAGGTAAAAAGCCCCCATGCAAAGACCCACAAAAACACTGTTTAGCATTGGAAAAAAAATTCTAAATGTCTTCCTTAACTGTAACAACATTATTTTCCATCAAAAGTGATGTTTGCATGCACTAACATTATAGCTTCAAGAAATACAAAAAAAAATTATAATCTTATAAAATACTTAGTTCAGAGGTTATAAAATGACAGACGATACAGTTGGTGCACTTTTCTTTAGTACTTATTTCGAACTGTATGTACTTGAATGGTACTAATATTCTTTTAAGAGTATTTGCAAATGGTGACCAGTTTTTCTAGAAGCACTTTGTGTATATAAATAATGATATTGACTTGCCATATCAGTATTGCCCTTATATCTACAGGTGTCTACTACATTGCTGTAGTAGGCCTTTTACACACACTTACCATGGTTTAATAATAATTTGATAAAATGCACTTATTGTGTACATGTTTTTACATTGTATATATATTTTTAAAAAATGTGTCTGTGAAGTTTCAGCTCAATATACCCCCCAGATCATTTATTATAGCTTGTCAAATTTGCCCATATTTAGGTGTGATCAAAAAACTTGCCATTTTTGTGTGTGTCCCTTAAATGCAAATGAGCTGCTGCTCCCCGCCCCCCTTCCAGAAGAGGGGACGGATACGCCGTCAACAACAAAATAGAGGTGAATAATCTCACGAAATAACCAGTTGTGGAGTGCAGCCTTGCATGTTTGAACCGGAGTTGGAATAAAACTAGCGACATAGCTCTAGTCTCTGTGAATACAGTCAGAGACTATGGTAACTTTAGCCATGTTAGCCGTACAGCATTCTAGAAAGCTCATTCAGAAAGGAAATTTGCAAACATTAACAAAATATGAAGTGCCATCCTTACTTGTTCTGGATATGAAGTTAGAGCACGAAGTTAGAGCACGAAGTGCTGGTATTGACCCATCCTTCAGAAACAACTTTTCGCAAATTCAGCATTGTACTGACCCTCGTTGGTGAAGCAGTTATGTGTAAAAAGATTTGTGCAAATATATAACATTTTACCGACATTCTTTGGCATATTTCCTTAAAAAATGTAATTCAACCACGGTGTGTCTTCAATGGCTCGGATGCCAGGAGTCTATGGAGACTCTCATGTTCGTTGGTACATCCAACAACAGAACATTTGTCATACTCTAGCTAGCTGATACAGTGAGTAAACAGAAATGGCGGTCTCTGTGCTTCTCACTACTCACTGTGTCTATGGTAAAAGCGCAGATCACCAACAGTCATGGGCGGGGTTTTCCTACTCTTACGTAGGAGTAGGGGGAAATATGAAATATGAGAGATTGCTAATGATTGATGGGATTATAAAAAAAAGTATTGGGTGGATTTTTACCATTATAGGCTGGTTGTTTACACACACTGTGGACACACATCTGTGTTCAAACCTTATAAAAGTGAGTTGTGCATAATATACCCATACCACCAAATCTGTCCCTAACCTTACCCGTATCCCACCTCAGTAGTAGCAAAAGTGTTTCTGCAATACAAAATAAACACAATAAGAACATTGTACTTATTTTTTTATGTAAGTATTTATTCAATCGCATTCACTGAATAAGAGACAAACCTTAGCCAATTGTCTTTATAAAGATTTATTTTCTTGCAAGAAAAGAGTCACAGTCATACAGCCATCCTGAATGTCTGTAGAGTGCTAACTGAAGACATAACAGAAGCTGCAATCCCTTATACCCCCCAAAGTGTAAACAATCCTTCTCAGTAGTTTTCCACACATGGTAAAAGTAGGAAGCACAGCACACAGATTTAGAATTAGTTCTGCCCGACACCTTTGGTAAAGGAGAGCCCTCAAATAAGGTGTCCCGTATGGCAGAAACACACGTTAGCTCCTGTATGATCTCAAATATATATCTTAATTAATCTTCCTCTACTTCCCCTTTTACTTACGTAAAAAAATAACTAAAATAAAAATAAAGAATAAAAATAAAATAAAATAAAAATAAAAATAAAGACATCTAATATAAAGTGTGACCAAATGAACCCTATTGGTTTTTTATGAATTTTCTTTTGATTATTAATATTAGAGTGTGAGGGAAATGCATATGAGATTTAAATGAGGAAACTCTTTCCTAGGGGATTTGCAGTCATTTACTTGCCTTCTTTGCATCCCCCTCTCTTCTCGTTTACAAAACAAGCTGCAAGTATGCGATACTAAGCTGACAAGGTTGGCAGGCTATCATTGGAATGCTGCCTTTGGAGGGCAAGCCTGGATTAAGAGATCATATCACTGTTTTTTCTTAAACGCGGCTCAAAGAGATGGATCTAATAATTTGCTAAAGACTGGCAAACGTGGGGGAAGTGCTCACATCATGACATCAAATTAAGTGTGTTTTCTGAAAGTGCCACTGAAGTGTTTTGTGAGTAAATAGTGGCAGAGATAAAAACCATGAATGAAACTAAAACATTCTGTCATGCAGAACTGGGTAATTATTATGCTCTCTCTGTTTTCTCCTGTCTTTTAGCATTAGAGGATGAACTGGACTTCGCATTAGGCAAGCAGACCCCTGCCTTCCTCAAGAAATGTGTATGTTACATCCGGAAGATATCCAACTTTGACCGTTTCGCTAAACTCCCCGAGATGGCACGCTACATGGACATCGTTGTGAGCGCCGACCGTGTCATGAGAAACCAGGAAGCCTACGAGCGTCTTCTGAAGGTCAGAGACGAGTTCGTTCCGATGGTGGTGGCAGCATCCAATCTTCGAGTCTACTCATCAGTCACTCACTGTGACATGAAACTTGGCTACTCGCAGGAAGTAGAGAGCCACTACGTCGAAGGTCTATGTAAACAGTTTTATGAAGACATGGTAGATATCATCCAGGCCACGGTCCAACAGAACTTTGACACAGAGACAGATACACTCTATGACGAAACCATACAGCATCTGTCGCTGTGCAAGACGTTTGCATCTTTTTATGTATACAAGAGTGAAGCCTTGGACATAGTCCAGGAGTACCTGTACCCCTCTAAAGGTGGTCGAGTAACTCCCCTAGTGGTGTATGGAGGACCCTGCACTGGAAAAACCTTGTTACTTGCTGAAGTGGCAAAACAGGTGAAAATCATGTATAGTATGCATGTGTGTGGGGGTGGGGGGGTAGAAAGCAAGTGTGAACATACTGACCTGCTTTTTAAGGCCATCTGGATGCCGGCACATGTTAGATTAATGCTGCGGGATGCTTGTATTTTGCCTAAAGCTGTTCTTTGCTTCCTCTGACTTAATATCTGATGTCATGGCATGAGATTCAAATTAACATTAAGGTATTTTGGGCTACTGTTACATGAATTTGTCAACCGTAAAGGATTTTTTTTGCATTCCCATGTGTATTTGGAGGCACACAGTAATCCAAATACATATGATTGCATTTACAAGCTTAAAAAATTGCTGATATAATTTAATTGATAATAATAATTAGATCTAATTATTCTTATCTGTCAGCTTCAGCCAATATTTAGCGCTTATGGAGATCAGTGGTGTATGTGTGTGTCATGTGTTGATGGTCAGAGTCGACTGTGTTGATAAGTTTGGGGCGAGTAACAAAAGAGGAAGGGTAGTGTTGACATTTCCCATCACCCATGGCAACCCGTCATAGACCTCAGCCTCTAATGTTAGTTTACAGATGATGAGCCTGGGGACCTTGACTAACTCCCTCGTCCTTGCTTATGTTCTCTCTCTCACACTGTCCTTCTACACATTGCATGGACTATTTTTATAATCAATTACTTACTCCTAGCATGATGTCATGTTTGGTACAGCTAGCATGTTTTACACTGCCCATGTCAGTGCAGTACTGTACTAAGACCCATGCAGCCAATATGAGCACAGTGATGCATTCAAGCAGCAATCTGAACACACACACCCCTTGGCTAATCACACAAATGCACAGTCCTCTTGAAAATTGTGGCTTTGGAAAAGCATATAATCATTAATTGTCAGCCTCTCCAGACAGAGATAAATAATATTTCATGTTTCCCTGAATCACAGCTGGGGGCACCCTTTAACCACGTCCAAGAAAGAGGTATTGTGCTAAGGATGAGGGAACAATTCAAACTGATTTAGAAAATCCTTGGCACAAGAAATCCAGTGCTGACTCTATTGCTGTTGAGCACATTCGATTATTTGCTATACAGTCATTCATCTTGGTTTTGCTTCCTCACACTCACAATTGTTAAGGTTAGTGTACAGTGGATCTACTAAATAATGGATGGACTGGAGTCACTCGAGTTTTGTTTGCTAAAGTCATACTCATAGGTCACAGCAGTTCCTGGATTTTTAACCACGTGTTTTTATAAGAACAGGACACAGGATCCTGTTAAACATGAAATAATAATGTATACAGTAATTGCATTTTATGTAGATCATTATTTTTTTAAATGGCTAAGCTGCTATAATCAGATTACAAAATGATCAGTTTTGCACAAAATAACATATTGAACTTTTGCTAATTGTATATATCCTAATTGTAAATATTAAATGGCTTAACATACTGGAGAATATTCAGTAAACTGTACATGTATGCTGCATTTCTGAGCTTCTGTTTCATTTTCATTTGTTTAGGCCTATTCGTGGCTACAGAAAGAGATGGGACCAGAAACAGACCCAGTGGTCATTGTCAGATTCATCAGCTCCACTGACTTCTCTACTGACCTCCGCACCCTTCTACAAAGCATCTGTGAGCAGATTGCCATGAACTATCGGTGCCTGATCCATTTCTTACCAAACAAGATCCAGGAGATGAGGGAACTGCTGGTGAATTTGCTCGGGGAGGCATCATTCCACCGACCTCTTGTCATCATTCTGGATGCCTTAGAGCAGTTGTCAGATGCTGATGAGGCCCGAAAGCTGTGGTGGCTGCCTGTCCACCTGCCACGTACAGTCAGAATTGTAGTGTCCACCCTGCCCAACAAGCATGGGATACTGCAGAAACTACGTTGCCTGATACATGACGAGGATGGCTATGTTGAACTGATGCAAAGAGATCGCAAAGCTTGCAGTCAGACACTTAAACAGCAGCTTCTGGGTGTCAAAAGGAAGGTGACCTCTGGTCAACAGATATATGTGAATGAGGCAATGGCAAAATGTACACTGCCCATGTTTGTCAATCTCATCTACCGAGAGGTGGTACATTGGCGGTCGCACAAGGATGTGGATGACAAATCGTTGTGTTCCACAGTGCATGAAAGCATTGAGCAGCTTTTCTACTCTATTGAAAACAAGCTTGGCTCACGCTTTGTCATTCGGGCACTGGGCTACATCACGATGGCACGGGCAGGCCTGACAGAGCTGGAGCTAGAGGATATTTTATCTTTGGACAACAGTGTCCTTGGGGACATCATGGTGAGCTCTAATCTTAAAAGCCCGCTGCGTATTTCTTACGATTTCATAGCCCGGCTAAAAGAAGAACTTGAAGGTTATTTAGTGGAGCGTCAAGTCCGTAATGTAACACTAATGGTGTGGGCAAATCGCCATTTGCATCTCATAGCACAGAAGCTATACCTTAGTAATGAAGAAGATGTGCATCAAATGCACAGCCTTTTGGCTGAATACTTCCTTGGTGCATGGGCAGGTGGTAGAAAGAAGATATTCCACTGCGACAATAATCATTTTGCTTCACTGAATATCTCCCAGCATCGAAACCCTCATCAACAGCAGAGCCTTCATGGCCATGACAAAGCTTCTGCTGACAAGCACTCTTATGACAGGCAGACACCCGAACAACCCTGGGTGTTCCAGTGTAACCTGCTGGAGCCGGACATCTTCTTTGTCAACCACCGAAAGATGACAGAGCTCACATACCACTTGACAAGGAGCGGGCGAACAGATGATCTCATGTATGGTGTCATCATGAACTTTAGCTGGCTCTACACTATGATAAAGATAGGGCAGTTTGACAAGGCCCTGTCAGACATTGACCTAGCTTACAGCTACACGCAAGAAAAGGAGCTAAAGTTTCTTGCAACTACGCTCCGCAGTATAAAGCTCAAAGTGACAAAGAATCCTGCATCACTGTCTGCTGAGCTACAGCAAAGGCTCCTTCCGGTTGTCACATCCCTTCCCAAGCTCAGACATCTACTTCTTGAGTGTGACAAGGACGGTCCTAAATACTGCTCCATTGTGCCCCTGCATTCATCCATGGATGTCACCTACAGTCCTGAGAGATTACCGCTCTGTTCTAGCTACATGCAAATTGTGGAGGTTCTACCTACATTAGCTCCAAACATAGTCATTGTGGCCCTCGAGGATGGATCCGTCAGCACGTGGGATGTTGAGAGTAGACAGCTGCTAAGACAGATAGACACAGCAAGGTCAGTTGTTCTTGGCATCAGATTAACCACGGATGAGAAGTATCTGGTAGTGGCCACTACAAAAAATACACTGCTCATTTACGACAACCACAAGTCCTGTTTGTTGTCTGAGGTCGATGTAAAAGGGTCCAAGCACTGTGGCATCACTGGCGGGGTGGCGTTCATCAATGGATTCACCTTGTCCAGCCACCATGCCTTAGCTTGGTTGGAGGCAAGCAAAGACGTCAATGTGATTGATTTGCTCTATGGCTGGCCGCTGTATCAGTTTCATTGCTGGTATGAGGTAACCTGTGTCCAGTGTTCCCCAGATGGAATGTATGCTTTCTGCGGACAGTATCTCAACACGACCACCATATTCCACCTTGGTAGTGGAGACAAGCTTGCCACAATGACTTCTGAATTCTCTGGTGGTTTTGTTAAGTCAATCCTGATTCTTGACACAATCAATCAAATGGTGATGATCGACAATGAGGGCAGTCTCTCCGTGTGGAACACCAAAGATATCACAAATCCCAAGCTAATGGAGGATTATGACTGCAGAGGAGATGAGAGTGAGGTGGTGGGCATAGAGCTCTCAGAGGATCAGCGATCCATCCTCATCTGCAAAGCGAGTAGCATTGAGGTGCTGGACACCAAGATTTGGAAAATGGCAGAGAAGTTCAAGGCCAAGCGAAGTGAAAAGTTTGTGGCGGCTGTTCTCTCCAAGAATAACCAAAGTATAATAGCCTCCATGGAGAACACATCATCCATTTTTGTGTGGAGGAGAGATAGTGGGCAGTGCATGGCCAGCTTGATAGAGATATCCGGAGCCATTGTAAAGCTGATCAAATCAACACACCATAACTTGCTGCTGTCTGTGGCCAGCAGTGGCGTGCTTTCTGTGTGGGACATCGACATTATAACAGCCATGTCGAACATTGATAAAACTGGAAAACCAATCCAAAGCCTGCAGCTCTCTGGCCGAGAGGATTTTGTATACACCACGGATGGGTCAGAGGTCATTCACAAGTGGAACTACAGCACAGGTTTCATTGAGATGGTGTTCAAGCATGAAGGACCTGTTGAGAACTGTGTCCTGACAACATCAGGTGACCTAATGGTGACATCTGATGATAAAAGTAGTCAGTACATCTGGCATACGACCACAGGTGAAAATATATTCCGCATCAATGGCCAGAGGATCTCACAGCTTCTCATCACGCATAATGATCAGTTTGTTGTGTCCCTCTGCGAGCAGAACGCCTCTCGTGTTTGGAGGCTCGCCACTGGTCACAAGGTGTGCAACATTCTAGTAACACTCCAGCATGCCCTCATTACCACGGCAAACACATTCCTTGTAGGCACCAACAAGAATAAGCTGTTGGCTGTTAGCTTGTGGTCAGGCAGTGTTTCCAAAAAATTTATCTGTGATGATGGGATCACAATTGTTAACTTTAAATTAATACCTGACAGTCCAGATTATGTCGTCTTCATGACCTCCACCGAAACTGTTTTCATCTGGAGTGTCGCCGATGAGTCTGTGTGTAGGCGTGTGCAGCTGCCCAGCAACTTCTTAAAGAACCTGGAAGATTTCCAAATATCACCGAATGGAAAGTTGGGCATTGTGTCGAAAGGTGATGAGAACATCAATGTCCTAGACCTGCACAGTGGTAAACTGCGTCTGGTCCATGCTGCTGGCATAATATGGCGGCAAAAGCTCTCACGGGACGGACGCTACTTAGTTTACATCTGTTTTCGGAATTGCGATGAAGATGATGATGCAGGTGTGGTTTCAAGTCTGATTGTCATGAGATTGGCAGACGGTAAGAGCATCGGGACCTGCTCCCTCTACAAAACACCAACCTATCTGTGCCTATCACAGCGAGCTCTTAACATCATTGTGGGATTTGAGGATGGCAGCATTGGCACCTACACAGTTGTAGACCGCGTGGATGCCGCTCTGAAAATCAAAATCGCCACCTCAAACAGTCGGCAAATCGTTAACAATGCCTCACAAAAAGTAAGACCCAAGTGTAGCACCAATGCCTTCAAGACCATTGCTGACTGTGTGTGGAGAGAATCCACTGAGGTTTTCTCTCGGGACAGTCCTATCAATGTGTCTGACAGTGGGGAGACAGAGACCACCACACCCACAAAGAAAACTGAACTGCTGCAATGAGAGCGCCCTCTGTGGGACATTATGGGTATGAAGGAACCAAGGCCAGATTTGGATTACAGGTGATTATTGTTTACAGCAACTTTGATTCAGCTGCACAGATCAGTTCTCTGGGTTACACACAGCAACTGGCCAATTGCTATTAAGCTGCACTTAAGATGCAATCAGTCACCTTGATTTCTCTTATCCATCATCAATTTACTGTCACGCTGAATTCAATATCATATTTAGGAACAAAAATAATTCAAAACAAATGCCATTCATTGCAAAAGCCAGTCCAATCGGCTTTATGATATGTTTTTCCTTCTCATGTGTATGCCAATGTGGCCATATAGTTCAGATTTTGTATGAGTTTAGTAAAATCAAGCCATAATATCACTTTATACAGAAGCATAGAGAAATGTAATACATTTGTAGCCATATAAGTGTTGCTGTTTTTTGTTTGTTTGTTTGTTTTTTTTTTTGTTTTTTTGTTGAAAATGTTCAATTGTGTCTGTTTATTAACATCCTCTGGTACTGTAATGGAAACTTATGTACATATGTATTTTGGCTGCTGCAGTTTGTGCAACTACTTAAAAATGTTACGTTGTGCTAAATGCAATCAAAGTGAGTGCCTGGATTTGAACTTTTTCTTTGTTACAGAAACCTATAAAGAAAAAATTGCAGGGAATTTCTAAACAAAAATAAAATACCTTGATACAAATATTCATCATTATGATAAACATTCAGCATACAACAAATACAAATTTGGTTAATTTGGAATTACAGCATCCAAATGAGGATCGTTGGAAAGTATATTTCAGTATTGTCTGGAGTCATCTTCTTAGTAAATTCAGAATGCATTCTAGACTGTTTCTGACCAGAGTGGCATGAAAGTCCATGTGTGGCAATTGCTCTAACTGACAGACAGTATTAAATCCATCCTCATATTTAATTATTTATCAATGCCAATAATTACTGTCACTCTAGCTTGCCGATAAATAAGTACTTGATACTGAGCAGGTCATCATCTGACTCGACTAAATCCAAGATATTAACACTTTTAATGGCATTACTTTTAAGGAATGTGTAACTCATTATTTTAAAGGATAGTACAACTGTACCAAGCTACAAATGTCGAGTTTTGATTTGAGGATTATACCACTATTGAAGAGTCACGTGTAGCATCTCACCAAGAGTATCTACGCCTTAACAGTTGATCATCTTATACAAACGTGTATTTGTTATTGTTAGCTCATGTTCTTTGTGAGGTAAAGGTTGAATGTGTGCTTGAAAAAAATAATACTTTGTACTTTCATGTTATAGGTGACTTAGAAATATTTATGAATAGACTATTATCATAAACAAGGTTGATTTATAAATGGTGTTTGCCAAGGCAGTGTTTGGTGGTTGCACTTTATTTTAAACGGGTTGTTCACCGAGGTTGGCTTTCAATAGGCGTGTCAAAAATGCTAAGGATTTTTGCCTTCAGTTCTCTGGCATGTTGCAAAAGTAGTTTCAACAAAACGATCAGCCTTGCCCCATTCAAACTCTTCTCTCCATAACTCAAGGGCTATTCCATCAAATTGTATGTTTACCTCTGGAAATACTGACACATAGGCCCATTCACAACCCACAAACTGTAGCAGTATTCAGGTGAGATTAGCCTCTCCCGCTGAAGTGTTTATAACCTATAGATATCATACAATATTTGCCAAAGTTTTATTTATTTTTTTATTTAATTTGTATTATTTGATTTCAGAATGTTAAATGGTGTTGTGACCTACTCGTTACTTTTATGGATTTTTTTTTAGCTTTGTTGTGTTTGCTAGCATAACTATGAAAAAGAACATGCATTATCTTTGCTAAGATATTGACGAAGTCCATCTCTATTATATTGGAATGCCAGTTTTAGAGTATATTTGAATGTGTCGATATGAGAGCAGTTGAACAGTATATAATATGTTATGTAACTTGAATGACTTTTAACTACATGTTCGAAAAACATAGTTCACAGGTATTGAATGTGTTTATTGTATTATTTGTATTGTCAAGATTGAAGATCCCTGTTTAGAGATATATATTTTCATAAATGTTGTACTTACATTTTGTTACAAAGTTGTTTAAGTATTCTGGGAAGAAAATAGAAAAAAAAAATGTGTCTGAAAGCAATATGATTCGTCTGTATGCATTGTTTGTATGGAACATTTTAATGTAATAAAATAGTTTTCTTTCTGCCTATAAAATCTCGTTTTTTTATTTCCCTCACTTTTATTTGGGGTCTTGTTTTAAAAAGGAAATGTGAGACATTTGTTTCTTTGAGAGGACAGAGTGGTTTATAGATATGTAAAAGTAGCTGACTTAATTTTTCAAAACACTTGCTGCTATATTTGTAATCCAGCCTTTCTTTATTGAACTATTTTATCATATTACCTATTTACCTCATGAGGCATATTGTTTCCATTAGGAACGCTTTGTTAAAAAGATTCCCTACATGGCACAATCAGACACTGAGACGTTGGATGATTTGGCTGATAATAGTTTTACTCCCCTGTGCAGTTCCCAAACATTTTTTGTTAAACATTTTCCAATCAGTTGGCAGGTGCTATGCCATATCAATATTTCAATTACTGCTCGCACACACCTGGATTCTCTCGCACACGTGTGCAGCAGTGCAGGCTCCAACACAAACACCACCGTAAACAAATTCTAGCTCAGGGCAGGAATGCTGGTTTGTGGTCTCTATGGAAACTGAACCCTCAGTGGCATCTGCCCCCTGTCGTGATGACTATGGAACTGGCATATCAACATTGTGTATGAGGGAAAAACAAATGCATTCGCTTTTTTACATAAACTTATCACAGCATAGACGCTCTTAGTCATCTCTCCCCAGGAAGTCACTGTGCTGTAACTGAACAATTGTCATCAAATAGTCAATATTTGTACTACTAAATATAGCCTTCCAAGTTTATTCTGATCATCCTCATGTTTCTGCTTTCATTTCCTGGTGCAAATTCTTTCCTAGTATGATGCAATCTTACAGCAATTCATAGTTTAAATTCTGTCATTAATTACTTTTTTGACGAGAATACTTTTTGTGCGCAAAAAAACTAACAAAAATAACGACTTTATTCAACAGTTTCGTTCTAGCCTGTGTGAGTTTTGTTATTTTTGTTTGTTTTGACACACAAAAAGTATTCTCATCGCTTCATAAAATTAAGGTTGAACCACTGGATTCACATGGACTATTTTAACAATATTATTTATACCTTTCTGGGCCTTGAAAGTGTTAATTAAATAGCTGTCTATGGAGGGGTCAGAGAGCTCTCGGATTTCATCAAAAATATCTTAAGTTGTGTTCTGAAGATGAACAAAGGTCTTACGGGTTTGGGATGACATGAGGGCGAGTAATTAATGACAGAATTTTCATTTTTGTGTGAAATATCCTGGGGTGCATTTCCCAAAAGCATTGTTAGCCAACTATAGTCCCAAGTTCCATCATTATCAACATAGTTCAACGAGCTGGTGTTTCCGGAAACCATCATTCCAACAAACATTCGCAAACAGCGTCGCAAAGTTGAGTGGTTGGAACGACAGCTCTCGACCTGTGGTTAGAAGCATACGGTGCGTCCCAATTCGCATACTATCCATCCTAAAAAGTATTCGCAAATAGAATTAGTATGTCCCAAATCGTAGTATGTTGAAAAGAGTATTCCAAAGATACCCGGATGGTCTACTTTTTCCGGTCAGAATTCGAAGTGCAGATCGACGCACACTCTAACTGCTGATATTGCCCACAACCCATTGCGAGTTGGAACGAGGATTCGATTAGAACTACAAACGCGAATAAAAAGTGATAAAAAACTACAAACATGACGGATGTGCGAGTCCGACGGTTTGTAGAGAGGTTTATGCCGCGTTCCAGGCAACTCGTAACCCGTTTTTTCAACCTTCTACCCGTGAAATTGCACTGGAACGGCAGTCAAACCTGTGACTTCCCACCCGTGAACTCGTACTAGATCGATGTACTCCTAGTTACGAGCTCTGACGTCATATAGCCCGTGAAACAACAATGGCAGCCCCTACGGATGCAGTGTTTATTGAAGTCGTACACGGCATTTTACAAATAACGTAAAATAAAAGGTATAACAGCTTCTCTCCTCCATTTCCCTCAAATAAGCAAGGGCTAAGCACCATTGGCGGTAGAAATTGTTGTAAATGAACATAAGCCCCGTACAGTCCACCATGCTTTGTTTACATCTAGCTACCTCAATTCCTTGCGCTCGGGCAGTTTGTAAGACCGAAAGTGCACATGAAGTGTGCCATCTGGGACAGGGCCCTAGTCTTTCCCGTGCGGGACATGGTGTGATGACATCACCGTTTCACAAAATATACGGATTGGCTGTACACACGAAAACGCAAGGGTGTCGTTTTCAGATCTATCCACTCTGGGACCCGGTTTCAAAAAATATCGGTTTCATACTTGCTCTGGATCCATGTGGACGAAACGCTGATGCGGTACAAAATTTTTACGTATAAGTTACAGCTAAACGCGTCTCCGTGTGGACGGGGCCTTAAATAAAGGGGCTTGAGTGACCAATTATCAGTATTTAACCTGGCAAAAAGATATTTATTAAATGTTGTCCACATTATATTTCACCTGCAACAGCATTGTGAACTTTTGTAATGATATGTTTGGCCATTAACTTTTAAATGCATCATTATATTTAAACTGCAAATCAACGTGCTACTACATTTCTCTCCCATACGATAGGAAATTAAATTGAATGTGGAGGATTTGAACGGTTGATTGACAGGGCAGTTTAAACAGCACGTAACTAAGCGACAGAGTCCGTTAAAGATGACGAAGTAGTATGTCCCAAAGCTTGCATACTCTTCTGCTGCCTACACACTCAAAAGTATGTACTGTTTCTTTACAAAAAGAGTACATACTTTTAGGTCGTAGTATAAGTAGGCGAATTGGGACGCAGCAATAGTTTCTTGTTTGCATGACATGTGGACTTAATAAATCCTTACCTTGAGCAAAATAAGCAAGCTGACATTTAGTACAATCTATATATTTTATTTTGAATACATACAAATGTCATTTATGTCATTTTTATCAAGAGCCCCCATGTTTATCAAGAGATTTAAAGCACCGTTTTTGAAGAGTGCGCATGTGCGTATGCTCTAGTACGTAAGAACGAGCCTGTGATTGAATCTGGAAATAAAGCAAAATAACTGAGAAAAATAAGAATTAGACCTCAGATGCCATGTCCATAATTTATAGCAAAAAATCTAGCATGAATTCGATCTAAAACTAATTCATTAAAAGCAGTTAAAACTCCACCACCTGCGTGACATCATTAACCAACGTGGTTGAACGACAGATTTGCGACAATACGGTTTCGGGAAACAGTCGTGACTAGCTAGTTGATTTCTTCAACGATGCATCGTACTAAGGTACTTAAGCAGTGAGTAACGTCGTTGTACGGGAAACGCACCCCTGTTGACCCCATTTTGTACCATATACCGTATATATACTTCTGTTTGTTCTGTTTGGTTCAATAATAATACATCAACAGTTTGACACACAAAAAAGTTTGATTATCATTCAAAATAATGTCCATGTGACCCTATATTGCTTAGTGAGGATGACAACAGGACACAAATTTTCATTCTCTTACATGGGTGTGTTTATTCTTTCTGTCTCCACTGGTCTGTCAAATTTTCCATTTATTTACTTAGTAGATTGAGTTAAATCTTTTTTAGATAGGCTACACATTTCGTTTTGTTTCACGTTTTGTTAATGTCATGATCTTTCATATTTAATTCTGCAGGAGATCACAGCTGCAAGTTACAATGAGATCCAATACACACTGTAAAGTCATTTTACAGTAATAAAACATGAAAGTGCTTGGGTGTGCACCATAAGCAAATGCTCCACACCTTTTCCAACCTTTCTGTTCAAATGTTCTTATCGTGATAATAGATTTTGTAATGAGGTTTGAATCATATTTCAATTTAGTCAAAACTATATTTTTAATTTAGAAAAATATTTGTCAATCCATTAGAATGAAGAAAAAGTCTGAAAATGTAAGTGCAACATAATGGGCATCTGTCTGACATAACATCAATTGTTTATTTTAGAATTTCTGATTTAGTGTCACATCCTGACCCCAATACTGTGAAAAAGTGATGAGAATCGAGACTTCAGAGCTTTTCATTGCAATGGTCAATGAAATATGAATGTTGTTTCTGAATTGTTTTCCCCAAATTGTCAAATGGTCATGATTTACATAACCAGATTATATTTTAGCAGTCATTCATAAAGAATCCAAGAGGGTTTGCTGAATTTTTCTGACAACTGTATATTCATTCTACAATCTAAATGAAAAACACATAGTTCCTTTGTCCTAATCCAACACAAACCTCTCCTGTATCCATTTTTGTTCCTGCTATCAACATCATGCAGTCTGCAGCTTTTTTATATTTGTATGCAAGGATGCATTAAATTGATCAAAAATGACAGAAAAGTATATTTCAAATAAATGCTGTTCTCTTTCTATTCATCAAAAATCCTGGGGGGGGAAATGAAGCAGTATAACTGTTTTAACACTAATAAAAATGTTTCCTGAGCACCAAATCAGCATATTAGAAGGAAAAGCATTTCCACTAAATTGCTTCACCTTATGAAAGCTCATCTCACTTACAATTCAGTGTGCCGGGAGACTCCAAAACTTGTTATTGGATGTGTTAATATATTGGATATGAAGTGTAATAATGCTTACATCAGAAATTGTATTACTCGAGATATCAGTTGTTACCCAAAAGCACTTGTGAAATGGAAACAATTTTTCCCTATACTTTCAAGTGAGAAAATTTGTTCAGTAAGCAATGCGTTTTTACTGCCGAATAAGGTAAAGGAAATTCATTTTAAAATACTGCACAGGTATTATCCATGTAATGCGTTTCTAAACAAGTTTAAAGAAGACTTCTCACCACAATGTTCTTTTTGTAAAATCGAATCTGAAACTCTCATACATTTATTTTGTAATTGTAAATATTCAGAAGACTTCTGGAAGCAGATATCTATGTTGGTTTTTGATAAGAGACTTCTTTCAAAAGTCTTACTTATGAACGGTAGTATATCAAAAGTGTGTTTTATTTACAATTTAGATTACATTTGCACATACACTCACCTAAAGGATTATTAGGAACACCATACTAATACTGTGTTTCTGACCCTCTTTCGCCTTCAGAACTGCCTTAATTCTACGTGGCATTGATTCAACAAGGTGCTGAAAGCATTCTTTAGAAATGTTGGCCCATATTGATAGGATAGCATCTTGCAGTTGATGGAGATTTGTGGGATGCACATCCAGGGCACGAAGCTCCCGTTCCACCACATCCCAAAGATGCTCTATTGGGTTGAGATCTGGTGACTGTGGGGGCCATTTTAGTACAGTGAACTCATTGTCATGTTCAAGAAACCAATTTGAAATGATTCGAGCTTTGTGACATGGTGCATTATCCTGCTGGAAGTAGCCATCAGAGGATGGGTACATGGTGGTCATAAAGGGATGGACATGGTCAGAAACAATGCTCAGGTAGGCCGTGGCATTTAAACGATGCCCAATTGACACTAAGGGGCCTAAAGTGTGCCAAGAAAACATCCCCCACACCATTACACCACCACCACCAGCCTGCACAGTGGTAACAAGGCATGATGGATCCATGTTTTCATTCTGTTTACGCCAAATTCTGACTCTACCATCTGAATGTCTCAACAGAAATCGAGACTCATCAGACCAGTCTTCAACTGTCCAATTTTGGTGAGCTCGTGCAAATTGTAGCCTCTTTTTCCTATTTGTAGTGGAGATGAGTGGTACCCGGTGGGGTCTTCTGCTGTTGTAGCCCATCCGCCTCAAGGTTGTGCGTGTTGTGGCTTCACAAATGCTTTGCTGCATACCTCGGTTGTAACGAGTGGTTATTTCAGTCAAAGTTGCTCTTCTATCAGCTTGAATCAGTCGGCCCATTCTCCTCTGACCTCTAGCATCAACAAGGCATTTTCGCCCACAGGACTGCCGCATACTGGATGTTTTTCCCTTTTCACACCATTCTTTGTAAACTCTAGAAATGGTTGTGCGTGAAAATCCCAGTAACATTCAGTTTGGAGTTCAGGAGATTGTCTTGACCAGGACCACACCCCTAAATGCATTGAAGCAACTGCCATGTGATTGCTTGATTAGATAATTGCATTAATGAGAAATTGAACAGGTGTTCCTAATAATCCTTTAGGTGAGTGTATATATGCTTAATTCTTTCAAACCAATGTCAAAAAAATTCCCACACATGGAACAACCGGTCCCCACATATATGATCTCTATAACAGCAGTGGCCACATGAAAAGACACAGCCCAAGAAAATGACAGTAATATTAACACAGCTTTAAATAAGAGCACCAAGAACACATGTGTGCATATGTTTGTTTTTCTACCAGTGAGGACTTTGACTTGTTTTGTCTTGTAGTCAGATAATTTCTCCTAAATCTGAAATTAAGCCCTGCAGGCTTGCACAAACCTGTTGAGATCAGTAGATTTAATGTGAAATATGATTTAGCTGCTTTATGGGCAACTAAAACAGTCAGGACCATTTGAAATATCCTCACACCTCACAAGAAGTCAGTTTTTGCCATGTTCCACTATATTTGTGAGGACATTTTCAAAATTTTGGCCCTCAGAAGTATAAACAAACCTGCTCTCTCTCTCTCTCTCTCTCTCTCTCTCTCTCTCTCACTGACTCACTCACTCACTCAATTCAATTCAATTCAATTCAATTCAATTGTGCTTTATTGGCATGACAATTGTTACAATGTATTGCCAAAGCATTTCTAATTTGACAGAGAATCAACATACATGTACATATACATACATTAAATAATAATTATAATTATAAAAAATATAATACAATAAATAATAATAATAGTAATAATAGTAATAAGTTGAACAATCAATAAACATTTAAACATTTAGAATTCTAGGAACTATTTAGAATTCTGTGTGTGTGTGTGTGCGTGTGTGTGAGTGCATCACTGATTGGTCGACTCCCTCTTTTTGTGATAGGCATCAATGTATCTTGCTGCTAGTAGGATACAATCTCTTTTTTCATCTAATAAATGTTGAAGTTGTGTTTTATTGTTAAATTTTATGGAGTCAGGGCAAAGTATTTCGAATTTTGGTTCAAATGTGTTTCTGATTGTCTCATAGTTAGGGCAGCTGGTGAGGAAGTGTGTCTCTGTCTCCACTTCTCCAGCGGTACAGTACGGGCAGATGCGGCTCTCTCTGGGCAGCCAGTTCTGTCTGTATCTGCCCGTCTCTACGGTCAGTGTGTGATTGCTCAGTCTGTACCTCGTCATTCTTCTTCTGAACTCACAGTCTTCACTCACTCACTCACTCACTCACTCTCTCTCACACACACACTGGTTTACTATATTTGTGGGGACTCTCCAGGCATAATGGTTTTTATACCGTACAAACTTCTATCCCCTTACACTAACCCTACCCATCATAGAAAACTTTCTGCATTTTTACATTTTCAAAAAACAACACAAAAAAACAGCTTGTTTCATCATGTGGACCTCAATTTAGGTCCCCATGGTGACACGAGTCCCCATGAGTCAGTGTGAAAAACATGAACACACACACAGAAATGGGGACATTCCATAGACTTCTATGGTTATATTTTAGAGCCAGTTACCTAACAGGAAACTTTTTGCATTTTGACTGTTTTCACAAATGAGGAAATCCCCAAAAGGAGGTTTTGTCAGATTTTTGTCACCACAGTATGGTTATGTAGATAGGTACACACACACACACACCTGTAGAGAAAGAAACAGCAAGGATGTTTGGACGATATTAATACTCAGAAATGAACTTGTGACTCATTTACATGAAGCTTCTGTTGACAGTTACACAAATATATCCCTACATATAAGTCACCTTCATTCAAAGGTGAGAATCATTTATCACAAAAAGTCAGACTAGTCGATCAGATTATTGCTTAACCCATGGCATCACGCTCTCTACTCCTGACTACTGATTCATTTTGAGCAAACACTCTGACCAATAACAGAGGGGTTACTGAAATAAAGCAGTAGTGTTTGCTCCATAGCATGTAAAATAAAACCACATTTGGTAGGTCACACTTATATGAAGTCTTTAAGGCCTACTGTGAAAACTACAAAAAGTTCAGTATATTATATTATATGCAAAATAGTTAGGTTTAATTGCTTTATTTTGTTCAGATCCACTTGAATGCACCTGCTCAGCCTGCCTAACATTGCCTACACTGCATGACGGTCATTTGTGCTGCTGTAATTATTTCTCCGCGTGCCAGTGGTTTAACGGTGTTTCCCAGTTCGCTGCGTTTTCCTGATCCCTCGTCACATGGTTTGTCATTAAGCACAGGCCCTTCCTTGGACTCAGGCTGCCATCTGAAATTTAAATGGACGTGTGCAGGAGGCACGGCAGAGCGGAGTCACGGGGGACCTTCCTCAACTCGGAGTCGGAAGCAGTAACACAAGGGGAAAATAAACACAAGGAAGGAGGAGGAAGCGGCTGCGATGTGCGCGCGACGTCTCCTGGTCATGGAAGAAGTTTTTGGGACACTTCGCTTCTTGAGATCGCTTCTGTTTTTAGTATATTAGGAGATACGAATTGGGAAAATAAATGTACGCCGGAGTTATTCGTGAAATTGTAGCCCCTCTGGCAAACAACTGCCACACCTTCATCATCGGTGGAACAGGTAAAGGTTTTCTCTTAACGCGCTTTATCATATAAGAACTGAAGTTTTTCCTCTCACCTGTTGCGCGGAGCTCCGTTTGGACAATATGAAGACACATCTTTAAAATATAAACAGTAAGTCTACTTTACTTAGCCTACTAAAAATATCTTTTGCAAGTATCATCGCTTTTTTTATGGAATATGCGTGAGTAAAACAACATAAAAAGTGAGTGCGATAGATTGACTGGTGTTTGCTAATACTTATTTTAAATGTTGTTGAAGCCTGTGCATGTATTACATGTACGCCAGAAGAAACCCGGTTTTACCTTGTCATGTGGAGGTGTTGTAGTATAGCCGACTGGGTATACTTTGTTGCGCTTGCACTGTTAAAAAGACAAAGTTCGAGAATGTCCTGAGCAGCATTTTCCATGTAATCACAATGAACAGTGACTGAAGATCTAAAGCTTCAAAAAGGAAATTTGATAAAAGGTGTCCATTTGACTTGTCTGCTGTATTTTCAGGCCATATGAGAGCTTTGTGTGAAGAAACAGATGGAAATATATGTTGTTATTCACAGAAAATCTTCCTATTCATTGACTTTTAACATCTGTGACTGAATCATTGATATCCTTTTGAGTCACCATTTATTGTCATTGCCATTATGTTTATTGTGAACCGATGGCAGTAAAAAAAAAGGCTTTTACCCTTAAAAGGTGTATATTTCTGAAGGTTCAGGTGACACTGAAAACTGGAGTAATGACTGCTGAAAATCCAACAGGAGTAAATTACATTTTAAAATAGAAAATTTAAATAAGTTTAGTTAGTTTATACTGAATTTTCATCAAATAAATACAGCTTTGGTTATCATAAGACTTCTTATACTTCTGTTAAAAAATCTTACCAACCCCAAACTATTGAACGGAAGTGAATAAGATGACATGTTAAACACTTTCCTAATACTAAGCTTGTTTTGTGATTTTGATGTAGGCCTACTGTAAAGTATAATCTAGCCTTTTTTGGTAAGTTGGTCTCCATGTATGCTCGGTAGGCTTGTGTTAATGTTTACAGTAGCTGTGAGGGGGGGACTGAGCAGGTTTATGCAGTTTGAGTTTACAGTCAGACTCATTGTTTACTTTTGAGCAAGGTCTGCTGTGCTGTGTAAGGTGTGGTCTGAGGTGCCCAGCAAAGGGCCGCTGGGCCTCGTGCCCCATCAAGCTCCGGCATTTTACCTTGACATTTACACTGCTAGTGTGTACAAAGACTAGCCTACATTTTACATCTGAGTGTGACGTTGTGTAACACAAAGCAGCACCGTTTTAATCTCTCCATCTTTCCCTTTAGCCATTTCACACTTTGTAAGCATGGCTCTGATTGAAGGGCAGCACGTCACACAAGTCTACAAAAAAACAAAAAAAAACATGATGTGATGCACAAACCACCCAGGGCCTGTGTAATCCCATGACTGTGGATCTCTGATCATGAGCGCTAGTGTTGTGTAGACTTCAAATGCAGTTCATGTAATTAGATGTACTGGAGAAGGTTTTGCTGCTCCGGAACAAATAAGTAAAGTCTGAGCATCATGGAAAATAAAGCTGTTACTTTTTTTTGGCTTCATTTGGGCACTGCAGTCAAGATGTAAAAATGATTGGAATTGGAAAATGTTCATATAATATATAATATTACATTTATCATACTGTAGACACAATCTGAAAACAGGATTTCTTTAAGTGAAGCTGGACATATAATTATTAGTTATCAATGATAACTATTTCTAAATTCTTGTAGCTCAAACAGTAGAGCATGTTGCTAGCATCATGAAGGTTTTAAGTTTGATTCCCAGGCATCCACCATTTACTGTTTTTAAGCTTTCTGAATTTCAGCCTGTTCTCATTTTTTTATGGTACTTTTAAAAAGTGCATTTATTAAAAGATTATATTGTTCTCTCACTGTAGAAGATGCTTTATAACTGGTTTTATTCAAGTTAAATATTACGCATCAATCTTACTACATCTGGTTACTATGGAATGCCAAGTCTGCCAAAATGACATGAATAAATCTACAAGGAAATGTAAAAAAGCATAAATAAATAAATAAACATAGAAAAGCAAAAAAAATATATATATAATTATTATCTATACATTTATTTCTATATTTATGTATATATTTATTTTTCAACATTTATTTATTTATACATTTATTCATTTCTACATTTATTTCTACATTTCTTTATTTTTACATTTCTTTGTCCGTAGGGTAATGAGGAGGGCGTGGTTTACCTCAGACATAGCAATCGAGCTCAGAGTAGGCGAGGGCGAAGCGTTAAGGCCACAGTGACACCTTGTGGTGTGGCCGAAATACAATAAGTATAGCCTACTGACATTGATACTGTCTGTGATGACTGACTTGGATGGGTATATGGCCAAAATCTTATATCACGGGTTAAGTCACATCACCCTAACTGTACTGTGTGACATGGATAGGCTACTCTTTATTCCGGACATGGCCGTAGAACATTGTCTGGTCTGGATTTGTAAAATGTCCTGGGCTACCAAACATCTTCAACAGATCTGATAACAGGGACTCTGAAATGGAAGCGCTTGACATTTTCCATTACTGGTCAGAAAGGAAGCAGCGCACATATATGCTACAGTGAAGTCGACGCAAGCATATTGATCAATGCATCTCAAACAAGACCACAAATTCACTTCACATTCATATTTGAACATACACAACATGTGAGAAACACTTAAAATGCAACGCATATTTCAAAGATCCAAAATAGAACGAGGCTTCAGTTACAGTAGAACATTTTGTCGTGTCCCGTCACTTCACGTGTGGACAGTCACAGCATCACTGAGTATAATGGCTTGGTGTGTTCAAGTCATTTTCAAGGGTCAGATGAGGCAGAAATGACATCTTAAGGTAACAACCTCACAATTTCACTTTTTATAGCGCTAGGTTGTTAACTCGATTTATATGCAGGATTACAATATGTAGATTTTTTTTAAATCAGATATAAGACAGTAGGCATTTTTGTTCAAGGAAGTGGCATTTGAGGACTAGATGTTTATTTTAGCCCTGCAAGCAACTAAATACAAAAAAATGTACTCTCTTTTTTTATCAGCATGACTATTTTTTTTAACAAATACATAAAAACCCACATCATAAACTGAAACAGCTGAATAATAGCTAGCAGTGTGTGTGTGTTTGGTGATGCCTCAGGATGTAAGGTGGATCCTTGTTTTGTATATTTAGTGCAGTATTAAGTGATGATATAGGCACTCTCTAGAGGGATGATTTTGTAAGAGCTGGTCTTCTGGTAATGAGGCCATGGCAACAGTGTCCAGGGCAACACACCCATATTTGGCCGTATTTCAAGACATAGTAAAAGGAACTTTGAACGTCCTTATATTTTACACGGATGTGATTTTTAGCTGGTCCAAAGATATGGAGAAATGTGTGAGATGTTGGCCATTGGATAGGCATTTTTTTTTTTTTTTTTTTTTTTTTTTTTGATTCAACCAGAAAAATAAAGACACATACAGGGGAATATTAACTGAAATTACCCTTTTAAATGTTTCCAGCTTTGTGATGGATTCTCCATGTTTCTTCAATTGTTAATGACCCTTGTCAATTTCATCATGCCATCTGCTTGTTTCCATATGGCATAAATAAAAATGGAACAGGAACATAACACACGCTGAGGGAAAGAGAAATGCTAAACCAGTTATCCCACTTGTGTCTAAACCACACCTTCATGAATCTGATCCCTCTATGTAGTAACCCTCCACCTGTACAAGACAGACACTTCATCCAATACTCACACACACACACACACACACACACACACACACCGTGTTGGTGCATAACCTAATATCCCTTACTATCCCTCTCTCTGTTTTTCTCTCTCTCTCTATTTGTGTATTAGTCGATGCACTTTGTGAAACATTGGCCCTGTCCTTATGGTAAAAAAGTGTTTGAGTAAGCCATTACCCCAGAGGCGTATACTCAATGTAAGTCCTTGTAAATGACCCAGAACTGTGTGTGCCTTTGATTTGTGGAAATGTAATTTTTTTTTTCTTCCTGTGTTCAGGTGGACAGGGTTGTGTAATGTTTTGACCGATAACATAAACCAGCATTTTAGACTATTAGACTAAACTGAGGTGCTGCCACAACAGAGATCAGCTTCCTGTTCACTCGTACATTAGATGCATTGCACACAACAAATAGCGTGGATGTAATGTAAAGAAGCTGGGTGTTTATTCAGCTATAGACACTGATGCACTTCATGCAGAGAGAATTTATATCGAATTTCTAGCCTTCAGCAGAAATGGACTCCCGTGCTCTTTAGAAGATTTGCAGTACACAGATGGACGCAAGTGCCGTTATGTGCTGGTGCTTTGAAAACAAAACAAAGGTTCAAAAAACAAAATATAAAAGTGAGGTGAGCAATGCTAAGCATTTTGCCGCCACCAATCAGTTGCCTCAAATTTAAGTTAAGAAAAGAAAGCGTTAAGTAAGCAGAACTTGCAGATTTTTATTTTGTAATCATACATTTTAATTGCTTTGAACTTGAAATATTTGAGTAATCTAATTCATACACTTAATTTAAAAATAGAATGTAATCTCAAATTTTTTGTAGTGAAAACTTGACCAGCTTTAACTAGCTAATTCAATAAATGCCACCTTGCTAATTGGTTACACAATGCTTTGGTAGCATTAGCATAGCACTTGCTGAATGAGGGCAACGATATAATACATTTAACATATATCTTTTCTCAAACTAAGCTCATGCTCCACTCGTCACCATGATGGTGACCCTACAAAACAGAAACTCTTCTAAACTAGCATAACAAAACATTAAACACTACTAAATCTCCCACTTAGCGTTAATCTTAAATGAATCACACACACAAAACCAAAACATAATATAACATTTTGGTATTTGGTGTCATGGCAAAGCATGCTGGGAAATAGAAATCCCAGCCCAGTTCTAAATTAAAAGAAACAAGTTCATAAAACTCAAAACCATTAAACTATTCAGATTTACTTAAAATGTGTCAGCTCTGAGAACTCCCCCAAAAAAAGTTAATTTGTTTGAACTAATTTGTTTCATTTGAGTTGGCTCTACTCAAATAAATTAATTATTTTGAGCGTTAGGGTTTACACTGTACTATGAAGCTTGTTAAATATGTTCAATGAGCAATAACTTTGCTAATGCCAGTGCAGTAGCAAGATCGTTCCTGCTTGTGCTGTGCTAGCAGCATACAGTCTTTTAATTGTACAACATAACTCCGTCAAATACAAACAGGTCATTTCAGTTCATTCAAAATCACACACTTGAGAGTCAACTTAAAATAAAAAGCATATTTCACTAAAAATATAAATTTATAATATTAAATAATTCAGGAGATTCCATTAAAGAAACGACTTAATATCATGTGTAATATTGTTACCATCATTTTTTTTCCCAAGTAAATAGCACATAACATTTTTTAGAAACTTCTTGCAATGCCTTTATAATTCATACTTTTCAAACTCCTTTTATATATAGATTTTATTATTTTATCCTTGTCCTAGAGCCAGATATTCATTCTTAAACAATGCACATAAAATATTCTTTAGTAAAATTAATTATACAACATGCATATATCATGATTCTAAACAAATACTGAATCATAAACCATTTCAAAACTTATTGTATAAAACTTATTGTACAAATCTTTTCTTTCAGGACCAACAACTGCCCTTAATAGTTTTGTAAATAATGTACTTGGTTACCAATGTCAACAGTGTCAGTGAAATATGAGACGTGACGTGTGTTTAAAAAAAACAAAAACAAAATAAATATTACTTGTAAACAGATTTTATTGTGAATCATTTCCAGCTGTAATTGTCAAATAATAATAAAAAATATATTTCATTTTATGTTGTATTCAAAAAATGCTAGCTATAAATTAGCCATCGCAAGACAAAAGAGTTGGTCATTTTATTCCAAAAATGTTTGAAATGTCATTTCCAGCACAGAATGTCATTAACTCTTTTCCTGCCATTGATGGAATTTTACAGCAATCCATGTTTTCACTGTTATATGGTATAGGGGGCATTATTACACCTCTTTTGAAAGAGTACTGAATCTCTGGATCAAAACACAGGCGAAGAAGAAGCAGAAACAAGCGATAGCATATGTAAGCAGATGCACATGTAAAATAACGCGATCATTAACATTAAACAGCATATTCTATGAAGCAATAATAAAAAGAAAACAGCATAGCGGCTTCGTCTTACAGGTGTCTGTGAGAGGAGCTATAAGTGAAGTCAGCTGGTCATTAATAGCTCTAATTATCTCTTGATACTGGTTTATCTGGCTGTTTGCTTCACATTGTTCTCAACAAATTGAAAGGAAATGAACCATTAGTGGCTTGTGTGTTTGTTTATCTTGGCTGTGGAAGGCCAGTGCATGTGTGTAGGTTTGTGTTGGCACACACCGCAGCTGAACCAGTTGAAGGGATTTGAACGTTTGAGTAATGCTCAGAGCAGAGCTTCTTCTAAAAAGAGTTTGTGTGTGTGCGTCGATCAGTAATACTGTGTGTCTGCCTTTGAGCTTAAACGCATAAGTCTGTGATTTAATGTGTGTGTGGATGCCTACCTGTTTGTTTGTTTGTTTGTTTGTGTGTGTGTGTGCGTCTTATAGGTTAAGGGCTGGGGAATGGAAAAGCCCCCTCATTTTGTTGCAGGAGATTAAGCATTTGTCACTTTCAAGGCACAGGCCAGAAAGCTGAGCTGGAGGGCACACATACTACAATGATGAGAAATTCCCTTCTCCAATTTATTCCAATGGAGAAATGTCTGCCAATGGCATATAGCTCAGATTTCAATCTACCTCAATTTCAGCCCGCAATCTCCAGGAATCTCTCCAGGAATCACCTTTCTCCATGGAACATTTTAATTCTGGATATAGAGTCCTGGATATGCTATTCATTACAACTTCATATCAAATTCTCTTGCAATCTGTTAATCCTCTGGTCTTCTTTGATGAGAGTTTCTAGTAAGATCCTGATGCATTTCTGAATGAAATTATGCGTTTTCCTGTATGGTTAGGGCTGAAATTCATGATGGATTTAGATGGTAAGTATTTTTGTATTTCTGCCAATCAAGAGTCGAATTGACAGAGGTATGGCACCAAAATCAGAAGTGCATTGTGGGTGTTGAAGTTTTTGACAAAAGGCAACACCATAGCCCATTTTCTCTGTTTTCTCTACTCATTTCACAAGTTCACACATACAAATAATCAGAGTAAAAGAGTATGCATATTTGGCCCATATTTGTCCCGCTGTCCGAGTGGTTGCTTTGCGTTTAGGATTTGGAATCAAAATGAGTTGGCTATGGTATATAGCTATACAGTATAGGCTATATTGGTCTCCTCTCGTGCTGATTGGATAGATCATTTGAACATGTTCTTTCTGAACGTTGTTAATAAAACATCATGTAGCGCACACTTAAATTATTTTCATGTTTCTATAGCCAAGTGTTATTAAAAGCCCATCTTGCCAGCAGTGAATGATTTAATGATCGATGATTCCAGTGTTTTTAACTAAAACTGTTTAACTAAAACTAAAAATGTCCTTGAAATAAAAAAGATTAAAAGATAAAAACTTATACATTTTGTCTTGGCAACTAACTGAAATAAAATGTTTCTTTCATTCTAATAAGTGTTGACCACATATGAAACCTTTGTCAGTGTATAGATGTAAAGGAAGACGGTGTGCTGTGTTGACTGCTCTAAAATGCAATAATCCCTAGCAGATGACAAAGAGGTTGCCAGGTGCCCGTGTCATAGTCCTGCTGTCAAACGGGTGTACCACATCTGCCTGCTAATCACCAAGCAAAGCTCTAGTCAGTTTCATGTGTCCATGGTAATAGCCTGAGAGCTGTAAAGTGTGAGTTATGTTTCAGGATAATTTGTGTATAAATGTCTTCCAAATTTTGAATAGAGTAGCTTAATAACACTGTAAATAGAATTACAGTATACTTAACATTGTATGAGTGTCATATATACATCATATACATATAGTTAGTAGTAGAAGGCTTCAGTTCTTAATCTTATTTTAAAAGGCTTCTTTACTTTCTTTCACACACCGATGTCACATTGACTTGCAGCGAAGAGTATTCTAGTCTAATTGCAGTGTTTTGAATTTTTCCACTTGTTAAACCATTTGCCTTTCTGTCACAGCGACTGGCTCGTCAGTAAACCTGCACAACAAATATTGCTCAACTTTATATACGTTCAATTTAGCCTTATTTGTCTTAGTTTCAATCACATGTGATGCAACAAGTGAATGACTTAAGTAATTGTTGCTTCCTTAATACTAACATTACATCTAATTCGATTTTGGTTCAAATGAATGCTTTTAAAATTGATTGTGGGCTAAGTAAATGCAAATGCTATGTAAATCACTGCTTTTAACTCAAAACTATTAAAATGTTAAGAGAATTACAATCTAAGTATTGGATACAAAAAGAATAAAAATGACAAACACATAGGTAACACTTTATTTTAGGGTTCAATTCTCACTATTAACTAGTTGCTTATTAGCATGCATATTACTAGGATGTTGGCTGTTTATTAGTACTTATAAAGACATATTAATGCTTTATTCTGCATGACCTTATTCTGCATCCCTTAATCCTACCCATAGCCTAAATTTAAACACTACAAAAACTACCAAATTAAATAATATTAAAATAACTGATGTAAACGGTCTTCACAATGTGATTACATTGGTTCTCTTCTGCATTGCTCGCTTGGCTTTAAATGTTTGTCTCTAAGATATGGGACACGTGAGGTGACGTTTCCATGTTGCTGCCTCTCTCAGGAGAAAGAGAGGGAGTCTGGGAGTGTCTTTGTTCTATTAGATGGATTTTTCCCAGACTGAACTATCAATTATTTACAAGGCATCTTGCTCATAAAGAGCACAAGAAATGCCAAAGCCTGAAATGGCGCGACAAGCCATGGAAAGGTCAAATCATCTGTGTTGCTCTTCACAAAATGGTGTATTAATAACATTTTATTTGACTGGCTGCTGTGAGTAATCTAGAATGTCACAAACACATGTGACTGTCTTTTCTTGTGTCCTGAAGCCACATACCTGACAATATCATATGTCAAGTGGACTCCATATGTCATGTCACTATTAAACAAAATGAAATGTCCCTACGACCTAGCAGATATTATTGAAGTAGTTGTTCTAAGAAATCACACCTGTCTCACAACAAACGCTGAACACATTAGCAAATCAGAGCACTTCTCTGCCTGTCATTAGTGCTGCGTCCCACTTCGCCTACTTCTGCTACACACTCAAAAGTATGCACTTTTTATGTACTTTTAGGGTGTAGTATAAGAGTAGACAAGCTCTAGGACATACTATCACATGATAAAATTGCATCTTTAACGGATGCTTTATTGCATAGTTACGTGCATCCTGTCACCATAAACTGTCCTGTCAATCATCGTGTCACAGTTAACATCCTCCACATTTAATCTAATTTCCTACAATATTGGAGAGAAAAGAAGTGACATTGATTTAACAGTCGTGGGTCTTTCATGCAGAGAACTCAACATATTTTTGCATAATGATGCATTTAAAAGTTAATGTCCAAACGGATCTTTATAAAACTTCACGCTGTTGCAGATGAATTATAACATTTAAATAAATATTTTGGGATAACGGTAAATAAATATTTTCATCAAGTTAAATGTTGCTTATTTTTCACTCAAACCTCTTTATCTAAACCTCTCTAACCATTGATCACGCACATCTGCCATGTTTTTTTTTTTTTTTTAACACTTTTTGTTCGTGTTTGTAGTTCTGAACTGAATCCTTCTCCAAAGCGAAATGGGTTCTGGGCAATATTAGCTGTTAGAGTGTGCAAGGATCCACACTTTGAAAATTTACCGGAAATAGTAGACCAACCAAGGACTTTTGGCATACTCTTCAACATACTATGCTTTGGAACACACTTAATCTTTTCTCACATAGGATAGATGGTATGCACACTGGGACGTAGGGTAGGTGGAGTTTGAAAAAGGAACGGCACATTTGACACAACAGACCCATCATGTTTTGGTTCATTTGGTTGGTGTGCACAAGCAAAATATACCTGAGTCCGCTTGTGAAGATGGTCTGCAATGGTTCACAGTTGTTCGCTAACAGAGTTTGGCGACTTTAAGTTTATCCTTGAGTAGTTCCGATTTCTTTCCCGTGTCAGCAGGTCTCTTTACACTGATATAACCATGATCACGTCCACATGTTCCAACAGCTGAGGTGAAGAATTAGCACAATTACTGAATAGCCCTTTGTTGAAATCATGTTCACTCTCCTAAGCACTGATTCAGCAGCCTAGCTCTGGCACAACACTGCATTCTTCAAATACGTTTTTAACAAATATAACTTGCATAGTTCAATTAACACAGTAGTATACACTCACCTAAAGGATTATTAGGAACACCATACTAATACTGTGTTTGACCCCCTTTCGCCTTCAGAACTGCCTTAATTCTACGTGGCATTGATTCAACAAGGTGCTGAAAGCATTCTTTAGAAATGTTGGCCCATATTGATAGGATAGCATCTTGCAGTTGATGGAGATTTGTGGGATGCACATCCAGGGCACGAAGCTCCCGTTCCACCACATCCCAAAGATGCTCTATTGGGTTGAGATCTGGTGACTGTGGGGGCCATTTTAGTACAGTGAACTCATTGTCATGGTTAAGAAACCAATTTGAAATGATTCGAGCTTTGTGACATGGGGCATTATCCTGCTGGAAGTAGCCATCAGAGGATGGGTACATGGTGGTCATAAAGGGATGGACATGGTCAGAAACAATGCTCAGGTAGGCCGTGGCATTTAAACGATGCCCAATTGGCACTAAGGGGCCTAAAGTGTGCCAAGAAAACATCCCCCACACCATTACACCACCACCACCAGCCTGCACAGTGGTAACAAGGTATGATGGATCCATGTTCTCATTCTGTTTACGCCAAAGACTCTACCATCTGAATGTCTCAACAGAAATCGAGACTCATCAGACCAGGCAACATTTTTCCAGTCTTCAACTGTCCAATTTTGGTGAGCTTGTGCAAATTCAGTTTGGAGTTCAGGAGGTTGTCTTGACCAGGACCACACCCCTAAATGCATTGAAGCAACTGCCATGTGATTGGTTGATTAGATAATTGCATTAATGAGAAATTGAACAGGTGTTCCTAATAATCCTTTTTTACACTGTAAAAAAAAAATATCCTGTTGAATTTATGCTAAAAAAAAAAACTTCTCTAATTCACCCTAAAAAAAAATGGTAACAATGTTTTAGGTATTACGGGATGGGATATTGGTGCCTGTATATTTTACAACTTATATTTCATTGTGATGTATTGTAATTTGTTGATATACCAATACTTAAACTACCAAAGTCTGCTTTGTGCCGTAATATGTACAGATAAACACCACATAGAAAGACACATAATGAATGAGAGATCATCATAAGTGGCATGTCCATAAAACATGACCAATATGTAGACGGTGAACACACATGACACTAAAAGAATGCAATAAACATGAATGACAATATACAACACAAAACACCCTAATAAAAATAAATATAATTATTTAATTATAAAATACAATCACACTCAATGGGAAGATTTACAGCAATTCATATTTTGCTTGCAAAGTAAAATGAAATTTGACCGTATTTTACAATAAAAGCATATATGTTAAGGTAAGTACAGCTCATGTACAATCTCTAAAATTGTATACGACACACACACCAACAGTGACCCCTTTTTTGTCACTCCACAGGCTCACTACACAGCTGTCCAGATGGGTTGCAGTTGCTGTAGGATGATAAAAAGGTAAGACGGAAGGTATAAATAGTAGATTCTTTATTCTCAAGTATTCTGTCCTGAAGATCCAAATATTTCTCACATAGCTGCTGTTAACGGCAAAGTCAGATTGTAGTCTCTCAAAAGCTGACCTGAGATCAGTTTTTGGTTGAAACTGTGATTCAGCAATGCTCTGTTCTCTGTCAAGGGATGTATTCCTTTGGTTTATATCTTACACTTCAAAATATATGTGGGTTGTTTTGATGCAAAGAGTTTAATTCACAGTAAACGCACAGATTCACACTCTCAAACTGCCCTTTAATTGCTCAGAATGTCACATTTCTGGGCTTAGCTTGAGCTGCAAGAATTGCCTCATGCAAGTACTACAAATACATGCTTTCTTACGGCATTTAACATTAGCGTGTACCAGTCTAATTGGCTTTGTGTCAGATCTGCTGAACAACACCCACACATTTGAACTTGATTTAATATGATATAAAAGTATACAATTCTAAGTGTTTAGCAAGATGGTATCAAAAAAAATTGTATTTTGATACCACAGGCCCATTTTCACATGCCACCTTAGTGCAAAATTTAGCTCTAACCCTAATTAAACACCTGAATCATGTAATCAAGGTCTTCAGGATCACAAGAAATATCCAGGCCAGTTTTTTGGAGCAGCAGGAGTTAATATCTGCAGGAAAGTGGCCCTTCCAGGAGCAGAGTTTATAACTAAAGTGTAGTGTTGGAATTCGCACTAACAGTAAGCCCCGTCGTCTTTGATTTGACTGAACATCTCACTCATTCTGACAGTGACGAGCATTGTTAGACTGCTGAGGCAGACCAACCTAAAAATGTAACATTTTCCTTTTGTCATCCTAGCAACAAACAGAGTGGTGTGTAAAGCTGGGCTCAAACTAGAGGAGTTTTTAAATCCTAACCGATTATGAAACCTGGTGGCATCACTCACATAAGGAGACTCTTCAGATTTTTTCTCTCTCAAATCTCAAACATGCACACACTACGATATTTTAACATTTTTGCGCATAACACACTACAAGGTATTATTAAGATTGCCATGCCAGGACGAGCATCTCACATGATCTCATGGGGAAGCGGATGAAATTTTTTATTTTTTGGGCGGACTTGTCCCCCTCAATGTCTATGGTGGTAACGACCCTGGTTTCATACATTGTTCATGCATTTTAAAATTGTAGTGACCACTTTTCTTCAACTTAGTCAAACCTTTAAACAAAAAATCGCCCTCTTACAGGGAGTTGTGGGCAATATTAGGTGAAAATATGCACATATATAAAAATCCACTGGGAAAGTATGCAGTCTGGGAACTGTTTAGGGTAGATAGAATGTGAAAAATTCCCAAGCTTTTCTTGCATTGTCAGATCCTGCTTCTGATAAACATTACCATTCTACTCTGTTGCAACTTTTACAAGGCAAAAACGGCTCACATTACTAGTAGGCAGTGTGTGTTGTTTTATGGGGGTAATGTTTACTAAGGGTAAAGTATCTTATCCTGTCAGGTAGAGTGGAAAATTCCTTTTAATCCACCCGGAAAATGTTAGTCTGAAATGGACTTCAGCAGAAAATGGGTGCCCAAACGTGGAGAATTTATAATGAATCTCTATAATGAAAATGTTCTCATGATATTTAGTGTATCAGATACACTAAATGTATTGAATATGACAGCGGAGATGCACAAGGACAGACGGATAAATACATGAACATCTTTTGAGTTTGACATTGGCTGAATAACCTGCCTCTCTTTTTCCATGTGGGCTTTCGGCAGGGCAAAGGGTGTGAAAAACAGAAGGATCTCAGCAGGAAGTGTCTGACACAAATACACCAGGCACACTTTGACACACACACACACACACAAAATAGTTTTGATGCATGTCTCTCCTTCTCTTGTTTTCACAATTTTTGTTCTCTCCCTGTTTACTGCCTGTAATTTGGTGTAAAGATAGAAATGGAAATATTGTTATGTGGTAGGTGGAAAAACAAATCCCTAAAAGAGGAAATAGGACACAATACAATGTTATCACTCTTAGACCTGTTTTACAAATGTCGTTTCGCTACACTGACTGTGCTTTCGTCAGTAAGGCTGTTTGCCTGTGCTATGCAAATTATGAGTCCATTGAAATGCCCTGCACATATCAGGTTATAACCTCACTCGCCCTGCCCTGTCAGGAAAAAAATGCACTGCATTTTGTATATAATGACGAAATTGACAACCAGTGAGAATTTATATAGATGAATATTTGTAATGACAGTCAAGATTGTATGGGGGATAAATGGATAACAGTTGGGTTTGTTTGTGTACAGACTTTTGTATATTATTGATTTATTGAAGCTTCCAACCACAGTGTTTTTACATGTCATTTAGGAGTGACTGAATCTGAAATCAATCATACTACAAAAATAGGCTGCCATGGAAAAACTCAAATTATTCAAAATAATGTAAATGTTAACTGCTGTCCCAATCTGCACAAACGGCTATATAGAAAACACCAAGAAAATGAGTGTCTAGACTGTGATCAAAATTGAATTGAAATGCATGTTATTTCAAAGTCAAAAAACAATGTTTCTGAAAGTGAATTTTACAATAGTATGAATATAGTAAAGGGATGTTCAGTCCTGCTCCTGGAGAACCACTTTCCTGTAGAGTTTAGCTCCAAACTGCTCCAGCACACCTGTCTGGAAGTTTCTAATGATCCTGATGGTCTTGACTAGCTGGTTCAGATGTGTTTAATAGAGTGCTGCAGTCTTAACCCAGAAAGCAGTTCGCATTTTTGAACTTCCATCGTCCTGAAATCAATGGGTTTTTAGTTAATTGCTGAAATAAACACAAGCTCAAGATTTTTTGACATTTTATTCTCTTGACATAAAATACATCAGTAATGCCCCACTCATGATCTTTAAGCTTTTATTGGTCTTGAAAAAGGCCTTTGCTAACAAGTGGATAAATGGGACTACAGAGGTTATCACGCTGAGCAGGAAAAATCATCAACTCAAGTTTCAGTCTCCTTTTACAGTCTTAGGGCCAGATTTACTAACAGCATGCGTCAGCGCAAACCTCTTTTGGCGTTTAAGAACTACTGTCAGGATTTACTAAAGACACGCAGTGAAAAATTAGCGCTAAAAAGGCGTGGCCACAGTTATTTTTGCAGCTGATTTGATTGCATATGCATTTGTAGGAGTTTCCCTTTCAGACGCAAAATTTATGGGAGGAGAGTGTTTAAATGAATCATGCAAGGTGATTTATTAAGGTTTACGCAAGTCAATTTACTGGTGTTATGGAAAATTTAATGCGTCAGGAAACAGTGATGGTGACGTACTAATGTTAAAGCCATGCGATAATGTTGTTGTTCCTTTTTAAGTTTTTACTTCAAAATTAATCAATCTTTTGTGAAGATTGTCTTGAACAAAATGAATAATAAAGTTTTGTTGGTCAAAGAGCCTATTTTCTGCAATTATCCAGAAGCCAGTGGAAAAAGTGGGGTGGTGCAGTGGAGGGGACGACAGGAATCTGTGCAATATTGATTTGACTTTTTGATGTTTTCCCATTCCAACTTCAATCCAGGTTTTCACCACTGTAAAGTATTTTCAGTAATGAACACCTGGGCACAAGATGTATAATTTTTGCACAATTTATGTACAGTTCCAATATTACACAGATTGTATTTTAAAAGTTGTGTCTTTTGAAATTCCACAGCAAATCCTGTTATATTTCCAAATATCTTTTTCATTCTGGCCGCTAATATATTCTGTATTGGAATGACCTTGAAAGGAGAGAGAACACAACACAACAAAAAAAAAAGTTTTAATAGTGTCATTTGACTTTATATCTTATATGACTGGTTATTTGGCCTTTTTTTTTAATCCAAACTGGATTATAATGCTTAAATCATTTTAAGTCCTTTCATTAAACCCTCTTCTCAACCCCCTCTCTGTTTCAGTTACATCTATGATCCCTCAGTCCCTGTAGATGTTCCTGGTCGGAAGCGGGACCCCACCAGCAGCTCTCTGTATCAGTCTCGCACATTCCCCGAGGAGGCGGACCACATCCACAAGAAGCAGGGCTTCCACAACCTGGGATACAGCACCCAACCCTGCCCAACCAAACTCGACATAGACAACAACCACATCAACCGGCTCCATGCTAATATTCCAGGCGAACAGATCCGATCAAGCCCAGCGGAGGATGACCCAAGCCTTTACATCCTCCAGCCGGAGGGCGAGGGGACGCCCATAAAAGCCACCCCAAACTTACGCACCAGCCAACCCATACAGAATGAGTCAATGTTGGGAACGGAACCGGGTAAGCGAGAGGAGAGATTCCGAGACTCTGGCCTGGGTGGCGGGGGGATAACAGAAGGCACGGAGGGATCGGATGGTTATCCCTGTGGACAAGAGGAAGAGGACGAGGACCGGAAGAGCAGGCCGGCTGGTACTCCGGACACAGCCGATGAGGAAAGCGTGCTGTCTGTAGACATGCACACCAGCAGTACAAGCCTCTCCTCAGCAGACACAAAGCTCATGATAGAGGATAAAGAAGAGCAAGAGCCCTCGATCGTGATAGGAGAGCAAGAGAGAGAGAAAGAGATCGATTGTGTGAGCGTCACTGAATCAATGGTGGCCGAGGCCTTGGCCGCCCTGGACGCAGCGACTGCGGGAGAGGATTTTGAGTGACGGTCAGGTGACTACATGGGAGATTTCCATACTCACTCTCTCACTCCTTCTCCACATTTGAATACAGCCAAATAATAGCGCTCATAAAATGAAGCTTTCCTACAGTCTGTATGTAGGTACTTTTATTTTGAATGAAAAAAATGAAGACTTGATAATAGGAACTGCTGCTTGTTTACACTACAAAAACTGACTATTTATGAGATGTACTTGAGCAATTGAAGGTCATCTGTGCGATTTGGAGGCACGGACAAACTCCATTCTCAGACCAAACAGACCAGACTCCTGCATGATTTTCCCGAGTGCTGTTGTGTACACAGCATAATAATGAAATAAGCTCTGTTTCTTATCATCCTCTCCTCCTGTAGCTTCTGTGTGGAGGCCGGGCTAAATCAAAACACTACATAATTATTTTCATACATTTCATACACAAAGAAGTGGTGAAAAGCAAATAAGCCAGTGTCCTGGTGTGGGGTTACTTCTGTGCTTATTGCACTTTTAGAGATGTTACATAATTCTCAAACTGCTTAATACAGTGAAATCAAGCTCATACGACTTAGATCAATATGCTATTTCTTGCTTGTTACACTGTGAATATATCATATACCCTCATAGAGCTGTAGGATGACATGTGCTTTATTTGTATACATAAATGTACAGCAAGTAATGTAAGGAGATTGTGGGTGAATCTCATGAAAACAGATTTCAACCTGACATAAAAATGGGAAATTATATTTTGCATAAAAATGCATATTTATTCTGGGTTTGAAATGAAAATGTTAAAAATAAATAAATAAATAAAAATACATTCATGATGTATAAATAATTTACAATATAAGTAATATATTTTGAGACTTTTGACAGTGCAGTAAAGAAAATCTGAGGGGGGAATACTTCATTTTCAAGGTACAAATAATAATAATTTTGTACCATTAATTTACATGGTACTTAATGGTACAAAAAAATTCAAATTTTTTTTTGTTTTTTCCTTTTAGATTTTAAAATCTGATCTATTCATGATATATTTTGTGAGATTCACCCTTGTATATTTATGTTGAAGGTGCACTGTGGACTATTAGGGTTTGAAAATGGGAGCTTGTAGAGCAGAATCAGGCCAGTGATTGTAGTTGATGCTCTACGCTCAGGGGTTATGCGCTAAACTAGTCCTGGTTAACTATCAGAGGCCTGATGAAAAGAACCCTACTATGATCACCTAATATAACTCTTATTTCATGCAGACATTCCTATACATTAGATTTTCTAAAAAAAACAACAATGAATGTAACCCCCATTTACAAGATAGAACTTTTTATTTGCACGGTACTTTATGAAGGTCCTTTGTTTTTATTTTATGAAGGTCATTAAGTATTTCCAAATGTCTTACCAAGTATGCATTGGTTGAACTTTATGTATTGGTCAAAATCATTTCTTTTAAACCTGTTAATGAGTAAACGTTATTGACAGGAAGTGATTTTCTAATGACATGGCACTATGACTGCATTGAATGATTTGAATCTATTGCACATTCACAGTGAATTCACTATTTATATTCCATTCTTTCTGCCTTTACCAGAGGACTAAATTGTCACATGAACCAGGGGAAAATAAAAACAATGTGCTTGATCATAAGACTTGCGATGCAATCTGTTGACATTTCTGTCTTGTGGCTAATGTTGCCATAGGGCCTCTTATATATATAATCTAATCATATCTCCCTCCAGACCTCACTGGACAGTATAAGACGTGTCCTGAAGTATGTGCATGACTGATATATTGTGCTGAAATCCAAAGAGATCACATATTGAGAATTGTGAGGTTTGTACAGTTCTGCAAAGGCCTGATTATAAAATATTAAAATATGATTAAGATACAGATGCTATGAATCATTTTATTTTCGGATGAGTGCAAGGGTGAAAATAAGTCATGCTTGACTGGGTATACTATTAAATGGCTTGTATTGTTTCAAAAGATTTTAGTCCTGGAGTTCTGTTTTCTGGGAACTTTCTGGGAAATCCTTCAGTTTGTTTTTTACCTTCGCATTCATTGTCAATGATTTTGCACAGTGAAAACCCTTTTTTAACGATTTCTTCTTTTTTATATTTATGCCTTGATCTTTGATATCTAAAAGTAAATGTCTCATTTTCTTGTTCTGAATTTAATAGTACAAGAGGTTATTTTATGACATCATGTGTTTAGGATATAGGAGAACTCCACATAATTGTATAATTTGTGTATCTGTGGAGTTTAGTGAGCCCTCATTTATGTTGCTCAGCCCCAGACCTATTATCAAAAATTGGCCAAAAAGATCAAACAAATAAAAGGAACGGAGAACTGTACATGCTTTAGCAGGTTGCTTCAAAACTGTGGCAATTCAAAGGTGATGGAATATTGGATATGGATATATAACAGACCAACTTTTCAATGACTGATATTTTAGCAAAGTCCAGATCAAAAAGCCAAAATACCAAAAGCTTAATTGTTTTGCAAAACCTCAAGGTTAAAACTGATTCATGAAAATATGGTTATTAAAATTTCAAATAATGAGGGTTTAACATTTTTCTTGAAGTTGCTGCTCCATGTTAAGCGTCTCAAATTGGATGAGAATATTTAAAATAATGCAATAATTTTCAAAAGATTGGGGTCAGTAAGATTTTTTTTAATTCTTTTTAAACAACTCTCTAATGTTTACCAAATATGCATTAATTTGATCAAATACAGTAAAACTGTGAAATATTCATTTTAACATCATTACTCTAATCTTCAGTGTAACATGATCCTTCAGAGATCATTCTAATATGCTGCTTTGGTGCTTATCGATGTTGATAACAGTTGTGATGCTTAATATTTTTGTGGAAACTATGCAGTTAATTGTATGCAAACATGTAAATAGCATATAAGGCAGTTTTTGCATTAACTTCTAAATATAATTATAAAATTATGTTTCTACTCCAATTTGTTTTTAAAACACAGTGGCCATCATAACTTATTTTCATGACAGATTTATTCAAACATACATTAAACTTATATAATGAATATATAGGCATATATTTAGCGAAAGAGTTAAAGGGGTCATGAATTGAGAAATCAACTTTTCATTCAGCCTTTGATATGTCACGATGAACTTTCATATAAGAATATGTAAATTTTGGAGCTGAAAACTTCCTTGTGAGTCAAAGAAAAGCTTTTATTGACATCCGGCCCAGCAAACGCTCGATCTCAGAATGTGCCAAGCTGTGACGTCAGAGTGTGGTGAAACACCACCTTAACCGAAGAAGACGAACGCCTGATTCTGTAGCCCCGCCCAGCGATTTGTGCATGGCATGTTATAGATAAATAACAGGCCTACGTGGAGCTGAACTGGATCGAACTTCCAAGCAATAAACATGCTGCATAAGCTTCATTCGGATTCCAATATTATGAATGCATGGATGAACTTATTTTTAATGAATATCCAGCTCATGTGGGGAAGACATTGTGCTTGTTCCTTCATTTCACCACGGATTCGTTTGTAAACAAGAGACTGGATTTGCAGACATGATGAGATTACATGAATGAAGGAAGCAACACACTTATGTGAGTAAAAAATGTTTTTTATATGTGATAGTATTGCATTGTTACAGATTGATATCTATTGATTATGTGTATGTGTCTAACTGAACATTAGCACGCTGTCACAGGCTGGAGAATCCTTTATTTGAGGTGTTGTTGGTTCATTGTCCTGCGATTTGTGATCAGACTCAGACATGTAACGTTATGGGCCAGGGCTCGCAAAGCCCAACGTCCCGGGGCTGTGTTTTCCAGACGGGCTACCAAAATGTAAGCCCGGCCTGCCGACGGGGCATCTTAAATAGTGAAATAACATTCCTTTCTTGATGTGTGTTGTTAACTCTCTTGACTTGATATTTGAAGGAAAAATACAATCGCAGAAGTTTTGATCATGCTGATTTGTCTGACTCTGCAGTGAGACTTGTGCGTGCGCATGTGTGTGTGTGTTAGTGATGCACGGTTCGCGGTTATATCCACCAATCGTGCGGGCCAAGTAATAAAAAATAACATTCCAATTAATTGCGGGTGGATGAGAGATAAATCATTGTGTTTGTTTGATAAAGACATTTTGCGAGCCCTGTGGGTGAATCATTTCGGTTGCCGTTTTCCCACACGCTTTCAAAACGATTCCTCAGTGTACTCACGGGGGAGACGGAGCTCATTATAATATGCAAAACAGTTATCCAATCATAGCAGTGGGCGTTTACTTCCAAGTCTTCAGTGCGGCATGCCCATAAAAACCGAGCGTTCCAGGAGAGAGGCTCAAAACCAGGGTAGAAAATAATCTAATGTAAAAATCACGCAAACGTCATAAGTTGACCTCAGACAACAGTATAAAAAAAATAAAAGCCAGTTCATGACTCCTTTAATTTCTCTAGCGAACTAAAGCTGTGGACACTGAATGATTTGCCTGAGGTAAATATAAAGCTACTTGATATTGTTTACAAGCTGTTTTATTGACGCCTTTCCGCGGCTGAAATACTGATTACACAAGATACGTTTCAGTAAGTTGTACTGTATCTTTCAACATACCTTCAAATGTTCATTCATGTTTATTCTCTAACTAGCATAAAGAGGAAGAGATGATCACGCTACCTTGAACGGCGTCTATAGCCTATACGCCACAACGAGCATCAAAACGGCATTTATCATTTGAATTTCATGATAAAATGAACAGAATTTGTTTCTCATAGAAAGTAACAAAACACTGAGCTTGTTGCGATTATTGGTGGTTAATGGTAGTTAAAAGTGGTTAATGGGCTACAACTCTGTACATGTGTACCGTTATACCCCTAATTTAAAACAATTACTGAATGAAAGCAACAATTTCACTGACCTGATATAAATTAAACCAGTATAGAAAATAGAAATGATTCAAAGTGTTAGAAGTTAAATACACCATTTGTGCAATAACTAAAACCCTGAAAGTTTCCTTTAAAGCCAAACACAAATGATCAACACCATATCCAGTTGTTTGTACACACAGCACAGACATAATATAAAATTAGCAGAATAAATCTGCAGCTGAGTGTACACGTCTCTTTTAAGTCTGTGTGGGCTTGAGTTAATGATTCACGAATCCCAAAACATATCCAGACTAATAATACTCTACAGCAGGTTAACCATTTATTTTCTCCAGACTCACGGTTACTGCATATTCTTGTTGCTTAATGATTATTTGTTCTAAGAAATACACTGATGCTTAAAGTACAAAAATAGTCCTTGACTCACAAAAACAATGTATATAATGCTCAAGGTCACATACTTTCCAACAGGTCATGGTTAAGTAGGCAGCAGTCACGGAGAGATGGGAAAGAAAAGCCTTCAGCGTCTGAGTTTTGGACGAGCTACAGACCTGAAGGTCATTAGTGCCGCACCAGTCGCCTATTAACAGACCCTTACTGAACTTTAACCTAGAGCACTAGAAAACTAGAAAAGATCCAAGGACTTCTCAGGGCTCACTATGGACGAAGGATTTGAGAGTTTGCTGTGCTGAGAAAGTTGGAAGGACATACAGAAGTTAAAGTTTCCAAGAATCCGTAAAGCCATTACCTTTGAGCCACACCAACAAGTGTAGCAAAAGTGCAAGTACATTCTGTGTGGGAATCTGTGTTGTCTTGTGCTCAGCATGGAGATGACGTGGTTTTCAGGTAAAGCAGCAGCGAACCAAACAGTCCAATGTGTGTTTAATCTTTTTAATGTATATAAATTCAGGGTACAAAACTTTCAGTAAAATATAACAGCACATTCTCACTCATTTTCTTTGAACAACTCAGAATGTTTCTGTTTTTTTGTATACACATTTTCTACATTACTTGAATTCTTGTCAGTTTTAGAAGTAACTGTACTAGAAGTGACCATTTCTGTACACGTTAAGATTTGAGGTTAATATAATAGCTGTCTGAATACCTTCAGCTAAAATTTGATCATGAAGGCTGTGGGCATCTTAATAATCATTTCAGCACTTTACCAAGTTCATTTGTATTGAGTTAGAAAACCTCAGACATCCAGAGGTCTACCTGTATGGTGCTTGAACAAACATAAGGCAAAACAAATCACTGGCACAATATCAAAATAATGAAAACATTAATAAAAGGCAAAATACATTAAAAAAAATAAATGTAAATATATTTATTGGAAACTAGTTTTGGTTAAAATGCTCAGAACTATTAAAAGTCCTTTATTTTTGCCTATGGTTGGCACTAAAGCAAGGACACTTTTTTTTGGAGGTACCACACATTGTTTTGTTCCCCAAGATAACAATACATGTTAAGTATAGTGAAGGATACAGTCTTATCTATTGTATACGCCCGGCATTATATTAATTTATGAATGATGTGGACACATGCAAGCTATACTGAATCATGAAACTAAGAACATTTCTAAACATTAATTAATTAACATTTCTAAACTGTTAAGTGTTCGGCAGACTAGTGAAATGATCGCAGTGCTCTAAACCCAGACATCAAGCAATCTTCCAGTCAGTTAAGTTGCGCTAGGTTGATAACTAAATCTACGAAAAATGTGAAAAAACCCAATTTAAGTCATTAAAAAAACAAAAGGTGAAAAGGTGGATTAAGTGAAGAGATGGAAGCCCAGTCCCATTTAAGACAATGGCAGGTTAAGAAAAAAGTTTGGTCTGGATTGTAACCAGTGAGACATTTTTTGGCTCTGTTTATCACAGCAAAAAATTTGAACAAAACTTTCCGCTTCCTGGAAGTAGCCCAGAGACACACATAGCGAAGATCTCACACCACAGCGCCAGGTTGGATTAACCATTGACACGTTCATAGCCATTAACAAGCGCAAATGATGCCATCCACCACTGATAATGACGTGAGGATGTTTGAGAAAGGTGGGTTGGCATGGTGACAGGTTAATGTATATAAAACAGCTTCTGCTGCCTTTCCACGACTGACGTGTCACATGACGGATAGGAGGGCTTGCATTCATCATTCTCTTTTCCTCCTGCATTATCACATCTATCATCATCAGTTTAAGGCGTTTTCCCTTCTGGAAGTGTGACTTCTGGATTAAAATCTTTTAAAAATGTCACCCGAGAAGCAGCTGGAACTATACAGATGTCACTTTGCACCTTCTCCTTTCTCCTAAAAACAAACGATACACAAAACAAGGATTAAAATAATCACTTTTTAAACGCTATGGAGAGTTTGCTTAACATGCATTAAAGTGCGGTCACATTAGCGAAATGTTCAATTGTCAATAGTGTAGTGATGTATGAAGCATAGCTCACACAGAAGTCACTTTCAAACCAAGCAGCTTTCAGGGTTCCCACTCTTTTTCAGCAATCATTTTCCAGGACATTTTTAATTTTACTACGATGGGAATAAAAGACAAGGATCACGCCAAATATTGCTCTCTAAGTCTTTAAAAGGCGTACAGTTTATTTGACATGGCTTAACTATAAAACTATGGAAGCTTGTTTCCGGTACAGAATAAAAAGAAAAGAAAAGGTAATTGTGGCATTTATTTACTTTTTATTTGAGCAATAGTAACTCGCAATTTCAAAGAAAAAAAAGTCAATTGCGAGAAAAAAGTAAGAATAGCGACATTATATCATTTGTGAGTACAATGCAATTTTGACTTTATAACAGGCAATTGTGAGTTTATATCTCACAATTTTGACTTTATAACACATAATTGTGAGTTCATATAAAAATTACGTGATTAGGTAGCTGCTTACCAGTTAATTTGAGCAGTTAATAACATTATCAAACTGCTGCAAGTGGCAACAGGAAACTAAACACTCCTCTCACGTGTCAAAACTCAGCATCCCTGAACATGGCACTTTCTGCAGCTAGTGGTAATTGATAAACCAGTAATAAACTCTTTGTACTCGAGCTAAATAAAAACTAAGAACGTTTAAAAAGTGTTTTCCAGGATGTGATGGTTGGTCAGTTTGGTATTTGTTCCGCCCCTCTATTATTATTGGACAGCTGGGTAAAAAGTGACTGACAAGTGCTGCATTTTACCTATATTGCTGCTCAGAGGTTATGTGACGCTGCTGCCATTTTTAAATATACAGTGCTCCCTTTGCAGACAACTGAAAAAAACTGTTTTTGGTGGACACACGGCCTTAGGAATGACAGACCATCCTGAGAAAAAGTATGTTTTCTTCTACACTAAAGCCACTCACCTGTGACTGTGATCCTGTGCTGCGTTCAGGGGGGTCAGTGGTAGAAGGTGAAGCAGGGACACTTCCATTGGGCTCAGTGATTAGCAACGTCCGTCTATCCCGGGCCGATTTGGGGTCACACTTTGTCACCCGGAATCTAGAGAAAGAAAGGAGGATGTAATGACAGCAATCTCCGCACAAAGCCTAGACTTGAACCCCATTTAGCACATTTGGAACAAAAGCAGTGAGCCAGGGCCAGTCCAGGGGCCTATACTAGACTCTCCCGCCGTGAAGGCCTCATCAATACGACAGCCAGTGGAACAGATCCTCAACAAATCCTTCTCCGGCATGATGACTCCGATCTTCAACCAGATGGAACTGGATAAATATTCTTAATGTTCCAATCCAATCTGACTTCTGAGCTGTAATGCTGCCTGAATCATAATCATACACTGTTCATTTGTTGGCCAGAGGAGAACTGGCCCCCCGAATGAGCCTGGTTTCTCCCAATGTTTTTTCTCCATTCAGTCATCTGATGGAGTTTTGGTTCTTTGCCACTGTCGCCATTGGCTTTTGGCTTGCTTAGTTGGGGACACTAAATATTCAACTATATTGCTGATCTGATTGCATCACTGAACTTACTTAAGCTGGACTATAACACTATTTTCTTCTAGAGCTGTTCAGCCGAAACAAACTTTGTTGCATTATTTTCCTATTATCACGGTAAAGCTGTTTTGAAACAATCTGTATTGTAAAAAGCGCTATATAAATAAAGGTGACTTGACTTGACTATACCATGAAGACGGTTTAGGTGGATAGCCAGCTATGTTTCAGTTTAGTTTGCATCAATCCTGGGTTTAGGCTCAGATTTTAACTGTGTCCATAGTAAATAAAGCCCAGTGCATACTTCGGCCGTCCACATCTGCGCAACCACATGATGTAATTTGAGACCGCACGGATGGTAAGCGTACAACAGCGCATGCGCAAGAAAGACCGAATAGACAGAAGACTCACAATTGTACTGCGCATGTGTCGAACTCAGCCATCCGAGATCATCCGCGGTTGAGTATACTTTAAAAGCTGTGTGGACATGATGCGTGCGAGACGCATCCGGCTGTGGAAATTGAAGTATACTCACCTTTATGCTCGACGGCTAATCTGCTCTAAGGCAGGTTATGTTCTGGGTAAGAGATCTTAAACCAAATTTGGACCAATCAGCTGTAAGCAAAGTGACATCTCTGACAAAATAAAGTCACTCCTCCAGTTATTCTTGCTCCAAATTAAAGGTCACTACATAGTAAAAGGTTTTAAAATACAAAACTGACTGGCTTTTAGCAATGATTATTTATTATAATTATGTTATATGATTTATATAATTATATAATTAGTTTAACAATTATTATTCAACAGTTAGTTTAAATGAATATAATTATATACAGATAACATATAAATAAGATTTGGAATCAGTAGATAAACTATATGACACTATATGATAATTAGCACCGTTAGTGTTCCTGTATGTGAAACACACCTGCCCACAGACAACACGGTGACCTCTCCTATGTGACTGCGTCTGTCCAGTTTCTTGATAGACGAGCGTCTCATCAGAGGCCATTTTTTCTGGTTGCAGCGGTGGCAGGTATTCTTATGTCCTCCGGTTCCTCCGATGGTGTGCAGGTGATTGCAGGTGTGTTTGGCTGCACTGGGCGGCAGCCCTGGCAGAGCCGGGCTCTCTGGGCTCGTGGGTGTGTTTGGAGAGGTTGGCGTCAATGGGCCACTGCAGAAAATTAAACAGAAAAATATCAGCTTAACTGCATGAAATACCCAAGATGACAGTTACATTTGCCAAAATTTGGGGCCAGATTTACTAAACAGGCAAATTAGCGTGAGAGCGCAATTCCAAAAAAGCGACGATGGGGAGTTCTTTTAAACACACAATTTAAAAGAACACAAACGCAGCCAGATCATTTTCATAATGACCAACGCAATCTACCAGTTAGCATCTGGTTTAAGACATGCTTTTTTGGGCGGTAAATAATAGTGCAAATACCAGTACATTGACGAGCGCAATCCTCAGTAAATCATCTGGCGTAATTCATTTAAACACTCTCCTCCCATGAATTCTGCGTCTGAAAGGGAAACTCCTACAAATGCATATGCAATAAGGTCAGCCACAAAAATAACTGTGCCCACGCCTTCTCAGCGCTAATTTTTCACTGCGTGTCTTTAGTAAATCCTGGAAGTAATTTTTTAATGCCAAAAGAGGGTTTGCGCTGACGCAAGCTGTTAGTAAATCTGGCCCTTGGTACAGGTATGTACAACAGAAAACACAATGTGCTTGACTTGACCTTCTCCAAGCATACTAATATTTGAAATGTGTATCATAGCATAATGCACACGTTCACACACCATTTAAACAAAATAACTATTTATGCCATCGTTCGGACACACAGAAAGTCTAGGCTTGACCAAAGAGGTATTAGCTTAGTCCTTATGTCGTGACACATGATCTCTATATTTCTTCGCGCCCTAACAAAACTTACCAATTAACAAGATTGATGGAATGCATAGCTGATATAAAAAAATTGGATGACTAGTAATTTCCTACAACTTAATTCTGAAAAAGTAAATGTTTTATTATTGGAACAAAAACCTCTGCACATAGTAATCTAGAATACTGTCTAACACTTGATGGCTGCTCTGTGAAGTCCTCGTCGTCAGTTAGGAACCTGGGTGTGCTCTTTGATACCAAGCTTTCAGTTGAAAGCCACATTTCTAGCATCTGTAAAACTGCATTCTTCCATCTTAAAAATATATCAAAATTACGGCACATGCTCTCAATGCAAAATGCTGAACAGTTAGTTCATGCGTTCATGACCTCAAGGCTAGATTATTGTAATGCTCTACTGGGTGGTTGCCCTGCTCGCTTAATAAATAAACTCCAGCTGGTCCAAAACGCAGCAGCTCGAGTTCTTACTAGAACCAGGAAGTATGACCATATTAGCCTGGTTCTGTCAACACTGCACTGGCTCCCTATTAAACATCATATAATTACTAATTAATTGCTAATTACTTACAAAGCACTAAATTGTGGTTTAGCTCCCCTGTACTTGAGCGAGCTCTTAACGCATTATACTCCATCACGTCTATTGTGGTCTCAAAATTCTGGTCAGTTGATAATACCTAGAATATCAAAATCAACTGCTGGCGGTCAATCCTTTTCCTATTTAACAGTCTTCCTAGCATTGTTCGGGAAGCAGACACACTGTCAGTTTAAATCTAGACTAAAAACACATCTCTTTACTATGGCATACACATAGAACATTATCAATTTATATTATTTAAATCAGTTAAATGATTGTTTTAGGCTGCATTAACTAGGTCAGCCGGAACCGGAAACACTTCCCACAACACCTGATGTACTCGTTACATCATAAAAAGAATGGCATCTACGCTAATATTAGTCTCTCTGTTTATCCCGAGGTTTGCTGTAGTCAGCTGGATCTGGGCCATATCCAGATCAGATGGTGGACCTGCGCCTAGATCCAACCAACGCATCCCTGAAGTGTCAGCAGAGACTGTGTCAACTAGACTCTCCCCTGTGAAGGCCTCATCGTCATGTCATCCAGTGGCACTGATCCTCAACAAACCCGTCTCCGGCGTGATGACTCCGATCTTCAACCAGATGGAACTGGACAAATACTCTGAATGTTCTGATCTAATCTGACTTCTGACCTGTAATGTTTGCCTGAATCATAATCATATACTGTTTGTTCGTGGCCAGAAGAGAACTGGCACCTCGACTGAGCCTGGTTGCTCCCAAGGTTTTTTTTCTGTATTCTGTCACCTGACGGAGTTTTGTTTCTTTGCCACCGTCACCTCTGTCGCCATTGGCTTTTGGCTTGCTTAGTTGGGGACACTAAATATTCAACTGTATTACTGATCTGCCCGCATTGACATTATATGATAATTGAACTGAGCTGAACAATGACATCACTGTTTTCTCCAGAGTGGCTGTACAGCCGAAACAAATTCTGTTTCATTATTTTCCTGTTTAACACTGTGAAGCTGCTTTGAAACAATCGCCATTGTAAAGAGCGCTATATAAATAAAGTTGACTTGACTTGACTATTAATAATTAAATATTTATTATTTTTATAGCATCTGTTTATAATTTCAGTAAAAGCAGCATCACAATTGGCAAGTTTGATTCATTATTAATATACACATTTTAAATTTGAATTCATTTCTGTGATGGCAAATCTGGATTTTCAGAATTTATTATCATTCATTATAATATGAATAGAACGTTCAAAAGAAAGCATTTTTTGAAAGAAAATTTGTTTTTAGCTAATCTTTTATAACAAAGTAAAAGTCCTTAATGTCACTTTTGATGGGTTTATGGCATCCTTGCTGAATTCCCAAAATTTTGAATGGTAGTGTAGTTGAGACTTCAGTGACATTTTTGAGGGATTATTTTATTGAATGTGTGTTTTGAATCGATTCACCTAAAAAGGCAGTATGAACTACATTAATCAAATAAATGTAGCCTTGTTTTAAATAAAACCATATTCAGGTACATGTTTATTACCATGTACTAAATATTCTTTCTTAGCCTTCATTTTGTGAAAATCATAATTTCTTGCTGAATCTACTTGGTGACAGTGGTTGTTTGACTCAGTTCAGACATATCATTTGAGATGTGTATATATACATACACACACTACAATATTTAAGATATAATATTAAAAATATTTAAGATGACTATAATATTTTAGAAATCTGGTGTATAACATACACTCACCTAAAGGATTATTAGGAACACCATACTAATACTGTGTTTGACCCCCTTTTGCCTTCAGAACTGCCTTAATTCTACGTGGCATTGATTCAACAAGGTGCTGAAAGCATTCTTTAGAAATGTTGGCCCATATTGATAGGATAGCATCTTGCAGTTGATGGAGATTTGTGGGATGCACATCCAGGACACGAAGCTCCCGTTCCACCACATCCCAAAGATGCTCTATTGGGTTGAGATCTGGTGACTGTGGGGGCCATTTTAGTACAGTGAACTCATTGTCATGTTCAAGAAACCAATTTGAAATGATTCGAGCTTTGTGACATGGTGCATTATCCTGCTGGAAGTAGCCATCAGAGGATGGGTACATGGTGGTCATAAAGGGATGGACATGGTCAGAAACAATGCTCAGGTAGGCCGTGGCATTTAAACGATGCCCAATTGGCACTAAGGGGCCTAAAGTGTGCCAAGAAAACATCCCCCACACCATTACACCACCACCACCAGCCTGCACAGTGGTAACAAGGCATGATGGATCCATGTTCTCATTCTGTTTACGCCAAATTCTGACTCTACCATCTGAATGTCTCAACAGAAATCGAGACTCATCAGACCAGGCAACATTTTTCCAGTCTTCAACTGTCCAATTTTGGTGAGCTCGTGCAAATTGTAGCCTCTTTTTCCTATTTGTAGTGGAGATGAGTGGTACCCGGTGGGGTCTTCTGCTGTTGTAGCCCATCCGCCTCAAGGTTGTGCGTGTTGTGGCTTCACAAATGCTTTGCTGCATACCTTGGTTGTAACGAGTGGTTATTTTAGTCAAAGTTGCTCTTCTATCAGCTTGAATCAGTCGGCCCATTCTCCTCTGACCTCTAGCATCAACAAGGCATTTTCACCCACAGGACTGCCGCATACTGGATGTTTTTCCCTTTTCACACCATTCTTTGTAAACTCTAGAAATGGTTGTGCGTGAAAATCCCAGTAACTGAGCAGATTGTGAAATACTCAGACCGGCCCGTCTGGCACCAACAACCATGCCACGCTCAAAATTGCTTAAATCACCTTTCTTTCCCATTCTGACATTCAGTTTGGAGTTCAGGAGATTGTCTTGACCAGGACCACACCCCTAAATGCATTGAAGCAACTGCCATGTGATTGGTTGATTAGATAATTGCATTAATGAGAAATTGAACAGGTGTTCCTAATAATCCTTTAGGTGAGTGTATATTCGCTGAGCTCTACCACACAATAAAGCAAGATAGAAGAATACATTTTACACTTAAAAAAGCTTTACCTTTTACAGGTATTATATTTTAGCTGAAATGCAGCATAACTGGATCAGTTACTTCAGACAGGCTAACTCTCTCCCCCTGGTGCTTTATCTCTCTTTTCCTCTCTCCTTCTCCCTCTATTTATTTTGTCCTTCCACTCTGCCAGCTAAAAGAGGAAAATGTAGTGGTCGTCTCTTATCGGTCTTCATTACACTGCGGGATGTTGTTCTGCTCTGTGTGCATATGCGTGCGTGCCTCACTCGAGAGGCAGAGGAAGAGCAGGACAGAGATACTTCAATTGTCACCTGCAGGGGCATGAGGAACATAAAGGTGGAAGATAAAGGAGGAAGAGACACACATGCAAACACACTACACCAGAAGTATTTCCGTGCATGACAGTGCAAGATCAGTTTGATCATTTATAAACATTAATGGTCCTGTCACCTTAATACAGTCATTAGGGGGTCAAGTTTCTGCTGGTTGCCATGGCTGTTAGCCCCTGCTGGTAAATGTTGTAACTACACCATCTAGCTGCCAGTACTGGGGAGTAGTTGCAAGTAGCAACGTTAATAGCTTAACTACATTTTTCAGTAGCTTGACAGTAGTGACGCTACTTTTAAAGTAGTGTAGCGTTTTCAGTAGCAAGCTATTTTTTCAGTAACACTTTAATATCGGTAAGACTCTAGTATTCACTATTAACTATCAACTATTAAGACTTTTGCCTCAAACTCATTTACTTCTTATTAATAGTTAGTAACATAGTTTTTGTAGCCTTTAAGTTTAGGTATTGGGTAGGAATGGATGTCATGCAGAATAAGCATTAATATGTCTTTATAAGTACTAATAAACAGCCAATATCCTAGTAATATGCATGCTAATAAGCAACGAGTTAATGGCAAGAACTGAACCCTAAAATAAAGTGTTACCATTTTTTCAATAAAGTAGTCTGTAGTAAAATGAAACAGTACATTACTATATTAAGATGTCTGACTGGCAAATTATTCATTCTTTTAAAGGGGTCATGAATTGAGAAATCAACTTTTCATTCAGCCTTTGATATATAAAAGTTCATTGTGATATAAGAATATCCTGTTTAAGTTTCGGAGCTAAAAAAATCCTCCTTGTGAGTCAAAGAAAAGCTTTTATTGACATCAGGCCCAGCAAACGCTCGATCTCAGAATGTGCCAAGCTGTGACGTCAGAGTGTGGTGAATCACCACCTTAACCGAAGAAGACGAACGCCTGATTCTGTAGCCCCGCCCAGCGATTTGTGCATGGCATGTTATAGATAAATAACAGGCCTACGTGGAGCTGAAACGGATCGAACTTCCAAGCAATAAACATGCTGCATAAGCTTCATTCGGATTCCAATATTATGAATGCATGGATGAATTTATTTTGAATGAATATCCAGCTCACGTGGGCAAGACATTGCGCATTTGTTCCTTCATTTCACCACGGATTCGTTTGTAAACAAGAGACTGGATTTGCAGACAGGATGAGATTACATGAATGAATGAAGCAACACACTAATGTGAGTAAAACATGTTTTTTATATGTGATAGTATTGCATTGTTACAGATCGTTTGATATCTATTGATTATGTGTATGTGTCTAACTGAACATTAGCACGCTGTCACAGGCTGGAGAATCCTTTATTTGAGGTGTTGTTGGTTCATTGCCCTGCGATTCGTGATCAGACTCGGTCAGGGCTCGCAAAGCCCAACGTCCCGGGGCTATGTGTTTTCCAGACAGGCTACCAAAACATATCACCGGCCTGTGAAATAGTGAAATAACATTCCTTTCTTGATGTGCGTTGTTAACTCTCTTGACTTGATATTTGAAGGATTTAAAGCATAATACACATACATTGTTATTTGTCATTTGATAACTGTAATCAAATAAAGATAAAAATATTAAATATTGTCCCTTTAAGTAGCTTCAGAGTAATTAGCTACTTTTTCAGACGGGTATTGTCTGTAGTTTAACTACTCTAAATTGGGCAGCTTGTAACTTGTAAAGCTACAGTTTTTAATGGCCAAAATCAAAATGTATGTTTTTTAGCTTTTAGTATAAATATGTTAGCCTTAAGGTTATGAATAAGCTGGTGTGTTCCAAAACAATGACAAAATTTGCATTTAGAAGACATAAGCATTCAAAACTTGCAGTCTCTCACTTCCGCTAAAATGGGTCACAGATTTTTATGACATCACTGCGGACTTCAGCTTCTCATCACATCTTCTGTCCAATCAAATGCTCTCTAGAATCTGAAGTATCCCACCCCTTAAATAGATGCTGAAACTGCGGCTGAAATCGGTCACTTCATTCGTTTACTATTTTCTACATTGTGAATGACGCACAGTGCACTATATAGGGAATAGGGAACGATTCAGACAGTGTAAATATGCTTTTAGTTGAGGCAAACGAAGTCTGGTTTCACGTTAGTTTCATGTGCACCGCAACAGCGCACATACACAATCTGACCCATTTTAATTGATGTATTTCAAAGCGATATCGAGCAGATTATGATGAGAAACGGTTGGAGATTAGGAGGAAACTGAGGCTTTACCGATCTAAAAGGCTCTAGTCAGAGTGCGATATAAACAAAACGCTATTGGCCGTTTTAAAAAAAGGGGAGGAGCTGCTTGATTTTTCCCACCCTGTCTTCCTGTTTCAGGGGAAATTACGTCAACACATTAAATAATGCTGCGTGTTTCAAGGCACTTCAGTGAGCCTTTAAGTAGCTTCCCTAACACTGCAAGTGGCAATGTCATCTTTCCTCACTGATGACTATTCATAAGTAGCTGTGTATTCTGACAAAATACATTTAGCAAGTAAAATATACTGTAAATGGCAAACTCCACCCATCCACTCATAAGCCAACATCATTCACATCATTCTGAGCACCACTAATTTTTTCCATTGCTCTAAACCTTTCACCTTTTCTATGCTCCACTCTTCTTTATATCTGTCTAATTCTTGACTGGAGGAAGCAAATTCACTCTGCTGTTTATACAGCATTTAAGACTCAAGCAGAGTGACCTCGTTGTTCAACCCAATCTGGTATTCACATGAATGCTCAGAAAAAACATCCCCCCCCAAAAAAAAAAAAAATATATATAATGAATAATGACTTTATTCAACAATTTCTTCACGTCTGTGTCAGTCTCCTAGGCAGTTTACGTTGGCCAGCTCCGCCGTCAGCATCACACGCATGCGTCGTGATGCTCATGTGAACAGCATCGGCCAATGGTAAGCCGGCATGCTGGCAAATCTCTGACGTAACTCGGAAGCGCTGGAATCTATTTACTACGTCAACAGCATAAGTGACTAACACAGACGTAAAGAAATTGTTGAATAAAGTCGTTATTTTTGTTTTGTGTTTTGCGCACAAAAAGTATTCTCGTAGCTTCATAAAATTAAGGTTGAACCACTGCAGTCACATGGACTATTTTAACAATATTTGTACTACCTTTCCAGACCTTGAAAGTGGTAATTAAATTCTGTCTATGGAGGGGTCAGAGAGCTCTCGGGTAACTTCATTCGTGTTCCAAAGATGAACGAAGTTCTTACGGGTTTGGAACAATATGAGGGTGAGTAATTAATGACAGAATTTTCATTTTTGGGTGAACTAACCCTTTAAGATACTTTCATGGTCCTTTTGAACTCTAGTTGAAGCTTGAAAGCAACCAGTATATTTCGCTCCTTTTTTGTTCCACTGCATAAATAAAACCACACAGGTTTGGAATGAC